>CM056049.1:305441021-306108521 GCA_029574335.1 Rana kukunoris | reverse complement strand
GTAACATGTCTGCAGCCTCTGTCCCTGTCCTCCACCTCCTGTGCCATGTCCGCAGCCTCTGTCCCCCCACCTCCGGTACCATGTCCGCAGCCTCTGTCCCCCCACCTCCTGTACCATGTCCGCAGCCTCTGTCCTCCACCTCCTGTACCATGTCCGCAGCCTCTGTCCCCCCACCTCCTGTAACATGTCCGCAGCCTCTGTCCTCCACCTCCTGTACCATGTTCACAGCCTCTGTCCTCCACCTCCTGTAACATGTCCGCAGCCTCTGTCCCCGTCCTCCACCTCCTGTACCATGTCTGCAGCCTCTGTCCCCCCACCTCCTGTACCAAGTTCGCAGCCTCTATCATCCCCCTCCTGTACCATGTCCACAGCCTCTGTCCTCTCCCTCCTGTACCATGTCCGCAGCCTCTGTCCCCCCACCTCCTGTACCAAGTCCGCAGCCTCTGCCCTCCCCCTCCTGTACCATGTCCACAGCCTCTATCCTCCCCCTCCTGTACCATGTCCGCAGTCTCTGTCCTCCCCCTCCTGTACCATGCCCGCAGTCTCTGTCCTCCACCTCCTGTACTATGTCCGCAGTCTCTGTCCTCCCCCTCCTGTACCATGTCCGCAGCCTCTGTCCTCCACCTCCTGTACCATGTCCGCAGCCTCTGTCCTCGACCTCCTGTATTCATGTCCGCAGCCTCTGTCCACCTCTTGTATCATGTCTGCAGTCTCTGAGGGGGAGTCTGAAGAGGAGTCAAGAGTGGAAATGCTGGGATGGGGGTCTCAAGAGGAGTCTATAGGATAAAACCACAGCCTTCAAGATAAAGCCATCTGACTGGACCCTGCATGGCGCACCTAAGAGGTCAGTGACATTGCTGCCAGGCCAGTCTGGGGGGGGGGGTTGCTGGTGTAAGGGGAGTGAATATAATAATGTTAGGGGGCACTGATACAAAGGTTCCCCGTTCAGTGAGTACCCTCCCCTTACATTAGTGTATTTACGCTGCGGAAGGTGGTCTCTGGTCACCAGAACCCCCCCCCCCCCTTACATCAGAGTTCCCCTTGCACCATGATCTGCAGCATTCCCCTCCTGCAGACTATGATGTAAGGGGGAACTCTGTGCTAGCTGGCTTACAGTAACCTGACCATGTCAATGGAGGCAGTTGGTTTTTGACTTTTGTTGAACTTAAACATACTGCTAATAGCACTAGCTACATGTTTATAGTTTAAATAATGATATTTGCACTGTTTAGCAGTGAAAACTGTAATTTTAGGTACTTTTGTGTCAGTAAAAAATTGGTGCCGTTCATACATTTTTGGCATCCTGCCAGTAAATTTAATTTCAGGAGGTTGGCAACACTGCATGGAACACGGCAGAACTTTCCCTTTATTTACACTAATAAGGACTTTATTGCATTTATAACACTTTATGCACTTTAATTATTGTCACTTTATATTTATGTTCATGTTCAATTCAGAGGAATGTACTTTTATTGTTGTCACATAACCATATTTGATGTTTATAAGCACGTACACGAGTAAGCAAATATAATCCATTGAGACATTTGTAGGTTCATCCAAGGTTGTTGAGACAAAAATGAATATGGGTGTAGCCCCATAGTAATTAGCATATGAAAAGAGGCAGGCGCTGTCTATTAGTTACCGTATACAATAAGACTATAGGTTCTGCAAAAACAAATAGATTATTAGTCCTACAAATGTATGCTTTTAACTATGAATATTAAGCAAAAACATTGTAACGAATTAAGTTAAATGTTATTTTGGAAAATACTCAAAAAGGTCAATTACCATAACATTCTATTATGGAAATGCATAACGTGAAAACACACAAGTGATTGTAACCTGCCTGACCTCTATCATCTTATTCACACTTTTGCAGCAGGTGTGATGAGGGTAGGGTGTTTGCTGAAATATGTTGTATGAATGAATCACTGGAGAATAGGCCTGAAAGTGCTGGGCACTGAGTTGGTTTTAACAGCTGCCTACTCACATAACCACTTTAAAAGAAGTGGCTTCTGTACAAACATTGTTTTTAGGAAAGTGATTTAATGATTGTTTTTAATGCTATGCCCACCTGCTTATCATGTGATAAGATAAATTCACACTGTGTAATAAATAAATACATACTAGGTCTGCATTACAAAAATCCAGTAGTGACATTTAACCATTTGTGGGTACACTGATAAAATGGCAGTGGCATTGTGTGCCTTTGGTGTATCATGTGCTTTGACTCTCCTAATGGTTTTGGACATGCATACAAATGTCTGGGCCACATGCATGAGAATCCACTGACGATTATTATCATCCCTAGATAAATGTGAGCTGTAACAAGGAGAGGGAAAGTGAAAGTGGGCACTGCACATGCACAGCTTTTGATAAGAACCTTGTGTTCAGGTTGAATGCCAGTGTTCCATCTGATTAGGCGACCATTCAGAATTGGTAATGGAAGTAACGTTCTGTCACCACCATTTTGCTACACCCCTCACTCCTCCACAGTAACGATACACCGAGCAGGGGGCAAGTGGACATCTTGTTACACCCACCAGATTTTTGCATTTCACAGTTATTTTTAAAAGGAAAAGGAGCATATATGTTGAAATACAGTATTTGGAAATCTATCGGACTGTTTACATGTTGAATTATAAAAGCAGTGCTGTTCTGTCACAATAGAAAATTGTGAGATCAGCAGGTTTGCCACTGCTTTTAAAATTCAACATCTAAACATCTAGCAAGATGGTGGTGACAGAATGTCACTTTTGTTAACAATTTTAATGGGTCGCTATATCTGACGGAACACCAGCATCTGGAGGATCTGACTGTTCTTTCTCTATCCAAGATCAGTCTTTCACGAACTGAGGCACCTACGACAGACGACCAGTCCACTCTCAAATATATGATGTTGGCTTGTGTCCCAGCTCTTTGGTGGGAACAGTACCCCAAAGATTGAAGGGTCCCCAGAGGATGCAACCAAATATGACTTGGTACAGCGAGTGATCTGCCACTGAATGTTGTATAGTTGTATTTTTAATTCACTTCAGTCACATAATAAGTCCAACTCCTCCAATTCTTGCGATCTAGACCCACCAACATCTGCATCAGGGTGTGGTTAAATCTCTTTATCTTGTGGGTGAAGTGGCTCACCATGACCAGTACATGGTGTGGTGATAGCCATCTTCAGGTGGGTCGAGAGTCAGGAAGTCAACAGTACTTCTTTTTTTTTTTTCAAATAACAGTTTTTATTAGACACGAGGTAACCCCCGTGCCACAAAAGGAACAATACAGGGATATCAGCAAAGCAACAGCAAATAAAAAAAAGAGAACAGTGCATAGCATATAACAGCACAACACAAGGCAGATATCAGGGGGAGTTCAACGACTCCACTTAGAGGCAGACAACCTAAAAACACAGTCTGCCAGAAGACAAAAGTAAGCACATGTAAAACAAGCCTTTAAGCAGCAGAGGCAGAAGATGTAACAAAACATAAAACAAAAAAATTGAAAAGAGGGTCAGAAAAGAGAAGTGAGGAAGAGAAAGAGAAGAAAAAAAAGAAAAGGGAAGCAGGTAGACAGGGAGAAAAGAAGAGGGGGGGGGTAAGGGGGAAGCTCCACTCACGGCTCAAGGCGGGTCCTCCCGACGATTCCACTCCGCCCAGACTGCATCATGCGTGTCCAAGCTATCCCGCAACCTGGCCGTCATTTTCTCCATTAGTTCAATATCTTTGACCCTGGCATAGAGTACAGACTGAGAGGGGGGGGGGACAGGCACTTCCAATGGAGGGCAACCAGGCATCTCGCTGCCGTCAATACATGCCTCAACAATTTCTTGGAGGACTTATGGATACGCAGGGCCGACACCCCTAGTAAGAAAAATTTCGGGGACCAGGGAACCGGCACTCACAGGAGGAGAGACAGCAACTGCTGGGTCTCCGTCCAGAACGTCACTATCTTAAGGAAGGTGCAGAATATATGGAATAGGGTTCCCCTGGCTCCCTGACAGCGCCAGCACCTGTCTGAGCTGGATGGATAGATAGCGTGGAGAACAACTGGCGTCATGTACCAAAAGTACAATTTATAGGCATTCTCCTTATACAACGTACAAAGAGAGCTTTTAGCCGCCTGAGACCAGATTGTCTGCCACTCCATCTCCGAGATCTCCTCCCTGAGCTCTCTCTCCCATCGCAGCATGTATGCATGCTTACCCTGGGTGGGGAAAGAACGAGAGTTCAACACCCGATACATATCAGATATCAACCCGCGGCGAGCCGATCCCTCCAGTACCAGTTTTAAGAAAGGGGTTGGCGCTGAGAATTGGAGCCCGGGGGCAAATGATTGTGCATAGTTTCTTATCTGTAAATACCCGTAGAACACATGGCGGGGGAGGTCAAATTTCTTTTGCAAATCAGAAAACGATAGGAGTTTTCGTGTTATGGGGTCCACCAAGTGGCCAAAGTGGAAAAGGTCACGCGACGCCCAGGGCGACGACATCTGATGGGTCAAACTATCAGGCATTCTGGGGTCGAACAGGAAAGAGGTCAAAAGAGACTGCTCCGAGCTCAGGTTATGCGTCCGGTACAGTCTGCGCCAAAGCGTCCTGAGGTGAAGCATGGGCCCCAAAAGTCGGCCCGGATCCACCTCAGCGCCTGCGTTCCACAACAAGCTATTCGGGTGCACGGGGGCCAGCCATATTTTCTCAATTTCTGTCCATTTATTATAAGAGCGCTGAGGGAATCAAGAGGTAACGGCGCGTAGTTGAGCAGCCTGATAATATTTAAGCAGGTCAGGGAACCCCAATCCCCCGTCAGTGCAGGATGCTGTCAAGACCATTCGGGGGACCCTGTGCTGCCCATAATTCCAGACGAAGCGGATCAGGTCTGCTTGGAGCTTATGTAGGTCCGCATATGGGACTGGTATGGGCAAGGTCTGGAATAGATAGAGAAAGGGAAGGATGACCATCTTAACAGAGGCCACTCTACCCAAAAGGGACATGTGGTGGGCCTTCCACTTCTGCAAAAGTCCTCTTATGGAACGGTAGAGGGGGGGAAGTTAGCCTTATACAGAGAGTCAAAGGACGGGGTGATCTGCACCCCCAGATATTTCAGACCCGCTGTGGCCCAATGGTAGGGGAAGCACTGTTTTAGATGACGAATCTCCTAGTCTGGGATGTTAATGGGAAGAGCTACCGACTTGGCCGCATTTATCTTATAACCCGACAGGGACCTGTATAGATCAAGTTCAGCGTGCAGGTTAGGCAGGGAGATTCTGAGTTGGGTCAGGGTCAGAATAACGTCGTCCGCAAAAAGTGCCAGCTTGAATTCTCTACCTCGCACTGAAACTCCCCGGACGTCCGGGTTCCTGCGAATAGACGCCGCCATTAGCCGTCCCATTAGCTATCGGGAAAGAGCGAGAGTGGGCAAAGGGGGTCTTAACCTGAGACATAGGATTCGTATAAAGGTGCTGTATGGCCCGCAGGAAGGGGCCGCAGAGCCCTATGTGTTTTATTGTGGCAAACAGGAAAGGCCAGCTGAGGCGGTCAAATGCCTTTTCCGCATCTAGACTAAGGGCCAGTGACTCTCGGCCCTCCCTGTTCACCACATCTATCAAGTCGATAACTCGTCTGGTGTTGTCCCCCGCTTGGCGGAGAGGGACAAAACCCACCTGGTCATTATGAACCAATGAAGGGAGCAGCACGTTTAGACGCAGCGAGAGGAGCTTGGTGAAAATGTTTAGATCTGAATTAAGTAGCGCGATCGGCCTGTAGCTAGCGCATAGCGAGGGATCCTTGTCGGGTTTGGGGATCAGAGTTAGAAACAATCGTTGCATATCTGACGGGATGGGGGTCGATTGAAGAAAGGCATTAAACAACTTGCACATGTGCGGGAGGAGGATGGGGAGAAACGTCTTATAGTACATATAGGGGAGACCGTCCGGGCCAGGGGATTTATGCGCGGGCAAGGACTTAATGGTGGCCGTGAGTTCCTCCTCTGTCACAGAGGCGTTGAGGGAGAGAAGGTCTGCAGGCTTGATCTTGGGAATCCCACTGCGTTCCAAGTAGTCATGGAGACGGTCAGTGAGGTCAGGGGGTGGAGGGTCGTGTGGGATGTCAGGGTGATTATACAGGGCCGTGTAAAATTCCTCAAAAGCATAAGCTATGTCCCGAAGGTGGGTCAGGAGGTTGCCTGTACCATCCTTGATCTGGTGAGGGGTAGTCAAGTGGGAGCGTTCCGATAACTTGCGTGCCAGTAGGGCGTGGGCCTTATTTCCCTTGTCATAGTACCTTTGTTTTAGCCGGAGCAGGGCCTTCTCCACCTGGCCTAAGGCCAAGTCCCGAAGTGTCGTGCGCAGGCATACTATCTTTTTAAGAAGGGGTACGGATGGAGAGGTTTGCAGTTGGCTCTCTAGCGTCCTTAGGTCCCTCTCTACCTGCATTTTAGATGCTCTCGCATCCCTTTTCATTGCCGAGGAGAGTGCTATACAGCGACCCCGAAGGACTGCCTTGTGGGCCTCCCAGAGAGTGTCCAGGGAGACATCTGGGGTGTCGTTTTCGACAAAATAGTTTTGCAATGTCTTCTCCAGTTCCGACCTGGAGGGGTCGTACTGAAGTAAAAAGTTGTTCAACTGCCAGTGACAGGGCCTGTGGTTAGGGGCACCCAGGTCCAGAGTCAGGACCACCGGGGCGTGATCAGACCAGGATATCGGTAATATCTGGGCCTCCCCAGCAACACGGAGGGTAGCGTTATTAACAAAAAGGTAGTCTATACGGGAGTGCATGCGGTGCAGGGCAGAGTAATACGTAAACTGCCTGTCCCCTGGGTGAAGGGCGCGCCAGGAATCAAACAAGGCATAGCGTCTGGTAAGCTGGCGAAAAAGTTTAGAGTCCCTGTGGGCTCGGGTCTGTGGGTCCGAGGGGTTCAGGACCAGGCGGTCAAGGGCCACTGACTGGCATAAGTTAAAGTCGCCGCCAATTAGCAAGTATTCGTTAGGTGACCGGAACAACCGCGCAAGTACTCTAGAGAGAAAGTGAATCTGGTGGGTGTTAGGTGCATATAAAGTGCATAGCGTAACTGGTTGCAGCTGCCAGAGGCCTCTCAGGATGATGTAGTGCCCCCTAGGGTCAATAAATGACTCGGAGCACGTGAAGGGAGAACCGCTCCTAAAAAGTATGGCCACTCCCGCCCGCTTCCTGGTGTTGAACGCCTGAAAGATCTGGGGATACTGTCTGGACGCAAACCCAAAGGAGTCCCCCTTGTTAAAGTGAGTCTCCTGGAGGAAGACAATGTCCGCCCCAGAATGCCTGAGCTCCCTCAGTGCGTGATGTCTCTTCCTATTTGAGTTTAGGCTGTGGACATTAAGGGACATAATCTTAGCCATGGTCATGGGTATGTGCAAACAAAAGAGTACTTACCTGATCCAGCCACGAGGAAACAACAGAGCACCCATTTGGGAAAGACGCCAGGCCGCGGGAACAGTCCGGACAACCGTCAGGAGCACAGGACGAGCCATGGGAGATAGGGAGGGGAAGGGGGAAGAGAAAGAACAAGAGAAAAAAAAAGAGAAAAGAGACAACATTAAATGCAACGCAATCAAATGTACATTGAGAAAAACAAGGCCCGAGTGCACCATGCCACTCGGGGGCCCAAAGGGTTCCAATAAGTCCTCCCGAGCAGGGCCCCCCAAAAGGGGGAGGGTCCAGGCTGGGGGGACATAGAGAACTGCAATAAACAGCAACCACAAAGTACAATAGGGTACCAAGGGAACTCTGGTAGGTTGGACCTACAGGGGGGTGAGTGACCAGAAAAGTCGCCGCTCTTAGGTCTCCAACTGAATGTGCCCGGTGAACAAAGCAAGTGTCAGGCTGTGGGCCTAGGGGGGGAAAGGGGGTTGCAAATGAAGCTGATGGGTGGGTCAGGGGGGGCCAAGCAAAAAGGGGGAGTCTGATAGTATCAGTCATCAGCCGTGACCAGATTGGGGGGAACCACGTGGGGGGCCCAGGCCCCGGGGTCGCTTGGTCGGGGGGACCTTTTGCCAGACCGTGGGAGGTGGCGGGGGGGGGGGTGAACACCAGATCCCATTCTTGAAGGCGGGGGACAGTTATGTCCATAGTCTCGCAAAAAGTGTCCAGGTCTTCCGGATAGCGGAGCACCGCTGACTGACCCTGCCGGCGGGCTGTGAGACTGAAAGGGAAACCCCAGCGGTAGACTATGTCGCGTTCCTGCAGCAAGAGCAGAAGGGGTTGCAAGAGTCTGCGCTTCTGCAGGGTTATCCAGGACAGGTCCGGGTAGAGTTGTAGTTGGACGTTGCCGAAGACCAACTTTCTAGCGGTGCGGGCTTTACGCATAATGTCCTCTTTCAAGGGGAAGGAGTTGACTTTACAGATGATGTCACAGGGTTTGGAGGCAGTGTAGCTGAGGGTCACAGGTCATGGGTGGCACTTGAGTGAGTTTCCACTCCTTTTGACATTAAACAAGTTACACAGTATTGGCAGACCTGCTCAATCAGCTGGAACAGCCCCACATGCATGGTATGCCTCTGGAACAAGGCATTTGCCTTGTGTACACCCCAGTGTCTTGTTTCCAAATGGATTCTCTCCACCACGGGCAGTGCTCGGACCCTTAAGAGAATGACTTACCCAGTTATCACTGAGTCATGTGAAACATCACCCTATGGTACAGTGTGACATTTTTCAGGATGTTGGCCAGATTTTATGTGCAGAAAAATCTGGACCACACCATAGGGGCAAAAGAGCAACGACACTGAAGTCTTCTAGATTATGCCCAGCTATACATTTTTGGTGAAAACAGAAGATTCCATGATCTAATTCATAATAAGTTGTTCATACCACCTAATCAATTTGGCCAATAAAGTCCAAAAACGTGTCTCTTCAAATGGTGGATTCTGGCACCAAATGCTAGTATTTGACAACAGTAGATGATTTGGGCATTCCTGGTAGTTGACCTTCATTACTTGCGGTCACCAAAAATATAAATTCTACTGTGCTTGAGTGTTGCTGATAATGTCAGAGCTTTCTGTGGACACATGGAATGACCAGATAGGTCACCGGCATGCACAAAGTCCCCACATCCATAACACAAATGCAGTAGATGCAAATAAACATCAGTTAGAGGACATAACAGGCGTGGGATAAACACTCACCATCCCAAATTCACCCAGGTGGGAACAAGGGGCAAGGGGCTCAACTGACAGAGGACAACCAGTGCAGCTGAGGCTACAGAGTTAGGAATTGAAACACGTGTTCTTAATTCCTTTCTCTGACCCCTGATATACCTCACTAAACCCCCCCAACAGTGTGGTAAAAAAAAAGGCAAAAAGGAAAAACTTAAATATAAAATGTAATATTTTTAAACATTGTAAAAAAAATAAGCACCTATGTGAATGAGAATGAGAAGGACATGGGATGAGGGAGATGAGACTGCAAAAAAAAAAAAAAAAAAACTGTAGTGTGTACCTGATTTAAGTCAGGTAAATCAAGTAGTAGTCTAATTTTTGGGTTTTAAAAATCTTTCAGCTCTTTTGCCAAATATATTGGCATTAAATGTGAGATTCGTTTTTTGCTGCCTTTCTTCAGACGTTTTGCGTTGTGTGGTTCATTCAATGTGGTTAATCAAGATATTGGTATGAGAAAAAATTGATGTTGCGCTAAACATAAAATAAAAATAAACAAGTGATATTCGGAACCATATATGAAACAGTGCCTTTGCACAAAATTAGAGTGTAATAACAGTCCAGTGTGCTCAAATGACAATAAATGCCAATTAAGCTTGGTGTTAGGAAATATTAGACCAAATTGTGTTGGAAAGTGCTTCACAAACAGTCCTGAGAGTCAATATGAAATAAATATGTAAGTCCACCACCAATATGTCAGTGTGATAAGAAATGGAGGCTTACCAGAGGGCAAGCATAACAAGCTTGCGGCTGAAACCCCAGCCAGGGCCTTTAAGAGTCCACAGCAGGATATCACAGCAGGATAAGATTATGGGTAGCTCCAGGTGTATCATCAATTGGTTAACCAAAAAGAATTGAAAATCACATAGTGAAGTACGCCAAAAACAGCACATAAAAAATGTTTAAATTGCAAATATATTGGTGTCCTAGGTTGTGACTAATTTAACACCACCACCATGTCACCAGATGAAATGAAGGCTTACCAGAAGCCAGTTAGAAAATCACATATAGCAGGAAAGCCTTTGCTCGGAGCTAATTAAGGCAGCTGTTGTGAAGGTGTCCTGTAGATCCGGAGAGATTAAACCCTGAGGAATGTGGATATTGGTATACCTAGGGCAGTGTTTTTCAACTCCAGTCCTCAAGGCACACCAACAGGTCATGTTTTCAGGCTCCCCATTATTTTGCACAGGTGATTTGATCAGTTTCACTGCCATATCACCACAGCCATTTCATCTGAGGGAAATCCTGAAAACCTGACCTGTTGGTGTGCCTTGAGGACTGGAGTTGAAAAACACTGACCTAGGGTAAGTAATATATTCATACCATAGGAAGTTGAAAAGCGCACAAATCTGGTGGTGGAGCCTTTTTTTATGCTGCCACAGAGCATTGCCACAAAATAAAGTGTCAATGGGTTCAAAAGGTATGTAATTAAATCTAAGCATATTTTCTAAAATAACTAGTCACGAATGAGTTGAGAAGGACTTTATTTGGTAGAATGTGTATGTATAATGCTTTTTGTGATTTAGGACAAGATAAGAAAAACTATCAATACGACTTATAACTAGTACACACAATAAGAAAATTGGACAAAAGATACGGCTTTTTAGGGCGATTGTCCTTTAACCACTTAAGGACCTCCGCACGCACATTTACGGCCACAGAAGGGCACGGATGGGCACAAGGGCGTAAATTTACGTCCTCGCCCAGTAGCGGGTCGGGGGTCCGATCGGGACCCCCTCCGCGGCGTGCGGAGGTCCCCGTGTCTCTGGGAGCGATCCGGGACGAGCGGGTGGATGTCGGTGTTTGCCCGCCCCCCCGCGATCGCTCCCAGCCAATAGCAGCGCTCCCCCTTTGTGTCACTTCCTCCTCCTGTGTTTACACAGGAAGGGGGAAGTGATGTAATCTCTCATCGCAGCGGTATTTCCAACCGCTGCGATGAGAGGAACACCTCACAGTAAGTGTGCACCAACATTACACTGACACACACACACATAGGCATACTTAACCCCTTGCGATCTGCCCCCCCACCCCCCCTGTCACAGTGTCACTGAATGCAGTGATCTAATCACTGCATTTAGTGTCAGTGTGACAGGCAGTGTAAAATCAGTTAGTGTTAGGTTCAGGATAGCCCCCCCACCCCCCCTAATAAAGTTTTAACCCCCTGATCACCGCCCTAGTTAACCCTTTCACTCCCTATTGCCAGCGTCACTAAGCGATCATTTTTCTGATCGCTGTATTAGTGTCGCTGTTCCCGCTAGGTAGCTATTTTTTTTTATTGCGATTTTTTTTTTTTAATAAAGACATGTGGCTAAATAAATTTTGGTCTAAATGTTTGACTAAAATTTAGTTTATTTGATTTTTTTTTTAACAAAAAGTAAAAAATAGTGTTTTTTTTTTCTAAAATGTCGCTCTATTTTTGTATATAGCGCAAAAAAGAAAAATCGCAGAGGTGATCAAATACCATCAAAAGAAAGCTCTATTTGTGGGAAGAAAAGGACGCAAATTTTGTTTGGGAGCCACGTCGCACGACCGCGCAATTGTCTGTTAAAGCGACGCAGTGCTGAATCGCAAAAACACCTTGGGTCATTTACCAGCGTATTGGTCCGGGTCTTAAGTTGTTCATCTGTTTTTTAGTACACAGCTGTCGAGAGCCGATCATGACAGTTCATGAGAAATTATCAAAAACTTTTTTCTTACAATAACAGAACAGACAATTTTCATGTAATCAGTATTATAGTATTCGCCCACAAAAAATAAATAAACAAGGCATGCTTGTAAATTAAGCAGTTACAATACAATACATGACATAACCGCGAGGGGTTGTATTCTGTCTTATGAGAATTTTCACAACTCTAGTAACTTTTTTGTTTTTTCTAGACTAGCATGCAAACAAAACGGACAATTATTCACCTGATATTTTCCTTGTGTGTGCCAGGCTTTACTCTATATTAACTAGTGTCCATCTAGAACAGTGTCTTATTTAGGCTATATGAGGCTGTCTGCTCTTTGGAGTCGTTGGCAGCATCAGTGCAATTGATCACTGTCTATCAGGCTCATATCTGTCCTCACTGAGATCCTATAACATTCAGTTAGAGGTTCATATGAGCAGCATAGATGGGAACGCTCTTATGGCTAGACAGTGTACTGCTGACTGCAGTGCAAAACACCTGCTGTCTGCACACTGTTTAATTGTTAGGCCTTTAGAACCTCAGGCTCACATATCCACGTCACAATTACACAATGTGTTGCTATCTGAAGGAATTTAATTAAATAATCTATAGTCAGGTGCTCAAGAGTCTTCAATAAAATGATTTGGTGTACTGCTGCTGATGGAACGCTTCTAACAAACAGCAGCACCCTTCTCAGCTATACAAACAACTATCCCAAATTTTATGTAAGCATTCAATTTACAGGTCCATGATTCCCTTACTTTATTAATTGTCCTACTTAAGTTTCTGATTTCATCTTCTTGGGAGCCTGCAAAGTTAAGAAAACTTTTTAACCTTTTGACCTTAGCACTACAATTCTAAGTGATAAACTAAACATTCATGAAATCTTAATGAGATGGGAGATTAGTCCTTTCTCATATTTCAAAGAGTGACATTACACCAGCATTCTCTCATTGGAAGATACCTGGCTTCTGGTGCTAGACATCTATCCGAAAACTTTTTTTCCATTTTTCCCTGAAACTTGCTAACTAGGATCACCTGCCAGAAGGAGAGAGGTGATGCCCAAACACCAAAAACTTGTGGCTTCTGAAAATGACGGTATGGAATCTTAGACTGGTATCTCTTCTAACTTCTCATTCACTGAACTGAATTGCTTTCTTGTGATCATGGAAAAATGTACATCTTAACTCCATTTACATTTTAATTCCAATGTAATTGGTTGTTTCTAATGCTTAAAAATAAAGATTTTTGTACAGATACACTTTTATGCCATAAATTAGTTTAATTGTATCTTTTATTTTTTACATTTCTTTTAAAACGATTGATATTTTCGGGGGAAAAAAAAATCTGTTGTGGATTTGTGCTCGTGAATTATATGGTATCTGTTTATTGATGTGTACTGCAAAATGCTTGCTACCTATGATTTATCGGATAGCATTTTTTCCATAGTTTTGTTCAACTTTGCTTAGAAAATAATAAATTGTCTTTAATTGGTGTATTGTTCCTCCATCCCTTCCCTAATTTTACTGTTTGACAGTGCTTCCTACAATTAGTCTCAAGAATGTGCCTTTAAACCAAGTTTTGGTAATTAACTTTTTTATAGAATTCAATAACAAAGCCTTTTAGCTATTTTTCTTAATAACAGATGTCTAGAAAAATATACCATATGTATGTAAAAAATACTATACACAGCATATTGTATTTCTACTGTCCTTTGCTTTTTGCTTTCTGTTCTTTTAGTATGTATTTGAAGAAATGAAATCTTGGATTAACATATTGTATGGCTTCCATTCTCATTTTATTGTAGAGTAAATATGCTGATGGTAAATGCCATTATGCAGGAGATAGTGTCAGAATAGTTTATGATTTATTCTATCCCTCTGAATGCCTATACTAACTTCTGTAATTTCTTTTTTTTTTTATCTTTGGCATCGATTAGAATAATTTTAGCTTAAACAGTGTTTCCCTTTGTTTGCCTAATTTAGTATACTACAATATAAACACTAGGGGTCGTTTTCCTACTGGAGCATACCAGTTTCTATATGTAGATAATAATCTCTTTGCAAACAGAGAGTTTTCTCTGTGCTTAAATTTGATTAACTGGTTATGTATAGGAGAAACAAAAAGGATAAAAAAACAGTATGTTGCCCTGCCTTTACTAAACATTTTCACAGTTCGCTGTCTTCAGAACCTGTGCTAGTGTGTGCACCTGTTTGAGCTTCATGTTAGTCATTGCAGTTCTTCACCTGATTCCCATGCTTGCTTCCTGTTCATCTCACCCCAAGCAAACACTTTCTCAATATACACCTTTGTATCTTTGCTTCACACATTTCCTATTGAAATAAATGAAATTGCATCAAAAAATATTGGTGTGCTATATGATGTGCATTGATATTAAATTCATAGTGCATTACATATAATAATAATTAATAATGTGTGACAACATATGTAAAACTTAGTGGCTGTGAATCGTCCCTCTACCTTTTCTAGACACCTGTGCCAAGGCTTAAGGCCCGTACACACGATCTGAAAATCGGATCATTAGTATGGTGCTTTTGACAGCTGATTCCGGGTTTTCATCAGACAAAAGCTGGATGTGCAGGCTATAAAATGTTATCGGATCTGAACACATTGTCTGATTTTTGCCTAATTAGTACGGTTTTCGTCCGAAAAAACTGTAAGGCCTCGTACACACGATCAAATCTGTCTGCTGGAAACGGTCTGCTAGACCGTTTCAGCAGACAGAATCGATCGTGTGTATGGGCAAACAGACGGATTTGGCCACCCGACAGATTTCAAAGCATGCTTTGAAATCTGTCGGCTGGGAATCCGTCCGCCCGACATGTCTGCTGGTTAGTATGCTAACCAGCAGACATGTCTTCTCGCACACGCGCCGAATGATTTCGACGCATGCGCGGAAGTGTTTTACTTCCTGGTGCGGTGACGTGGCAGCGTCAACGTCACCGCCACGTCACCGCCACGTCAGCGCGCTGTCTGCTGGCGGGGATTTTGGTTTGCTCGTGTGTACACGCGAGCAAACCAAAATCCCAGCAGACAGATCTGTTCAAATCGGTCGGTCCGACCGATTTGAACAGACTTATTTAATCGTGTGTACGAGGCCTAAGAGCAAGACTACGCATGCTTAGAAACTAAAGAATACATACAAAACTAATCAACGTGTTACATCACTTCTGAAGTTGTATTCTGTCGTATGAGAATTTTCGTATTGTGAGTAACCTCTTCACTTTCGACATGAGATCGTGTGTGCGAGGCTTTACTGTGTGTTTAGGTGTCCATTCTGAGAAATGCTGCAGAGCGCTTTCTCTGATGTCATGGTTGGGAAAGATATTTAAGCTTGCTCAGTGCAATTCCCTTTGCTTGAGCAAAGTCCTCTCTGATTTTCAGTTTCCATGCACCTATTCCCATAACTTCTGTTTCAGGTTTGATACCCTGTTTTTCTGATGATCCCTGTTGGCTGAGTGTCTAGACCTTGTGCTTATTTGTCAGTGATCCCATCTCTTGATTCTGTACCACATCTCCTTATTGTCAGCTGTTGCTAGTCCAGTTGTATCCAAAGGCTGTAACCTAGGAGCTGTTCACAGTAAATCCCATTAGCACTTGCCTAGGAACATTCCACAATTGATGAGCCTGAAATAAGGGTATGGTGATGGAGAGAGCGGGGGGGGGGGGGGGGGCCTAATAGTGGCACGCTGAGTAGGCCACACTAAAATAAAGACATGGACCACATATATGCCACACAAAAGGAGAAAAACACTTACCTCGAACAACAGATGAGATAAGGATGAAATACATGCTGTCTGAACAAGTGGTTGAAAGGCTGCAGAAAATGTGCAAGACTATGTGATAGTAAAGTAACACTAGGAGAGGTACATCTAAAGATGTGCAGTATCAACTATAATGAAAAAAAGAGTGACATCCAAAGGATTAAGGGTAGTGGGATAATACTAAGACGGAGGGCCAGATTCTCAGAGGCGTTACGCCTGCGTAAATGGATATGCGCGGCGTAATTGTAAATGTGCGCCGGCGTATCGATGCGCCGTAAACACAGAACCACATACGCCAGAAAATCTTTTTCGTCTGAGCGGCGAAAATGCTTTAAATGCGCAGATTCCCGAAACTACGCGCATTTGGCGTAGGCTACGCGTGGTGCGCGTAACACGAAAGCCTTGAGTAAACATACCCCTCATAAAAGCACGGGTAACTTTGCTCAAGACCGTGTGCAAGTCAGCTGGAGAGCAACTACAGCAGCACCATAACGGACGAGCTGAGCAATCACACTTACTGGACAACACATTCGTATGCCAACATGCCAGGGGCAGGCATGGTCTTAGCACTACTAATGTATGCAGAGGAAGAGGAGCATAGAAGGAGGAGGAGGAGGATGGGGGCACGTGAGAGGATCTACCGAGCCTCTTTGGCACATGAGCCTCTTTGGCATGGGTGAGGAGGAGGTGTATCGCCTCCTCTGGGGAGAAATTCTTCTTTCTCCTTTCCTTCCCAATAGCAGCCATGGTCATGCAAAAGATTTCCCGTGTCAATCCAAAAAATGGGAGACTTTTGCGCTGCACGGGTGCATGTGTGGGCGCATTATATACACAGCGCCGGCGAATTATAGGGAGGCTTTGCCCATGCGCAGAAGGCATCCACGTCACGGTGCGGGTCATCCATGTCACGGCGCATGCTTCGTTCGTCCCGGCGTTCATTTGCATGGGGTCACGCTTCATTAGAATGCAACACGCCCACTTCCCTCCTACTTTGGAGTTGCGCCGGATTACGCCGATGAATTTCCGCTACGCAGGCGCATCTTGGAGTGCATTTGCTTAGGGAATACGGTACTTGCCACTCCGCGTTACGTCGGCGTAGTGCATCTGAGAGAATCTGGCCCGGAAACTAGATAAATTGTATCACTGAGATGTGTCAAGCAGATGAATGAATGTTGAGCTATGAAAAAGACAATTGCAACATAGAAAAAAAAAATCACCTGGAGGGTGCTGAAGGGCACTAGAAAAGGTGTCCAGGCTTGAGTAAGTGGCACTAAACCTGGAGTGATAAGTAGTGGGAGGCTGACTGTGCAGAATGATGTGGATTACTGTAATGTAGTTAAGAGAATCAATTAGTGTGGGACAAAAAGATCAGAGGAGAGGACTGTGGTGAAATGTTTAGTAAGTTGCATAGCAAGGAGATGGAAAGGTGTATCATAGGAGCAGAGGCTTAGCTTGAACTTTGTAGGCTCCAATGCAAAAGTTGACCTGGGGCCCACCACTACCACCTGCGGTTTATACAGCACGCCAATATACTCCCACTGTGCATGATTAGGTGGAAGTAACTAAAGAAATTAATGTAATTAACCTTTTTGTTCTGGTGCCTCCTGACACTTTAGGAGGTTTATGACTCCAGGAGGCCAGGTGGGGTTTAAGATCACAAGACCACCATGATTGGTTGTCATGGCGGTCACGTGATCCGCAAGCAGCGATATGGAGCTTTTGGTTAGGCACCAGTAACTGTCTGGCGGCGCACAGCGCGCTCGCTCTTGGCACAGCTGTATTGACGGCAATTCACACAATAATGCAGCCTCTTGGCGCCAAGGACCAGGCGCAGAGAGGCCATATAGTTGTGTGCGGTTAACGCCAGGGGGGTTAAGGCCTAACTAAATAGTAAGGAAAACATGGAAAAATATAATAAAACATGTCTCTGTAAAAATATAGGGCCAGATTCTCAGAGGCGATACGACGGGGTATCTCAGATACCCCGTTGTATCGCCGTTTTTTGGCCGTGTATCTATGCGTGTGATTCCTAGAATCACTTACGCATAGATACCGGTGAAGATCCGCCAAGTGTAAAACAATTACACTGGCGGATCGTAGATGTAATGACAACTCCGGCCACTAGGTGGCCTTTACGTTGTTTTCTCATTTGCCTATGCAAATGAGGCTAATACGCCGATTCCCGAACGCCCCGTTGTGGTTAACGTAGTTTTTTTCCGCGTAAGGTTACCCCTGCTAAGATGTGGAGTAACCTTACGACGTCCCGTCAGATGCCGTCGGATGCCGTTGGATGCCATGTTAAGTATGGCCTCGGGACCGCGTCGTGTTGTGCGTCGTTTACGTCGTTTGCGTACATCGATTCTTAATGGGGCTGGCGTACGCTACGATTACGTCGTTTACATTGAGAAAATGTGACGTCCTTTGGAGCATGCGCACTGGGATTTCGTCGCGGCCGGCGCATGCGCAGTTCAATCGGCACGGGGACGCGCTTAATTTAAATACAAGCCGCCCCCTTCGATTTACGCCGCCGCAAACTACGGAGCAAGTGCTTTGGGAATAAAGCACTTGCTCCAGTAAGCTACGCCGCCGCAAATGTACGAGAATCTGGCCCATAGTCTTAGCCTACCTTAAAATTTGACAGTGTAAGTGAGAAGAGCAGTGGACAGTGTCAGAAGGGCAGTGGACGGTGTCAGTCAGTAGGCAGTGAACAGTGTTAGTAGCACTCTGAGGACTCTGATGCAAGGGGGAATGCTGTAGACTCTGGTGAAAAGGGAAACTCTGATGTGGGGGGGGGGGGTTCTGGTTACATAAGAGTTCACAGAGCTCCCCTTAACATCAGACTCTACAGAGTTCCCCTATTACATCACAGTCCACAAAGTTCTCCCTTACATCAGAGTTCATAGAGTTCCTCTTTATATTACAGTTCATTAAGGTCTCCCTTACATCAGAGTCAACAGAGTTCTCCTTTTTTCATCAATGTCTGCAAATGCACTGTAAGGGAACTCCTGCAGACTTTAATGTAAGGATGAATACAGAGAACAGACCACCTTCCGCAGTGTAAATACACTAATGTAAGGGAAAGTTACTGATATAAGGCGGGGCTTTTATATCTGTGTCCCCCTTTACCTTAGTGTATTCATTCTCTCTTACATCAGTGACCCCTCCCCCCGCAGACTTTGTGTGGCCACTGGAGGCTGGAGTTGCCTGTCACTGACCTCCCCCACTGCCAACTCACATACAGGGCAGTCAGGCACAGTCCTCTGGGTGGTTCCTTTCATCACCACCTCTGTCCTCTTCTCCAAGTTCTCCTCCAGAGTCCATGTCCAGTCCTCCAGTGAGTGACACAGTCTCAGCCTTGCCCCCCATTCCATCACTCATCTCTGTAGCCCCCATTCCATCACTCACCTCTGCACTCCCCCATTCAAACACCTACTTCTGCACCCCCCCATTCCACCACTCACCTCTGTATGTACCCCTCCCTGATTTCAACACTCACAAGTCTGGAGGCATCTTCCCCCCTTTATGGACTTTTGCTACCCTCCCTTCACTTTGTCTGCTCCCCCCCCCAATCTAACCTCAACAAAGAGTACAGAAGAAGGCAAAATAATTAAAATGCCTTCCAACACCCAACCTGTCATAGTACAGTACAGCAGCTATATTCCTTCATCTCCATCCTCTGTATTCTACTGCTCTCCCCACTTTCAGTGTCTCCTCATCAGAGTTTCCTGGCAGCCTCCTCACTGTAGCTCCCCCACCAGTGTCCCCCTCACTGTACCTCCCCCATTACTGTCCCCCTTACTGTAGATCCCCTATCAGTGTCCCCCTCACTGTAGCTCCCTCTATAGTGTCCCCCTTACTGTAGTTCCCCCATCACTGCCCCCTAACTGTAGCTCCCCCATCAGTGCCTCCATCACTGTAGTTCCCCCATCAGTGTCCTCCTCACTGTAGCTCCCCCATCAAATCAATGCCGCCTCACTGTAGTTCCCCCATCAGTGTCCCCCTCACTGTAGCTCCCCCATCAGTGTCCCCCTCACTGTAGCTCCCCCATCAGTGTCCCCCTCACTGTAGCTCCCCATCAGTGTCCCCCTCATTAGAGGTACCTCCATTAGTGTTCCTCAACACTGACATCTGGGAACAGACAGACACACACTAGCTTCTTTCTTCAGAGCTCTAAAGAAGGGAGCTAGTCTCCCAAAATGCATTAGCTTACCAATCAGATGGTCCAATGATGGGACATACCATCAATTTCTGAAGTATTAATGTTGTATGCCTACTGTTTTTATGCAGTTGTGAGTATTAATTTGTCTTTGGGGATTTAATAAATTGTTTGATGGTAATGCATGAGGAGCTTGCACACTCTTGTGTGTGTTTTTGTAGACCTGATCAGAAAGCCCATGTGAAATGGGCTATACTTAGTAAATTAACCCCTGTGATTCTCTTATGGTGATCTACAACTTGTTCAAAATCAATCCTCTCTAGGTCAGTTGTATACATTGCAAAGATTCCTACCCTGTCATTTTTTCCTGAAAACATAACAGACAATTGGACTAACTTCCTCGAAGCAAACTGCCAAATGGTAGGGTTTGCCTGCTACATTCAAACCGATTATGCACCCTTGCATCCTTCTCTGTGCAGTACCTTTGGAAAGTGTTTTTTAGCAAACATAAAAGGTTTGCTGTAGCTAACATAAGCACAAAGCTTGGTAAGTCAGGAATGTTTTAAAGTGTACAGAACATCCCCAGCGTTGCTATAGTTTTCTTGTTTTATTTTTTACAACAGTTTGCATTTTTCTTCGTAATTTGTAATGACATATTTGATATTTTTTCCTTAATTAAGAGCACAATTTTCACAAAACATAACAACTATAATACATATCTTTCTTTTACCCACAGTACGAATCGAGGTGGATGAAAATGCAGGTAAGGTATAATTTTGCCTTATAATAGATGTAAACAGTAAGGATTGGTTGAGAGCTCTTAGGGTGACTCTTAGGTCAATGAGAGGGCTAACAGATGTTCATGTTGTGGTGGAAAATAAGTTGTTTTTGAGATATTATTTGGCATTGATTTCTACATTGTTCTCTGGTACACTGGCAGTATTAAGCAGAAAGCTGTTGGTACAACAGGAGGCTGTCTCTTCTTTTTCCTAGGTCCAGGCAACTTATTAATTCTTAAAGTGGTTGTAAACACTGTTCTATCACTTGTACCTACAGGCATGTCTATAGTAAGACTTACCTGTAGGTACTATGAATATCTCCTAAACTTGCACAATTTTGGAGATATTCAGAGTGTATGCAGTGCCGGGCCTTCAGAGCCTGTGCCATAAATGGGGGCTCCCACATGCTTGCTGACTCTAGTGGCGGCTCCACTGACTCCAATCAATCTCCTGATAGAACAGAGCATTATGGGACAAGCTGCACATGCTCAGTTTGGTGTGTATGGCTAGCGAGTGCATGTGATCAACACATGGTTGGTCCTGCAGCCGTATACAACAATCAATGGTTTTTAAACTCCTCCTACAAGCTTTAACCAGACACTGATAGAAGTCACAAGACTGCTATATACTGCTTTAAAAATGGTATTTATCAGTTTATATTCACTAAAACCATTGCATTTATGTGTTCTGTGTACTGTTGAAGACCAGATATAGTGAATGCAGGATCCTGGGTTTAGTAACACTTTAACTCCAGCTAAAAAAAATGGGGATATAAATATATATATATATATATATATATATATATATATATATATATATATATATATATATATGTATGTATGTATGTATGTATATATAGAGTAAAAAAAAATGATCACTACTAAAATAAATGCTTGTTGATGCATTTTGGAAAACTCTTACTTTCATTAAGCCTGTACAGTAAAGCAGACCTCGCCTACTTGCATTTTGCGAGTGGAAAATTAGGCCTGGCGAGGAGCTGGCTGCCTGGGAGTGGGGGGGGGCGAGCACCGCTGGCGATCGGGGTTAATTGCGAGCCGTACTCGCAGTGATCACAAGGATGGCATAAAGGAAGAGGAGATCTGTAGAATCACAGTGCGGTAAAGCCCGCTGTTACAACTTGCATTGAAATTTCCTGCGCTCTGCTGATAGCCCTATCTCTTCCTGACCCTGTGCCTGTGATAGACAGAATGCGAGTCCCATGCTGAGATGTGTTTATCACAGGTGCGGGGTCAGGAGGAGGCAGGGCTGTCAGCAGAGCGGAGGAAATCTCAACACAAGTTGTAACAGTGGGCTTTACCGCTCTGCGATCCTACAGCTCTCCTCTTCCTTTATGCTCTCTGCCATCAAGGCAATCAGAATATCAGAGAAACACGATAGAAGTGCAGCCACCAATCAGCAGCCCCCCTGGTACTTGTAGTCCCCCGTGTGTATATCTGTATGTATCCTCCCTGCAGAGCGGTGTCACCCTCCTCTCCCAGTGTCACCCTCCTCTCCCAGTGTCACCGTCCTCTCCCAGTGTCACCGTCCTCTCTCAGTGTCACCCTCCTCTCCCAGTGTCACTCTTCTCTCCCTCTAATCTCCTCCTCTAAGAAGGATCAGCCAGTATGAATGGTCAGACTGTCAGATGCAGAGCAGGTTGTGTCTCTGACACTCAGGACTCAGAGAGGAGCGCCCCCCGGAGTCTGCCCCCATACATGGGACCTGGAAGGTGAGTTCTGCAGGAAAGCTGCACTTTGTTCAGTCTGGGAAGGATTTGTCTAATCTCCTTAGGCCTGGCCTCATCATTCCCCACCATAAACACACACAAGGGTCCCATTCATCGGGAAATCCACTCAGGGGGTCCTCACTGACCTGGGATAATGGAGGAGTCCACAATGGGGGCACGGTGAGTCCGCAATGGGGGCACGGTGGGTCCGCAATGGAGGCACGGTAAGTGGGGGCACAGTGAATCGGCAATTGGGGTACAGTGAATCGGCAATGGGGGCATGGTGAATCAGCAATGGGGGCACGGTGAGTCCGCAATGGTGGGCAAAGTGAGTCCGCAATGGTGGGGATGGTGAGGCTGCAATTGTGGGGATGGTGAGGCTGCAATTGTGGGGATGGTGAGGCTGCAATGGTGGGGACGGTGAGGCTGCAATGGTGGGGACGGGGAGGCTGCAATGGTGGGGACAGTGAGGCTGCAATGGTGGGGACGGTGAGGCTGCAATGGTGGGGACGGTGAGGCTGCAATGGTGGGGACGGTGAGGCTGCAATGGTGGGCAGGGTGAGGCTGCAATGGTGGGCACGGTGAGGCTGCAATGGTAGGCACAGTGAGGCTGCAATGGTGGGCACAGGTGAGGCTGTGCTGAGGGGAACTGATAAAGTTGTTGTTAATATTTATTTTTGCAACTTATTTGTGCATAAAACATTTTACAAGATAATTTATGAGGGCATGATTAGCAGGAGAATTGGGGTTGGGTGGGACAACTAGTGGCTAGTAACCCTTAAGGCCTGGCTAGTGGCTTAAGACTTGAAATTTTGAGCCCTGCAGTAAAGTACATAGGACATCTGGTCTAAAGTACATAGAGGATAGCAGGTCACTTGCTCCGCACCTCCTCTATTCAGAACATGTCTTGCATTCTTTTCAACACAAAGCATTCTGTCATTGGAGAACTGACAGATTACCTTGCACCCTGTAAAAATTGTTCTAGATGTTTTCTAAATTGAGGAGGTGCAGAGTAACTGATCTGCGGTGGTCTGTGTACTCTAGCTAAAAAATGTACTTCTCCATTCTTTACATTGGGCATTTACTGCACTGTACATGCTGAAGTGAGTTTTCTTAAACACAGCAGCAGCCACACATGGCAGGCATCTAATTAGTCTTAGTTTATTTTTACAGTGCAAATTTTCACAAATATTTTTTCTCTGCTGTTCAGCTTTAAAGAAGAATTCAACTAAATATTATTTAACTCTAAAATGACAGGATAACACCATTATTAGAAAGAGCAATAACTCTATTTACGTAAGTATTTCAATATTGAAAGGATCTTCATCCCTTTTCTGAAGTGCAAGGACATGTGATAGGAACAAAACCTAAGCATTCTTGCTTTAAAGTGGATTAAAAAATAGTACATCATGGAACAATTTATTAGCAATGGATTTCGACACATAATCACCAAGCCAAATCGCAGGTTTCCCTTTGACAAAATCTTTCAGTATAGGCGAAGAGAACTTTTATAACCTTCAGGAGCTATTTCAAGTCAAATGAAAAGAAAAAAAAAAGGACCTTAATTTCTCTTATGACAGGTTTTCTATTCAGGTAGTTTGTCGATGAAAACACAACTCAATCACTGCTCGTCAATCTTTCTAATTAATGTTTGCATGCGCCACTAGCTTTAGCAAAATCAAGCGCATCCATGTCACATAAAGAGACTGCTTGATAAATGATTCTCTTTACTTTATATCAAAAAGCAAATGAAATTACCAAAACTGGAAGTTATTTTTCTGCTTAACTATTCTGTTTGACGGGACAGAACATGAAATATTTCAGAAGTCATATTTTCTAAATATTAACCACTTGCCGACTGCCCCATAGCAGGATTACTTTAGTTACTCTCTGCAGAATCATGTACAATGCTGTGAAAAAGTATTTGCCAACTTTGTAATTTTATTTTTCTTGCATATTTGTCACACTTAAATGCAATTTTTAAATGATGGTTTCATTTAATAAAGCAAAAAAGTTGCCAAACCCTCCTGACCCCTAAATCTAATAACTGGTTGTGCCACCCTTGGCGGCAACAACTGCAATCAAGTGTTTGCAATAACTAGCAATGAGTCTTTCACATTGCTGTGAAGAAATTTTGGCCCACTGTTCTTTGCAGAATTGTTTTAATTCAGTCACATTGGAGGGTTTTACAGCATGAACGCTCTATGTAAGGTCATTGTAACGGAATGACCCGTGACAGACTCAGATTCTCCTATGTCTAGGGTCACCTTATGTCCACTAGGGCCATAGGGTGACAAAAAAATGATATCATATATTACATGAAATGGGACATTAATAATAATTCATATTGCAGGACTGGAATATTACAAGGTGTTCCTACTTGACATCTGTTACACAGGAGAGGGACATTACAAGCTTATTCAATGCTTAGCTCCGGCTATTTAAATGCTAAGTGACCCGGCTTGTGAAAGACATTTCATTCTGTTCATTCTGTTGAAAGGTGTTAATTGCATCTACTCCTAGACAATACATTGTCTATGGTACAAAGGTGTCAGAGACAGTACGTCTGTCTAGATATGTGGTTTGAGGTCAAGGCATTGTGTAAATGCCTTTTAGAATGTGATTGAGGTTCCTTATATGGGTGTGAAGATTATCTGTGATTGTGTATTATTCAAAAGGGAAAATCATTGTGTGACAGTATTTTGTTTTGATGTCATTATCTACAGGAATGTCATTCTCTCTGAGTTAAGTCTATTGATGATGCGGTGCCGACATGTCTAGCTACGATTAGATAATTAGCCTCAGCGAGTGAATAGGGGGGTGGAGATGGCATTGTCCTTTTGATTACTGCCACATGCTTGTAACTGTATTAAAAGGGTGAGAAGAAATCAATAAAGTTTTCATATCCTTGGAAGCAAGTACAGAGCTTGTGTCTCGTCTTGATTATGGGAATTGATATGGATCGTGTATGTAGGATTGTCGCAGTGTGTCAGATAAGCTTGTCGTGGTTGGATGGAAGGTCGTAAACGGTGGTGACCGTTACAGTCATGATACAGCATCTCAATTGAATTTAAGTCCGGGCTTTGACTAGGCCACTCCAAAACCTAAATTTTGCTTTGTTTGAACCATTTGGAGGTGGAGTTGCTGTTGTGTTTCAGATCATTGTCCTGCTGCATAACCCAAGTGCTTAATCGCCTTACTGCAGCCCCTCCCTGTAGGCGATCGCCTGGGACACGTCACATGTCCCAGGCAATCACCTGTCCAATGGGACGGCGCAGCGCCGTTTGCGCATGCGCAGTGCCACTTGCGCATGCGCAGTGGGTGCATGGCCGTGAAGCCGAAAGCTGTCACGGCCGGGTGCCTACACTTGAAATGAAGACGCCGGCCGGGGAGGGGGGGAGAGGAGCGGAGCCTCGGCCGGCGAGTCGCTGGAACCATGGAGAAGGTAAGTGTATGTTTATTAAAAGCCAGCAGCTACACTTTTTGTAATAAACATAAAAAACGTCTGGAACACCCCTTTAAGTGTGAGAAATATTCAACAAAAAAATATTGAAAAATCAGGAATCAGGAAGGGGGCAAATACTTTTTCACAGCACTGTAAGCCGATCAGCGAGTGCCGGCCAATGGATGTCTGCCGGTAACTGCCGATCGTTGGGAGGATGCACAGAATGGACCTCTGTAAAGTCAAAACACAATCAATATACTGTACGCTTATTGTGTTTTTTTTTTTTACCAAAAATATGTAGCAGAATACATATTTGGTCTAAATTTATTATTATAAAAATTACATACATTTTATTTAGGTACAGCGTAGCATGACCGCACAATTGTCTGCTAAAGTAACGCAGAGCCGTCCTGCAAAAAATGGCCTGGTCATGAAGGGGGGTAAATCTAACGAAGGTCAAGTGGTTAAATAGGTGTCTCATTTTGTATCAGCTTCTTGAAAACTCTAAACAATCCCAAAATACTTCTGTGATTAAAGTGCCCCATCACGTGAAAGTACGAACTTAACAGCTGGCTTGAACTTGGTTACTTAAAGTGGTTCTAAAGGCTGAAGGTTTTTTACATTCATGCATTCTATGCACAGAGCAGATGTGTATGACATTAATTTTTTTTTTTAAATAAAAAGAAAGCCTTAAAGGGGTTGTAAACCCTCATGTTTTTTCACCTTAATGCATTAAGGTAATAAAAAAACGGGGCTGAGTCCTGCTGTCTGTGTCAATAGACGCAGCCGTAATATTGCGTAGTGAAGATGTAAGGGAAGTGTGGGGAAGACCAGATGGCTGTGGTGAGCCAATGGGAGTGGGATCCCTCTCACGGCCACAAAGCGGCGGGGAAGCCCAGACACGGCGCTGCTGTGATGAAGACGCAGCCGCGTCAGCCAAGGCAATGAGGGGTGGGAGACCCACAGTGTCACAGAGAGGGAGGGAGGGAGGATGCGGTGTCCGGACGCCGACCTCCTACGATCATGTGACACCACTGGCTAATCAAAGGTGCAGATTCCAAGCAATGTGGAGGCATGCACAAGCGTCACTGTGAGAGATGACAGGACGTCAGTAGATGGTGAAGGAAGCTATTCAGTACTTCTGTGGGCATCAGTGGACATCAGAGGTGATAGGGATAAGCCGTAACTGACATGTTTCGCGTACCTGACGCTTTGTCAAATTACCTCTGATGTCCACTGATGCCCACAGAAGTACTGAATAGCTTCCTTCACCATCTACTGACGTCCTGTCATCTCTTACAGTGACGCTTGTGCATGCCTCCACATTGCTTGGAATCTGCACCTCTGATTGGCCAGTGGTGTCACATGATCGTAGGAGGTCGGCGTCCGGACACCGCATCCTCCCTCCCTCTCTGTGGCGCTGTGCGTCATCATCACAGCAGCGCCGTGTCTGGGCTTCCCCGCCACTCCACATTGCGGCCGTGAGAGGGATCCCACTCCCATTGGCTCACCACAGCCATCTTGTCTTCCCCACACTTGCCTTACATCTTCACTATGCAATATTACGGCGGTGTTGACTGCTCCCTGTGTGAAATTACCTCTCCTGAACTACTGACTCCATCGGGGGATTGCTCTATAGCTTCCCTGTATGGACTTGTGAGAGCCTTATTGTAGAGGTATTGTACATTTTTCTTCATTACAGTCAACCCACCGGTGGGAAGTGCGCTCTGCTATTCTTCCACAGCGTGACTTTTGTTTTAATCAACCCATCGTTAGATTACTTCTGTGGACTCACTGTGGACTGTGAATCGATTTTATCAACTTTTATTCCTTTAATTGATGTCATTTATTGCTGTCATATTGTATTTTATATAAGTCTATGTTTATCTTTATTTTTTATGCTCATTGAGACTATAAAGTGACAATAACAATTTACCTACTGTGCGCTGCATTTTTGTTTGTTTATAACATAATTGAAAACTACAGTTTGAGCAGTCGGTTATTCAGGTAAACAAGTTTGTAACCATTGTCAACAAAAGCCCAAATAAAAGTTATCAGCAGAAACTGATACATGGGACTCCATCATAACTTAGAACCAGAGAATGTCTGTACCAGCCATAAAAAAAAGAGAAGATGCTTTCTCCTGATCTCCAGCAGAGTCCTCGTTGTCAATGGAGATCATGAACACACAATAACCGGAGTTAAGTAACTTTAAAGCTTATTTATACTGTTACCGACCATAGTTTCTGCTTATTTGCTAGGCATCTTGTTGGTTACTGTTGTCAGTTTTGTATTGTAGTCCTCATATATTGTAATAGTGAATATTCGATATTCTGCATCAGAGCCAATCAGAATAACTCGAATATTCGGCAAAAGGAATATTGCGCGATTTTCTTCTCCGCCCTTCTTTTGCATCAGAGCCAATCAGAATAACTCGAATATTCGGCAAAAGGAATATTGCGCGATATTCCTTTTGCCGAATATTCGAGTTATTCTGATTGGCTCTGATGCAAAAGAAGGGCGGAGAAGATAATCGCGCAATAGGTAGGAATATTGCGCGATTATCTTCTCCGCCCTTCTTTTGCCCCCTTATTCTCCTTTCTTTTAAGTAGAGTTAGTGTAGAGTTAGTGTTTAGTGCATATTAGTTTAGTAATACAGGAAATGATCTCCGTTTATGGGAATTTCGCAATCATTTTCGCATTAATTTTTTTGGATAAAATATCACGAATATTCGATATTAGCGAATATTCGCAAATATTCTTCTATATATTCGCGCAATATCGCGAAATCGAATATGGCGTATTCCGCTCAACACTAGTCACCGTGCTTTGCTAGAGCATTTTTTTTTCATGATCGTGTGTAGGCAAGGCCCTTCAATGATCAAGTTGAAAAAAACGTTGTTTTTTCTAGAGCCTGAAAACGTTGTTTTTTACAAACCGAAAAATTATAGTGTGTATGCGGCATCAGTGTTGTTTCTCTCCGGTGCTTTGTTTCTCTGTTATCAGCATGGATCTCTTCTAAGAAGTTTTCCTGGCACATGAGATTTGTGTCGGGAAGGAGGCAGGGGAGGAAGAGCTCAGAATGAAGCTTGTCTATTCAGCACACAGTGCTTCAGCTATGTGAAGGGGGTGTGTTTCTCCAATAAGCCCTTATCTACTGTAACTGCTGTCTCTCCACCCTCCCCTCTTTGCTGCTGACAGATTAAGATAGATTCTTAAAACAATCTGCACCATTTAAAGGGTATAGAGAGCAGAATACTGTAGATAAACAAATAAAACATATTTTGGAGGATTTGTTTAAACTCTGTCTATTGGGTATTGGGCCATTGGGTATATGTGAGGCTTTACAACCACTTTAAGTAGCAATGGAGCTCTCTCTCCAAGCAATATGTATCTTAACAGTTTTAGAGCATCCCAAGATAACTTGCTTGGTGCTAGGTAAATCCTCACAATGTTCAGATGACAGTTTTACCTAGCTCCTCTGTGACACTCTTCAGCAAGAAAATACCCTTAGCCCAGTTACCTCCAGATGTCCATGCCAGGAAGCACCTAATGTCATTCACCCTACAGAAAATTCCCTTGGATGAGACAAAGTAAAATCAGTGATCTTCCAAACAGACATTCTGCCCAAGCAAAGCCCAGTACAAACACTGGAAAAGTGGGCCAAATATTTATCATCTCCCCAAATCATAGCCCTGAAAACTCTCCACAGGGATTTTTTGTATCAGATAAATATGAATTACTCAGTGATTGTCCTTCCCATGCTACTTACTGGCACCTTCCTAAAGCTGGCCATAGATGGGTAAAAAATAGTAAAAAAAAATGTGTAAACGCTCAATTGTTTAACTTTCTAAATGTTAGTGGGCTCATTTCATGTCTTGAAATGCAAAGTTTTATGGCAACCCTTATGTCAGAATTTTGTTTGTGTAAATTAATGATTTTGTAAACGTTAGTAGTTGAATCGATTGGAAACAGCTTGAAAAAATGTACAACAGTTCTGGTGTGAACTGGCCCCTAAAGAGGGCAAAATGATCGGTTTGCAAATGTTGACACTTTAAGGGAAGTACTGTAGATGACTGTGCATTTTGTGCTTTGCGCAATCTGATCCCTGCACTCTCTATAGTACATATTGCTAACCTGTGCATTACCCACTCATGAGCCCTGCCCCTCTATACTGGTAACATTGAAATATGTTTCCAGTTCAACTTTCAGGAAGTAAAAAGAGCAATGCATTTTTTGGCAAGATCAACACGTATTTTCTGTACTTGCTGAAAATTCATACACCTGACCCTTGTACATTAAATACTTCTGATCCTGCACTCTGTATTTAGGCTTAAGTTTTAGGTACCTCCCACTGTTTTACCGCAATTGTGCAGTAAAGCATATGTGATAGAACATTTTAAATAAATAAAAATTATTCTTGCCTTGCTGGCCTCCCATCCTCTGCCCCCCCCCCGATTTTTTTTAATGAACCCACACATCAGACTAGATCTGGCCCTGTGTACAACACATGTGCATGGTAAAATGTAACCCCCGGAAGCACAAGAAAGATCTTTCCCCTTGCCGAAATTGCTACCTTCCTCTTCTTTTGAGAATCCATAGCAAAAACACAACACATTTGCCAATAAAAACACTGCTCTAAATGGCAGATGTGCCGCGCACAGGAACGATGTGTAATTTCACATGTTCATTGTTAGCTGGTGAAATAAATACAGTTATAAATACAATAAAGGTCAAAACATTTTTACATCATTGCCGTTGATTATAAAATTGCTCAATAAAAGATGTACCATTTATGTTATTAGCGATTCATAATACAGTCATGGCCGAAAGTGTTGGCACCCCAGAAATTTTTTCAGAAAATCAAGTATTTCTCACAGAAAAGTATTGCAGTAACACATGTTTTGCTTTGCATATGTTTATTCCCTTTGTGTGTATTGGAACAGAACAAAAAAAGGGAGGGAAAAAAAGCAAATTGGACATACAAAACTCCAAAAATGGTCTGGTCAAAATTCTTGGCACCCTTTCAAAATTGTAGATAAATAAGATTGTTTCAAGCATGTGATGCTCCTTTAAACTCACCTGTGGCAAGCGACAGGTGTGGGCAATATAAAAATCACACCTGAAAGCAGATAAAAAGGAGAGAAGTTCACTAAGGCCTCGTACACACGATTAAATGTGTCTGTTCAAATCGGTCGGACCGACCGATTTGAACAGATCTGTCTGCTGGGATTTTGGTTTGCTCGCGTGTACACACAAGCAAACCAAAATCCCTGCCAGCAGACAGCGCGCTGACGTGTCGGTGACGTGGCGGTGACGTTGACGCCGCCACGTCACCGCACCAGGAAGTAAAACACTTCCGCGCATGCGTCGAAACCATTCGGCGCGTGTGCGAGAAGACATGTCTGCTGGTTAGCGTACTAACCAGCAGACATGTCGGGCGGACGGGTTCCCAGCCGACAGATTCCAAAGCATGCTTTGAAATCTGTCGGGTGGCCAAATCCGTCTGTTTGCCCGTACACACGATCGAATCGACTATGACTGTATGTTGACATGTGGAGGAAAAATGTTGCTACAACAATGACTTTTTTTCAGGCTTTTTTGACAGATCTTTATCAAATACAAATTATTTTTTGATCAAGTTTCTACCCATCTATGACCAGCTTTACAGTAAGGCAGACACAATCACATCCCATTGAGCTAAGGATTGACCTAAAGAGCCTAGAAAAAGTTAAATTGATGGTCAGGCTGGTTACAGACCAGCAGCATACACACTACATGTATTAGGGATGTAACAGTATAGGACAGGGTTCCTACATCTACAATGTTGCCATAAATCTTTTGGTAGGGCAAGTCAGCAGATTTTTTATAATTTTTTATAATCTTCAAGTGCAGGTAGGGCACCAAGAAGCAGTCTAGCATAGATGAGTCAAAAACAGTTTGTAAAATTTGAGTAAGGGATTACTTTGTGTTTTTTATGCCTAAGGGGAACTGGAAGACTCTGAGGGTGAGGAAGATCTCCCTCCAAAACGTCGGGAGAAAAACTGGAGGGTACCAAACATGAAACCTTGGTTGGCAGAAACTGATGATGAGGGTGCAAATGTCCCCGATGAAGAAAATGAAGAAGATGGAGAAGGCTCTCCAGCTGGCAAGAGGGGGAAAAGAGGAAGGAAGGGACCTGGAGCAGCCAACAGAAAAGCAAAGGATAATACTAAAAAGAAAGACAAGAAGAAAAAGGATGGTGACGATGGGTAACCTCTGTGCTGACTTTGTAGTTTATACTGTATAACATTATTTGTACTAATCATACAGGGAATTATGCATGCTGCTATGATTTTCCACCTATAGGTAGTTCACTTCAGGAGAGAAAAGTACTTCCTGTTTCCTGTCATAGTTACTGGAAGATTCTTGCAAACATTCAACTTTACCCCCCCCCCCCACATCCCCCCCAAGGGAATGGAATGTAACACTTCTTTTTGTGCTCTATTTCTCAAGGTAACATTCCTCTTTACTCTGCAAAATTTTTCAATGTAGCACTTAATTTTCCTCCCTGCTGTTATCTTCAGTACTGCATCCACCATCAGGGGTGATCTCTGCTTCTTATTACTCAGCCTTCCCCTCTGTGCTTTAGTACACAATGGATGGTGCACAATGTTGCTTTTACACGCTTTTACACAGACAAGTGTAGCAAGTGTATAAACTGTAGTTCATAGCTATAAGGCCTCATGTACATCACTTCTGGACCAGTGGCGTACCCGTTTGTTGCGGGACTTTTGGTGGTTATACCAGGATGATGTCTGCAACTGCAGGCATCATCACAGTACCATTTTTTAGAGCTGGTGCTTGGCTTAATTGTTATAGCAATCAGAGCTGCTAACTAGCCGCTTGATTGCTATTACAAATAGCGGGAGGGGATGTCCCCCTTTACACTACTTGCTTGGGCTCTCCTGTGCCACCGGAGACCGGAACGACCAGCCGGCACATCCACCAGCTGGCTGGACAGCCAAACAAAGCTGGGATCGGCTTTGATCGGCATACCGCTACAGTAACCTGGTAGCAATGATTTGACATTGTTTCAGTTTTATCTGGATGCCAACTGCGCCATTTAAAAAAAAAAAAGAATTTAAAAACAACGATCTTGGTCTCATTCCTTTTGCTGTCACAAGGATGTTTAGCAATTAAAATGATAAAGAAAAGTTAAAGCAAAAGTGCAAAAAAATAAATAAAAGAAAGAAAATTAATAAATAAAAAATAAAAATAAAGTGTTCTTTCCCCAGAAGGATTAATAACCTTAATGACCAGGCCATTTTTTGCGATACGGCTGCTTTAACTGACAATTGCATGGTCATGGTGGTATTTGATCACCTCTGTGCTCTATAAACAAAAAATAAATAAAAATGAAAATTTTGACTAAAAAAAAACAATATTTTTACTTTTTGCTATAATAAATATACCCCAAAAATTTAAAAACAAAACAAATTTCTTCATCAGTTTAGGCCAATATGTATTCTTCTACATAGTTTTGCTAGAAAAAAATATGCATATATTGATTGGTTTGCGCAAAAGTAAAGCATCTACAAAATATAATTATGGCATTTTTACTATACATTTTTTTTACTAGTAAAAGCGGTGATCAGGGATTTTTAGCAGGACTGTGACATTGCGGTGGATTGGCACTTTTGACACTTTTTTGGGACCAGTGACATTTGTACGGCGATCAGTGCTATAAAAAGCCACTCATTACTGTACAAATGTCACTGGTAGGGAAGGGGTTAACATTAGGGGCCAATCAAGGGGTTAAGTGTTCCCTAGGGAGGTGTTTCTAACTGTGAGGGGAGTGGACTGACAGGGAGTAGAGAGGGGATCATTGTTTACATTGACAGATCCCAGTTCTGGCTCTCTGAGGAGCGACCGCAGGTAGCCAGCGGACATCGCGGCCGTTCACCATGCGTATTGGCTCTGGTGTTGCACCGCGGGAGAGCGTGTGCACCCCCTATAGCTTATAAAGCGGCCAACATACACCTATCCCTGTGCAGTCATGCCAAACTGCTGCAGTATATTTTGAATGTCACATTTATTGTTTTATATTATAATTGTACCCCATAGAAAAAAGGTTATTAGCCTAAAATCTAGTACTCCTTTTGGGTGACAGTTCATTATGAAATGATTGGAATAATACTTTTGTATTTTCTTAAAAAGTTTTAATAAACTAATTTTGAGTTATTGTTTCTCTTCCTTTTTTATATTGTTCATATATATACAGTACCATATTTATTTGGAAAATAAGAAATCAATTCAATTAATTCTATGCTTTTCTTAATAATAATAATACATTTGCATATACATTTTTTTGAGGTCACCTTTCTATTAATTTAGAAAAATACAAACAGGTAGACAGAAAATTCTTTTAATTTACTTTAGTTATTTTTTTAAGGGTTCAAATATGGACTCCTCTTTAATCATTGTTCTGCTGTACCCCTTGACAACTTGTCCAACACCTCCCTGCTGTAATTTCCACTCCAAGGTTAACTGAAGTGATGTAGTTACATAAGGCATTAGACATGTGCACTGCCGAAAAATTTGTTTCTTTTCACTTACGTTTCATTTGTGTTTTTTTATTTTAATTTTTGTTTATCGGATAATTCATTTTGATCGGCATTCGTTACTTTGGATCAATTGTAACTTCAGATGCATTCATATGTGTTTTGGTCCATCTGTTTAGATGCAGCATTCATACTTCGGCCTCGGACCATTCGTATATTCGGACATTGGTTGCATTCGTATCCTTCGTTAGTTGTCTTGGAGTCAGTGTGTGGCACTGGGATTACTTTAGTAGGCCTCAGAAAGCTACTAGCACATGTATTTAAAGAACAAAGATTCATTAATTATTTCTTTATATTCAGCGATAACGAATAGTCGGAAAAGAACGAAAATCCAAAAACTAAATTATCAGAAAAGAACGAAAATCTTAGGTTGAATCATTTTTCATTCATTCGTATTTTTGTTCTTCTACAATTCGTTTTCATACGCATTTGTCAGAATGTAATTAATTTGTTAAACATTCTTCTGAGGTTTCCGAAATTCATTTTTGCCAAATTTAGTCCGAAAATTCAAATTTCGTATTTTTGTCTGTAAGGCATCTTGCATCTGACAATCCCTGAAGCTGTTCAGAGATACTTTACATTTGTTCTGTTTTACATAGAGTGTTTCATTCGAATTCTGATGTTTCCGAAATTACCTTAGCCTAGTAAAAAGCTTTGTTGTTCCATATGCCAAATTAATGAGTGATAGCTTCCTAATTCAATCAGACACAATGGGCCAGATTCAGGTACATGGGCGCTTCTTTACTTTGGAGTAACGTTTCTCATTTACGTTACTCCGCCGACAAACAAATTGCAAGTACTGTTATTCACATAGCAGTTGCGCGTAAACTTGTGCCAGAGTAACGATAATCCTGCATCGCTAGGCGTAGACCCGACGCTGAAGCTGTTCAGAAGTGGGTGTGATCATATGTAAATGATGGGCGGAGCCTTTACTTGTTCTGTTACGTTCAGCGCATAATACGGAGCTTAGATCGAATGCGCAGTAAGTGCCCAGGCTTACCTTAGCCTAGTAAAAAGCTTTGTTGTTCCATGTGTATTATAATGAGTGATATGCTTCTAATTCACAACTTCCAGACACTTCACGGGAAATGGTCATTGCCAATGCGTTCCGATTCAGGTACATGGGCGCTTTAAATGCGCCCGTAGATGCGCCATTCCGGCACTTTGGAGTAACGTTTCTCATTTACGTTACTATCCTGTTCCGACACTTTCGGCGCAAGTACTGTTATTCACATAGCAGTTGCGCGTAAACTTGTGCCAGAGTAACGATAATGCGCTAGGCTCCGTAACCCGACGTTCCCCGCAAACACACAGGAGAAAGCTGGAACTCTAAAGGCCAGGAGCTGTCAGCCGTCATCTCGGCTATGTAAATGATGGGCGGAGCCCAGCGCAGAGGCTTACGTTCAGCGCATCATCCACGGAGCATGCGCAGTAAGTGAGGCTTCACTCGGCCCCCTTGTGACAGACGCATGCTCATGGACAGACTTCCGTCGGCACCACTTCACGTGGAAACGTCATTGCAATGCGCTCAGCTAGCCGTTGGGCGTTTCGGTAACGCTGCGCCCGTAGATGCTCGCCATGCTGACCTGTGGCCGTCTAAAGTAAAGATAAAGCAGCTATTTCCTAGAAATAACTTTCCCGGACATACGAGATCCCCGCAGTGAAGTTACTTTTGTTCTAGCCGGCGTATGGCTGCTCCCGTTCCCCGCAAACACACAGGAATCGGGAAAGCATTTGCATATGAACTCTAAAGGCCAGGGGAGCTGTCAGCCGTCATCTCGGCTATGGACATCTACGATGTCTTCCTCCAATGGCTGTAAAAGTTGACAGACAAGCATGGACAGAGGTGTTGTCCTGCAAGTGGGCCAAGGTGCTCAGCTAGCTCTTATCGTCGGTAACGCTGCTGTAGCTGCTCTCCTGCTGACCTGTGGCCGTCTGGAGTAAAGATAAAGCAGCTATTTGTAGAAATAACTTTGGCGCCGGACATACGAGAGTTACGCGCGGCGCATGTAGCCGAAATGGCCCGTATTCTGCTAATCCGTTCGCGAATCGGGAAATCTCACTCATTTGCATATTTGCAGGGGAAATGGAATAGGCGGCGACTGATGCGCCAAGCGAAATAGAAACGAAGGCGCTGACGAGACTCTGGCGTCGGAAAGTTAAGCCGATCGGAAATGGCCCGTTTTCTGTCGCATCTACACGGCGTTTGGTGGATACGGCCACATAGAAACGAAGGCGCATACTCCAGCGCAACAGTCTACACGGCGCATATCGAAATACTCCAGCGCAACTCTACCTGAATCTGGCCCAATATAGGTATTTGTTATAGATGAAAGCATGTACCCTACTTGGCTAAAAAAAAATTCTTTTGTAGGTCTGAAGAAGATGAAGACGAAATCACAGAGGAGGAGCTAGATAAATTAAAAGAAGCGGTAGAGGAAAAAAAGAAACTAATTGCAACTATAAGAAACAAGCCTTGGAAAATGAAGCAAAAGTTAGAAGTGTTAAAGTAAGACTTAACACTATTGTAACATTCACTGTCATTAAATATTTAAAGTGGTTCTAAAGCCTTAAGAAAGCATTAGGGATAGTTTACTTTTGCTTCAAAACATGGCTTTGGACACGCTTTGTTAAAGCTCTCTGATTGCTAGTCAAAGCTGCTGCCACTAAATAAATGGTTAGCTTAAGTCCTGTTTACACCTTGCTTTTGCTTGGTGCTTCGATGGGGCTTTGGTGGAGCTTTGATGGAGCTTCGGTGGGGCTTCATTGGGTTCTATGAGGCTTCGTGGGGCGTCAGTGGGGCTTCAAGAGAGCTTTGCCATAGAGTTCTATAGAGGCTTTGAAGACGCTTTGAAGCACCACTGAAGCTACATGGGGTATAATTTTTGAAGTGAAGCCGAAGCAAAGCTAAGCAAAAGCAAGGTGTAAACAGGACTGTATGCTAACCATTTTATTTAGTGTCAGGCACTTTCACTAGCATTCAGAGAGCTTTAACAAAGACTGTCCGAAGCCTTGTTGAAGCCGAAGCAAGTGTAAATGAGCCCTTAAGGTGAAAAACCTTCTGTGCTGCAGCTGCCCCCTCCACACACCCCCTTTACCTTACCTGAGCCTGATCTGATCCAGCGATGTTCAAGAGTGCAGCGGCTCCTGCCGATGTCATTCTCCCTCCGCTGTCTCTCTCCTTATCTCATTGGACAGAATGATAGCATCTGTCCATCAAATCCACTGACGCGGAAGCAGGGGTGTGTCAATGGACATGGGTGCCGCTTTCACTGGAGGCACCTGATAAAGAGGAAGGGCCTGGAGCACCGGCGGGGGACCCCAGAAGAAGAGGCTTGGGGCTGTTTTGTTCAGGTAAGAGACTACTATGGGGGCAATCGGAAGGCAGGAGGAGCCAGGAACGCCAGAAAAAGAGGATTGGGGCTGCTCTGTGCAAAACCATTCTACACAACTGGTAAGTATGACACGTTTGTTATTTTTAAACAAATATGAATGCTTACGATCACTTTAAGTTAGTTTGTCAGTGCCGACATTTTACAAATGTAACATCAAATGTGTCAACATGTCGGTTCTTATTTTTTTTGTAGTGTCTACATTATTGGAATAAATGATTTGCTTCCAAAATTTTAGGGATGCTCAGCAGTTTGTGGAGAAGTTTGAAGGAGCACTCGGAAAGGGTAAAGGCAAAAAGTTTTATGCGTATAAAGTCATGATGCTCAAAGTAAGTTGATTTTATTTCGCTAACCTTGTTATTTTTCATATTTAATTTAAATAAAAGGTAACCTTTGCTGGGGAGGTGGGATGCCATCTACCTTTCAGGTATCCCTCATCTAGTAATGTATTTGCATAAACATGGATACCGGAGCAATCTGTGTTTTACAAGTTTATGGAAAAATCTTTCAAAAATAGAAATGAGTCAACTAATTTAACCACTTGACCACTGGGCACTTAAACACCCTTAATAACCAGACCAATTTTTTTGCTTTCGGTGCTCTCACAGTTTGAATGACAATAACTCAGTCATACAACACTGTAACCAAATGACATTTTTGTCCTTTTTTCCCCCCACAAATAGAGCTTTCTTTTGGTGGTATTTGATCACCTCTGCGTTTTTTTTGCTATAAATGAAAAAAGAACAACATTTTGCAAAAAATAATAATTTTTCTTTTCTATTATAAAATTTTGCAAAAAAGTATTTTTTCTTCATAAATTTGGCCTAAAATGTATACTGCTACATATCTTTGGTAAAAAAAAAAAAAAAAAAATGTTGGATATTATTTAGTCTGGGTGAAAGTTATGGGGTCTACAAGCTATGGTACCAATTACTGAAAATTGATCAATTTCATCACATCTGATGTACTGACAGCCTCTCTTGTTTCTTGAGACCCTAACATGCCAGAAAAGTACAAATACCCCCCAAATGACCCCTTTTTGTCACCCTTTAAAATTGCTCACGCTTGTGGAATGGCGCCAAACTTCGGTACTTAAAAATTCCCATAGGCGACACTTTAAATATTTTTACTGGTTACATGTTTGAGTTACAGAGGAGGTCTAGGGCCAAAATGATTGCTCTCGCTCTAACGTTCGCAGAGATACCTCACATGTGTGGTTTGAACACCGTTTTCAAATGGGGGCGGGACTTGCGTATGCATTCGCTTCTGCATGCGAGCTCACGGGGACAGGGGCGCTGTATGCCCAGAGTATGCCCAGAGTATTACGAAGTATGCCCAGAGTATTGCGGAGTATGCCCAGAGTATTGCGGAGTATGCCCAGAGTATGCCCAGAGTATTGCAGAGTATGCCCAGAGTATTGCAGAGTATGCCCAGAGTATTGCCCAGAGTATGCCCAGAGTATTGCAGAGTATGCCCAGAGTATTGCAGAGTATTGCAGAGTATGCCCAGAGTATGCCCAGAGTATGCCCAGTATTGCCAGAGTATGCCCAGTATTGCCAGAGTATGCCCAGTATAAAGCCCAGTATTGCCAGAGTATGCCCAGTATTGCCAGAGTATGTCCAGTATTTCCAGAGTATGTCCAGTATTTCCAGAGTATGCCCAGTATTGCCAGAGTATGCCCAGTATTGCCAGAGTATGCCCAGTATTGCCAGAGTATGCCCATTATTGCACAGCATTGCAGCAGGGATGGCTGAGCAGGGAGGGATGGATGTATGGATCTGTGACTACATTTGTCACAGATCCAGCCCACAGCACTGGCGCTGCCATCCGCTCCCTCCCCTCTCCTCTCACACTGTACCGATCGGTACAGAGAGAGGAGGGAGGAACCGGCGTCAGCACATGACGCCGGATTGTTTACAAGTGATCGCTCCGTCATTGGACGGAGCGATCACGTGGTAAACCGCCGCTATCAGCGGCGATTTACCATGATCCGTGATGCGCCGGGTCCTCTGGACCCGGTGGTCACGGATGCACCCATGTGCGCGCCTCAGGAGGCGCACGTGAGCGCGATTCTAAGAAGCCGTTAATTAACGGCCATATAGAATTGAGCAACCGCCCTGTAGCCGTACTTTCTCTATAGGGCGGTTGCAAAGTGGTTAAACAGACTGAGATTTAAGCTGTGTATGGCAGATTTATATCCGTTTATGGTCATTAATTTCAGATGTCTCTCAAAAGCTGCCAACTTGTATGAACATGCAGCCAGTGATAGGAACAAGAATGATATAAGCATTGTCTTTATTTTGAGAGGAAGGGTCCAAAAATAGAGGTAGGGCAATTAATTCAATACCATGTACAATGAAAAATGGGTAAAGGGGTTCCTAGACTCAGGGCCAGATTCTCATAAGAGATACGAGTTTGTATCTCAAGATACACCGTCATATCTCTGTTTTTGGCCCCAGGTTTCTATGCGTCTGACTCCTAGAATCATTTACGCATAGATACGGCGTAGATCCGACAGGTGTAAGACACTTACACCGTCGGATCTTAGATGTAATTCTACGCTGGCCGCTAGGTGGCGTTTACGTTGATTTCTCATTTGACTATGCAAATGAGCCTAATACGCCGATTCCCGAATGTTTTTGCGCCGCCTCATCGTCGTTTACGTAAGCGTAAGGTTACCCCTGCTATATGAGGGGTAACCTTACGTCAGTCCGCCATATGCCATGTTAAGTATGGCGTCGGGACAGCGTCGTCTTTTTCCGTCGTTTTACTAAGTCGTTCGCGAATAGGGCTTTACGTCAATGACGCTCACGTCGGCTTCATTGACGTTTTCCGTCGTGAGCTGGAGCATGCGCACTGGGCTATTTTTACGGCCGGCGCATGCGCAGTTCGATCGGCGCGGGGCGCGCTTAATTTAAATACAAGCCACCCCCTTTGAATTACGCGGCCATACGCTGGGCCATTTACACTACGCCACCGTAAATTACGGAGCAAGTGCTTGGAGAATACGGCACTTGCTCCAGAAAGTTGCAGCGGCGTAGTGTAAATGGCATACGCTACGCCGCCGCGGATTCTACGTGAATCTGGCCCTCAGTCTTTAAATAGCAAGTAAAATGTTGAAAGCCTCCCTCCCATTTACCACTGTAAAATGGTATGGGTAAAAGTAATACACAAGAAATTTGATTATCTTTACTCAAAAAATACATTTTTGTGATTGTGTTATGATGACTGTCCTTTCACGTGTACAGTTAACTTTAGCTTAGCAAGACCATGCTCACCACAAACAGCTAATCATGTGTTCTTACGTAACCAGATTAAGACCTTGGAGTTAGGCCAGCCATACACAGAGTTAATTTCCTTCCTGCAACCACAGACAGTGTTGATGTGGGAATCCCTCCTGCCATTGTCTTCTCCTGGTGGGGGGCGAGAAGACAGTGATTATTACTAGCAGCTATAGCAGCCACTAGCGATAATCGAAGGTGAAACTAGGCATGCTGGCTGTACTCATCGATCAACTGGGAACATTCAGCCTGCCCATACATGGTTTAAATATTGACTGATTCCTGCTGAACCGGCTGAGATAATAACCATGTATGCCTTAGAGGTATGCCAAAACAATCTTCATCTAAGTACTTTGGGCATTATATGTCCAGGGCTTCCTCCCTGTTGTGGCCCCTTTCTATGCTGAATTCACCAGGACCAGCTATCAGTTTGAATAATGTCTCAGGCCTCGTGCACACGACCGAGAATCTCGTCGTTAAAGAAACATCGTTTTCCTAGACGAGTTCCTTGTCAAGATTTCTTTCTTTGCGTACACACTGTCAAGACAAAATCTCGTTGTACTCAAACGCGGTGACGTTTAGAGGTAAATATGTCTTTATTATTTTTTACAGTATAAAAATACAACATATGTAATCATCAGGTGTTTACAGCATAGGATGAAACATGTTAATATAAAGTACCCGAAATTTAGTACAGTGGGAATACAACGTGAATCCAATGAGTTAGTCTCCTATGTCGGGTTGTTAACAGTGTGTAGTATGGAGAAACAACGAAGATTGAGAAAACATGAAGTAATAGAAACATAACTGAATAATATAAAAGAGAGAAGGAGAAACAGTAAGAAGAAGAAAGGAAAAGGAGGAGAAAGATGGGTGAAGGAGGAGGGGAGGAAGAACTGAGAACCGAGCGGGCCACGACGCCCCAGTTGTGTCAAGAGTATGTGTATCGAGTATCAGGGTTGAACTGGAGGTGCCAGCAATGTCTTTAAGGAATCAGAGGAAGAGTTATCAATCCATAAAAGCCACAGGGATCTGAATTTATCGTAGGTGTCAGAATCTAGGGCTAACATCTCCTCCATTCGCATGATATCATTAACTAAGGAGACCCAAAGGGATAATGGAGGGGTAGAGGTAGATTTCCAGAATAGGGGGATAAGCTGCCGTGTGGCCTATAGAAAGAAACGCAGTAAGGTACTCTTCTGAGATGCTATGGAACCAGGTAACATGGACAGCAAGGCTATTTCCGGGGAGGGCGTTAGGGGTTGATCATACAGCTTACTATATATGGTAAAGACCTGAGACCAAAGGGGTTGAACATGCCCACCAAATATGGAGGTAGCTACCATCAACCGAGCCACATCTCCAACATGTCGGGGGCACAGATGGAAATATTTTATGTAGAGAGAGAGGGTCCCTGTACCATCGAGAGAGGAGCTTAAATTGTTTCTCATGAGAGTAACAGGAGACAAAGGATTTGTGCGTGAAGTAGAACGATTTCCGCCAATCCAATGTATGGAGTTCCTTTCCCAGATCCTTGGACCACTTCTTTGTGTAGGAGGGAGGTTGATCATGTATCAGTGTGTGCAGCATTGTATATAAAGAGGAGAGCAAGTGTCTTGGAGTTTCTGAGAGAGAGCACAGTTTCTCGAAATCTGTCAGGGGTCTGTGAGTCTGGGACGAGGAGAATAGGTCGGAACAAAAGGAAGATAAGCGCAGGGTCGTGAGCCAATTATGATGGTCCCTAGGTAGTACAGGGGAGCCGGAAGTGGGATGTATAAATGAGCTCGCTATGGGCCAGGTAGGGCGGGAGTATGGGCCCACTGTGAATGAACCTAGTCCCTGAGGTAGTCCGGGGTGGTCGAAGAGGGATGTAAGCGGTGATGGATCAGTGGACAGCGTTGACGTTTAACACGTACGACAGCACTATAAAGGGGAAGTTTGATTCCACTGGCGTCACCCTTGGGGCTGCTTTTACTAATCTCATTTTACGCTTTTTATTTATTTATTTATTTATAAAAATGTTTTTTGGGAGCGCAGTCATTACCCGAAGGCCTCGATGCGCTCATAGAACCACAGATACATGTAAAAACACATCATACAATATAATAATCACTTAAAAATCACATGATAACATCAACAGCTAAAACTGATAAAACTGCTAATATCTAACCCTAATTAAGACCATACGCCTGAGAAAATAAAAACGTTTTTAAAAACTTCCTGAACTTTAACAATTCCTTCTCCCATCTTAAATGTAAAGGTAGAGAGTTCCAGAATAATGATCCTCGTACATCCAGAGTCCTCCCTCCACATTTAGTTTTCCTAAATTTAGGGACCGTCAAATTACCCTGATCAGCAGATCTTAACGATCTGCTGGGCACGTAAAAGGTAAACATTTTTTGCAGATACCCTGGGCCTATCTTATGGATGGCTTTGTGGACCATACAGCCCACTTTGAACGAGACCCGTTCAGCAACAGGTAACCAATGCAAGGCTTTTAGAGATGGTGTGATATGGTCCCGACGGCCCACTCCCGTTGCTAACCTAGCTGCCGCATTTTGGATCAACTGAAGCTTATGCAGAAGGGCTTTTGAGCACCCCATATATAACGCATTACAGTAGTCCAACCGACTGCCAATGAAAGCATTAATCACGTGGACTCTGTCTACCTCATCAATAAAATCCAATGTAGAACGCAGGAGTTTCAGATGGTAATAGCACCCGCTTACCACCTGGTTTACCTGCGCCTCCAAAGACAGTTTGGAATCTAAAATGAATCCCAAATCCCAGGCCTTAGTGCCCGGGACGGGGTAAGGCTTAAAGGAAACCGGCCAAGATGGAAAATCCGTCGAACTGGCTTTACTCTGAGTACTAATGATGATACATTCCGTTTTTTTTGTTTCAATAGTTTTTATTGAATGTACAACTGGTATTACAAACAGTGGCGTCGTATATCATAATTGACATTTCAAACATGGCAAAGAGTAGACACAACATAACAGGTCAACAAAGACTGTCAGAATACACAACTGTTATGGGTGGTGAATGCCAAGCATGCTATGATAACTACGATCCTAGACACCCCCAACGGGAGCATTCTGTGTCCAGGAGGATGGTGAGGCATTCCACCCCCAGTGTGGTCAGGCAGGGTAACAGAAAGGAAATTTCCAACAGTGGAATAGGTAACCTTTAGCAACAGGAACAGTCAATTGTCAAGTATGAATGCGTAACCAAAGTGGTATATGCCTAATGCCTGAAAACTATTTAGGAGATATGTAATAAGGCATATGTGCCATCTAGTAAATTAAATAGTGTAGGGGCAAGACAAGGCTATCTGTAAGGGAATTAAGTGGGGGGGAGATACATTCCGTTTTTGAGCCATTAAGTTTTAAATAATTTGATCTCATCCAGGACTGTATTTCCTCCAGACAGGCTGACAAATCCACCTGAACTTCCTTATTTTTTGGCAACTTAAAATAGATCTGCGTATCGTCTGCATAGACGTGAAAGCTGACGGTATGGTGCCGAATAATATAGAGCAACGGCTTTATGTAGATATTAAATAATATCGGCGATAACGCCGAGCCCTGAGGAACCCCGCAAGACAAGAAACTATTAGATGAATAATACGTTCCTAGTCTTACCCTCTGGGCCCTATTCTGCAGGAATGAGGCCATCCATGTCAATGCCATGTCCTCAAGCCCGGCCACAGACACCAGCCTTTCCAGAAGTCTGGCATGATCTATAGTATCTAATGCGGCCGACAGATCAAGCAGTATTAACGCTGACGCCTCATCGTTGTCCATAGCCCATAGGCAGTCGTCCTTAATGAGAGCAGTCTCTGTGCTTCTACCAGGACGGAATCCCAACTGATATTCATCAAAAATGTTATTTGATTCCAAATGCGGCTGAAGTTGCCACACAGCAGCCCTCTCCATTATTTTAGCTAAAAAAGGCAGCGTCGAAATTGGCCGATTATTACTTAAATCTGACCGTGTCACGTTAGCCTTCTTCAATAGGGGAATTATAACTGCCTGCTTCAAAATACTTGGCACTGTTCCAATAGCAAAAGACATATTAATAATGTCTGCTATAAACGGTGCCAAGGTAACCGCAGAGTCCTTCACCAACTGCGCAATGCATGGATCAAGCGCTGAAGACGAAGCTCTTAGCGACTTAATAATCTTCAGTATCTCTGCGTTAGTTACCGCTGAAAAACGTGTAAAACGTATCCCTTTGTATACAGGAGAACTTTCTGTATAACAGGAATCAGGTATATTATTTCGTATATCAAGAATTTTTTTCTTAAAATATTCTGCTAAATTCTCACTTAGTTCTGGAGAGAATTCCTCCTTGATATCTAAACAACTTGGGTTTGCAAGAGTATTGGCAACTTTAAATAATTCTGCGGCCTTATTTTCCGCCAACCTAATTTTCTCTGTTAGATATATTTTTTTGGCTTTTTTTATTTCAGCTTTATATTTTCTTAAAGCCGCTCTATATGTCTCTCTAGTGATGGGATTAGGGATTAGGGTCTTTCCTCCATATTTTTTCCAACGCTCTGCAGCTCCATTTTAACATGCGAGTATTCTGATTAAACCACAGCGGATTATTTGTTGGGGATCTTATGTTTTTACTCTGTTTTTTAGGGGCCAGAAGATCTAAGGTTTTCCTTATCACTGAATTAAATGTTTCTACCTTATCCTCAACTCTATGTATTTTTTTAAATACCTTAATATCTGCATTCTTCAGAAATATTCTGGAGAAAGCATCTGCAGACACGTTCGCATAATTTTTTTTTTATTTTTTTTAGTCTGTTACAGCGTGACGAATGCGCTATCTCAATTACGAACGATACTTTGACCGAAGGTGCGCTCCCATCTCATACTTTATTTTGAGCATGCGCGGGTTTCTAAGCATATACACAAATGTGTTTCTCGTCGTAAACCAGCCCAGCGAGAAACACGACGAGGAAATTGAGACTCCCTATGAGAAAAAAGAGAACTTGTTCTCTTTTTTTCTCGTTGAGATCCACGACAGTTGTCTAGACGAAAAACATACACTCGACCGTTTTCCTCTGCAAAAAAGCTCTTTTGTCGAGGAAAACGGTTGTGTTTACAAGGCCTCAGAATCTCTGAAGGAAGCCTGTATAAAACGATCTCTTAGTTGTCAGTTTTCTGAATGCTGCATTAAAAATGGCAACAAGGTGGGCAGATGACATCACGATCTCCACGTGAGTTAATTTAGAGGAAGTTTTGTATTTATTCATAGAATACAAAGCTCCTTGTAAATGGCTGAGAAACAATTTTGTTCTCGGAGCAGGATGGGAAGTTCCAATACCACTGCCAGAGCACAGCACTGTATTCTGTATGTAGCTGAGGCTACATACAGTTTATACAGCACACAGTGGGCACATCTAGTATTAACCACTTGCTTACTGGGTACATATACCCCCTTCAGCTTTCAGCACTGCGTCGCTTTAAATTAAAATTGCGCGGTCGTGCGACGTGCCTTACAAACAAAATTGACGTCCTTTTTTCCCCCACAAATAGAGCTTTCTTTTGGTGGTATTTGATCGCCTCTGCGTTTTTTTTTTTTGCGCTATAAACAAAAAAGAGCGACAATTTTGAAAAAAAACACAGAATATTTTTTACTTTTTACTATAATAAAAATCCATTTTTTTTTTTAAATATATTTTTTTTCTCAGTTTAGGCCGATATGTATTCTACATATTTTTGGTAAAAAAAACAATCGCAATAAGCGTATAGTAATTGGTTTGCGCAAAGATTATAGTGGCTAGGAAATAAGGGATAGAATTCTTTTTTTTTTTTACTAGTAATACGGCGATCTGCGAATTTTGTCAGGACTGCGATATTGTGACGGACACATCGGACACTTTTGACACATTTTTGGGACCATTCACATTTATACAGCGATCAGTGCTATATAAACGCACTAATTACTGTATAAATGTGACTGGCAGTGAAGGGGTTAACACTAGGGGGTGAGGAAGGGGTTAAATGTGTGTCCTATGAGTGTTCTAACTGTGTGGGGGGAGGGGGGTGACTGGGGGAGGTGACCGATGCTGTCTCCCTATGTACAAGAGAAACAGCATCTGTCACCTCTCCCTGACAGGACGCCCCCCAGTGGCCGGAAAAAACTATGCCGTCAATTGACGGCAGCTTGGAAATTCAGATCCCCAAAGCTGCCGTCAATTGAGCATATGCCGGGCCTCAAGTGGTTAAAGGTCCAAAAGAACTATTAAAACTTCACTAAAACCTGGAGATAAGCTTTAAAAATTACAACTGGTCAAACCTTTTTTGTGTGACTTTTTTGTCTCTAAAATACTTGGGAACTGAATTGAATTTTGCAAGACAAAATTGTCACAAGAAAGCCTTGCCTAATTAAAGCAGCTACACATATTGCAGCTGCTGACTTTTAAAATATGAACACTTACCTGTCCAGGGCTCCTGCGATGTCCCCCTCCGAAGCCAATCTGTTCCTAGGCCCTCGGGTGGAGGCGCCGCCATCTTCGGTAAGGGAATCAAAAAGTGAAGCCTTTGCGGCTTCACATACTATTTCCCTACTGCGCATGTGCAAGTCGAGCTGTGCATCCTCACTGGCCCCTTCTGTCTTCTGGGACCTTTGTGTCTCCCAGAAGACAGCGGGGGGGGGAGGAGGGGCCGTACATGGCATAGATCGCCGCAGAGCCTGAGGCGATCTATGCCCGGAAGTGGGAGCAAATACCTGGATTACACAGGTATCTCTTCCCCCTCCCCCTGAACTGCCATTTTTGTGTGGAACTCCGCTTTATTATGCTTTATGTATTCATAATTTGTTTGTGCAGATTTATTTACATAAAACAGCTAGATTTTCATTAATTATGTAGTCCCTGCTTAACAGTGCTGCCCAATGTTATAGTGCAATGTTGTAAACAAAGATTTCAGTGCTGCTACCCAAATATCCACCATCAGCAGAGCTCACAGGTGCTTGATCCACAGTTGCCCATCTGAGAGTAATAGTCCATAATGCAGTCAGTTTACGCGTTTCAGCCTACATTGCTTTAATTATGGTTATAGCTATGATTAAAGCCATGTAGGCTGAAACGTGTCAACTGACTGCATTTACGTACTGTACGTTATGGTTTCCTGAATAAAAGCAAGTATTTAGAGCATAAGCGGTTGTACGAATCTTCTTTATGGACAATGTTAAAGTGGTTGTAAAGGTTAAAGGTTATTACCTTAATTCGGGGGTTAGCAACCTGTAGATCGCAATCTACTTGTAGATCGCGGACAGGTGACTGGTAGATTGCGGTCTGTGCTTGCTGACCCGCCATTCCAAAGCATCAAACAGAGTGCAATGCAGAGGGATTACTTGTAAAGTTGGAGCTGTAGTAGGGAGCAAGAGCCGCATAAGCTGATGGCTCCTCTGTAGTGCTGGCTCCTGTCCCATGCAGAGCGATACCATCTGCACTCCACCTCTTATCTCAGCTAATTGACTCCAGAGTGGTGCCAGCAGCTAGAAAGAAGAAATCTTTAGGTCAGTGTGCAGCTGTACACTGAGCATAATAGTATAGGGCTGTTTTAACACTGATGCACTTCGTTTACCCACACCATGGGTGCAGTGCAGTGTACCTGCATCTTTCCAGCGGGTTTGCTGCACTTCTATTATATCCTGCTATTTTACCACCCCACAAAGTGTGAACGAGCCCTAAGTGTCCAACTGACTAATGCAACTAAGATCAGCAGACACTGCTGCTCCTCTGAAAAGCGAGTGTGTGTTGACAGGTGGTGAGGAGGCAATATACCTCCTCACCACCCGATTTAAACCCATGATTGCAGTGCAATGCACGCGTCTGCAGCGTGGTAACATGGCATCTTGAATCAGGTGTGAGAAGGCGACACTGGGCGACACTATGCCCAGTGATCTTTGACTTCTCCCATGTTGTTCAGGTAGATCTCCACCTCTTTAAGTTTGCCTACCCCTGCCTTAATGCCTTCTCTGCATTAAGGTAAAACAACTTTTTTGTGCAGCTTCCCCCCAGCCCCACCTAAATATTTACCTGAGCCCGATTTCGATCCATCGCTGTGCCCAAGAGCAGCAGCTCTGCTCTCTATCTCTCTCCCTCCTCACTAGACTCAGGAGCCATTGGCTCCTTAAGCTGTCAATTAAATTCAGTATCAAGGGAGCAGGGGGCAGGGCCACTGTGTTTGTCAATACATGCACACAGTGTGGCTCTGAATCAAACCTGCATGAGTGCTCCAAAGCAAGCCGTTTGCTATGTGGGCACTCAGAAAGCAGAAGGAGCAAGGAATGTTGGGCGTACTAACCATCGGACATGTCCGACGGACATGTCCGATGGACAGGTTTCCAGCGGACAAGTTTCTAAGCATGCTTAGAAACTTTTGTCCGCTGGAAACCTGTCCGCTAGGCCGTACACACGATCGAACATGTCCGCGGAAAGTTTCAGCGGACATGTCTCCTCGTGTGTACGTGGCCTAATTGTCTATCAAATCTACAGTATAGTTTCAGTAAAAACTACATTAAACCTAATTTTAGTGCATACCCCTTTTTTTTGTATAATATAAAAGGTGAGAATTGGGTTGATTTACTAAAACTGGAGAGTGCAAAATCTGGTCCAACTGCGCATGGTAGCCAATCAGCTTCTAACTACAGTTTGTACAATTAGGCTTTGACAAAAAAAAAACAGGAAGCTGATCGGTTTCCATGCAGAGCTGCACCAGATTTTGCAAATCTACCCTATGTGTCAAGTAATAAGTTACCAAATATGTCAGGCTTTAAAACTGTTTACATTTATGGAGTAGCAACAAACTACAATACTCAAAATTTTACACGGGGAGTGCTTTAAAAACATCTACCCCAGAGACCCTTCATGCCCATATCACGGTGCTCCCCAAACCCGGCAGAGACCCTAGCCTATGTAGCAATTATCGTCCTATTAGTTTACTGAACATAGATGCTAAGTTATATGCGAAAGCCTTGGCATTGAGATTATTGCCCTTTGTGCCTCAGTGGATCTCTAGAGATCAGACGGGATTCATACCTGGCCGGGAAGCGAGGGACAATTCACTCAGAACGTTGTCACTAATCTCATATGTGCGTAGGTGCTCCCAGCCCACCCTTCTGTTGTCCACTGATGCTGAGAAAGCGTTCGATAGGGTGGACTGGGAGTATCTCATGGCTACACTGGAACACCTAGGATTGGGCCCAAGTATTTTGAGCAAGATCTCGGCGCTGTACCGAGTTCCAAAAGCTCAACTGCGCATTAACGGGGTCCTGAGCGAACCCTTTTCATTGCATAATGGCACCCGACAGGGCTGCCCTCTGTCCCCGATACTTTTCGCCCTTTCCTTGGAACCCTTTTTGTCCACAATTTGCAATGATCCTAATATCTGTGGTATTAAAATTGGCACTTCAGAACACAAATATGCCGCTTACGCGGATGACATTCTCTTCTATGTTCAACAGCCCCTACTTACACTTCCTAATCTAATGTCGGCCTTCCAAACATTCGGTTCCCTTTCGAATTTTAAAATCAACCTTACAAAATCTGAAATACTGAACATCTCCACTCCCCGCAACTTAGTGTCCCAATTGAAGCCTTCCTTCCCATTTAGTTGGCAAAAGCAATCATTAAAATACCTTGGCATTTTTTTGACCCATAATTTGAAATCCCTTTTCCGGTATAACTATATCCCTTTATTGAACTCAATCAGATCTGACTTACAAAAGTGGACTCAGTTGGCTCATTCCTGGCTGGGGAGGATTAGTGTTGTAAAAATGAATGTGTTGCCCAGAGTGCTCTTTCTTTTTCAAATGATCCCCTTTGGGGTCCCCATTGGTTTTTTTTCGTCTCTTACAATCTCTAATTCGCAGATATGTCTGGAATCGTAAACGCCCCAGGATCGCATACAGTTGGTTGATTAAACCTAAACGAGAAGGGGGCCTTGCGCTCCCAGACTTTAAGAAATACTTTCATGCCATAGTGTTAACTAGGTTGTCTGACTGGAGATACCGCAGGGAGTCTAAACTCTGGGTTGAATTAGAGATGGAATTATACGGAGCTGATCCTTTTATCTCATTATGGCTACCTCCTAAATTCCGCAGGAAGACCTTGACTGCGTCCCCTCTTTCTAGATCCTCACTAGCTGTCTGGGACTCGCTCTGTAAAGCGCAAAAGTGGCCTTGTAACTCTCCACTGATGCCTATTCTTGGGCATGATTACTTTCCACCTGGCAACATGGACTCAAGCTTTGTTGACCGGTCCTTTGCCTCGCCCCTATTGTTGCACCATGTAACCTCTGAAACGGGAGTTATACCTATGACTGAGCTGTTCACATCAGTTCCTATTTCTTTTATGAATCAATGGAAATATCACCAGCTTTCTCAATTTGTGCGATCCCTCCCCCGCCCGTTGCGGTCTGCATCGGAACTGACCGCAGTGGAGGACCTACTTGCAGGACCTCAACCCCCGGAGAGACCTGTGTCATGTTTCTATCAAGCCTTGTTGTCCCTTCCTCCTGTCGCTAACCATTCGTGTATTGTTAAATGGGAACGGGATCTCCAAAGCCAGCTGCCTGAGGCTCAACGTGCATCAATATTCCAACTAACACACGTATCAGCCATATCCTCTAAGACCGCAGAGGTCAATTATAAGCTACTAATGCGCTGGCACTACACCCCAGAAGTTTTACATAGAACTTTTCCATCGATGTCAGATCGCTGCTGGAGGGGATGTGGGGAGGGGGGTTCTCATGCGCACATTTGGTGGTCTTGCCCGTTGATCAAACCTTTCTGGGCATCAGTTTTGCAATGGATTGAGAAAATCCAGGGGTCTGGCGTGGTGATGGATCCCTGGGTGGTAATGTTCCATTGTACGAGCGAGCCAGCAGGAGCATACTCTAAATCGATTACTCCCCACCTCCTTAATGCGGCCAAAGCCCTCATACCTAGGTTTTGTAAGCAACCTATTGTTCCAACCATTCGCCAATGGCTAATGGAAGTAGATCACATTTACCACATGGAAAGTAGCACGCTGACTCTTCGTAATAAAGCTGACCTGGCCCATAAGATATGGTCCTGCTGGATCGCTTTTAAATTTTCCTCTGTGTATGCGGATGCTGTGGCAACGAGTTCTTAATGGTTATATGTTGGTAATGCACTGTTACAGTTCAGAATGTTCCGTGGTGGCTGGTGTACCCCCCTCCCCCCCTTCTTCCCCACCCTGCCCCTTCCCCCCCTTCACCTTTTCTCGCTATAACTCTCTTCCTGCTCTCTTTTTATTTCTTCATTTTTCTTTCCTCTTTATTCTTTCTTCTTCTTTTGCTTATTTGCTATGCACACAGATCTGGATAACTGGTGTTTCAGCATAGAGACACGTATTATTGAGAGGTTCGATACATAGATTTGGTCTTTATTGTATGCTAGACTTGAGTATGACCGTTTTGATACATGCTACCTGTGAAGATTGTAATCTACCAACGTTCTAATGTACATCCTCATGCTGTCTGTATGTCATTTCTTACTGTGTTGATTTCCTTCCTTTTAATGTCAATAAACACTTATTGAACAAAAAATAAAAACATCTACCACTCCTCAAATTAGAGCTAACTCTAAAATTATTTCTAGAATGCACAGTAATAACACGATCAGTTTGTCCGATGAAAACAGACCGATGGACTGTTTTCATCGGACAAACCGATCGTGTGTGGGCCCCATCAGTTTGTTTTCCATTGGTGAACAAAAATAGAACATGTTTTAAATTTGTCCTATGGATAAAAGACTGATAGAAAAACCGATCGTCTGTGTGAAAGTCCATCGGTCAAAAATCCACGCATGCTCAGAATCAAGTCGATGCATGCACGGAAGCATTGAACTTCATTTTTTTAGCAGATCGTAGTGTTTTACGTCACTGCGTTTTGACACGGTTGGATTTTTGACTGATGGTGTGTAGGCAAGACTGATGAAAGTCAGCTTCATCGGATATCCGACTAAAAAATCCATCGGATTAGATGCCATCAGATATCCGATCGTGTGTACGAGGCTTAAGTGTTGTGCAATTGGCATTTAAGTATATATATATATATATATATATATATATATATATATATATATATATATATATATATATACTTAAGTATATATATATATATTCACATTTTAGGTTTGAACTTGTTTTAGCCCTTTCAATGCCATGATGTGCAGTAAACTTCATTGGTAGTGGATGGGTTAGACCCTGGGTTCCAGTCAAGTGGAACACAAATTTAACGGTCCTGGCTAAACTGGGGGATGTTTAACCTATCATGGTCGTTCATGTTAAAGAGAAGTTAATCTAATGATTGGCTTCACTCGAATGGGAATGTTGGAAGATGTCTCACTTGATCAGCACTGTAGACAGTTGGTGCGGTGCTGATCAGTGTATTCAGACAGCTGAGGAGTCCCCACTGTCATGCCGCGTACACACGGTCGTTTTTTGCGATTAAAAAAACGACGTTTTTTAAAACGTCATTTAAATTTATCGTGTGTGGGCAAAACTTTGTTTTTTGTCTTAAAAAAAAACGACCAAAAAAAAATTCCAACATGCTTGAATTTTTTGTGTCGTTTTTCAAAACGTCATTTTTTGTGTCATAAAAAGTGATGGTGTGTGGGCAAAACGACGTTGAAAACAACGTTTTTTAAACCCACGCATGCTCAGAAGCAATTTTTGAGACGGAGCTTCAATGGAAAAGAGTGCCGTCGAACGTGGTGTACGTCACCATGCTTTGCTAGAGCTTTTTAGAAAAACGATGGTGTGTACGCAACGTCGTTTTGGAAAATGAAGTTTGAAAAACGTTGTTTTTTTTCATGATTGAAAACGTCGTTTTTTTTTCATCGCAAAAAACGACCGTGTGTACGCGGCATCAGAATACAATGGCACAGTGGGAAAGCATTTATGTGGATGGCAAATCCTTTTTTTAATTATATTTGTTGTTTTTTTGATCAGCTTGCCAGCTGTTCAAAGCATCTATAGTCTTAAGACTAGGCTTAAGAATGACATTTTTGTTCAAATGATGTTATTAATTTTCTGAAGGTAGGAGATAGCATTTTCTCATTTACTTCTAATGTAAACGTCACTTGCTGTCTGTTCGTTTGCAAAGTAATCGACTGTACATGGCTTAAATATATTAGAAAGCACATAAGGTATCGCACAGTCACAAGGATTTATATGACTGTATCGCCTTTGTCCATGATTCAAGATGATTCTTGACTTTTTGGGGAGGTTGAAAGATTTTTAGGTAAAGTACTGTGATCTCCGTGAGAGATAATACATTTGTAGAATTGCTAAACTTACAAATTAATTAGCAGGCACAGACTTCACATGAAATATATATTCGATACAAGTTCACTATCATTAACATGCATGTTTTTTTCTTAGAAATGGATGAAATTCCAGCGAGATTTTGAAAATTTCAGAACTGCCTGTATACCATGGGAAATGAAAATTAAAGAGATTGAAAGTAAGATTTAATTTACTATATATTCCTTATATGGATGGATTCAATTGCCCTGCTATTAATGCAATGAATTACTAAATCTTATCACATTAATAAACACGCTAATAAAATATTTTTAACATAGAAATAAAGTAACAGTAAGTTAAAGGTCATTTTTCCAAGCCTATGTTTTTTCTCATATATGAAAGATGGCCTACAAACATGTTGAAAAGGTATTGCTGGGTGAAAGTTGGAGAGCAGTTCCAACTTTTCCTGAGGGAAAAAAAACCTTTATACATGTCTGCATTACTTACTCAACTACAAACATGTAGACACAGCTAATAATATTGTATATCAACATTTGTAATATAAAAATTCTGTAAAAGTCAATAAATTAAACAAAATTCAAAAATGGCATGTCCTGAGTTGTTTCTGTTTTGCAAGAAAAAGATGTATGTATTTAGAATGCTTTAAAAAAACAAACTTGTGACTTCCTCAGAAATACCCGAGGCACTGAATCCTTGAACAGATAGGGGAGAAGCAGTTTGTATTATTTTTTGGTAACAACATTGCAAACCTCATTAATTTGATTATTCTTAATATTTTGTACCACATTGTACATTAAAGATAAGCTATCATTTTCAATTAAAGAAAAACAACAACTGCATTTCTCCTTTGCCAGGTCACTTTGGCTCTTCTGTTGCTTCTTATTTTATATTTCTTCGTTGGATGTATGGAATTAATATGATACTTTTTGGATTGACATTTGGCCTAGTCATGGTACCAGAGGTAATCAATTATTAAGCTTGCTTATCTTGACTTTAAACTTTGAATTTGTTAGATACTGTACTGTATTATTTAGTTGAAATGCAAAATTCTCTCTAATGCCATTTGCTAAAGGAATAAAATTATGCAAGTATTTGGTGGTTTGTATATGCTCACAGATTTGAATGGATATACATTTATTTTGTAGGCATTGATGGGCAAACCCCATGGTTCAATTTCACGGAAAACGGTTCCAAGGGCCGAGCAACCCTCAGCTATGAATTTTGCCACATTATATGATTTTAGCGTAAGAAACATTTTGTATAATATATTAGCTGCTGGGATTAATGCAAATAAAAGTATACATTTCTAGATTTTGTTTACAATGTATCTATGTGAACTTGTTGTGTGACTTTGAAGCGTGACAACATAACACATGTGGGCAAGAGGGCAAGAGTGGTGTTTTCAGCAGCAGTAAACCTTTTAGTTTTTCTTCATTTATATAAAGAACCATATTTGAGAAACCATACTTGAGAAATTAATGTTGTTCTTGTACAAATACAGTACACTTAGATAATCTAAAACACAATTCTAATTTATTAGCATCTAATAATATTTAAATATTATGATATCACTAATCTACATTATATAATTTCCATATAAAAATCATATATCACTTAAGTTAGGCAAAAATATATGTGTATATATTTTAGGTACATCAGCGTGATGTCATCTGATATTTCCATCAGCTCCAATCAGAAATGCAAACCAGAATGTTTTTTTTCCTGCCTCTAAACATTGAGCTTAAAATATGCCTGTAAACGTTCTAATGTGCATGGACACATAGGATAACATTGAGTTGCTTCTACAGGCAAAACACAAAGACCCTGTAGAAGCAGCGAATTATAAACCATTGTGCATGGACCCTTAGGCCCCTATAATACCGGTCTACTTTGGTGCTTGTGCATGTGTTGTGCGTTAGCATGTGATATGTCATGCATTGGTGTCTATTGCATTATTAAAGCTATTTCACCAGAGTGTTCAGGAAAATGTACCTATTATATTTTTTCAGGAGCAATACATCACAATACAGGATAGTATGTATTTGTGTTTTGTGATACATTAGAGTGCAGGTTCATGAAGGTATTATTGAAAATATGTGCCACTGAAACATTGCAAAACAATAGTGTGAATGGGCCCCAGCCCTTTTGTAGCTTTAGGCCGCGTACACACGATCGAACATGTCCGCTGAAACTGGTCCGCAGACCAGTTTCAGCAGACATGTTCGATCGTGTGTACGGCCTATCGGACCGTTTCCCAGCGGACAAAAATTTCCAAACATGCTTGAAAACATGTCCGATGGAAACCTGTCCGTCGGACAGGTTCAATGGTTAGTACACAAACCATCGGACCAAAATCCCCCGCATGAGCAGAATCAAGTCGACGCATGCTTGGAAGCATTGATCTTCATTTTTTCATCACGTCGTTGTGTTCTACGTCACCGCGTTCTGGTCCGAGGGGATTTTGGTCCGATGGTGTGTACGCACATCAGGTCAACAGACCACTTCAGCCTTGTCCGATGAAAACGGTCCGTCGGACATGTTTCCTCGGACATGTCTGATCGTGTGTACAGGGCCTTAAAGTCCTTGATTAAAAGAAAATATATACAATGTTGGATATCTATATTAGACACATCATATTGATAAAAATTAAATAAAAACATTCTAAATACCTTTTTTTGTCAAGCAATCACATGTTTGATATTTAGAGCTTTACTCTTGGGGTTTGAGGGTGGAGACTCCTTCAGGCAATTAAAAGTTTCTGCCAATGTCACATATCCAAGAAATATTTCTCTCCATGGATAGAGCAATAGTGTCCTCTTGCTGTAGGCAGGGGTAGAGGGATGAATGACAACCCTGTCTACAGTGTATGAAACATGCAGGCTTACTTTGGCTGTAAAAGAAGTGTGTTCATAGTGGAGGCATGTCTACATCAATCTGATTATGGGACTTACAAGCCACTTAAGTAGAGTTTGTCTGGTCTTTGGTTCACTGCAGAACCCAGATCACCTTCAGAGAAAATCCAAACTGATGGTTGCAAGAGTCACTAGCCCTCAAAAGTGACTATCAATATCATTTGTAGTTTCATTCATGAAACAAAATAATTTTCAAACATGGAGTGATTTGTGAATTAAGATTACATACCTCCCTTGGTCATAGTGTTGAATGTGATATTGATTGTTTCATGCATAATAAATAAATGTTGCCAAATGCAGCAGCTTTTTCTTGGCTCAGGAGAGGATGTTAACTCCACCCAACCTAAGGGTGTTGTAAATGTAAGTTATCAAGCTTCGTAAACATACCCTTAATGGTAACTACTAGGGTTGTCCCGATACCACTTTTTTAGGACCGAGTACAAGTATCGATACTTTTTTTCATGTACTTGCCGATACCGAATACCGATACTTTTTTTAAATGTCATGTGACAGTTTTCAAACCACAATACAGATTAAGGATATTTTCTTTAGAATTATGAAGAACTCTAACTCAAGACATTATAAAAGAATAAAAATGAGTAAAAATTAATAAAAATGTTTTATTTTCTTGTCACGCAGTAGTAAAAACTCAAAGAATTTTCACAGAACATGGTGATAAATACAAAAAAAAGTATTCTATTTAGGTATCGGGAGCATTTGCGCGAGTACAAGTACTCCCAAAAATACTCGGTATCGGTCCCGATACCGATACTAGTATCGGTATCTGGACAACCCTAGTAACTACAAAAAGCAAGGGGAAAGAGAAAGAAAAGTGCCAGGCCACCTGTGACGTAGTAACATTTTACTCACAGATAGATAAACAAGCATAAAATGCACTCACATTGTGTAAAGTAAAGCAGCCTCATCGGGATGACAGTGTCAGTGCGAGGGAACCCATGGAATCAGCAGTGGGCACCGCATGTATCTGTATCTGCTGTTGCTAAATAATGATCGGGGAGATGCCAGCCGGCTTGCTCGGTGACAGGGCAGTGGAGAGCCTGCTTATGCTTGTTTATCTAACTGTGATTAACTAACTGCATCAGAGGTAGCCTGGCGCTTCTCTTTCCCCTTCCCCTTGCTTTTTGTCTTCACAGCTATCGGGTCCCCAGCCTGCCATTGAAGCAGCCTACCACCAGGAGTAGTTGTTTTAGTACATTTTATGTGAACATATGAGATCTTTAAATATATCTTTAGGACTTTTTTTTATAACCCCATTTTTGATGGACTGATTTCATCTTTAGCAGCCAACATTTGATGTATACCCTTTCTATAGCTAGTAGATTGTAGTGCTGAGTTACACACTTGTGTGTGCTTCTTCTCCTTTCTTTTGCCTTAATGGTAACTATCTTGGGTACAGCAGTATTTCTTCTGAACCAGAGAACAGAAATGAACCAGACCCCAAGCACGAACCTAAGGCCACATATATCTGAACCCAGCCTTAGATACTTAAAGCGGAGCTCCACCCAGGAAAACAACATTTTCCCATGTTGTTTAAAAAAAAAAAAAAAAAAAAAACCTGAAAAAATAAAAAGAATAAAATACTCACCCGAAATACATGTTGCTATGCGGAAGTCCGTAATCTGCCTCTTCCACTCCGCGGTGCCTTTTCTTCTTGTCCTTCTGCTTGTGAATGGGGCGCGCTGCTTTCTGGGAACTGTGTGTGTTCTCAGAGAGCAGCGCGCCCATTCATAAGCCAGCGTGAGACTCACGCAGGCGCAGTAGGAAATGGGCAGTGAAGCCGTACGGCTTCACTGCCTGTTTCCCATAGTGTGAATGGCGGCGCGGGACCCGGAGCGATCGTGGGATCGACATCGGGGGGCCCATCAGCGCGGGCAAGTAGGACAAGGTAAGTGTCCTTATTTAAAGTCAGCAGCTACACTGTTAGTAGCTGCTGACTTTAAAAAAAAAAAAAAAAATCGCGGCTGGAGCTCCGCTTTAACATGATATACTGGGGCCAATTCACTAAGAGTTAAACAATGCAGAAAAAAATGTGGTATAATAACGCACGCAGAAACAACTGTGTAAATGTTTAATCTACTAAGAATTGTGCGGTAAATAACTACTGTGGTAAAGTTTTCCCAATGCAGTAATTACTGCATATTTTCATGCGGTAATTTATCGCATTGAGCTGGATGACCCATCAGCTATCAGCGGGTTCCCCATGTTGCAGTAATGCAAGTATCTCCAAAAAGTTCAAATTGGAAAAGTGCAAAGTATATTTGCCTTTAGTAAATCAATCTCTTTGTGTCTAGTATTCTTAGGGGAGGTTTAATATGTCTTAATAGCATTCTGGACTTTGTAATATAGGTGTGTTTGGTGTCTAACTGATTAGTAGCTTCATATGCAGTTTAGCCACTTTTTAGAAAGGTAACTCTTAGCATAGGAGTTATCAAACATGAATGCAAGAGTTTGAGAAGCATGGATGTTTAGCTCTAGGTTAATTCTCCAGATTTACAGATGTATTCCTTAGGCTTCTTTCCAGATCGAGTTTGACTTGACCATTTGCAACAGCACCTCATCAGTCGTTTGAAGACCTTGACTAGTGAAGGTTTATGTTTGCTTGCAAGCCTTCTAACTTATCTGCTTTTTGTAAAAATGTGCCTTAAATTGGACTGTGGTTTGTCAAATGCATCACCTTCTCTAGTTGCTTAGCATGACATGAAATTAAAATCCAAACGTTTTTGTTATGGCCTTAGGCATTCTAGGCAAAATAAAGGGTGGCATGTTGTTCAGTACTATCAGCAATGTTTTAAATTATTAGCCATACACCGAATCCATGTTGATACCATTTTCTTTCTTTGATACCTTGATATACAATGAGCCAAAGTACAAGGTACTCAAAGCAAAGTAATGTTTTATTGTAGACTTTTGTTTTTCTGTTTGCATTTTATGTAAGCTTTCTGTTTGCATCTCAGGGTTTTGCACAGTACTCTGTTCTCTTCTATGGATACTACAACAGTCAAAGAACCATTGGATGGCTGCAGTTTAGGCTCCCACTTTCTTACTTGCTAGTTGGGATCGGTACCATTGCATACAGCTTTATGGTTGTAATAAGAACGTAAGTGGTAATTTTTTGGGGTTTTTGTGATAATTATATTTTTGGTTTTATAGAAGATGGACTTAGTAAGGATACTAATGATGGCAAATACAACACAAATCTCAAAACAGCAAATTTTTATATACTTTGATTTTGCCCTTTAAAATCATTCTATTAATTGTATCCTAAGAAACTAAAATTGAAAAGCTGTGCCAAAAAAGGCAGCATGAAGGCAAAAGAAAAGTCACTACAGTAGTATTGTCTGTGATCTGTTTGCAGCTGATCTGTCCCACATTGGTCATTTACCAACATCTGAACTGTGTTTCTGCATGGGGATGGCCATCTTGGTAATGTCAGGGCTTAGCTTTCTCATGTCAAAGCCTCCAGCCAAGATAACAGTGGACAGCACAGTAATGATATGACCAAATATCACTCCAAATCTCTTGATTTTAGCAGTCAGATGCAGCAGTGCCTTAGATCTCACACTGAAAATATACAGTTAAGAAACCAATGGCACAGGAGTACCTAAGAATCCTCGCATACCAGAAAATACTTTGCTATTTTCAGGAGAATTTTAAGACAAAGGGTATATTTTTTTAAGGGCACTGCTAAGACAAAATCACCATTTCCAAATATTACCTAAATAACATAGCAAATATTCACTTTTTAAGTTCAGTTTCAATTTAAAATAATCAGTATGGACTAGAAAAAAGTCTGTAGTGATGTCTGTAATCAGCTGAAAACAACCTGTGCTTTACCCATGCAGGGAAATGCAACATATTTGCACTAAAGTGGTTGTAAACCCTTACAAATAACCAGTAAACTGATTAGCCTCGAATGATACAGAGAGGTGAAACAAATCTTCCTACATGAGTTGTACCACGTAATATGCAGTCCTCTCTCCTCTACATCCTCCTAAACAAAAAAAATCAAAACCTATTTCTTAGCAGTAGGGGGTTGAGGAGGATCTGACATAACACACACTGTAGAGCTAGAGCACAGAGCTCAGTGAAACCTGAGTGGAGGGAATGGTCACACCACCTTCTACAACACACTGTGATGGGGAAACATTCACAGCTGAGCTTGTCAGTCACCTGCTGCGTGCTAGGGGGAGGCATGCCTTCACTTGGTAGGCTGTGGAGTCAGCTTAGACTATTATCAGTGAGTCATGCAGATAGCAGAGGGAAGAGATGACAGAGAGAAATTACTCTGGGTGCTTTTGATTGAGGCAAAAGAATGTGCTATGTTAATTTTTAACGTTAGAGATTTATAACCACTTTATTGCAACCCCTGCAGCATATACTCAGCTTTATGTTGCCCCCGCTGTTCTGTTCAGGCACCAGTAATGGTTACACAGGGTGCTTTATGTAAACTCTGAAGTCATTCTAATTAGAGCTTACACATGCTGAGCCACTAACTGCCATGAGAGGAAATGGAGTGATGTTCTACTCCATACCTGGAAGTGCTGGGTATTTTCTTTGCTTCCTATGGCTGAATGGAGCAGTGTGCAAGCAAAGGAAAAATACAAATATTGGGGGGATGGAAATGAAAGGTGAACCTGTTGCTTTGTTCAGTATGGGAACAAAGCACAGGTTTGACAAAAGTGTAAAGAGAGTAAGGCTGGGTTCACATTGGTGTGATGTCAGACATCGCATGTGAATCACAGTGCTGTGCAAACCACATGCAATCTCTTTGCAATGTAAACTCAGCCATACAGATTGTAAACTAGTGCAGGACCCTTTTTTTGTTCCGCACCAGAATATAATTGCATGGGTATTCAAACCCATGCGATCCGATTCCTGTCTGAATTGACAGTTTGCACTGCGATATGCGAACTGATCTGGGGGTGTCATTTACTTTGTATTGCCACTGTCAGATAGCTTTAGATAAAAGTTACATATACATCTCAGAAATTAGGCTCTTTGGATCACAGTACCAACATTTCTTTCAAATGAAAGTATCTGTAATTAAAAAGCTGAGGGAGCTGTTTTAGGCCCCAAAGGCATGTCTGATTTGAAGATACTGATAGAAAGACCTTTTCTCTGAACAAAATTTTAATTGCAATTGCTGAAATGATTTGAAAAATAGTTTTTCACATAGATGGAATGCCCAGGCCTAAAGCCCCCACAGCTTCCCAATTTCAGGAAGTAAATCATTAGACTATAATATAGGGATAAACTTGGCATAGCCAGTAATACCAAGTAACTCCTTTACAGTTGCCCAGACATGTCCTATAGATAGATAAGATATGTCAAAGTCTCCAAGGCATATAGTGGATATGCCCCTTTAAACAGCCCCTTAATCCATTTCTAAGAGATTTTTGTGGAGGAACGGCCTTCCCAGCCATTCAAATGTTGGACTTGTGTTGCCAAAAAGTACAGCCAGGGATTTGGTACTGCCAGGCCTCCCATATCCCTGGGGTATTGAAGGAGTTTTAGCCTTATGCCGCGTACACACGATCATTTTTTGTGATGAAAAAAAAACGAAGTTTTCTGTGAAGTAAAAAACGACGTTTTTGAAACGTCACTTTTCAAAGACGATGTTGCATACACACCATCGTTTTTTTCACAAAAAGCGAGGTTACGTTCACCACTCTTTTCCATTGAAGCTCGCTTCATAACTAGCTTATGGGCATGCGCGGGTTGAAAAACGTCGTTTTAAAAGACGTTTTTGCTACACACGGTGACTTTTTGTGAAACAAAAAACGACGTTTTGAAAAACGACACAAAAAATTCAAGCATGTTGGAATTTTTTTTTGGTCGTTTTTTTGAAGACATAAAACAACGTTTTGCCCACACACGATCAATTTAAATGACGTTTTTTAAAACGTTGTTTTATTTCATCACAAAAAACGACCGTGTGTACGCGGCATTATCCTAGGTGGTTTCTTCTTCCAAATAACATCTGTGAATATACCAGACAAACGTTTAAAAAATGTAAGGGGAAGCCAACAAGGGGAGTTATGCAATATATAATAGTTAAGGTATCCCAATCATCTAAATCAAACTGGTATGTGCCAGTGCCACCATAGAGATGGGTAACTTACACCAGAATGCGATCTGTGACCTGAAACAGAAAATCAAGGAAACCAGGTTAAGGGTAATATAACTATGTTAGCAAAGATTGTAATAGCCAGATATTAAACTCAGAATTAACCTTAACCCCTTCCTGCCTAATGATAAAACAAATGTCAATGCCTTAGCACAATTTAGCAATTTTGACAAGTGTTAATAAAACCGTACATATTATCACAACTACTTTGTGCATCCAGGTTGATTATTCATTTTTTTTCAGGACAAACTAGGCTTTCATTTGGTGGTTAATGGTAATGGATATCTCCTGATTTTTTTTATTATTATTATTATCAAAGGAAAACTGGCCCAAAATAGGATAAAAAACGAATTTATTATATAAATGATATTTGTTTCTACTACCATAACCTACCACCAAAGAACAACCCAAAATAAATTCTCCTGCTCCTGAAAATTGCTGCAATATCACATATGTGTATTCTAGTTGATGTATGTACCCGTAGTACTGCCAAGAAATAATAGTACACAATTTTCTTTTTTTTTATCCTACCTAAAACACACTGGCACTAACTGACACCAATACTAGTTTAAAAAAAATGTTTTTTTTTTTTTTATTATTTTATATCCTTTCCAAAATATACTGACCCTGGCCTTGACCTTTGACCGTTACTTGACCCAAAAACTAACCCTGGCACTGACCTTGATCTAGGTATTTTTTCTTTATTTTCTCTTTTATTTTTATTTATTTATTTATTTCTTTTACACACCGTTTTGTTTATTTTTCTCTCTGCAAGAATACAGCATATATCTCCCCTCCATGCAGAGAGAGAAAACACCAGGACTGGCTTCACAGTGATCAGTGTGATAACCAATCAGAGACTATAACAGTGATCAGGTGACCTAGGAGCGCGATTATCTGGGCCTGATTGTTAGTATGGGACCTGGGGCTCCCGGTGAGACCCTGGTCTCTGTGCTGGAGTGCGCTGTTCGGTGTGCTCCCAGCACAAAGACAGATGCGCATATATGAAAAAAGGGACAAACCTATAGAGTGGAGAGAATTAGCTGCACACCCCGATATGTTTAGAATAGAAGAAAGGTCCCATGGGGCTTTGAAGCAGCAAATGTGAAGTAAAGTGGCAATGCAACGTCTATGATAAAAACGTTTTATTACAAAAGTAATTATTGACATAAAAATTAAGAGATATATAAGGAATGAGTTGCGGCAGAGTAACAAAATTGATTAAAACAACCATAACATTTCCAGATAAATAATGAAATACATGGCCTGAATAGTGGCAGGCAGGTGTATATTCCTAACGCGTTTCGACCATTCGGTCTTCTTCAGAGGATTGTGGCTGAAAGAGATTTAATATTGTAAATAAGTGTGTACAGGAATTCTTGGTTTGTCTCTGTGTCCTCCCTGTGGGGTCTGTCCCCTTGGAAACGGGGGAACGACAGAGGGGGGATACACCGACTCCCAGAGCCACAGGGAAGAGTATATACACAGAGAACAACACCAGTATAGTATGTTGAGGGGAGAGGGGCTTTCCCTCTCCCTCCCACAGTAATCAAAAATATCATCATCAACAGCAACATATATTTACCTAGAAATTTAAGTTATGGAGCATCCAGTTGTGGTCCGATGCAGGCGTGAAGTGCAGGCCGACGATACTCCCGACCAGTCCCCCGGACTTGCCCAGTCCCCAACGTGACCGCCCCAGAGTGGCCCTCAGCCACTTGCGAGGAAGCACCAGACAAGACTGGTGGCGTTCAGGTGGACCAGAAGGATAAAGAAAAATGGGGTTCAAAAAGTAAAGGAGGGGAGTCCTGGAATTGAGTAAAGTGGTTAATGTCATAAAATGGCCACTAGTTAGGTATGAGTACATGAAAAAGTGGGATAATGGAGGTACAGGGTGGGAAGAAAAAAAAAAAAAAAAAACGGGAGTGAAAAGGGTTGGGGAGGTAAAACAGGTGGGATGGACTGGGAGGTGGAATAGGGTGAGAAGAAAAACGTGATGGTGGAACAGAGGGGGAAATTATGGTAGGATGGAGTGGAAATTGGAAACTGGTGAAGAGGGTTGGGGAGGTAAAACAGGTGGGATGGACTGGGAGGTGGAACAAGGTGAGGAAAAAAAAAAAAAAAAAAAAGGGTGATGGTGGAACAGAAGGGGAAATGATGGTAGGATGGAGTGGAAATTGGAAACTGGTGCTAAAGGTGAAGAAGGGGGGAAGGGGGGAAAAAGTGAGTGCACGTGGGGATGGGGAATGGGGAATAGAAATTAGGTACAATTTGGAGAAAGGTAGTGATGAAAATAATGGTGAGTAAAGAGATGGTAGAATAAATGAAACGTAAAGTGAATGGTGCAAAGACTAAGGAAGTGTGAAACAGGTGAGACCGGGGAAGGAAAAAGGAGGAGTGATGAAGTGAAAAGAAGGCTGGAAGGTGGAACGTGAGGGACAGTGGAGCTAGGATGGAATGTCAGTGAGGGAATAAAAGAGTGATGAATGGGAAGGGACAAGAAAAGTGAAAAATGTGAATAAGGGGGTGGAAAGAAAAGGGGAGAAGGGGAAGGAGGAGGAAGAGAGGTGGAAGAAAGTGAGGGGGGAAAGAGGGAGTGAGGGGTAGGTGAGGGATGTGAGAAGTGGTGGAAGACAAGAGGGGAGTGAAAAGTAATGACAGTAAAACAAGGGGGTAGGGTGACGTGGTGACAGTGAGAAAGGGTCAAGTGGAAGAGCGTGGAAAAAGGGAGTGGGAAGTGACTAAAATCCAAGGTGACTGACAATGGGAGTGTAGGCGGTGGTAAGTGGGAAGGGGACTGAAAATAAAATGAAATGAAACAAATCGGGGTTACCTCCAAAATTTCCACTTATACCCAAGGTGTTGAAACTGAAATATTGTCTGTTGTGTAAAAGAAGTATTAGAAAGTATATGAGACCATTTAGTTAAAAAGGCAAGGGAGTATAGTCAGCTGGCTAAAAAAGGAAGTAAACAATGTAAATGAAGTAGCTTACCGACTAGCTGGACACTGTTACTCATGGAGATGCCGCATGCCTCTCTGAGTGCCAGCGATCGGATGCGGAAATATATACCGCTCACGATACCGGGATTGGTCCAGCTGGTCCCACGTGTTGTGGGAGGAGACAAGGTGTATCTCCCTTATCCAACCTGGTGGTCCGCCGATACCCACTGGTTGTCAGGGTGGTTCTTCCGGCGTGGGCGAGGATCGTGCGAAGCCGACACAGCCGTCGCTTCCGCATGACGCATCGCAATGTGCGACGCCACCGTGGGCGCCAAGCGGCGCTCACGTAATGACGTCACCGCGTCTCGGAAGCGATCGCTCACGCCGCCAGCAGGGAGGGATTCGCATCCACTCGGGCGGTAAAGCGCCACCCTGTGGATGCAACACATGTTGCGCCATGGCGCGTGTATCTCCCGCCCTGCTGGGAAGTGGTGCGAGGGGATAACTCAAGGACAGGGACAGGGAGAAGGCGGCCGGGGGACTGAACGGGAGACAACACGCCACGGACCCACACACCACAGCGCACCGCGGCCACACTGGAAAAGAGGAAAAACACACACATAACATTATTAAATGCATAACATAGGTTAACAAATCAATAGTGGGCAACAGATTAACCCCTTATATACGATTGTGACACATGTAGTCATATTCACCAATCATAGTATATTGGTTTATGTCAGGAAAAATAATACTTAAGGCATCGCAAAACAACAACATAGTAGTGATCTGAAAAGACATGTTAGGATGCTTGAGCAATGGTAAATGTACATGATTCCAATGGACATGGATTAAATGAAGAGAAATGAAAAGAAATAAGCAGGAGAGGAAGGGGGGGAGAGAGGCATTAGTAAATTGTTTCTATAACTTCTATACCGTATGGGGGCAACTATGTCAAAGTATTTGTTCAAAAATTACATTAATTTAAACAAAACAAGACAACACAACAGGGAAAATGCGGGGAAGAGGATGGTATTACAGTAGTATATACTATTGTGTTTTTCCTGAGACAAAACCTTTTAGGAATGGAGCAAAGGAGCAGGATTCATTCAGGCCGGGATACATGGTGGCCCGTGTCCTGAAGATCCATCTTTGCTCCTGCTGGAGGAGAATTTTATTCCAATCCCCGCCTCTATTGGGAATGTGAATTCGATAGAGGGCGGTGAAGGATATTTTGGGTACAGTGTAGTGATGTTGTAGTACTGCGTGTCTTCCAATTGGAAGATGAAGGTTTCCGATTTCCATACTGTAAACATGTTTAGAAATTCTCCGCCAGAATTCCTGTTTAGTCTTTCCCACATAATAAGCCCCGCATTCACATTCCATATAGTATACCACGCCTTTAGTTTGGCAGTTAGTAAAGTGTAGTGGTTTGAATGTATTGCCATTAGGTAATGGGAAGATCTTCTCTCTCCTGATAAGTGGGCAGTAGGAGCAGTGTCCACAGGGAAAAGTGCCGAACAATGTACAGTGCGCTCCTTTTAAGGGGGCGATGGTGTACTCGCTTTTGACCAATCGGTCTTTGATCGATGTGGCCTTTTTATACGTAATAGACGGATATTCGGGTAGGAAATTATTCAGTCGTGGGTCATTTGTTAAGATGCTCCAATTCTTTTGAAAGATCTGTCTAATCTCTTTATATTGTCGCGAAAAACCGAGGTCAGATCTTTCAAAAGAATTGGAGCATCTTAACAAATGACCCACGACTGAATAATTTCCTACCCGATTGGTCAAAAGCGGGTCAGGAGAGAGAAGATCTTCCCATTACCTATGTGGGAAAGACTAAACAGGAATTCTGGCGGAGAATTTCTAAACATGTTTACAGTATGGAAATCGGAAACCTTCATCTTCCAATTGGAAGACACGCAGTACTACAACATCACTACACTGTACCCAAAATATCCTTCACCGCCCTCTATCGAATTCACATTCCCAATAGAGGCGGGGATTGGAATAAAATTCTCCTCCAGCAGGAGCAAAGATGGATCTTCAGGACACGGGCCACCATGTATCCCGGCCTGAATGAATCCTGCTCCTTTGCTCCATTCCTAAAAGGTTTTGTCTCAGGAAAAACACAATAGTATATACTACTGTAATACCATCCTCTTCCCCGCATTTTCCCTGTTGTGTTGTCTTGTTTTGTTTAAATTAATGTAATTTTTGAACAAATACTTTGACATAGTTGCCCCCATACGGTATAGAAGTTATAGAAACAATTTACTAATGCCTCTCTCCCCCCCTTCCTCTCCTGCTTATTTCTTTTCATTTCTCTTCATTTAATCCATGTCCATTGGAATCATGTACATTTACCATTGCTCAAGCATCCTAACATGTCTTTTCAGATCACTACTATGTTGTTGTTTTGCGATGCCTTAAGTATTATTTTTCCTGACATAAACCAATATACTATGATTGGTGAATATGACTACATGTGTCACAATCGTATATAAGGGGTTAATCTGTTGCCCACTATTGATTTGTTAACCTATGTTATGCATTTAATAATGTTATGTGTGTGTTTTTCCTCTTTTCCAGTGTGGCCGCGGTGCGCTGTGGTGTGTGGGTCCGTGGCGTGTTGTCTCCCGTTCAGTCCCCCGGCCGCCTTCTCCCTGTCCCTGTCCTTGAGTTATCCCCTCGCACCACTTCCCAGCAGGGCGGGAGATACACGCGCCATGGCGCAACATGTGTTGCATCCACAGGGTGGCGCTTTACCGCCCGAGTGGATGCGAATCCCTCCCTGCTGGCGGCGTGAGCGATCGCTTCCGAGACGCGGTGACGTCATTACGTGAGCGCCGCTTGGCGCCCACGGTGGCGTCGCACATTGCGATGCGTCATGCGGAAGCGACGGCTGTGTCGGCTTCGCACGATCCTCGCCCACGCCGGAAGAACCACCCTGACAACCAGTGGGTATCGGCGGACCACCAGGTTGGATAAGGGAGATACACCTTGTCTCCTCCCACAACACGTGGGACCAGCTGGACCAATCCCGGTATCGTGAGCGGTATATATTTCCGCATCCGATCGCTGGCACTCAGAGAGGCATGCGGCATCTCCATGAGTAACAGTGTCCAGCTAGTCGCCCACGCCGGAAGAACCACCCTGACAACCAGTGGGTATCGGCGGACCACCAGGTTGGATAAGGGAGATACACCTTGTCTCCTCCCACAACACGTGGGACCAGCTGGACCAATCCCGGTATCGTGAGCGGTATATATTTCCGCATCCGATCGCTGGCACTCAGAGAGGCATGCGGCATCTCCATGAGTAACAGTGTCCAGCTAGTCGGTAAGCTACTTCATTTACATTGTTTACTTCCTTTTTTAGCCAGCTGACTATACTCCCTTGCCTTTTTAACTAAATGGTCTCATATACTTTCTAATACTTCTTTTACACAACAGACAATATTTCAGTTTCAACACCTTGGGTATAAGTGGAAATTTTGGAGGTAACCCCGATTTGTTTCATTTCATTTTATTTTCAGTCCCCTTCCCACTTACCACCGCCTACACTCCCATTGTCAGTCACCTTGGATTTTAGTCACTTCCCACTCCCTTTTTCCACGCTCTTCCACTTGACCCTTTCTCACTGTCACCACGTCACCCTACCCCCTTGTTTTACTGTCATTACTTTTCACTCCCCTCTTGTCTTCCACCACTTCTCACATCCCTCACCTACCCCTCACTCCCTCTTTCCCCCCTCACTTTCTTCCACCTCTCTTCCTCCTCCTTCCCCCTTCTCCCCTTTTCTTTCCACCCCCTTATTCACATTTTTCACTTTTCTTGTCCCTTCCCATTCATCACTCTTTTATTCCCTCACTGACATTCCATCCTAGCTCCACTGTCCCTCACGTTCCACCTTCCAGCCTTCTTTTCACTTCATCACTCCTCCTTTTTCCTTCCCCGGTCTCACCTGTTTCACACTTCCTTAGTCTTTGCACCATTCACTTTACGTTTCATTTATTCTACCATCTCTTTACTCACCATTATTTTCATCACTACCTTTCTCCAAATTGTACCTAATTTCTATTCCCCATTCCCCATCCCCACGTGCACTCACTTTTTCCCCCCTTCCCCCCTTCTTCACCTTTAGCACCAGTTTCCAATTTCCACTCCATCCTACCATCATTTCCCCTTCTGTTCCACCATCACCCTTTTTTTTTTTTCCTCACCTTGTTCCACCTCCCAGTCCATCCCACCTGTTTTACCTCCCCAACCCTCTTCACCAGTTTCCAATTTCCACTCCATCCTACCATAATTTCCCCCTCTGTTCCACCATCACGTTTTTCTTCTCACCCTATTCCACCTCCCAGTCCATCCCACCTGTTTTACCTCCCCAACCCTTTTCACTCCCGTTTTTTTTTTTTTTTTTTTTCTTCCCACCCTGTACCTCCATTATCCCACTTTTTCATGTACTCATACCTAACTAGTGGCCATTTTATGACATTAACCACTTTACTCAATTCCAGGACTCCCCTCCTTTACTTTTTGAACCCCATTTTTCTTTATCCTTCTGGTCCACCTGAACGCCACCAGTCTTGTCTGGTGCTTCCTCGCAAGTGGCTGAGGGCCACTCTGGGGCGGTCACGTTGGGGACTGGGCAAGTCCGGGGGACTGGTCGGGAGTATTTAGGCCTGCACTTCACGCCTGCATCGGACCACAACTGGATGCTCCATAACTTAAATTTCTAGGTAAATATATGTTGCTGTTGATGATGATATTTTTGATTACTGTGGGAGGGAGAGGGAAAGCCCCTCTCCCCTCAACATACTATACTGGTGTTGTTCTCTGTGTATATACTCTTCCCTGTGGCTCTGGGAGTCGGTGTATCCCCCCTCTGTCGTTCCCCCGTTTCCAAGGGGACAGACCCCACAGGGAGGACACAGAGACAAACCAAGAATTCCTGTACACACTTATTTACAATATTAAATCTCTTTCAGCCACAATCCTCTGAAGAAGACCGAATGGTCGAAACGCGTTAGGAATATACACCTGCCTGCCACTATTCAGGCCATGTATTTCATTATTTATCTGGAAATGTTATGGTTGTTTTAATCAATTTTGTTACTCTGCCGCAACTCATTCCTTATATATCTCTTAATTTTTATGTCAATAATTACTTTTGTAATAAAACGTTTTTACCATAGACGTTGCATTGCCACTTTACTTCACATTTGCTGCTTCAAAGCCCCATGGGACCTTTCTTCTATTCGATGCGCATATATGTGGCCCCACGGAAAAAATCCCAGTTCAGAAAGACCACATATACTGTATGTGTACTGTTGGAGGGAAGGGGTTAATATGGACGAATAGGCCTGTTAAGGTTACTGGAAGGGGATCTAAGGGGGAGAAGAAAAAGCTTCTCTTCCTCCAGGCCAAAATCCAGCCACTCTAGTGCTCCGGCAGAACAGACATGCAAATGGTTCAATAGCAACTGCAAAAAGAAGGGGTAACAAGGGACACCCCTGCCTTATGCCTCGCTGTAGCAAAGAAAGAGGAGAAAAAAGACCATTTGCACGAACCAAAGTTTGGGGTTTAGCATATAAAAGAGGAACCCAAGAACAGAAGTTCTTACCAAATCCAGAATTCTTGAGAACTGCCCAAATGTACTCCTATTTTATGCTGTGGAATTCCATAGAGGCATCAAGCGCAAGAAAGGCTCTATTCCCCAGAGAATCAGTTGAGACTTATATATTTAAAAAAAAAACATTTTTAATATTAACTGCAGTAGACAACTTGGGTATAAAACCTGATCAGAATGTATAATACTAGGTGGGTACAGAGAAGTTTTTTTTGTGGGGAGATTTTCAGGGTGCCAGCAAGTATTGAAGACAGAAATTTTTATGTAAAAATACAATTAGTTTTATTAATACAAAAAACAGACAGGTTTGTTGTGACTTGAGCAAACATATACATTAAATACAGCTTTGTCTTGTAATGCGCCTTCAAGACTAATCTTCAAATTGTCACCTTCTATGCAAAAAGACAATTTTCCCTTTTGAAGGCGCATTACAAGACAAACAGTATTTAATGTATATGTTTGTTCAAGTTACAACAAACCTTTTTAATTGTCTGTTTTTTTGTATTAATAAAATGATTTGTATTTTTAGATTTAAATTTCTGTCTTCAATACTTGCCGGAACCCTGAAAATCCCACAAAAAACATCTCTGTATCCATCTAATTTCAGGGATGTTGGTACCTTTTTTGAGACTGTCACACATCCATATCACCACTCTTTCTCAATGTATAATACTAGTTATCTGATTCAATCTATTAGCAAGAGCTTTAGCTAGTATTTTAATATTAACTGGAAGAAGAGAAATAGTTAGATATGAGTCAAGTGTCGTAGGGTCTTTATCTTTTTATGGGATCACCACTATAGTCGCATTATACATAGAGTCAGGAAGAAAACCTGACCTGGATGCCTCATTAAAAATCTAGAGGAGGAACAGCAGAAGATCATCTCCATATTGTTTGTAAGTTTCAATGGGCAAGCTATCACAAAATCTAGAGGAGGAACAGCAGAAGATCATCTCCATATTGTTTGTAAGTTTCAATGGGCAAGCTATCACAACCTGGAGACTTAGGCCGCATACACATGATCGGTTTGGTCTGATGAAACTGGCCTTAAGGCCAGTTTCATCAGTCCAAACCGAGCCTGTGTACGGCCCATCGGACCGTCGTCCGTCGGACCAAAGTTTTAAAACTTGCTCTAAAATCGGACCGATGGATGCCTGACCATCGGACCAAACCGATGGTTTGTACGCAAAAGAATCGGACCAAAAAAGGCATGCTCAGAATCAAGTCGACGCATGCTTGGAAGCATTTAACTTTGTTTTTTTAGCACGCTGTTGTGTTCTACGCCACCGCATTCTGACCCGATCAGATTTTGGACTGATGGTGTGTACGCACATCAGACCATCAGGCCACTTCAGCGGTGAACCGATGAAAACGGTTCGTCGGACCATTCTCATCGGGTTGGACCGATCTAAGCCAACTTTAACTCCTGGAGCGTCAAAGGAGCATCAAGATATGCCTTATCCTCACTACTCAAAGATTACATATTTATATGATCCATATTTATAGGATCCAAGCCAGCAGAGGCATATTTCAGCTTAAAAGTGTATAACTCACTATAAAATACTAATAATAGCAGGAGAAGTATTATGAAAATGCTCTGTATTGTCTTTCAAAGCTCCTATATGAATATCCAATTTCTGAGATTGGGTGATGCAAGCCCCCCTTCTGCCCATAGCAGATGTATTTGAAAAAAATGTTTATTGGTGGTCTTTTTTGCTAAAAGTTTTTGAAGGGCCCTCTGTGCTTCCATCCATGCTGCCAAGTTACTTGGAGAGGGATCGCTAATATAATCTGTATCAGCTGTTAAAGGGGTTGTAAAGGTTTGTTTTTTATTTTCTAAAAAAGGCTCCTTTAAGCTAGTTCATTGTTGGTTTACTTACCTTTTCCTTCGATTTCCCTTCAAAATGTTTTTTTTTCTTTGTTTTCTTTGTCTGAATTTCTCACTTCCTGTTCTTCCTCAGCAAGCTGTTCTGGCTGACTAGCCTCCAGCCAGAACATCTCGAATGATGGGGGCAAGCTTACTGAGGAGAAACAGGAAGTGAGAAATTTAGACAAAGAAAAAAAACATTTAGAAAGGAAATGGAAGGAAAAGGTAAGTGAACCAACAATGCACTAGCTTAAAGGAACCTATTTAGAAAATAAAAAAACAAACCTTTACAGCCCCTTTAATGCAAACCTGTTCTTCATCCCTTCTGGTTGCTGACTTAAAAAAAAAAAAACTGACCTTTTTAATTGGTAGGTCTTGCAAACATGCTTTAATTGAATCCTAGATTACAATTCTAGAGGCCAAGCCATTATTTACCTCAAGAGAAAAGAGAAATATTAGACATCATTTGACTGTCTGACCGAAATTTTTGACCAGAAAGATCTGGTGATAAAAGTTTGTCAGCCGAACAGAATAGTTAGTTCCAGTTTTTGTTTTCACACTTTGATAATCTCTTTTTTACTTTTCTTACAGGATGGCCAAGAATGCTAATGATGATGGAGGAGGGGATGACAACAGCTTTAATTTTAGCTGGAAAATGTATACAAGCTGGGATTTTTTGATTGGAAATCCAGAAACAGCTGACAATAAATTTGCATCTATAACAACAAGCTTTAAAGTAAGAAATAAAATTGCAATCCTTTTTTCGGTTCCCCTCTCATTTCTATTCACTCCTATGGACTAGAGCAATTTTTACATCTCTGTTCTGGACTTGTTTATTCAGCAATCATTTTGTCATGCCTTAAAGCTGCACATCTCCACATTTCACCTCACTTTACCTACTTCCTGCCCAGCCTATTGTCAAATGACGGCTGGGTGGGACTTTCAGCGTTCCATGTGGATGTCATCCCAGAATACACCTGGTGCGTGGCCATAGGACCGCGCTGCTGTGAGATCTGTCACCAGATGTGTGAACCAATGACTGATCAGTGTACCAGTCCACTCACAGTACCATGTGATCACTGTGACCAATCACAGCAGATCACATGAACAATGTAACAATGGATGGCTTCCTCTCATGCCATTGTGTACAATTGTGTTGCTAGCTGTGATTGGTCACAGTGATCACATGGTACGGACAGGGAAAAAAAATCACAGCCTGTCTGTACCATGTGATTAGCTGTGGCCAATAACAGCTAATCACAACAATACAGTAAAAAATATATATAGGTAGATGGCGCACGACTTAAAAAATGCAATCAAAAGAATTAATAGTATAATTAGCACTTAGTGAATCATAAGGTCCATGTCAATATCAAAAGGGAAAAAAATAAATGAATAAAATAATAAGTGACCATATAATGATAGTCCAAATAAATGATCATACAAAAGATGGTTTAAAATAAAAAGTCCCAAAGGTACAATGTATAGTCCAACAACACTAGTGGCAGCACAGTCCTGAGGCAGAAGCAAAACTCTGAAAAACATATAAAGACAAGAAGGACATGCGCCAAACTAAGTGTAGTAAATTAGGGATTTAATGAAGTGAAAATAATAGTAAACAGTAGATTGGCTACTCACAAAACAATTGAGAGCAAGGGCACATCAGGGGTTAATGGCTGGTCGAGGGTCACAACGATCGTTTACATCTGCAGGCAGGCTGACTTGGCCAAGTCTTGGGAGTTATGGAGACCCATCCTGGGGAAGCCTGGAAGGAGCGACAGGAGATCCAGAAGCTGTATTTCCTGGAAAGGACGCGCTATGCGTTCCAGCATGAAGCGCAGTCTATCGCCGTACGACCGGAAGTGACGTCGAATCTCGGGCCAGCCAATGGGATGACGCGTTTCTCAGCATCCGCTGGTTCATCAGATCCAAAACGTCCAATAGAAGCGGACGTACTTAAAGATGAACTTCATTAGTTGCAAACTACGCTGTGGTGCGTAGTTTGCAACTAATGAAGTTCATCTTTAAGTACGTCCGCTTCTATTGGACGTTTTGGATCTGATGAACCAGCGGATGCTGAGAAACGCGTCATCCCATTGGCTGGCCCGAGATTCGACGTCACTTCCGGTCGTACGGCGATAGACTGCGCTTCATGCTGGAACGCATAGCGCGTCCTTTCCAGGAAATACAGCTTCTGGATCTCCTGTCGCTCCTTCCAGGCTTCCCCAGGATGGGTCTCCATAACTCCCAAGACTTGGCCAAGTCAGCCTGCCTGCAGATGTAAACGATCGTTGTGACCCTCGACCAGCCATTAACCCCTGATGTGCCCTTGCTCTCAATTGTTTTGTGAGTAGCCAATCTACTGTTTACTATTATTTTCACTTCATTAAATCCCTAATTTACTACACTTAGTTTGGCGCATGTCCTTCTTGTCTTTATAAATCACAACAATACAGACTGAATTTATTTAATTTTAATTCAGTAAAAATGGTTGGTTATACCAATAAAATTCATAATCATAATGTGTAAAAAAAAAATGTCACTCAGCCTTTGTGTTTTGTAAATTAATACAAATCTTCTGTTTGGAATGTTTGGAGACCCTTGGTGTATACCAACCAATAGCACTAAGGCCCTGTACACATGATCAGACATGTCTGATGAGACTTGTCTGACAGACCGTTTTCATCAGACAACTCTGAACTTGTCTGATGGTCTGATGTTTGTACACACCATCGGACCAAAATCCGATCAGACCAGAACGCGGTTGTCATGGACCATGAGATATTAAAGTGTTTCTACGTGAAATCCATATTCATGTATTGCAGAAGATGAGACATTGTGGAGTACATATTTCAAGAGATACTGGAAGTGGCTTAATTTGTCCTAAATAAGGTTACTAGGACAATGACCCTTCAATGCTTGGCTCCGACTAGTGAAATAAGTGGTGCCGGGCTTGTGAGAGACATTTTATTGTCCAGTGTGTAGAGGTGTTAATTGTTCTGATTGCTTCATTGTAGTAATTACCCCCTGGGGGCTTCTGTCTCAACACACATAGTTAGGCTATTCAAGCTTTGGGACCAATCTCTGCTGAGACATTTTGAAGTCCTAATTTGCATGGGAGAGGACCTGAGTGGAAACCACAAATGTACTTTACAATTGACCAATAGAAAAGCGATTGTTGGGGGCGGGATATTCCAAATTCTGTATAAAAGTGTGCTGTGTACTTTCAATAAAGGAGTTCTGGTTGAACATACATACAACGCGTTTGGTGTGTGTTCTTCATGGATCCAATCGGCACATAGCTGTAGATTGGATCCCGGAATCTTGGATGACTGGACCATCAGATGTTGCAAGCTGCAAGCTGATAGAATAGAAGCGGAGGAGTGTCGGGAGAGCAGGATCTGGGCGAGCAAGGGTCTCGTCACAGCGGTGACGTAGAACAGAACGACGTGATGAATAAACAAAGTTCAATGCTTCCAAGCATGAGTCGACTTGATTCTGAGCATGCGCGGGTTTTTGGTCCGATGATTTTGTGTACTAACCATCAAACCTGTCCGACAGGTTTTAAAGCATGTTTTAAAACTTTGGTCTGCTGGAAAGCGCCCTGATAGGCCGTACACACTATCGAACATGTCAGCTGAAACTGGTCTGCGGACCAGTTTCAGCGGACATGTTCGATCGTGTGTACGCGGCCTAAGTGTAATTTCTGTCTGCTGCCTCGTTTCTCTGTTATCTGCATGATTCTTTACTGTTCATCAGCACAATTGACATACCTAGGTAAAATGTGTCAGTAGACATATACCACATTCAATCGGAGGTATGCCTAAAAAAAATATATTAAAATCCAGCAGCTTCAAATACTGCAGCTGCTGACTTTTAATAAATGGACACGTACCTGTCCAGGCAATTGCTCTGCTGCCCCTGATGCCATCCTTAGTGAGGGGATCAGGAAGTGAAGCGTTGTGACTTCACTTCCCGGTTCCCTACTGCGCATGCGCGAGTCACGCTTCGCATCCTAACTGGTTCCAGCTGTCTTCTGGGACCTGTGTGTTTTCCAGAAGACAGCAAGGGGGACGGAAAGGGGCGTGACCCCCACTGGAGTCTATGCCTGGAAGTGGGTACAAATACCTGTCTTAGACAGGTATCTGCACTCTCCTCTCTCCTGATAGGTGCCAAATGTGACACTGGATGGGGAGGGTTCCAAAAAGCGGAGGTTCCATTTTTGTGTGGACCTCCGCTTTCAGTATAGAACACATGTTTCTTTTACCTGTTTTAATAATTCTGTTTTTGTTGTCAATTTAAAATGACAGGAATCCATTTTAGAAGAACAAGAAAACAGAAAAGAGGAAAATATTCATTTAGTCCGCTTTCTTCGAGTTCTTGCCAACTTCCTTGTAATGTGCACGCTTGCAGGCAGTGGGTATCTAATTTATTTTGTTGTTCGAAGATCCCAGCAGTTTGCTCTGGAAGGCTATGAAAACTATGGATGGTGGGAAAGGAATGAGGTTAGTACCTGTAATTCACAAACTACTTTAAAAGCTTGAAGTAAACTGTATGGCACCCCAATGCGCATCTAAAGTAAATACAATAAAACCTTGGTTTGAAAACATTTTGCAAGACAAGGTAAAGCCCTGTACACGCGATCGGATATCTGATGGAATCTAATCCAATGTATTTTTTCATCATATATCCAATGAAGCTGACTTTCATCAGTCTTGCCTACACACCATCGGTCAAAAATCTGATCTTGTCCAACGCGGTGACGTAAAACACAACGACGTGCTGAGAAAAATTAAGTTCAATGCTTCCGAGCATGCGTCGACTTGATTCTGAGCATAGGAAATTTTTAAAACATGTTCTATTTTTTTTTCACCGATGGAAAACAAACCGATAGGGCACACACACGATCGGTTAATCCGATGAAAACAGTCCATCGGTCTGTTTTCATCGGACAAACCGATCGTGTGTACAGGGCTTAAGTGTAGCAATATGGTTACATTTAGCAACTCACATGGTTGATGATTAAAAGAGGCACATCTAAGTATGCAGGCATCCAGGGTAAAGCTGTCAACATAGGCCATCCTCCTCACTGCCATTGGCATCATCCTTTCCATTCTGCACTGCACTGGCAGTTCAAGCCAAGCTTTCAGATCGCTCTAATGCAGGGTAGTCTTCCCGGTCACGATTGTAGACTGACAGCGGTGAGAGCAAGCAGTGCAGAGGATGGTCTATGTGGACTATGTGCCCAAACAAATACCAAATACTCTAAAGTAATTGCGTGGTCCTCCCACCAGGACCTGGGGTAAACCAACCCCACAATGACCCCCTATTGTCCCTACAATGTCACCTGCACTCTAATAGCTGCACATGGCCTACCTAAGCTGTGGTTTGCCTTAGCTTCTGCAAATTAAATCATTTTTCTTTTTATGTTGCACTTTTTTATCATGTAAAAATATTAACGAACAAAAACAAACAAAAGTCAGCAGGGCAGAAGGACTGGACATACTACACGCGTCCTGTGTACTATATTGAGTTGTTTTGGGGCGTGTATAGTACGTTCAGTTAAACACAAGCAGAAATTGCTGACGCAGAATTTTTATTTTTTTTACTCTATTACATATATGTGCATACATGGCACCACATTACACCATGAAATTACATGATCAATGCACATCTTATAGAGGTGAAAAATAACAGTGCAGGTAGGAATGTTTACCATGCCTTTTAAGTAATGAATGCTAAATTATTTCTTATCAGCAGGCAGAGCTGTATGACGATGTGATTTTTAGTGAAAGGGAGGACAGACCACTTTAACGTTGCTTCACTTGGCACGTAAAGCTTTGCTTTTGGATATGAATCCATATAAAAGTTATGGGTTAAAGCATGGGTACTCAACCTGTGGCCCCCCAGCTGTTGCGGAACTACAAGTCCCATGAGCCATTGCAAGGCTGACAGTTACAAGCATGACTCCCAAAGGCTGAGGCATGATGGGACTTGTAGTTCTGCAACAGTTGGAGGGCCACAGTTTGAGCACCCATGGGTTAAAGGGTAAGACATCAATGGCTGGCAGTCATGACTCAAAATTCAGAATCTGACTTCACTAAACTAAAATGGGTTTAATAAGGGTAACTTCGTTTATCACATCATTACTGCCTTTTGTAATGACTTTGCATTAATTGTCAATACTAATTTAGTAAGAATTGTGTATAAATAATTTACACATGTCTGCTCCTTGTTGTGATAGGTTAATACAGTCATGTCTCTGCTAGGAATGTTTTGTCCAACAATGTTTGATGTGGTCAGTGGATTGGAAAACTATCACCCACGTATAGCATTAAGATGGCAACTGGGACGTATATTTGCTTTATTCCTGGGCAACCTGTACACCTTCCTCATTGCTCTAATGGATGAAATAAATCTAAAGGTACAGTAAAAGGAAATATAATATAATAAATTATAATACTATAGTAGAATGTGTAAAAATAATTATATAATGTATTCATATAAGATAAACAAATTATTAAATGGTAATTTTTTCATACGTAATATCTTATGTTACAATCTTTTAATAGATTACTTTTTTTTATGCTTCATAATAGTCCTTATATTTCCTTACATTTTACATTTGTTTACAACTTTTCTTCTTTATCACTTTCCATAGCGTCAAGAAGAAAAGGTTGTGCAGCATAACATGACAATGTGGTATGCAAATCTGTTTAATGCATCGTATTCAGAAAATTCAACAGGTCCTTTTGTTGTTGATCCATCAGATGTTCCTCGAGGACCATGTTGGGAAACAATGGTGGGACAGGTCAGTAAAACACTGGATTGTTTTTCCTACATTTATTAATTGAAACAGTTGTTGTAAATAAATTAGGGCTGTTACTGATCAAAATTTTTGTGTTCGATTAATCGTATTTTCTTTTAATCGATTAATCGACTAATTTCGATTAATTATAACGGACATACAGATCCAACTACTTTTAGCTGATTCCCAGTGCAGCTACCAACCACTGGAGAAATGGATAGCAGTATACAAAAAACACACAAAGGCAGCACTCGATGGGAATAGCATTAAAACTTTTATAGTCTTCAAGTAGGTAACCAAATAAATATTGCACTGGAGATAAAATCGATGTAGCTACATAAACTGTAAAAAAGGTGCGAGTAATACCAAACGGTAGCAAAAGCAGTCATAAAAACATGTAGTTAAGTATGATACTGGTATAAAAATGTGTACAACGATACCACTGCTGAAGAGGATAGGTTAACATCAGTCCGTCGGCATGTAGATGTCCCATGAAGGGAACTATCACAACTCCCAGTGGATGGCTGTAGAATCCCAGGTTGATAGAGGGGAGTGTAACATCCCTTGCGTGTGGCAGATAGTAAGGTCCCGCCGACATGCAGATATGAAAGCACAGCAAAGGAGCCCTTCAGATGGACACGGAAAGCCCCGCCGGTGTCTGTGACATTACCGGATTTCCGATGGAACTCCCTGAAGGCCCAGAAGCCGACGGAGAGGTGAGTACCAATCAAAAGAATTTTAATCGATCAAAAAGATTTTGATCGATCAAAAAAATTAAAGATTAATCGATTAATTAAAAGTTAATTTGCACAGCCCTAAAATAAATGTACACATGTATACCCAAAAACATATATATATAAAATAATTACTTATGCCGCGTACACTTTTGCCCAGCCAGATCACATCGGAATGCCGTCGGAATTCCATCAGAGAAAAATAGAACATGTTCTGTATCTAAACTCTGATGGAATTCATCTGAATTTCCGTGGAAAAAACTCTGATGGGGCTACACACGATCGGAATATCCGATGTAAAAAGTCCATCTGACTTTTTCCATCGGAAATTCCAATCGTGTGTACGTGGCATTAAGCCCTGTACACATGCTTGGTTTTCACGGCGGTAGAAAGTCGCTGTGAAAACCAAGGGGAAAGCTGAGAACCCGGCAGAAAAACTGCCATGGAGCTTTGGCCGGGAATCCTGGCCGTGTGTATGCTCCATGGGCACTGTCTCATAGTGTTTCCCATACAGAATTAGTAAATCTGGCGCCAAAAAAGCTGCCAAGAATCCCGACGGGAAAATAGAGAGCTTTGGTGCACATTTGCGCACCTGTGTGCCATTCTATGGCAAAGGTAATGCGCTTGCGCACGTCTGTGTGCAAAACGTCTCACAGGAGTTCCCTGACAGCAGGTTCTCTATTTTCCCGTCGGGATTCCCATCTGTTTTCCTGACGGGAAAACTGCTGGGAAGCATACACACGTCTGGTTTTCCTGGCCAAAATATCTCTTGGCAATTTTCCTGGCAGGAAAACCGGTCGTGTGTACGGGGCTATTAGTCTTTAAATATCATAGAGAGGTCTTTTCGAACAAGAATTTAGGAAACAAAGGACCATATGTGGCTAAAGTCTAAAGGTGCCTTAAAGTAGAATGCCAGCTACAGGGCCAGATTAAGAACATCATGGGCCTGGTGCTGAGGATTTTGGTGGGCCTTTTATAAATAATAAATACATAAATATACAAACAATTTTTTGTTATAATAAATTAAATTAAAGAGAGAGAGCTAGGATGAGAAAGAGAGAGAGGGTGAGAGAGGGGTGAGGGGTAAGGGGTAAGGGAGGGAGGATGAGAGAGAAAGGGGGGATGAGAGAGAGAGGATACACATGAGCATACATGGGAATGACATCAATGCAGCCCAGCCATTGCCAGGAGCCTCTCATTGGGCCCCTTTCTGACCCGGTGCCCTTGGGCAGTGCCTAAGTGCAAAGTTGCCAAAATTTCAAACATATTTTTAAGGGACACTTTTTTTTTACAAGTGCTATATTTAGAGTAGCTGAGATCCCCTATGTTCCTCTATACATCACAGTCATAATCACAAAATGAAATGAGTACTAATAAAGAGGCAGAACAAATATGAGGACTGAGAAGATTTCCTTTAGTTAAACTAACAAAAGTGTGTCCATTCTAGAGCTGGTAACATTGAGGATATTCAGTATAATTTTAAAGAACTGTTTTTGTGGGTAAGAGGTATAGGAGAGGGCACCATGTACAGGAGAGGAATGTGGAGGGTATGACAGTGGGCAGTATGTACAGAAGAGAAGTGTGGAGGGTATCATGGGGGGCGGTATCTACAGGAGAGGAATGTGGAGAGAAAGATAGTTGGCAGTATGTAGAGTGTGAAGGGTAAGGTTGGGTTACAGTATGTACAGGAGAGGAGTGTGGAGGGCAAGGTTGGGTTACAGTATGTACAGGAGAGTGTGCAGGGTATGACAGTGAGCAGTATGTACAGGAGAGGAGTGTGGGGGGGTATCACAGTGGGCAGTATGTACAGGAGAGGAGTGTGGAAGGTATGACAGTGAGCAGTATGTACAGGAGAGGAGTGTGGAGGGTATGACAGTGGGCAGTATGAACAGGAGAGATGTGTGGAGGGTATGATAGTGAGCAGTATACACAGGAGAGACGTGTGGATGGTATGACAGTGAGCAGTTTGCACAGGAGAGGAGTGTGGAGAGTATGATGTTGGGCACTATGGGCCAGATTCAGGTAGGAGAGCTTATCTTTGTGCGGGCGTAGCGTATCCTATTTACGTTACGCCTCCGCAACTTTGACAGGCAAGTGCTGTATTCACAAAGCACTTGCTCCGTAAGTTGCGGCGGCATAGCGTAAATGGGCCGGCGTAACCGCGCGTAATTCAAAGTAGGCTGGTAGTGGGCGTGTTGTATGTTAATAAATGGTGACCCCACGTAAATGACGCGCCGAGCGAACTGCGCATTCGCCGGCTATAGTTAGCAACACTGATCATTGTATTCACAGGCAGAACACAATAACACTGCAGGAGTGATTCCCCCATCCATTGGTCAGCAGGTGATATTGTGTGTGGGGACAGGCTGGAGAGAGGAACTAGTTAGTCCCTGGGAAGGCCCTGGCTAGTATCAGAGCCAGATACACACAGGTTACCTACGCCATGATAGTTAGAGCGAGAGCAATAATTCTAGCACTAGACCTCCTCTGTAACTCTAAACATGTAACCTGTAAACAAAATTTAATGCATCACTTAGGACAGTGGTCATCAACCCTGTCCTCAGGGCCCACTAACAGGCTAGGTTTGCAAGATAACTGAAATACATCACAGGTGATATCATTTGCTGCTCAGTGATTGCAGTATTCTAGTCTGCATCTCCCCAATGTAATACATAAAACCTGGCCTGTTAGTGGGCCCTGAGGACAGGGTTGATGACCACTGGCTTAATATACAAAACAATCGTGCTAACTTTTTCTTTTTATTATATATATATGTATATATATTGTACAGGTCGCCGTGGCTGCGTCCTGGAGGGACGCTATGTTTCCCCTCTATTTGGGCTATGGTCCTTTTAAGAGGACAAAAAGGGTTAATGCACCTGTCCAGGAGATGGTTTAAGTGAGGACAGGAAGTTGCAGGTGAGAGAGTGGAAGTGTGTAGCAGAGCCTGTGTATGGCGATGCTAGACAGGTGAATGCTGCAAAGCTCTGAGAAGCTGGGAAGAACTTTAAAAGGACTTGTGTCCTGCCTGAAAGCCTGCAACTGGGGAACTTTACCTGCAAGGACTGTGAATTGCAATGGCAGTGCTGAGCCCTAAGAGTCGGTGAGACTGATTATTTGTTTTGCTTTTGCTGCTGTGAAGCCATTTGTGTTCAATAAACCTCAGTTTTGATTTAAAAGCCTGTGTCCTGCGATCAAGCTGATCCCCCAAACGTTACACTGGTGCTCGAATGCGGGCAGGACATAATAACAGGCATAAGAAGAAAGAATTTTTTTTTTTTTTTGGACTTTATATTGAACTGACATTTAAAGAGACAGTGCATTGGATTTATGTCCTGGGTTAAAGCTGCACAAACATTGAAAGCCGAAGCTATGGAGGAGCTAATTAAACAGCTGACCCTGGCTAACATACAATCGCAGACCCGCCATGAGGAGGCGCTGACGCTGCAGCAAGAAAATACCCGCCTGTTGGTGGCTCAGTTGGTAGCCCAGCAAACAACCCAGCAAGAGGTTATGCAGACTCAGGTGACTGCTTTAAAGGAAGCAGTGCAGCAGCTGTCTAAGGTTCAGGGACAAGCGGCTGTTGCCCCTGGCAACCAGGTGACTGTGAGGGCAAGCCATTTTCTGCAGAAATTATCCCCAAACGATGATGTAGAAGCATTTCTTGCTACCTTTGAGAGGACGGCAGAGAGAGAAGGGTGGCTTCAGGACCAGTGGGCCGGCCTCATTGCTCCTTTTCTCACTGGAGATCCTCAAAAAGCCTACTTTGACCTGCCACCGGATGATGCTAAAGACTATCAAAAGCTAAAAGCCGAAATTCTGGCTCGTCTGGGGGTGACTACGGCTGTTCGGGCCCAACGAGTACACCAATGGAAATATCGTCCAGATCGGCCACCCCGATCTCAAATGCACGACCTGGTGCAACTAGTGAAAAAATGGCTGCAGCCTGAGGTGTTGTCTGGCCCCCAAATCGTGGAGCGGGTCGTGCTGGACCGATACCTGAGGTCCCTGCCAGATGACCTTCAACGGTGGGTCAGCCATGGAGATCCCAAAACCGCAAACCTCCTTGTTGAGATGGTGGAACGATTTACAGTGGTGGAGGACCTGCTCGGACCTACCAAGCGCATAGGGCCCAGTTTGCCACGACCTGTTCGACCAACTGCTGCCCTTCGAAAGGATGTTCCAAGGGGCCTGGGAACAAACACCCCGGAAGGCCAAGAGTCACTCCCGGTACCTCCCCAGCGTTCTGTTCCTGTTCGGAGAGGAGTGGATGTACAATGTTGGCGATGTCATTCCTGGGGTCATACCCGGGCACACTGCCCACTGCAAGAGGAGCCCATGGAATGCGGGGTTCTTCGGAGGGGGTCTTTCTGTGCCCATAAAGTATGCACCACACATCTCGACATGGATGACGATAAGTTTGAGTATGAAGTCCAAGTGAACAACCTCCCTGCCTGGGCTTTGTTGGACTCTGGAAGCATGGTAACCCTTGTTCATCCTAGAATAATTGGGAAGGTCGGTACGGTCAGCAAAACTTTACGGGTGGTGTGCATCCACGGGGACACTAGAGAGTACCCCATCATCACAGTGTCTATCTCCTCAGCATCTGGCAATTGTACTCAAGAGGTGGGGGTGGTAAAGAACTTGATACATGATGTTATAATAGGACGAGACTGTCCATTGTTTACCAAACTGTGGGAACAAGGGGAACAGTTCAGAGACTGGGGAGAAACTAGCCCCCTGTTCCTGCTGCTGAGAGGAATAACCCTGAATTGCCAAATGTTTTTAATGTGGATCCAGATGAGGAAAATGCTCATGATGTGGTTAATGGTGATAAAAGTAGCATTGATACTGTTGAGAATGTCAAGACATGTGGTACACAGACCTACCAAAACCCTCAGGGGGAGGAGCCTTCCCCACTTCAGGTAATGCTGGGGGAAGAGGATGAGGAAGTAGCCTCTACTCCTGCCCTGCCGGATTTGGGTGTTCCCCAGGGGGAGTTTGGTACTGCTCAGATGCAGGACCCCACTTTGGCCCGTGCACGGGAACAAGTTGTAGTAGTAAATGGGGTTCCCCAAGAGCCAGGTGCGAATGAAAGGTGGCCACACTTTGCAATATATAATGAATTGCTGTATCGGGTTACCAAAGAGAGAGAAAACGTGGTAGAACAATTGTTGGTACCCCAACAATATAGACGAAAGGTTCTGGAACTGGCCCATGATGATGTGTTAGGGGGGCACCTGGGAGTTGAGAAGACGGAGGCACGGATCACCGACCGGTTTTACTGGCCAGGTCTGAAAGCAGAGGTAAAGAGATACTGTACCTCTTGTCCGACCTGCCAGTTGACCGCTCCGGTGACTCACTTTCGGAGCCCTTTGGTCCCTCTGCCCATAATTGAGGTCCCATTCGAGAGGATAGCCATGGATATAGTGGGTCCCTTGGTAAAGTCAGCTCGAGGTCACTCCTACATTTTGGTGATTCTTGACTATGCCACCCGATATCCTGAGGCGCTACCCCTGCGGAATACCTCCTCAAAGGCCATTGCTCGAGAATTATTCCAATTGTTTACACGGACGGGTTTCCCCAAGGAAATACTCACAGACCAGGGTACCCCGTTTATGTCGAGGGTTATGGCCGATGTGTGTAAGCTGTTCCGCATTAAACAGCTGCGCACCTCGGTCTACCATCCCCAAACGGACGGGTTGGTGGAACGCTTTAATAAAACCCTTAAGTCTATGCTCAAGAAAGTGGTGCAATGGGATGGGAAAGATTGGGACTGCCTGTTGCCAGCTCTCCTATTTGCCATCCGGGAAGTGCCCCAGGCCTCCACAGGGTTTTCGCCTTTTGAGTTGGTTTATGGGCGGAGACCTCGCGGACTACTTGATTTTATTAAAGAGGAATGGGAAAGTGAACCTGTTCAGCATAAGAGTGTCCTGGAATATGTCTCCCAAATGCAGGAAAGGATCCAAACCGTGATGCCACTAGTCAAAGAACATTTACAAAAGGCCCAGGAGGCTCAACGACGGGTCTATAACAGGGCTGCAAAAATAAGGCACTTCCAAGTGGGAGATCGAGTAGCTGTGCTCATCCCCACTGTGGAAAGTAAATTCTTGGCCAGATGGCAAGGTCCCTTTGAAGTTGTGGAAAAAGTAGGAGAGGTAAATTATAGAGTGCACCAGCCAGGCAAGAGGAAACCGTATCAGATATATCATGTTAACTTGTTAAAACCCTGGACGGATAGGGAAACAGTGACCTCCCTGGCTAGTGCAAGGCTTGAGCCTCAGGTTGGGGTAGAGCGTGTCCAAGTAGCAAATACCCTGTCTAAAATACAAAATCAGCAAGCAAAGGAGTTCTTGCAAAGAAATAAAGAAAAGTTTTCAGACTTGCCAGGGCTTACTAGTGTGATAGAGCATGATATTATCACAGAACCTGGAGTCAAAGTTTTTGTCCGGCCCTACCGCATCCCAGAGGCGCAAAGAAAGGCCGTTTCAGAGGAAGTGAAAAAAATGTTAGACCTGGATATCATCGAGGAATCGCAGAGTGAGTGGTCGAGCCCCATCGTGTTGGTACCAAAGCCCAACGGGACTCTGCGATTCTGCAATGATTTTCGGAAACTTAATGAGGTTTCACGGTTTGATGCCTACCCCATGCCCCGGGTGGATGAACTTATTGAGCGACTAGGTCCAGCCAGGTACATCACAACATTAGACCTTACCAAGGGGTATTGGCAAATCCCATTGACTAAGGCGGCTAGAGAGAAAACTGCTTTTTCTACTCCAGAGGGGAGTTTTCAGTACAAACGAATGCCTTTTGGACTGCAAACTGCTCCAGCCACATTCCAGCGAGCAATGGATAGGATTTTACGACCTCATCGGGAGTATGCCTCAGTGTACTTGGATGACATAGTCGTTTTTAGCAGAGACTGGGACTCGCACTTGCCCAAAGTCCAGGCAGTACTGGACTCTCTTTGGAAGGAAGGGTTCACAATAAACCCTGAAAAATGTCATTTGGGAATGGAGGAGGTGAAATACCTGGGCTATATCGTGGGTAGAGGGGTGGTGAAACCTCAGGTCAACAAGGTAGAGGCTATAAATAGTTGGCCCCGCCCCCTCACGAAAAAGCAGGTACGTGCATTCCTGGGCATGGTGGGATACTACAGAAGGTTCGTACCCAACTTTGCCACATTAGCGGCTCCACTGACCGATCTGACCAAGGGTCGGAAATCGGTCATGGTCGAGTGGAATGCGGATGCTGAAAAGGCTTTTTTGGAGCTCAAGTCAGCACTGTGCCAACACCCTGTCTTGATAGCGCCCAAATTTTCAAGAGAGTTTGTTGTCCAAACTGACGCTTCCGATGTAGGATTAAGAGCGGTGTTGTCACAGGTTGTTAATGGTGAGGAGCACCCAGTAGTCTTCCTCAGTAGGAAGTTGACACCAGCAGAGAAAAACTACGCTGTTATTGAGAGAGAGTGCCTGGCCATTAAGTGGGCCCTGGAGTCCCTCAGATATTACCTTTTGGGCAGAAAATTTAGGCTCATTTCTGATCATGCCCCTTTAACATGGCTTAGGCAAGGTAAAGGGACTAATGCCAGGATTACCCGGTGGTTCCTGGCGCTCCAAGAATTTAAATTTATAGTGGAGCATAGGCCCGGGAGACTGCATCAAAATGCAGATGCCCTCTCCCGAGTCCATTGTTTGGGCTCCACTGTTGCCCCCACCTCCTCGGCGTTGGGGCACAGGGGGGGGATATGTACAGGTCGCCGTGGCTGCGTCCTGGAGGGACGCTATGTTTCCCCTCTATTTGGGCTATGGTCCTTTTAAGAGGACAAAAAGGGTTAATGCACCTGTCCAGGAGATGGTTTAAGTGAGGACAGGAAGTTGCAGGTGAGAGAGTGGAAGTGTGTAGCAGAGCCTGTGTATGGCGATGCTAGACAGGTGAATGCTGCAAAGCTCTGAGAAGCTGGGAAGAACTTTAAAAGGACTTGTGTCCTGCCTGGAAGCCTGCAACTGGGGAACTTTACCTGCAAGGACTGTGAATTGCAATGGCAGTGCTGAGCCCTAAGAGTCGGTGAGACTGATTATTTGTTTTGCTTTTGCTGCTGTGAAGCCATTTGTGTTCAATAAACCTCAGTTTTGATTTAAAAGCCTGTGTCCTGCGATCAAGCTGATCCCCCAAACGTTACAATATATATATATATATATATATATATATATATATATATATAATGTTTAAGGGTTCTGAGTAATTTTCTAGCAAAAAAAAATTATGATTTTTAGGAGATGTAGGAGAGAAGTGTTAGAATCCGCCTGGGTGGCGAGGGGTTAATTACCATAAGTAATATTCAAATAATTTTTATAAGCACTGTGATCTCATCCTCTCAGTCTGCTGCTGCAGAGTGTGTCAGCTTGTATTTAAACCGGCCGTTCTGTATGTAGCTTCTGACAGGCTGTGAAAGCATCCCCCTATCTCCGGAACCATAAATGATAGGAGCCCCATATGACCAGTTGTGGGGTGGGTCTTCAGCTACATACCCCCAAATATGAAGTCTCTGTGACCCCTGGTTGTCGAGCTACAATCTTCAAAGTACATTTTTTTTTTGTTTTTTGTTTTTGGTCAAATGGGCCTATCTTGAGGAAGGGGCCTGGCTACTATTTTTTATTTTTTTTTAAGTATGGAAGGAAAAGTACCTTTGTGCTGTTTTTATTGTCAGTATTTTAATCTGTGGTTTCATATACCTGCGTCTCTGTTGTGGAAATTTACTCTCAATTCCTGCCCCAATAATAGATGTCCTTGGACAAAAAGTAAAGAGAAACTGATCATTTTACCATTGTCAGGAAGGCATTGAGAACCAGTCTCCCCAATATCCGTAACAACCTGACAAAGGTTCTAAACCTCTTTGGCTCTAACCCAAACTTACACTTTAAACTGACCAAACTAAACTGTATTGGATATTGTAGAAACAAAGGCCCAGATTCACAGAGCGATTACGCCTGCGCAACAGAACGAGATACGCAAACAATCTACTTTTTTTTTGTCCGGCGTAATTTCGTTAGACTGGCGCATCCGTCCGCGCAAAAGTGCGCTAGACAGACCATTGATTTGCTAGTCAAATATGCTAATGAGGGACTTACGGGGATCCACAAAAGAACGTTGGGGCAGCGCAGGCGACGCAGTGTGCGCAACAGCAAAATGTCCTGTCTAAAATTAGACCATATAAAAGCTGGTCTAAAAAGAGAAAAAAAGTCTACTTGTTAGATAAAGCAACACTATTAGTGAGGAGCTCAGCAGTCACACGTGTTGCACAACAATCTGTATGCCAACATGCCAGGGGCTATACTACTGACTTTAGATGAACAAAGAAGATTGAGGGCACTGAGGAGGGCACTAAGGAGGGCACGGGAGATGTTTTATTTATTTTTTAATTTGCTTATATAAACTTTACAATTTAATCTAATCTAATACAATATTCTTATTTGATACAAGCCCCTCACTCTTCACTTGATATATCACACATGCATAGACATCTTTGGCATGAGTGATTCTGAGGTGTCTCGCATCTTCAGATTCACCCCTCATGCCATCATGGAATTACCACAACCTTGCAGGAGGACATCAGCAGCCCAACACATGGCACTACCCATGACACCCATGACAGCTACTTATACAATCCTAGCCCCATCCCCACAGATTTCGAACAGAACATGTATGGGTACAGCTGGCTGGTTGGTGAGTAACATGGGTGGCAGGCATGACTGTCCCCCCCATGATGCACACATCACAAGGGACACATGCACTACTAACATCCTCCTGTCTTTTCCCTTCAAGGTGACTCTGCATATGCACTGGGACCCCATCTCATGACCCCATCTCATGCCAGCTCACATTATGCATCTTTGCACGTTAAACACACACATTAATCATGGCACAATGAGAATGCATGCATGCACACCACTGTGGTCCCTAGCACACACACCCCACATCCTCATCACATTGGATTGGCACCAGTCCACCATGCAGGACTTGTGAGCTGCAACGCCATGCCACGGCTCCAATTATGTCACTGTACATTCATACACCATTCACACGGACCTGGGGATCACTTCTCCACCACAAATGAGGGTGATACCCCTTTTCCCGCAGGAATATCACCCCCACATTCCAAAATCATACACAAACAGAACCAAAAAAATAAAATAAATGACGAGCAAAAATAAAAAATGCCCAGCAAAAATATAATTTAAACAAAATAACAACAAAGAAAACACATAAAAACAAAAATCACTCTGCAAAACAGTCCCCAAATATCTCAAAGACACATCACAAACAAATAAACAAACGCTAATAAACAAAAGCACCTTGCTGTATAGGAAGGGAAACAAAGGGATGTACTTTTACAAAGGAAGTGCGTTTGTGTGTGTCTATTTATGCTGTTTGCGTAGTTCACAACGTTGCCCTAGTCCATTTCCAATTTCACTGATTGCGCCGCTCCCGAGTTGTGAGCATGCGCACAGCGGAGCTGACCATGGTCTCCTTCAAGCGCGCATGCGCGAGCCGGCCGGCCCTTCATTTGCATGGGGTCACGGCTCATTTCAATGTAACACGCCCACGTCATTCCCAATTTGTATTACTCCGCCTTACGCCTCTGAATAAACGTTACGCATGCGCAATTTTCTGCGCAAAAGCTACGAGAATAGGGTGATTACGCGGCAAAATTGCGCACGTCTAACATAAAGGCGGTGCGCTACGCCGGTCCAATAATGCGCAGATGTACCTGAATCTGGGCCAAAATGTTTGGACAGCCGCACTCTGGAAAAACCTTCTCGGTTGCCTTTATTTGGTAAAAGTAATCAAAAAAAAAGTAATCAAAACACTGCACATCACAGCAAAAATAGGGGCATACGAATATATATAAATACTGGAGAGATTGTTACAGAATAAATATATGGTACAGAAAGAGTATGGTATAAATAATAGATATCACTATTCTATTTGAAAACATTGCACACATAAAAATGTAAAGCATCGCCTATGGAGATTTTTAGGTACTGTAGTTTGTCGACATTCCAGGAGTGTGTGCAATTATAAAGCGTGACATGTTTGGTATCTATTTACTCGGCGTAACATTATCTTTCCTCATTATACCAAAAAAATGGGCTAACTTTACTTTTTCATTCTTGTTTTTTTCATGAAGATGTCTTTTTCCCCAAAAAGTTGTGTTTAAAACATTGCTAAAATATTGCAACAATTGCCATTTTATTCTCTAGATTCTCTGCTAAAAATATATATAATGTTTGGGGGTTCTAAGTAATTTTCTAGCAAAAAAGACGGATTTTAACTTGTAAACACCAAATGTCAGAAATAGGATTAGTCATGAAAGGTTTAATCTCTGAATAGTCAGAGTTTTCAGGGTCATGCTCATGCTTTTGATGGTTTTGTCCTTGTAACCTTTCTTCTGTAAGAAATCTGATTTTGAGATGTTTATTTCACCTTCTGGGTTAGAGCATATTCAGTGATATTTTATGGCCTTGCTGTTTGATGGCAATAATCAGGCCATCACCATCAAACCAGCAGATGAAGGAGGAGCAGTTTTACAATAGGTGCAATGCTGCTCCCTATCTATATTACAAATTATAATCCCACTTGCTGGAAAATGTCTGCTGCATAAACAAGTCAAACCTCTCAAAAATATATAAACTACACCATATTGTTTTGATCTATACAAATCAACATTCTTACGGTTACCAGGTTAGAGTTACAGAGGAGGTCTATGGCTAGAATTATTGCTCTCGCTCTGACGATTGCGGTGATACCTCACATGTGTGATTTGTACACCGTTTACATATGCGGGCGCAACTTCAATATGCATTTTCTTTGCTGCGTGATCCAGGGGGGACAGGGGAGCTTTAAAAAAAAAAAAATCTTATTTATTTTTATTATATAAAATTGTGTTTTTAAAAAAAAAAAAAACATGTTTATCACTTTTATTGCTGTCACAAGGGATGCAAATATCCCTTGTGATAGTAATAGGTGGTGACAGATACTCTTTATGGAGGGATCGGGGGTCTAAAAGATCCCCGATCCCTTCTTTGCACTTCAAAGTATTCATATCTCCAAAAACGGCGATTCTGAATACTGTGTATTTTTTAAACCAGCGCCATTGGTAACCGGGTAAACCGGCAGTGACGTTGTGATGTCGCTTCCGTGTTTACACAAAGCTGTTTACAGCTTCCTACCAATCTGACACAAGGTGCCAGAAGCGACGGATCATGGATCGGGTCTCTCGTGGGACGGTAGGCCTGGTTATAGCGGTGGGAGGTGGCGGGAGGGGGATGTCCCCTCCCGCTCCTCCGGTATATGGCTTTTAGCTGTATCGGTTGTTATGCCTGGATAGCCAATTGCCCTCTCTAAACAATGGTACCAGGATCATGCCTGCAGTTTCAGGCATGATCCTGGTAAAGCCCCCGAAAGCCGAGGCCGCATATATGCGTACGCTCGGCGGGAAGGGGTTAATTACCATAGCTGTGTATGTTTAACATTCTGCTAAAACTGTGTGTACAACATGTATTAGTAGTACAGCTTGGACCTTGAAAAGGGGTATACACCTCGGAAGCTTGTACTGAAAATACAATCACCTCAAGCATTGCTGCAGGTTGAACTGGAAAAGTAATTTTTAACAATATTAAATTAAAATATAGCTTGTGTAGTAATTGTATATGCTATATTATTATTACATTTTTTTTATTTTTGGGGATTTGCTATATTTTTTTCCCCCTGCAAAAGTTCCCTTTCAGTTCCCTTTCACCAAAATGTTTTTTTTTTTTATATTTTTGTTTTTCCAGGAATTTGTTCGTCTTACGGTGAATGATATCATGACCACATATGTTACTATTCTTACTGGTGACTTTTTACAAGCAGTTTTCGTACGTTTTTTTAACTACTGTTGGTGCTGGGATCTGGAATATGGCTGGGTATGTATTCAGATATATGTTGTATAATCACTGTTTCACACATATAATATATGGAATATATAGAGTCTGTCTCACATCCATAACCCTATCAATTGAACAGCATGCAAAATTAACAGAGCCCATTCTAAGCAAGGCAAATTGTTGAAACTTTCTGTGTGCTCCCACCAGCAAAATAAACAATATTGGCAAAATATTTTTCAAGGTGCAGGTGGTGGCAAGGTACCTTAAATCGTGTGTTTGTCATGTGTGGGTATGTATGTCAGACGGAAAAGTCACAAGAATTCTAGCTTGCATGATAGCTTAAAGCGGAGTTCCACCCAAATTCGGAACTTCCACTTAACCCACTTCTCACCCCCTTACATGCCACATTTGGCATGTATTTTTTTTTGGGGGGGGAGTGGGGGCTTCAGGAGGAGTGGGACTTCCTGTCCCACTTCCTGCTTCCGCCGAGGGGCTGGTTAGGCGATTAAGCTGACACTGACAGGTCCCATGCGATCACCTGTCCAATCAGCGGCGGGCCACGCCGCTCGCGCATGCGCAGTGCCGCTCGCACATGCGCAGTGGGTGCCCGGCCGTGAAGCCGAAGGCTGTCACGGCCGGGTGCCCACAGTTGAAATGAAGACGCCGGCCGGGGAGGGGGGGAGAGGAGCCGACCCCCCTGCCAGCGCGTCGCTGGATCGTGGAGCAGGTGAGTGTGTGTTTATTAAAAGCCAGCAGCTAGACTTTTGTAGCTGCTGACTTTTAATAAACACTAAATTGTGGCTGGAACACCCCTTTAAGGAATTCCAGAAGTGTGTGGTAATGGTAAATATTTGCCTGCTCCAACCCTCTAAAGCCTGGTACACACTATTTTTTATTTTTTTCCGTTCAACCCAGCGGAACTGTCGGCTCAGGCCAAAGCCGCCGTACAAACAATCTGACATTAGTACAGCGATCACCACTGCTAAACTGTTGTGTTCTGATAGGGGGACCTGCCAGAGCACTCTCATCAGTGCTCTTCGTCATTGGCGGAGAATGCTGATCGGGTGCTGATCGGCTGCTGGTTTTCCAGCATGCTCCTCCGACAGAAGCCAGCCAAATAACTGCCTTCTGTCAGAAAGAGTGCCTTACTGAAACGGCCGATGTTGCCCGGTATTCGACCCATGTGTATGGGGGTTAAAACTGGCCATACATGACTTTTTTTTTTTGTTTAGCCAGCAAGCTAAATGAATCCCCATTCACACATTTTAGATGGATGAGGGAATCCTCCCCACTGTGCTCTTGTATTCTGACAGAGGCGGAACTCCTCTGCCAGAATACACAGATCTGTGTTCCAGCCATTGGCTGCAGCTGCTGATCAAGATTATTTTTTCAAATAGGTCCAATCAAGTTGATAGATAGATTGATTTCCTATGAGCAGCAGTGATGACGTATGGATCAAAATTCGGCTGGTCCCTGCTAAACCAGTCAAATTTTAAACCATATATGGTCATCTTGGAAGTGCTCCAGATTGCATGCAAGATTTGTATGTGCTTGTGTGTGCCCAGCAAGCTACAGTTTGATTAATTAACCTCCTGTAGTTGTCAGCGGTGTAACAGGCTATGATAACTGCATCATAGGACTGTTTCACCTACCCAAAGTAAGCACTCTCGTCACTCCTTCTCCACCAGACATTGATATTGCTCCATTTAGCAGGCTGCTGTGAGCTTTCTTCCTTGACATCTGGTGGAAGTGGTGGGTGATTAAAATGTGCATGCTGTTTACGGTAATTACCAGTGTCCAGACTGGGGGACTTGTTGTTTTCATGATAATTTGCCAGTGTGCTGGTCAACTTTTGAGGAAGCAAACCATACCTTCTGTATTGTCTGGCATCCCTTGTCCCTGTACCCTCAGTACCCCTATCCATCACAGACAGATGTAGAGCTCCATCCGCTGCTTTATGTCCAATGTTTCCAAGTAGATATATGTAGTCATACACATAATGTGTGACACTAATATGTACATTTATTAAAAATAATAATTTTGCTTTATATCTGCAGCCTTCTTATTGTGAATTTGATATAAGTGGAAATGTGTTGGGATTAATTTTCAACCAGGGGATGATCTGGTAAGTACCTCCTAAACGAAGTAATTTATGAATATTGCTTGCTGTGCAATATTCAGTTTTCTTTTGATATTTGGTATGAAAGGAATAATGAAAAAAAAAAAGTTACACCAAGTTTGTCAAGGATATCTAAAATAACTGAAAAACCTCAGAAAATCAGCTATTTCTGGTTGTGCTGTTATGATAATTAAGCCCAGTGTCAAAAGGCTCTCTTCCTTCCCTTCGGCTGTTGGGTCACTTTGGACCTGGACCTCAGTTGTATCATTAAGGTATTACTACTTCTAGAGTTATACTGCATGGAACAAATGTGTGCCCTAACAGTTAGAGAATATTAACTTCCAGGTAGGCTTTCTAACAGTTGTGCTTAACTCATTTTTTTTTTCATGGGGTCTCTTTTTAGGAGTGGTTCTGGTGTTTTAGAATCAATTGCCTTCATGCATATTGGAATGAAGGCAAGCATGATGCTTATGTGAAACATTGGGGTTTATTTACTAAAACTGGAGAGTGTAAAATCTGGTGCAGCTGTGCATGGTAGCCAATCACCTTCTAACTTCAGCTTGTTCAGTTCGTGTCGGTTCACACTGGGGCGATTTGGGATCCGACTTGAGGTTGCCTCAAGTCGTCCCAAGTCGCGCTGTAGAGAAAAACAATGTTAGTGAATGGGAGCGGTGTTATTACACACTACTCATGTCGTTCCGACTTCAGAAAAGGTTCCTGTACGACTTCAATCCGACTTGTTGCCTCAGAAGTCTGATCACTAGCTACTTTCCAGATAAGATAACATACATTTCTTAGACAAACCTCTCCCTCCCTCTCCCAGAGCTGATTGTTGTTTTATTGGCCACTGGAATGTCTCCTGTCTTGGAGATTACTTCAAGTCGTGTTGTAAATCTCCCCAGATCGCCCTGTGGTTCATGCTCCAGTCGTGTCTGAGTCGCCTCTGAAAGTCGCGCTGGAAGTCGTGTCGCCCCAGTGTGAACTGACTCTTAGCCCTGGTTCACACTGGGCTGCGGGAGTAAAATCGCGCAATTTCAGCTGAACTCGCGCGATTTCACTCCCTCTGGCAGTCCAGATTTTAGCGCGATTTAGGAGACATCTGTGCAGGTTTCTGCACAGATGTCAATGTAAATCGCATCCTGAAATCGCAAAATGTAGTACAGGAACTACTTTTTGAAATCGGTGCAGAGCCGCAGATGCGGCGTCGCACCGATTAGGACGGTGTCATTGCTGGCAATTGCACATGTGAAATCGCATCTCAAATCGAACTAATTTGTACCCAGTGTGAACTTGGGCTGAAGCTTTGACAAAAAAAAAGAAAGCTGATTGGTTTCTATGCAGAGCTGCACCAGATTTCGCACTCTCCAGTTTTAGTAAATCAACCCCACTGTTTGCTTTAGGCCCTGTGCATTTGCAGCAGGTAAAACTAATGGAGGATATCTTCAAAATCCACAGTGCCTTTAAAAAAATGGTGTGCTTCTATGACTGGTATGTGGCACGTGTCAATTATTTCCTCCTATACTGCTATCTCCAACTTCTAACATTTGCACAAAAGCAGTAATTTAAGTAAGTTGCATGGTTTCACAAAGATGCTTGTTTTCTTAACTCCATAAAGGTATCCTACACATCAGGACCTACATATTTTTGATTCTCTATAAGGAAGACAATATTATTTCTTGCAGAATGTATACATTTTCTCATCCTTGTGCTTCTATAGGCTAGCTTTTAGCTGGATAGAATAACTCGAATATTCGGCAAAAGGAATATTGCGCGATATTCCTTTTGCCAAATATTCGAGTTATTCTGATTGGCTCTGATGCAAAAGAAGGGAGGAGAACATAATCACGCAATAGGAATATTGCGCGATTATCTTCTCCGCCCTTCTTTTCCCCCTTATTCTCCTTTCTTTTAAGTAGAGTTAGTGTAGAGTTAGTGTTTAGTGCATATTAGTTTAATAATACAGGAAATGATCTCCGTTTATGAGAATTTCGCAAAAATTTTTTTGGATAAAATATCACGAATATTCGATATTAGCGAATATTCGCGAATATTCTTCTATATATTCGCGCAATATCGCAAAATCGAATATGGCGTATTCCGCTTAACACTACTGGATAGTACCAGTCATAGTGTCATCTTTGGCACATGCCGCTGTTCTCTGGAGGAGGCATGGTGATACCACTTCTGGTTTAAGTGTTAGCTGGTTTAGTTGGTGATCATATTAGTGAGGGTGGTATTTAGTAACTTACTAAATTCTTGCTAACTAAATGATTAAATAATTGGCATAATGTATAAAGGCATTAATGCATATTAAAAAATAAATGTGTAATTGTTTAAACACTTATATAAAGCAATTGGATAAAGAAACACTGTTTTGATTCAGATTTATTTATGCTTCTTTTTAGGATGGGATCATTTTATGCCCCATGCCTCCCTGCTATCAATGTATTCCGTCTCCATACATCTATGTACCTACAGTGTTGGGCCGTAATGTGCTGCAATGTTCCCCATGCAAGAGTCTTTAAAGCCTCCAGATCCAACAATTTCTACATGGCCATGCTGCTCTTTATTCTCTTTCTGGCTATGTTGCCAGTCATCTACACCATTGTCTCGATCCCACCATCATTTGACTGTGGTCCATTCAGGTATTTTCTTGTTTCATATAATATTTTAAAAAGGTATCTTTATGTACAGAGCAGTAAGGTTGAAACTTCAACCCTGTGCCAGATTTTTTATCACTGTACTGAATAGGAATGAGGCTCTCATTTGCACCCATGCACAGTTTGCACTGAACCCTGCATGCTGGAGCTTTGTAGACTGGGCAAATCAAAGTGCTATGTTCACCCATGAAAACCTGTGGCTGCTACTGCAGCAGGAAGTCATTCATTAAGGCTCCATTTACACTTGTGCATGATTTTGGAGATCAAAGTCCGGTATTTCATTGACAGCTACAAGCCTACAGTCGGAAAGGCTGTTGGGACTTGTAGTTTTTACCTTCACAGAACACTGTGAATGAATGACGTGGGCAGCGGGAAGAGAAGATCCCCCACTAGCTGTCAAAACGGAGACTCGGGGGGATCGGTGCATTTGTAACATTTTACGCCCTAAATATGGGTGTAACGTGTTAAAAAAAGTGAATTTATTCTTTAATTTGTGAAGAACTGCTCTAAATGTATCAATACAGTAATCTTATGCCCCGTACACACAATCAGATTTCCCGACAACAAAAGTCCGATGTGAGCTTTTGAACGTAAATTCCGACCGTGTGTATGCTCCATCAGACTTTTGCTGTCGGAATTTCCGCCAACAAAAGATTGAGAGCAGGTTCTCTATTTTTCTGATGGAAAAAGTGCCTATTGGAAAATGTGCTCGTCTGTATGCAATTCCAATGCGCAAAAAAACATGCATGCTCACAATCAAGCACAAGAGCCAAACTGACTATTGAACTTTATTGATCTTGGCCCGTAGTACGTATATCACCACATTCTTAACGATCGGAAAAAATCCACGGTTTTCTTGTTTGAATTTCCGATCATGTGTACGTGACATGTATTTGCTTATTTAACTGATTCCTGAGCGCCAAACACGCACAATGGCACTCCTGGGCAGAAGGACGTATATATACGTCCCCTTTAAGGAAGCGCTCTGCCTAGTGAAAATGACACTGATCTCCGTTCCATGTAATCGGAGCGGAGATCAGTGTCATGTCACACACAGCCCACCCCCCCTGCAGAAAGAAACACTCACTAGGGCACACTTGTAAACAGATCGATTGTGGACTATACTAACAAGATATTATTATGTATTTCCTTAGAGGTCCTAATAATTTCTAATGCTAAATATTCTGCAAATGTTAGGCAGTTGCTCTTGATCTGAAGTGGCAGTCTGTTTTGAAATGATAATTTATTGTAATTGCACCACATTTTTTCTTTATCTTGTCATAACACATATAAAAGCACATAATTTCTGTGCTTACAATCACAGTAGATAATTTTTACAGAAGATGTGGCCATTACTAGTAATGCGTTTAGTTTTTTTTTTTGACAGGTGATATGACAGAATACAGTAAATAGCAAATGTATTGAATAATAAAATGGCAAGATCTGCATAAGGACTAAACTTGTTCTAGACTGTATCAGTAATGTGTGCTGCCTTACATTAAAACAATCACCATGTACAGAGCAAGACTATTGGTCCTGTTTCCTGTATTCATATTCACAATGTCAGTGTGCCAGCCACGGAAGAGACTAGTTGCATAGTTTGGCAGAACCCTGCCAGAAGAAGGAATATGGAGAATTTAACTTTTTACACCTCTATTCCTAGACTTGATGAGCATTTAAAACCCCACTATGGGGATTGACTGCTTGGCGGGGGGGGTTAGGCTCACTTGCTGGTTGCTGCCTGGCTCACCAGTGCCTATCCACGCTGACCACTAAACTGACCTACCAGCCCCCTACACTGACCCTCCTGACACCTACACTGATCCCCCTGACATATACAGTGATCCCCCTGACACCTACATTGATCCCCCCTGACACTTACCTACACTGCCCCCCGACACCTACACTGACCCCCTGACACCTACATTGACCCCCCTGTGACAGATGACCTCTTGACACTCCTGCAGCTGAGCCTTACCTGTGTAGTGTAGCCCATCTCATTCCGACCACTCCCAGGTTGGGAGAGCCGCTCCGCTGCCCGCCCATTTAGACAGAGCAAGCAGGGATCTTCCAGTGCCCAGAATGGCTGCAGTGTCATTCCTGGCTCCTCCTGGATCCGGCAGTGCCTATGATGGACATCACTTTGAGTTTCAAAGTCAGAATTCTCAGTTTCAAAGTCAGAAAAGTCTTGTTTTACGGCGTATCTGGCTTAACGAATCGGCGCAACAATATGACGGCGCACATTTGTAATTACGACGGCGTATCTATAGATACGCTGCCGTAAAACGTTTGTGAATCCGGGCCTACATGTCTGGACTAATTGTTGAAGAGAATGAACCTCATATTAAACATAAAAACCATTAGGCCGCGTGCACACGACCAAATAAATCCGATCAAATCGGTCTGACAGACCGATTTGATCGGATTTGTCTGCTGGGATAGATTGGTTTGATCGTGTACACACGATCAAACCAAAATCCCCGCCGGCAGACAGCGCGGTGATGTGGTGGTGACGTTGACACGTCACGTCACCACCACCAGGAAGTAAAACACTTCTGCGCATGCGTCGATTCCATTCGACACATGCACGGGCAGATATGTCTGCTGGTTAGTGTACTAACCAGCAGACATGTCGGACGGACGGGTTCCAAGCAGACAGATTTTAAAGCATGCTTTAAAATCTGTCTGCTGGAAAAACCTGTCTGTCCGCCCGTACACACGATCGAATTTGTCTGCTGAAACGGTCCGTCGGACCGCTTCCAGCAGATAGATTCGATTGTGTGTACGTGGCCTTAGAGTTTCATGACTTGGGCAATAGCTTAGTGGTTAGAGTAACAGACTTATGTTGGTAGAAGTTTTGGGTTTGAATCCAGCTCAGAGCTTAATTTTTTTAAGACATATACATTTTTAATATATTGATTTACTAATATTGGTATTGGGACATCCCTATTTAATCTAAGAGCAATGTATAAAAAATATGTATATATATAACATAAAAATTTGCATTTACATTGCTGTTATATTTCAATAAACATTTCATCTGTTAAAAAAAAATAATAATAATAATCCATACCAGATGCAAAGGATCTGCCGCTGGTATAAATGGTATAAATTAGCACATCCTGCTTTAGGATGTGCTACAGCAAAAGTAACATAAAAGAAAAAAAAGGATGCTGATAAATTACTTTTTATTGCTGGTTTCTTTAAAAACAATAACAAAAAAAAACAATGAAAAAAAAAAAAAAGATGTCACAATGAACTCAGAACTGATCTATTTATTGATGAGTGATTTATAATCTAGTTTCTTTGAACACAAAGATGAGAACTACCCGTGACTCCTGAGCCTCTAGAATAGCAATATACATATATAACTAATGGGCCAGATTCAGGTAGAGTTACGCCGGCATAACTCTGACTTTGCGCCGGCGTACCTGTTTTCTGTATTCAGAAAACAAGATACGCCGCTTTGCAGGAAAGATCCGACAGGCGTAATTGCATTACGCCGTCAGATCTTAAATGCATTTTTAAAATGGCCGCCAGGGGCGTTCCCGCTGATTTACGCCGAGAATATGTAAATCAGCGAGATACGCCAATTCCCGAACGTACGACCGCCTGACGCAGTCACTTTACGCAGTATCCGTAGGGGGTTTCCCGGCGTAAAGATAAAGCACCAAAAAGATGGCGCATCCTATGTTAAGTATGGACGTTGTGAAGGACTTTTATGCAATTGCCTATATACTTCAGTTTAATTCTCTCCCTGCTATTTTTGATGTCTGTGTGTTATGGGTAAAAGGTGACTTTTTGTATTCTAAAGGGTTTCATGCTGCCAGTAAAGAACAATGACACTTCAATACTTGGCTCCGACTAGTGAAATGAGTGGAGCCGGGCTTGTGAAAGACATTTTATTGTCCAGTGTGTAGAGGTGTTAATTGTTGTTCTGATTGCTTCATTGTAGTAATTACCCCCTGGGGGCTTATGTCTCAACACACCTATTCAGGCTATTCAAGCTTTGGGACCAATCTCTGCTGAGACATTTTCAAGTCCTCATTTACATGGTTTGAGAGGACCAGAGTGAAGACTGCATACTTTACGATGGACCAATGGGAAAGCGGTTGTTGGGGGCGGGATGTTCCAAATCCTGTATAAAGTGTGCTGTGTACTTGCAATAAAGTGTGTCCTGTTTGCATCCAGCATTAAGCCGTGGCTCATGTGTGGATTATTCAGCGGTTCCAGGGATATTCCTACTCATGGAATGATTTCTTTTATGGAAGAAGAAGGGAATGCTTGACGGGGATTTTCTACGACCGTCACAACTGGTTGGCAGCAGCGGGATTTTCCCTTCTACTTTCCTTTACACCAGGATTCCAAGCAGACACTGGGAACAGTGAATGGAAGACTGATACACCCTGCTTAAAAGAAATACACAGAAAGGACTACTGGAAGTTTGTGGAAGGATTGCTAGCAACAAAACCGAGCGTGTCATCATAGCAGAATAAATGGAGCTAGACCAGGAGAACTCGGTTGCAGCAACGCCAGCAGTACAAGAGATGGAGACACCAGTGATTCAGGAGGAGGAATCACCAGCCAACAAGCTGATAAGAGAGAAACTAGCATGGTTCGGTCCGAACCCAACAGCGGATGTTGTGCTGAAAGTGATGGACCTGTTAGCGGAGGAGGCTAAACAAATAAGAGACGCAGAGCTACAGTTAAAACTGGCAGCAGTCCAACAAGCAGCCGCACATTCTCCAAACAGTGAGTACAGCACAGCAGACACAAGGAAGATTCCGTTTAGCGCTTTTAAAGCTTTTGATGAAAAAGACTGTGAAATTGATAACTACCTGGCAGATTTTGAGAGACAATGTAACCTACACCGAATAGCTAGAGGAGAGTGGGTTTCAATATTGTCAGGCAAATTGTCAGGCAAAGCTTCTGACGCTTTCCGGACCGTGCCAAAGCAGGAGATCCATAGCTACGCCAGGGTCAAAGAAGTGCTCCTAGCTCGTTATGCAGTAACCCCAGAGTCCTACCGACAGAAGTTCAGAGACTCACGCAAAGCCACGAAAGACTCTTACGTGGAATGGGCATGCCAGTTATCCCTGTCGGCCTCTAACTGGGTTAACAGCAGCCAGGCCACCACCGCAGAGGACATTTTGCAACTAATGCTCCAGGAGCAATTTTACAATCACATCCAGACGGATGTCAAAGACTGGGTGAGAGATCGCAGGCCCATGACTCTACCAGAGGCCGCTAAGTTGGCGGATGAATATGCGGATACTCGCAAGATGAACCAGGTCACACCACGGGTACAACTTCCACGACCAACGGTGCCCTCACACCCACCAGCCGCTAGATACCCACCTCCTAACAGACTGGTGACATCTAGCCCTCGCTATCCACGCCAGGAGGACAATGAACAACGCTGCTTCCGCTGCAAACAGCTGGGTCAGTTCAAGCAGAATTGCCCCATGGATGACAACACCAGGTCAAATTGGTCTCGACCTGGGTACCGTCCACCAGCAGCAGCCCATTGTGTAGACTCGGCTTGGGATTCTCAGGAGCTGGGTCAGGAAGAACCATGGGGCACCCTTTACGAAGTCCTCATGGTACAATCTGTTATTACGGACAACAGGAAACACCATTGTCAGCTGGTCATGGTTAACGGAAAAACCGCCCGGGGATTAAGAGACAGTGGGGCGACCATCACGTTGGTACAAAGACACCTGATGCATCAGAGAAACCAGGGAAATCAATTGCTGTGAGAGTGGCAGGGGGGGCAGTATACCGTATTCCTACTGCACAGGTACACCTGGACTGGGGTGCAGGAGCTGGCAATGTTCATGTGGGCGTCATGAAGGACTTACCTTCTGAAGTCATCTTGGGCAACGACATTGGACCCCTGACTTCGGCGTTCGCCTCTACCACAGCTCAGGAGGCCCACGCAGTAACCACCAGAGTGCAAAGTCGCGCTGCCGAGAGCCATCCGCTTCCTACTGAGACCCAGGTAAGCCAACCCAACCTACCCTTGACTGTAGAACCCCTACCCTGGGACACCCCAGAGGACTTTGGGCGGGAAGTGACCGGAGACCCTTCCCTCAGAAAGTATCGAGAGAAAGCCGAGGGGGGCCAAGGGGGGTTAGAGAAGGAGCAGTTTATCTGGGAGAAAGGCCGCTTGTACAGGCTCACCAAGACCCAGGGTAATTCACCAGGGCCTAAGCAAAAACGCCAGCTGGTAGTTCCCCGGAAGTACCGGCAGGAGTTATTGAGGATTGGGCACGACGTACCCTTGGCAGGCCATTTGGGAATACGCAAGACAGGGTATCGGATAACCCAGAACTTCTTCTGGCCTGGGGTATCCGACGACGTCAGGGCATATTGTCAAACGTGCGAGGTATGCCAACGTATAGGTAAAAAGGGAGACCACCCAAAGGCTAAACTAGTTTCCATGCCCATTATTGAAGAACCGTTCACAAGGGTAGCTGTGGACATTATAGGGCCCCTGGCCCAACCTAGCCGTTCCGGCAAGCGGTATATACTCACCGTAGTAGACTACGCCACCCGTTACCCCGAAGCGGTAGCTCTCTCTAACATACAGGCTGAGACCGTAGCAGAGGCCCTAGTTAAAGTATTTTCCCGAGTAGGCTTTCCCAAGGAGGTCCTGTCCGACCAAGGTACACAATTCACGGCCGAGGTAACCCAGCAGATATGGAAAACCTGTGGAGTTAAATCCCTGACTAGCTCCCCATACCACCCCCAGACTAACGGCCCGTGCGAGCGATTCAACGGAACACTAAAGCAAATGTTGAAGTCATTCACGGGGGCTTACAAGGATTGGGAGCGATTCCTGCCGCACCTTCTCTTTGCCTACCAAGAGGTGCCGCAGGAATCGACCGGATTCTCACCCTTTGAACTTCTCTATGGGAGGCGGGTGAGGGGGCCCTTAGATCTCATCAAGGATCACTGGGAGGGGCAAACAGAAATTGAGGGGACCCCGGTTGTACCTTATGTCCTGGAGCTGAGGGACCGCATGGAGGAATTAGCCCAGACAGTGCGAGAGAACCTCCAGGCGGCACAACAGCGCCAGAAGGTATGGTATGACTGATGGGCTAGGCACCGGAGCTTTCAGATAGGCCAAAAGGTCATGGTATTAACCCCCCTGCCGGTAAACCCGAGCGCGACTCGGGTTGGATTTTTCATGTAAATAGCGATATCCACGAGTCGCGCTCGGGGTGAATATGCAGAGCCTGCAGCGCGCGCTGGCTTACCTTGGATCCAGGCGGGGTACTGTACTTACCTTGTCCCTGGATCCAGCGATGCATCCACGCTGTGTGAGCGAGTGGCGTCCTCCATTCGACTCACACAGTGCCCGCGCGCCGCCGATCTTCGTTTCCTGCGACGTAACGGCGCACGGGGGCGGAGACCGGCGGCAAATTCAAAAATGTAAACAAACACATTACATACAGAATACTGTAATCTTATAGATTACAGTACTGTATGTAAAAAATACACACCCCCCCTGTCCCTAGTGGTCTGCCCAGTGCCCTGCATGTTCTTTTACATAATAAAAACATTTTTTTTCTCCCTGCAAACTGTAGATTGTCCATAGCAACCAAAAGTGTCCCTTTATGTCAAAAGTGATTTTAGATTAGCTAGAAAACAGCGATAATAAATTATAATCACTTGCAGAATTGAGCGTTAGCGATTTGTGGGAAAATTCGTCATAAAAAAATAAAAGTAATGACAGCGACAATTCTGCAACTGAGCAAATTTCAGTGATTTTGATTTGATTACATTAGTGAATAATTTGTATTATAATTACATTATTATTTGTTATAATTATTTATAGTTATTTATTATATTATAATTTTATGATTTTGTGTTTCAAACTTTATCATACCCGGGATGTCTACTAGACTCTGGTTTGGACATATTTAAGCGAGTTATTCCTAAAAATTGCAGGCCTACAGTATAAAACGCAGAATTTCCATGCAAAATAATTGTACCGCTTTTGGTACGTAATTCCAGACAGAATCATACCGCCAGGGAGGTTAAGGCCGGTCCGAACAGACAAGCTCCAGGCTGCCTGGCAGGGCCCCTATAAAGTTATAGGACAGATATGCGACACTACCTACACGATAGCCAGTTGCGAGGATGAAGAGGTGAAACAAACCTTTCACATCAACATGATCAAGGCCTATCAGGAACGGGCAGAGGAGGTAGCTGCTATCTGTGCACCAGCAGGAGAAGACACAGAGACCCTACCCCTTCCCGACCTATTGGGCAGTAACGAGGGGATGACCCAGATAGAGAAAGTCCAGCTAGGGGAACAGCTGGAGCCGCAAAAGCGGGCTCAAGCTGGTCGCTTACTAGAAACAAAACAGGCCACATTCTCTCAGGAGCCTGGATACACACTCCTAGCCATACACAAGGTGGAGACTCCAGGACAGGCACCCCTGAGACAGCCTCCTTACCGTATCCCCGAAGCAGTCCGGGAGGGGATGCGGAAGGAAATAGATGAGATGCTTCGGCTAGGCGTAATCGAACCCTCAGAAAGTCCTTGGGCCTCACCAGTAGTCTTAGTGCCAAAGAAGGATGGGACAACCCGCTTCTGTGTAGATTACCGGCGCCTCAACGACAAGACAGTTACGGACGCCTATCCGATGCCACGGATGGACGAGCTGCTTGACCGTATCTCTGCAGGGAAGTATCTGACCACAATAGACCTATGCAAGGGATATTGCCAGATCCCCCTAGCAGAAGAGGACAGACCCAAGTCAGCCTTCATCACCCCATTCGGCCTATACCAATTCCGGGTTATGCCGTTCGGGATGAAGAACGCCCCGGCCACCTTCCAACGGATGGTGGATCAGTTACTTGGGGGTCTCCAGAGCTTTGCATGCGCTTACCTGGATGACATTGCCATCTACAGCGATACATGGGAAGCGCACCTAGAGCACGTAGGGATAGTATTGGATAGGATCAAAGGGGCCGGGCTGACCCTGAAACCCGACAAATGTCATTTGGGGATGGCGGAGGTACAATATTTGGGCCACCGAGTAGGATGTGGTAAGCAACAGCCGGAGCCGGCTAAGATCGAGGCCGTTGCCAATTGGCCCACTCCCCACACCAAGACACAAGTCATGGCTTTCTTGGGCACAGCCGGCTATTACAGACGCTTTGTACCCGACTACAGCACCCTGGCCAAACCCCTGACCGACTTAACCAAAAAGAAGCTACCCCGACAAGTCCTGTGGTCCCCGGAATGCGAGGTGGCTTTCCAAGCACTAAAAACTGCTCTGGTTAATGCTCCGGTGTTGATTACCCCAGAACCTAACAAAAGATTTATTGTTCACACAGACGCTTCAATGTTTGGACTGGGGGCAGTACTAAGCCAGATCGGGGAGGATGGAGGAGAGCACTCGGTGGCATACCTGAGTCGGAAGCTGTTGCCAAGGGAGGTCAGTTACGCCACCATTGAAAAAGAGTGTTTGGCCTTGATATGGGCCCTCAAAAAGCTCACACCTTACCTTTATGGCCGGGCTTTCACTCTCATTACCGATCACAACCCCTTGGTGTGGCTTAACCGGGTTTCAGGGGACAACGGCCGTTTGCTACGCTGGAGCTTGGACTTACAGCCCTATGACTTTACGATTCATTACCGCCCAGGCAAGCAAAACGGGAATGCCGATGGATTGTCACGCCAAACGGAGTTAACCTCGGACTAAAAGCTCGGAACCCGTCAACCCTACTGGACCAGGAAAGGTCCAACCGAGTTGCCGGAGCAGGGAGAAAAGGGGGGGTCATTGTGAAGGACTTTTATGCAATTGCCTATATACTTCAGTTTAATTCTCTCCCTGCTATTTTTGATGTCTGTGTGTTATGGGTAAAAGGTGACTTTTTGTATTCTAAAGGGTTTCATGCTGCCAGTAAAGAACAATGACACTTCAATACTTGGCTCCGACTAGTGAAATGAGTGGAGCCGGGCTTGTGAGAGACATTTTATTGTCCAGTGTGTAGAGGTGTTAATTGTTGTTCTGATTGCTTCATTGTAGTAATTACCCCCTGGGGGCTTATGTCTCAACACACCTATTCAGGCTATTCAAGCTTTGGGACCAATCTCTGCTGAGACATTTTCAAGTCCTCATTTACATGGTTTGAGAGGACCAGAGTGAAGACTGCATACTTTACGATGGACCAATGGGAAAGCGGTTGTTGGGGGCGGGATGTTCCAAATCCTGTATAAAGTGTGCTGTGTACTTGCAATAAAGTGTGTCCTGTTTGCATCCAGCATTAAGCCGTGGCTCATGTGTGGATTATTCAGCGGTTCCAGGGATATTCCTACTCATGGAATGATTTCTTTTATGGAAGAAGAAGGGAATGCTTGACGGGGATTTTCTACGACCGTCACAGACGTCGTGACCGCGGGAAATTCAAAAATGTTTACGTCGTTTGCGTAACTCGTCCGTGAATGGGGATTTACGTCGTTTACGTTCACGTTGAAAACACCGTCATAATTCGGAGCATGCGCACTGGGATTTTTCAATGGTCGACACATGCGCAGTACGTTCGGCGTGGGAACACGCCTAATTTAAATAGCATACGCCCCCTACCTGCCCAATTTGAATTAGGCCGCCCAATTTACGATACGCCGCCGCAACTTTACACGCAAGTGCTTTGTGAATAAAGCACTTGCGGGTAAAGTTGCGGCGGCGTAACGTAAATAGAAAAGTTATGCCGCCGCAAAGAACCGCTCGCCATCCTGAATCTGGCCCTATATTTTTTTATCTAATGTGTCTATACAGTATGAATATGTCCTATACATAATCAAAAGGAACAATGTATAAATTAACTAAAAACAATGATAAAACACTGTGACTATGTATATTGTACATAACAATATAATACAATTTTGTATCGTAAGAAATCTATTTATTTTCCTCGGCTTGTCTCACTGAGCCTAGTATATTAGTTTATTATGGGCATATTAATTTAAACCTCTTCAGAATTCTAGAGCCTATTCACAGTTATTAGTTTATATAGTTTAGTTGCCATTAAATGACATGAGGGGCAATTTGTGTTAAAATCCTATTAAAGGATTATATTATTTTCTAAGGCACGTCAAACAAATGTGTGCATTTAGAAAAAACAGGAGAGAAAAAGAAAAGCGTAGATTCACCTCTGAAGTTAGTTTTCTTGCTTTTCTGTTTCATTGAGTGTTTATCTCACACATATCCACTAGGGGGCAGTTTGGTACCTGTATACCAAGCTGACTACTTTTCTCAAGCAGAATAATTCTGGGTTGTTTAGGAAATAGCCTTTTTTTAAATATTTTGTTAATGTATGTTGCTGATACATATTTGTAAAGTAACATGAGCCAAACAGATGAGCTAGGTAGATTTTTGGCTTTGGTAACAGAGCCATTAATTCCAACCAGCAAGAGAGAAGGGTTCTCAATGTTTGAGTCCCTTGATGGCTTAAAGTGTTACTAAAAGTAAAATCAGTCTGTGTTAACAGTAAAGCATTAAAGTGGTTGTAAACCCATTATAACAACTTTATGCTACAGGTAAGCCTATATTAAGGCTTACCTGTAGCTACCCTGGATATTGAAATCAATGGGCAGCACTGCCGGACCGGCAAAATGCCGATACAGCTGTTTTACCCATTTTTTGTCCGCTAGCGGTGGTTAAAAGTGTCCCGCTAGCAGCCGAAAACCTCCGCAAAAATGGCAGGAAAGCTCTACTAAAGATAGCAGCACTTTATCGCCGCCGCCGCCCCAATGTGAAAGGGGCCTAAGTGCTGTGCACATCTACAGCAGTGCTCTACCCTCTCCCAGCTTTCACAGGACACAGAGGTAGCAGTGGGAGCCATTGGAGCAGGTGCAGGGCAGAGACACACTGAGTGTGTCTATGGATGCCCACAGCCTGGTTCGAAAGCTTTCTAGATGGGCACTCGCAGATGAGGAGGAGTGGAGAGCACCAACAGGGGACTCCAGAAGTGGAGGTACACATCAGGTAAGCATAATGGTGTATTATTTTAGGGAGAAAAAAGTCTTTATAACCACTTGTGGACCAGCTGCCATCATTATACTGCGTCAAATCGGCTCGTTCCCGCGAATCGCCATAGCTATATGTTGATCCATTTTACAGCTACAGCAGGCGCGTGCAATGTCTGCCGTCCACCCACGATCGTTCCACAGAGAGCAAGAACCGGAATCTGTCAATGTAAACATACAGATCCCATTCTGAATGAGAAATACAGAGTGATCATCTGTTCCTAGTGATTAGTAACAGCGATCTCTCTGTACTCCCAGTCAGTCCCCTTCCCAAACAGTTAAAAACACCTCCCAGGAAACACATTTGACCCCTGGATCACCACTAGTGTTAACCCCTTCCCTGCCAGTGTCCTTTATACAGTAATCAGTGCATTTTTATGACACCAATCACTGTATAAGGTAAAGAGGTAAGTGGTCGAGAGTCCAAATTAAGATACGGCACCTCATCCCTTGATAGGTTGTATGAAGGAAAGTGAGGGGGTGTGGGATTATTTCGGTGCCAAAATAGAGACCAAACAAGGCATATATATAGAAATAGAAACATTTAATAGGTACATATGAAAAAAGACAATAAATACAAGATCTGAAGATCTGACCTCTGACATGTATTTTCAAATATTGCTCCCACAATAACTGATATTGAACCAATATTATTATTTTTTTGTATTTATTGTCTTTTTTCATATGTACCTATTAAATTTTTCTATTTCTATATATATGCCTTGTTTGGTCTCTATTTTGGCACCAAAAGAATCCCACACCCCCTCCTTCTTAATCACTGTATAAATGTCACTGGTCCCAAAAATGTGTCAAAAGTGTCCGATCTGTCCGCCACAATGTCGTAGTCCCGCTAAAAATCACTGATCACCGCCGTTAGTAGTAAAAACTAAATTAATAATAAAAATGCCATAAATCTATACCCTATTTTGTAGATGCTATAACTTTTGCACAAACCAATCAATATACGCTTATTGCAATTTTTTTTTTTTTACCAAAAATATGTAGAAGAATTGGCATAAACTGTTGAAGAAATTTGTGAAAAAAATTGGGGGGGGGGGGATATTTATTATAGCAAAAACTAAAAATATAGTTTGTCGGTCTATTTTAGTCTATAGCGCAAAAAATAAAGACAGCAGAGGTGATCAAATACCACAAAAAGGATGTCAATTTTGTTACATGGTTACAGCATGGCACGATTGCGCAATTGTCAGTTAAAGCGACACAGTGCTGTATCACAAAAATGGGTTGGTTATTAAGGGGGAAAATCTTCCAGGCCGTAAGTGGTTAAGCTCAGAGAGGGAAAAAAAAATTATGAATTGTTTCGAAAACAGGACTAGGACCTGTGTCAATGGGCATTGTGCTTATGTCAATGGCATCCATCTGAAATACTTCAGAGATCTTTCATAATTTATTGACAGGTGCATCGACTTGCAATCCTTCAAACAGGTTTTGCATTTTTATAGACTTGTATAAAGTAAGCAAAATCCCATCAACACAGGCCGTTAAAGATGAAAACTTCCAGTAGGGACACTTGTTTCTGGGGCGGCTGTCTAGGTGAGAAATGCAGAGATTCCCACTTATTTCCTATTGTGTCTACAAGACAGCAAGTGAAGGAGAATCTCATAAATGTAACACAGATAACAAAAAAAATTTTTTTTACAGGATTTGTAACTGTTCCCTACTAAAAAAAAAAAAAAAAAAAAAAAAGCAAAGTTTGAAATACTCTAAAAGTAAAAGATTATAATAAGAATCCAGTGACCATCTTCCTAAAGAGAAAAAAGTCTGCAGACTTGTGACAGCAGGCATTCAACAATCTGTGCATACATAGCAATCATTCTGCATTCCGGAGTCCTTATTGAGCTTATGTATATAATGTTGCTTTGGCATTTTTCACATTTAACCATAAGGTGGGTGGGAAAAGTTGAGGTATTTTTAGGCCATTCTTTCTCAATTTGGGTTAGGCATATTGACGCACTAATATTTTTGTCAAGATTGAAAACAAAATTAAGATAATCGTTTCCGAGGAAAACAGTGCAACTTGTTCTCAAGTTTCCCTGCAGGCAGCTTCGAATTGAATCACACAGTGAAAGATACATGGTTCTGGTGTTCTAAGTTGGGAGACGATAAGACTTGTACTAACTACTGAAATCCTTTCCATTCTAATCTGGTCACGTGTTGCAATCTGTGCAAGTTAGAATCATAAATATGTGTGGACATACAGTACATCAGTACCATTATTCTCATACTTATATAGCACTACCCCCAGGGGTGGACTGACAACCCATGAGGCCCCGGGCAATAGAAGATTATGGGGCCCCTGGGCTTACAGATGGCCACCACGCCAGGAGGCCTTACAGAGGCAGGGCAGCTAAAATCTCAGGATTTTCATATTAAAAGCATGTCGGTTTAAGACATAGCAGAGACAGATGTAAAAAACAAAAAAAACAGATTTTTACATACTGTTCCTGGTTTTATTGAGCCTGGCAACCCTGATGGGGCCCCCTAGTGGTATGGGGCCCTCGGGCAGTGCCCGAAAGTCCCAATGGTCAGTCAGCCTCTGATTACCCCCGAAGGAGCTGCTGGTTTGTTTTGAGTGGCATGTTACCTCTTTATCTTCGCCGTCTAGGGTACTTTATGAGAGTTGATAAAAGAGTTCAATGTCCACACGTTGCGCTTATTTTTCTATGCTATTTCTATAAAAATAGAAGTTGAAGAGGTGGAAGGGTAATAGATAGTAGGTTCAGGTGTATAACTTTTGTAAGGAAGCACTCCTGCTTCCAGAAAACACAGCTTTGTCACCAATCTAGCCAGAGTGGGTTTTGCGCACCTGGATAGGCCTCTCTCACTAGCCTAGCAGCCAGGGTGCCGCACGGAAACTTGGTAAAGTCTCTGCCACAGACCTTCCCAAAGGTGAAGGTATATTCGGTCCAGAATCCTTTCAGCATAGGATTAAGCACCCGGATCTCTTCTTAACCTCTTGCCCACGGCGTCATAGTAAAAAGACGTCATGTTTTTAAAGATGGATATCTCGGTAACGGCAGCAGCTGCTGCCACAACCGAGATATCCATCTCTTCTGTGGGCGGTCCTGTACACAATAACGGCAGTCTCCGCGGCGGATTCGCCGCGAGATCGCCGTTATCGGTGGCGGGAGAGGGCCCCCCCTCCCGCCGCTCTCCCGTGCCCTCCCGCGCTTACCGGAGCCGCCGGTAGCGGCGGAGGCGGTCGGGTCTGTTCTTCTCCTCTGCTGGGATACGAGTGAGGGAAAAATCGCCCCCACCCGTCCCCCATAGCCCTGCTGGGCGGAAGTGACGTCAAAACGTCAGTCCCGCCCAGCGTCTTAAAGAAACATTTTTTTTTCTGACATTTGAAAAATTAAATTTTTTTTTCTTTTTTTGCATTTAAGCCTAAATATGAGATCTGAGGTCTTTTTGACCCCAGATCTCATATTTAAGAGGACCTGTCATGCTTTTTTCTATTACAAGGGATGTTTACATTCCTTGTAATAGGAATAAAAGTGATAATTTTTTTATTTTTATTTATTTCGGTGTATAAAATTATAAAATAATTTAAAATAAATAAGAAAACAAACAAAAAAAAAAAATTAAAACGCCCCATCCCGACGAGCTTGCGCACAGAAGCGAACGCATACTCGAGTAGCGCCTGCATATGAAAACGGTGTTTAAACCACACGAGTGAGGTATCTCCGCGATCATTAGAGTGAGAGCAATAATTCTAGCCCTAGACCTCCTCTGTATCTCAAAAAATGCAACCCGTAGAATTTTTTAAACATCGCCTATCGAGATTTTTAAGGGTAAAAGTTTGACACCATGCCACAAGCGGGCGCAATTTTTAAGCGTGACGTGTTGGGTATCATTTTACTCGTCGTAACATTATCTTTCACAATATATAAAAAAATTGGGCCAAATTTATTGTTGTCTTATTTTTTTATTCAAAAAAGTGTTTTTTTTTCCAAAAAAAGTCCGCTTGTAAGACCACTGCGCAAATACGCTGTGACAAAAAGTATTGCAATGACTGCCATTTAATTCTCTAGAGTGTTAGAAAAAATATATATAATGTTTGGGGGGTTTAAGTAATTTTCTAGCAAAAAAAACTGTTTTAGTCTCGTAAACACCGAATCTGAAAAACAGGCTCGGTGGGCAAGTGGTTAAAATAAATTCTTGTTTAATCAAACTGACAGGCGACCTTCCCTTGGCCTCTCAGTATTAGTGCATCCTTCAATGAAGTTCAAGGCCTCTCCTAGTGTACCAGCCTTCTGCTCGGTGCTCTCCAGAATAGGTGATTCATTAAGCGGCTTTCTCCCTCGGGACAGACAGCACCGGACCACTCTGCAAGTGCAAACCCAGCCTAACTACCGGGCCTACTTGGTAGATCACAACTCCGGACCAACCTGGTCCCGGAGCCAGGAACACTTAAACACGCACCCCCGGCCATGAGGGCCACACAGGTGGGTGGTGGGATGACTGACCAGGACGGACCACGACGACCATAAGTAATGACGTCTGTCCCTTAAGTACTCTCCCCCAGCATGCACAGCTAGGCGATCAACCGCCACTGATTGGCTGCCGAGGAAAACACCCAATACACCTTAACTTGACTGCTGCCACCCTTGGCCTGGAGCGGGACCAACACCCCAGACAGCAATAGTGGTCACTAACAGTACAGCCAGGGCTGGAACAGATGCCCAAATTTGGAAAAACAATACAGTCAGAGGTAGTTAAATCTCTGACCACCTTCTAAATTTAAGGCAGCACCAGCTATAAAAGTAGCAGGCCGCTACACTTAGAAAATGTTTTTAATATTGCATAAATTAGAAAGTAGAAACCTAGAAATGTCCATTATTGCTAAATAATATTTTAAAGCTGGCCACACATTTGCTTCTTACCCTGAATATTTACTTACATTTGGATTAAACATGTGTTGTAATATTCAACCCAGTACATGTCTTAGATTGTAATGTCTAAACTGGCAATATACAGTGCCTGCCACTGAGAATGTGTTTTTAGCACGACAACATGCCGACATCTCGCACTCACTGGAATAGTAAAAGCACATTCCAGCGAGCGCGTCATAGAAGCGACGGGGATCCGATGTGGATTCCCGCCAATTCTACACGTGTGTGGCGTTTGTTAAGAACCCTGAAGGGGAAGTCCCCGCCGGATTTTAAATAAAAATCCGGCATGGGTTCCCCCCTCAGGAGCATACCGTGCCCTTAGGTCTGTTATGGGATGTAAGGAGACCCCCCTACGCTGAAAAAACGGTCTGGGGGTCCCCCCACAATCCATACCAGACCCGTATCCAAAGCACACCAGCCGGCCGGTCAGGAGGGGAGTGGGGGCGAGTGAGCGCCCCCCCTCCTGAGCCGTACCGGGCAGCATGCCCTCAACATGGGGGGGTCAGGTGCTCTGGGGCAGGGGGGCACACTGCGGTCCCCCCCACCCCAGAGCACCCTGTCCCCATGTTGATGAGGACAGGGCCCCTTCCCGACAACCCTGGCCGTTGGTTGTCAGGGTATGCGGGTGGGAGGCTTATCGGAATCTGGGAGCCCCCTTTAATAAGGTGGCCCCCAGATACCAGCTCCCCACCCTAAGTGAATGAGTATGGGGTACATCGTACCCCTACCCATTCACCTGCAAGAAAAGTGTAAACACAAATAAACCACACAGGGTATTGAAATATTTTATTAGTTGGCCGCCGGGGGGGTGTGTGTGGTCGCTTCGCCCGACATCTTCGACGGGGGATGAGTCTTGTCCACTCTCCGGGGGGTCTTATCCGCTCTCCGGGGGGTCTTCTCAGCTCTCCGAGGTCTTCTCCCGCTCTCCGCTCTTGATTCGGCGCTCTCCGATGGCTTCTTTCTTTTCAGGACTGGCCGCCGCTTCTGTCACGTCTTCCTCTTCTTCTCTTCTCCAGATGTTGACGCGACGCTTCCTCCCACTGTTATGCCGGGCGCGCGGCTCCCAGCGACTTATATAGGCCTATCTTGTGACGTCGCAGTCCCATCATGCTTCGGTAGGTACCACGTGGGTAGGTAGCACGTGGGTAGGTACCACGTGGTACCTACCGGAGCATGATGGGACTGCAAAGTCACAAGATAGGCCTATATAAGTCGCTGGGAGCCGCGCGCCCGGCATAATAGCGGGAGGAAGCGTCGCGTCAACATCTGGAGAAGAGAAAAGAAGAAGAAGACGTGACAGAAGCGGCGGCCAGTCCTGAAAAGAAAGAAGGCACCGGAGAGAGCTGAATCAAGAGCGGAGAGGGGGAGAAGACCCCGGAGAGTGGAGAAGACCCCCCGGAGAGCGGAGAAGACCCATCCCCCGCCGAAGATGTCGGAAGAAGCCCGCCGGAGGGAGGCGCTTTTTTAAAAGCGACCACACCCCCCCCCCCGGCGGCCAACTAATAAATTATTTCAATACCCTGTGTGGTTTATTTGTGTTTACACTTTTCTTGCAGGTGAATGGGTAGGGGTACAATACTCATTCACTTAGGGTGGGGGGCTGGAATCTGGGGGCCCCCCATATTAAAGGGGGCTCCCAGTTTCCGATAAGCCTCCCACCCGCATACCCCGACAACCAACGGCCAGGGTTGTCGGGAAGGGGCCTGTCCTCATCAACATGGGGACAGGGTGCTCTGGGGTGGGGGGGCGCAGTGCGCTCCCTGCCCCAGAGCACCTGACCCCCCCATGTTGAGGGCATGCTGCCCGGTACGGCTCAGGAGGGCGGGCGCTCGCTCGTCCCCACTCCCCTCCTGACCGGCCGACTGGCGTGCTTTGGATACAGGTCTGGTATGGATTGTGGGGGGACCCCCACACCGTTTTTTCGGCATAGGGGGGTCTCCTTACAACCCATAACAGACCTAAGGGCCCGGTATGCTCCTGAGGGGGGAACCCATTCCGGATTTTTATTTAAAATCCGGCGGGGACTTCCCCTTCAGGATTCATAACAAACGCCGCCCACATGTAGAATTGGCGGGAATCCATGTCGGATCCCCGTCGCTTCTATGACGGCTTTGTCTCCATCGCGGCAAGCCAGCTCGGCGCTGGCTCCCGCGATGGGGCTCGCAGGTGGTCAATCTCGCCGAGAAAGGGAGCGAGATTAACACAATATCGCATTCACCTACTGTATACCATAATTGTTTTTAATTTAGTGATCTACTTGGTCTAAGCATTGGTAGAAATCAACATGGAGTGTTAAAGTGGAGTTCCACCCAAAAATGGAACTTCCGCTTTTTGGAATCCTTCCCCCCTTCTCCCCTTTAGGTGTCACATTTGGCACCTTTCAGGGGGAGGAGGGAGCAGATACCTGTGTAATAGAGGTATTTGCTCCCACTTCCTGGCATAGATCACGAGGTGATCGCGGTGACCTACGCCATGTCCGGCGCCTACTCCCCCCCCCCGTGCTGTCCTCTGAAAGAGACACAGGTCCCAGAAGACAGCAGGGACCAGTGGAATTGCGCAGCGCGTCACGTGAATGTGCATTGGGAAACCAGGAAGTGAAGCCGGCAGCACCCGAGAGCCCAGTACAGTTAAGTGTCCGTATATTAAAAGTCAGCAGCTGCTGTATGTGTAACTGCTGACTTTTAATATATATATTTTTTTTTTGGCGGAACTTCGCTTTAAGATAAACTAGCAACATAAATCATGAGCTCATGAAAAAATACAGTTGCAGTTGGTAGGCTTTAGGATCGTGTCCTTATAAGTCTCTCCTTATTCACACTGGCACTTACACCCATATAGCTAGATTCAAGTAGGGCGGTGTATTGGTAAGCGGGCGTAGCGTATCGAATATACGCTACGCCGCCGCAAGTTAGAGAGGCAAGTGCTGTATTCACAAAGCACTTGCACCCTAAGTTATGGCGGCGTAGCGTAGATGTGCCGGCGTAAGTCCGCGTAATTCAAAGTAGGTGGAAGGTGGGCGTGATACATGTAAATGATTCGTGACCCCACGTAAATGACGCGCCGAACAAACGGCGCATGCGCCGGCCGTGGACGTATCCCAGTGCGCTCAAAATCACGTCGCAAATAGTCAATGCTTTCGACGTGAACGTAACCTACGCCCAGCCCCATTCTGAATCGGCTTACGCAAATGACGTAAACGACGTGAAATTCGACGGCTGTTCCGACGTCCATACTTAACATTGGCTGCGCCATCTTTTTGGTGGTTTATCTTTACGCCTGAAAAACGCCTTACGTAAACGGCGTAGCTTACTGCGACGGGCGTGCATACGTTCGTGAATAGGCCTTATCTTGCTCATTTACATATTTTAGGCGTAAATCAACGTACAAGCCCCTAGCCGTCAGCGTAAATATGCAGCTAAGATACGACGGCGTAGGAGGCTTACGCCGGGCGTATCTTGGTAAAATGTAAGCGTATCTGGTTTCCAGAATAGGCTTAAACATACAACAGTGCGCATTCGGACTAACGACGGCGTATCTACTGATACGCCGTCGTAAGTCTTTCTGAATCTGGCTTATAGTCTGTGAATAGACCATCATGTCTTTAAGTAGCTGAAGTTGCCAGGTAATGAATGTAGGTAGCAGCCCAGGCCCTAACAGGGCTCACCACCACCTTTTCCTCCAACCGGGCATGCACCTCTGGAAACTGACTCTTCCCATCTGACCGCACCCTACATAATCTACAGTAGTGACTGATCGAGTCAGTCCAGCGTGATCTACACCTCGTCTCCTAAGCTACTCATCCCAATATGACATCCATGTGGGTGCATTTGGGGTCACTTACCTAAAGCCACTTATCTGTAAATCTCACAATGGAGACACAGACACAATGGAGACACAGATGGCAGATTCTCTGCTAGAAAAGTTTTTATTCCTGTCTGTGCCTCTGCTTGAGGGATTTTACTTCTTTCGAAGTCATCAGTTGCTACCAGGAAAGGTAAAAAAGGGTAATCGCCAACCGGGAAACAGAAATGGCCATTGTCTCTTACCTGCGCTCTGCCCCAGTGCTGCAGCCTCTGTCAGTCTCTTTGGCGTTTTACAATTCAAGGAGTGTCAGATGCCTGTGTCCTGTGGTTGCATTCTCTGGCACCTATGCCGCTGCTGGGCAGAGCAGGTGGTTCATCAAAATTTATAGAATATACAAGGGCACACAATATGGAGAAATCCACATACAGTAGTACATTGTTTCTGTATGAATGACTTGTATAATTTGTTTTTTACTATAGACTTATGTACTAATATATCTGAATATGCTTTGTTGTTAGTGGGAAGCAAAGAATGTATGAAGTTATACAGGAGACCTTGGACAATGACTTCCCTGCATGGTTTGCTAAAGTATTCGGCTATGCCTCAAACCCTGGACTTATTCTACCTTTCATCCTACTCATGGTGTAAGTTTAACATTAAAAGGTGACAAGTTCAAGTACAAAAGAAATTTGCATTTCAAAATGCATAATGCTTTTAAAATTGTGTTTTTTCTTGATGTAAGGATTGTTTTATGATATTAAATTTTCAATAGCATCAACATTCTGCAAGGGCTAAGGCAGCTCTCTTTTCTCTAATATTACACACCAGCATGGGTGGACAAGGGATATTGTTCTTATGATGCCTGCTTCTTAGGTGATGTAGCGCACCCCTCATAAGGTCCACAGCGGAACTGGGATTTCCCACCCTGCACAGCTAGGCACAACATTTTTTCACAGGCACTCCAGAGACAGAGAACAGTCAGTCACCTAGTTTTTTTTTTTTTTTTGTTAATAACTTGAATGGGGATGGGGATGGGAGGTTATGGGATGCCCACTTGACAGCAACAAAACATTGGCATTAATTCCAGGGACATCTTCCTATATACAGTCTATATACAGCCTCCTTGACACTCCTGGACTTCACTTGCTTGCAGTCTCCAGCTAGATCACTGGTAAAGGATCTGACAGGCACAGTCAGATTTAGCAATTGCTCCTTTGTAGGCAGGAACTCAAAGCCCCTTGTTGTGTAGCAGACTACAGTGATCAGCTTGTACTCTCCCTCTTGTGTCTACTGGTCCTAGTACCACCTCTTCAGGCAATGCCAACCCACCTGGCTGCAGTCACCCTTTTCACCAGCCCGTCTGGCTGACTCTGCAGGAGGCCTCCCAGAAAAGGGATGAAGACTTGGCACACCACTGTTTTCAGGGAGAACTGGCTACATGTGGCAGTTTTCCCCCTTCTTAGTCCCAAGTAGTACTGCTCTACTCACACTGTCCTTTCTCTTGCTCCCTGCCTCCAGGAAGGGCTTCCTTTATGCGTTGTGGCAGGATCCTTCCAGCATTCGAGCCCCGACCCAAGGTCACCCCAACCCCAGACTAGGAGGTAACCCAGAGGGCCACTGACAGCCTCATCAGCACTATATCTCCATCATCCACCCGACTGTCCCTGCTGGCATTCCCCATGCCTATTTATGAGGTAAACCTTGACCCCTGACAGCCCTCTACTGGGGATTGGCCGAGGCCCTCGTAAGAATTCCAGGCAGCCCCTTCTAACCTTCCACCCACTAGCTCTAGAATTTTCTACAACCTTCTAGACCAAGGTGAGGCATCAGAGGCGCTTTCAGAATGAGTCATCAAGCCCGATCCCTGACCCAGATGCACAGCTCAGGCTTAGACCTATACTAACAAATGTTACACTACAAAAAACCTATCCTACATCTAGCACACACTAGAGGGTGCTACACTGGTTTAGCTGATAACCAGTTACTTTCACTTACAGGTTCCAGAACGTCCAGCACTTAGTCTCTGATATGAGAGTCTTTCAAATGTTCTACAAGGAGAGAAATACTTGGCATAGCTTACTGAGAGTTACAATTTGCTGTTTCAACTTTAGTGATGGAATAAACACTGTGGGCCAGATTCAGAGAGCCATTACGCTGGCGTTACAGGAGATGCGCGGCGTAAGTCTAAATCTGCGCATGCGTATAGATGCGCCGCATCCCCAAAATGATATACGCATGAAATCTAATTTTTTTCGACCGGCGTAATTTCGATAGACCAGCGCATCCGTGCACACAAAACTGCGCTAGACACACCATTGACTTGCTAGTCAAATATGCAAATGAGGGAGTTACGGGGATCCGCAAAAGTAAGTTGGTGCAGCGCAGGCTACGTGCTGTGCGCAACAGCTGCATGTCCTGTCTAAAATGAGTCCATATAAAAGGTGGTATAAAATTAGACAATCCGTCTACATGTCAGCTTAAGCAACACTGTTAGGGACGAGCTGAGCAGTCACACTTGCAGGACAACGAACTGTATGCCAACATGCCAGGGGCATCCTTCCTCATAGCTATACTACTGACTTTAGATGAGCAAAGAAGGAGGAGGGCACAGAGGAGGGCACGGGAGAGTATTTTTTTTTTCCAAAAACTTTTTATTTGCTTTTTACACATTACAAAAAAAAAAAATACATACATATATACATCAATACATAACATACATACAAATTACAAACACGGTCTCACTATCTTTCAATAGCCCTTTAAAACCTTGATGGATATAATAATCTAATCTGATACAAGCCCCTCACTCTTCACTTGATATATCAAACACGCATAGACATCTTTGGCATTAATGATTCTGAGGTGTCTCACATCTTCAGATTCACCCCTCATGCCATCCTGGAATTAACCACAACCCTGCAGGAGGACATCACCAGCCCAACATATGACACCACCCATGACACCCATGACAGCTACATATACAATCCTAGCCCCATCCCAATGGAATTCAAACAGAACATGTATAGGGACAGCTGGCTGGTTGGTGAGTGACATGGGTGGCAGGCATTACTGTCCCCCCCATGATGCTGAAATCACAAGGGGCACATGCACTACTAACATCCTCCTGTCTTATCCCTTCAGGGTGACTCTGCATATGCACTGGGACCCCATCTCATGACTCCTATCCGGAACCCTCCATGGTACCCTGTTGTATTCCCCATACTTTGTATGCCAGATCATCGGTGCATGTTGCATGCTGCACAACTTCGCAGTGAGAAAGGGCCTGGAGATTGACATACGTGATGACCTGACCCCCGAACCAGACAATCCCCCCCTAACCGAGGCTACCCCGTCTTCTGAGGGAAGAGCAGCCAGGAGACAGCTCACATTAGGCATCTTTGCACGTTAAACACACACATTAATCATGGCACAATGAGAATGCATGCATGCACACCACTGTGGTCCCTAGATCACACACACCACACCCTCATCAAATTGGATTGGCACAAGCCCACCATGCAGGACTTGTGAGCAGCAATGCCACGGCTCCAATTATGTCACTGTACATTCATACACCATTCACACGGACCTGGGGATCACTTCTCCCTGGTCCTGGGGATCACTTCTCCACCACAAATGAGGGTGACACCCCTTTTCCGTCAGGAATGTCACCCCCACATTCCAAAATCATTCACAAACAGAACCAAAACATTTTAAAAAAAATGCCCAGCAAAAAAAAAAAATGCCCAGCAAAAATATAATAAAAAAAAAAACACAACAAAGAAAACACAGAAAAGACAAAAATCACTCTGCAAAACAGTCACCAAATATCTCAAAGACACGTCACAAACAAACAAATGCTAATAAACAACAGAACAAAAGCACCTTGCTGTATAGGAAGGGATACAAAGGGATGTACTTTTGCAAAGGAAGGCCGTTTGTGTCTGTCTATTTAAGCTCTCTGCGTAGCTCACTAAGTTGCCTGGGTCCACTTCCAATTTCACTGATTGCGCCGTTCCCGAGTTGTGAGCATGCGCACAGAGGTGCTGACCATGGTCTGCTTCATGTGCGCATGCGTGATCCGGCCGGCCGGCCCTTCATTTGCATGGGGTCACGGCTCATTTCAATGTAACACGCCCACGTCCTTCCCAATTTGAATTACTCCGCCTTACGCCTCAGTAATTACGTTGCACCGGCGCAAATTTCTGTGCAAATACTACGAGGATACGGTAATTGTGCCTCTACATTGCGCCGGTCTAACGTAAAGGAGGTGCGCTACTCCGGTCAAAATATGCGCCAATGTACCTGAATCTGGCCCTGTATTCTTACAGTCTACCAGCTCAGCCTGTACCATCAGAACTCTCCTCTATGGCAGTCCTGCTGTACTCTGACTTTGGTGGACAGCTGCCTCACCTAGTGTTGCTTTCCATAAAGCCCATGTATCTCTCTCACACACACTGGAGCATGCCCTCTCACTCTACAACAGGCACCTATAATTAATCTAGCATCACCCACCAAGGTGCTTTGGGGGGACTCCAAAGCACCCTCCTCATGTTGAGCGCATGTGGACTGGTATGGTTCAAGAGGGGGGGGGGGCGCCCGCTCATCTCCCCATCCTGTCCTCCAGGCTGCATGTTTGTATAAGGGTCCGGTATGGATTTTTATTTTTTATTTTGGCGTGGAGTTCATCTTAATATCCATACCTTCGGCCTGGTATGAGCTGGCGGGGGATCCAATTTTTTCCTTGATTTTTATCTATATTGCCGGGAGACAACAATACATTACAGCCGAGAGCAATTTTAAATTATTTTTTTTTCCTTTAGAAATTTAATTTTGCTGCGGCACTGTAAAACACATCAGACAGATGCATCGCATTACAGGCTGACTAAGGGGACCCCCCAGGCACGATATTTAAAGGAATATTTAATTTTTATTGTTTCACTTTAAGCATTATTAAAATCACTGTTCCTGAAAAAATGGTTGTTTTAAAAACTTTTTTTGCATTGATACATGTCCCCTCGGGCAGTACCAGGTTCCTCATACCTTTTTTTTAGCAATAACTTGCATATAAGCCTTTAAAATGAGCACTTTTGATTTTTCATGTTCGTGTCCCATAGGTTTTAATAGGGTTTGCACGTTTGGACAAATTTGCCTGTTCATGTTCTGGTGCGAACCGAACTGGGGGGTGTTCAGCCCATCCCTATGCTTGTGTATATAAACCAATGGCGTCAGTAAAGCAGCGGACGGTCTCAGTAGGGCAGAAATTAGTGTGTGTAGGGCAGTGGACGGTGTGAGTCGTTTTTTTTTTTTTTTTAGAAAACCCATTAGGGTGCTTTGGTGAAAAATCAGGGGTCTAAACAGGGGGAATCTGCACCACACAGGGTGATTAGGGGCTGCTCAGGCACAGCAGGCACACCTTGTGTGCACACCTATGAGTCAGTGGCTCACTGCTTAAGCCAGAAACAGCTAGCATTTCCAGCAGAAAATCAAGAATGGCAGTCTTTATACAGTAGAGTGTGCTTTAATTGGATATGTAACTTTGCAGAATGTGACCCCTGGCCTAGTCATACCAATCTTTAAAAAACCCTGTAATAAATGCTTAAATATATTCATATTTCTTACTGTGTAATACTTTGAATTTTTTTTGGATGTAGTTTATTGAAATATTTATTAATTACTTTTTATTCCCAGTATGAGCATCTACTATCTAAATGCAACTTCAAAGGGATACCAAGCTGCAATTTTGGAACTCAAGAAAAAACTGCAGAGCGTAAGTATAGATATGATATATTTTATGTACATTACTTAATCATATCCATGCAAGATGTTTGATGGTTATCTCATGAATTTGTTTGACATCTGGTTTAGCAAGCTGAAGAGAATAAAAAGCGCAGTAAAAAAGCAGCAGAAAAAGCAGCAGAAATAGCAGCAGAAGCTCAAGAAGCCAGTAAAGACAATTTCCCTGGTAAGAATACTGATTACCTTGTTACTAATAATAAGAATAAAAGAAAACTTTGAAACATTCCAACATGCTTGTAGGTTACCTGGCCCATGTCTAAATTGTCCCTAGTATGTGTGCCTGTGTATGCATGCATGTGAGATAGAAAGCTTCAATTGTCAGGTTCTTAAAATGGCCTTGTGTGAAAGACTAGGAGAATTTAGGGCTACCTAGAAACTCACACAAGTATGTGCTTGTGTACTGCTTTAGTTCATCAGGTAAGTTCGATGAATAATACTATGGATATCGGCACTAAAAGGGACAGGCAGATGTGCTGTTTTCTGGATTTTGGATGTGTATTTGACCCTTTAACTTTCACTCTTAGCTTGGCTTACAACAACAGCACCCCAATCTAATTTGTCTGAACATGGAATAAAAGGCTTTTTCCTGCTTGAAATAAATCAGATTGGGTTGCTGTATTTAAGCTGACTTAAATGTAAATAGTAAAACATCAACTACACATCCAAAGAATGTGATATCAGAATATTGTGTCACTGAAGCCACCTGTGAAAATTTAGTTGTATGGATTAGATTCACTCATGGCCTTACACTAGCCCTTAAAGTGGTTCTAAAGCCTAAACATTGTTTACCCTAATGCATTCCTTGCATTAGAGTAAAAAATATTTAGGCATCAGCATCCCCCTTATATTTACCTGATCCCTCATTTGATCCAACACTGTACATGTCTGCATCTCTTCTCCCCCCTCACTTCTAAGTCTCACTGACTTTGTTGGGGCACAGGGAGCCATTGGCTCCCAGTGCTGTCAATCAAAGCCTGTGTTGAGGGACTGAGGAGGGGGGAGGATGCATGCACAAGTGCCCCCATTGGAAGCAGCTTCCCATGGGGACACTGGAGAGAGAGGAGGAGCCAGGAGTGCTGGCGGTGAACCAAGAAGAGGAGGTTTGTGGCCATTCGCACAGAGCAAGTAAGTATAGACATGTTTGTTATTAAAAAAAATATTTAGCTTTACAATCACTTTACGTTCCTACTTATGTTATCATACAAGATTCACACATATTCATAAGACACACATTTTTTCAGTTAAATTCAGAAAATGAGGGAATATTGGTGATTGCTGTGATAATAGTGTGTGAAAAAAATGGACTGCTTAGGGCTTGTTCACACATACAGCCTAGGAGGTCGTAAAACCAGGTGTTTAAGCTGCAGTTCTTTTTATCACTTTCAATTTTTCTTATACATAATATACAAACAAAAACAAAAACAAACAACAAAAAGGAAAAGAAGACCAAAAAAAAAACACCAAAAAATTAATCTATTAATTAAACAATTAGCTTGATATTTTCCAATATTCCAAACACAATCAGGCTCCATTCCAATGTTCCTCCTTGCTATTGATCTCTGCAGTAGTACACTCCTCTAATGCCATGTACACACGATCGGTTAAACCGATGAGAATGGTCTGATGGACCGTTTTCATCAGTCCACACCGATCGTGTGTGGGCGCCATCGGTTATTTAACCGAAAGCAAAAAAAGATTGTTTGTAGGCACGGCTATCGGTTAAAAATCCACGCATGCTCAGAATCAAGTCGACGCATGCTTGGAAACATTGAACTTCATTTTTTTCAGCACGTTGTTGTGTTATACGTCACCGCGTTCTGACACGTTCGGTTTTTTAACCGATGGTGTGTAGGCGCGACGGACCATCAGTCAGCTTCATCGGTTAACTGATGAAAACGGTCCATCAGATCGTTCTCATCGGATGGACCGATTGTGTGTACACGGCATAAGTATGACCTGTGTGGCTCTTCAAATCTGCAAGTATTTCTCTACAGGCAAACGGTGGTAATTTCTGTTGGTTTTTCTTGCAACTTATCCACTGTGCATGAAATATGTGTTATTTATATTATTTTGGTTAATTTGATTTAAAATCACGTTTTTTTTTGTAAATAACATTTTAAGGAATGTATTTTTGTTAAGCAGAGGTGGGAACAACAAGATTCATGTCACTATATGATTTTTGAGGTTGTGGGAACACGATCATTTGTTTGCAGCCACCCATATAGTATTACACATTGACACTAGGATAATTGGTATTTGGCTATTAAGGGAGTGTGGGATAACACACACATCTTCACTTTCAATAAGGATTTTATCATTGTTTTTTAATTAATCGCATACTAGGTTAATGATAAACTGCTTTCCTATTAATATATTTTAATTTGTCGCATCAAAGATCCTATGTTTTTGATAAGAAGAATGCAAATTCTACTCACTTTGCATAAGATTCATCTTGTAAGTAAACCTGGTGATGCACAACGTTTTTGCCCTGCCACTCTTCAATTTATACTTCGCACTGCCCTGTTCTCATGCATCCTGTATTCAGTGTATATTTGCTATCAGCTCTATATGCAGATCATGCCAGCTAAGGTGCACAATGTACAACGATAGCATATTTGGTTTGCACCAGTTGCACATGTGCCACACTTAGTGGGGGAAATTGTGTATAAATGGTAGAAGAGAAAAAGTGATATAATTCTATGTTTTTATTTTTTTAGTACTGTATATATTCGAGTATATGCCGAGTTTTTCAGCAAATTTTTTTGTGCTGAAAATGCCCCCCTCTGCTTATACTTGAGTCACTTTTTTATGCCTGATCTCCCGGACTTTGGAGACCCGGTACTGGTCGGCCATATGTCCCCTGGACCCCAAACTTGGCACACATGTAGCCCCACTCTTCCTCTACAAGTGTACAGTTTTTTTTCTGGGGGACCTACAGACCTACAAGGGACACAGTGAGGCAAAGTGAGGCACAGCGAGGCATGCAGATGGACACCCTGGGCTTATACTCGAGTCAATACGTTTTCCCAGTTTTTTTGTGGTAAAATTAGGTGCCTCGGCTTATATTCAAGTATATATGGTAATATTGGTAAAACTTTTTTTGCCCTCAAATTCCTGTATTTATGGTGTTTGAATTAATATTTGTATGTACAGTTTTATTGTTGCATCATTATTAAAAAATATGAGCTTGAAGACAAATAGTGTTAATGTGTTTATGTGAATTATGGCATTTGTACTTCAGGGAGAGGGCACAATAAGAATGAACATCCAGGAGCTGGTCCTAAAGGGAAAAATCTGGAAGTTCCTCCACGTATTGCTGTGACTAAACCACCACAAACTAAAGGACCACCTAAGCCTTCATAAAGACCAGGAATTACCCAAAAATATAGAAATGTGAAAAATGTTAAACTATTATTTATGGTAACAATCAGAATACTAATAGCTACTGTAAAAGGCTTCCAGAATCTTTTATTAATACATGTGTATTTGTCTTCTATTGTCAATTGACTCAGTATAAGTATTTAAATGAATAAACTATAATTTAAAAAAATAAAACTTTTGTTTGTATTACTTATATATGTTATTTAGGCCAGTATGTTATCTATAGTCTCAGTAAAAAATATGCACGAACAAGAATTACTTTCACAGAGGTTATAGTCCTTTATCACAAGGTTACCCAAGTTGAACAGTTGCTTTAAAAGAACAATCTTGATGTCTGGCCCCGGCGACAAGAAGGGATTCAGCCGGCAGCTAGACTTTGGCCTAGCAGCCCTTTCAGCCTCCAAGATGGCGGCCGCGACCTCTCCGCATGGCGACACGGCAGGCCTCGATACAATTGCGGACCCTTCGTCCCCATCCCAGCATGCTATACCCCTGCTGGCAACCCCAGTGAGTCCGCCCCTCCTTACTTAGCCTCTCCAGCATCCACTGAGTCGCTCCTTAGCCGCACAATGGCAGACATGCTGAATACCCCCATGCTGCAATCCCCCATGAACTTCCAGATACCTTCCCCCATCCCGCAGCCCCCCCAATCTGACATGGCTCATCTCCTCAACTGCTTCTCTGACATGCTAGTGTCAGGGCTGAAGCAAACAGCAGCACAGATCACATCCTCCATCAAGGCAGACCTGCAAAGCATTGGGGCTCGCATTGACTCCATTGAACAAGCAGTTGACAACACTGCAGCCCGCACTAACCAAAACACTAACTGTATACAGACGCTGCAAGACCAACTTGAAGTCGCACTCGCTAAAATTGACGAGTTGGAGAATCACAGCAGGAGATATAATTTTCGGATTAGGGGAATCCCTGAGGCGGTTACTAATATCCCTGAAGCAGTGAAACTTTTCATTACAACTGTTATTCCTGATATCCCAGACCACAAGCTCGAGCTGGACAGGGCCCATAGAGCATTACAGCCTCCCCGCCAAGATGGTCTTCCGAGGGATATAGTGGTTAAGCCCCACTACTACAGTGTTAAAGAGGAAGTTATGAGGAGATCCCGCAATTTTGCTGACCTCAACTTCCAAGGGGATAAAATACAGATCTTCGCCGATATCTCCCCAACTACAATCCAGAAGAGGAGGTCCCTGAAGCCCCTTCTGGGGGTCCTCACACAGAAGTCCATTAAATATAGGTGGTCCTTTCCTTTTTGCCTCCAATTCGACTACAAGGACAAATCGCACAGCTTCTCAAGCTTTGGTGACGGGGAACAGCTGTTGTTACGCCTCGGCCTCATTACTCAAGAATTACCCCCCCAGGATTCCTCTCTACGCCCTGGCTCCTCCAAGAGGCCTCCCACAGGCAGCCCTATCACTCCGCTGTGGAACAAACAGCAACCAAAGAGGCACCGAGACTCTCGCCCCCCGAGATGACTTTGTTCCTCCTGTTCATCTCCTGGAATTCGCTGTGTCCTAGGTTGGACGATTTACCCCACGTCTGTATAGTGCTGCTCACTATACCCACCGTGTTTTGGTTTTTGTCACCCACATATCTTTTTCTACTTCAGAGCTCTAAGACTGTTCTCCAAGTTGTGCTTTGCACACTCTGCCCACCCTGCCCTTTCAATGATGAATGCAGGACATTACCCCACTAAGTGTACCCCCTTGCAACCCTCCCTTTGTTTTTTGTCCTTTTTTTGCTTCCTATTTTGTTTATTTGTCTTTTCCTTCTATATTAGGGGGCAGGGGGTACAATCGCAAGGTTCTGGGACAGAAATGATGTTGGAAGAACCATGTTTTTTTTCTTTTTTTGCTCTTTAATATTGCAGTTTATGGTTTACCTCTGGCTCTGTATAGTTGCTATCCCACCTTCTATCCCCACTCCTGCAACGCCTCCCCTCCCCTCCCCTCCCTGCCCTTCCTCCTCCCCATCTTCCCTCCTTCGTTTCTCATTCAGCACCAAGATTTTTATGATATTGTTTATACTGTTTGCCCTTCTGTCTGTGCTCCATCTTTGTTTATCGTTACAGCTTTTTTTTTTTTGTTTCAGCTTAAAGTTTGAAGCTCCAGCATAGAGGTCTCCTAATTTCTGTTTTACTATATTTTTGGGGGCCTGTGTGCTGGGGCGGACAGTCATGCCACTTTTTCTGTAGTTCCGGGTAGGAGCTCGCTCCTCTTGTGACTGCAGGTGTACAACCCCTATAGAGGTTGTTGCTATTCTGAGCCCACCCTCTCATTGGGACTTAGCACAGGACTTGACCAACCAGTCCTGCACACGCTTCTTCCTAGGCGTCTTTACCTAGGCCTCTTTTCTTTTCTCTCCTTTTTTTTTTTCTCTTTCCCCTGCTCTCTTCTTTTTGTTTCATGTATAAGTCTTACTTATTCTGCTTTTCTTATCATTATTATTTTCCTACCCAGGAATTTACACGGAGGGCCTCCATTTTTCCCAGACATCAATTACGATCTCTCCCAGGATCTTCTGTGCACGCTCCCAGTCTCTCAGGGATCAAGGTAAGCCTGTCTCCAGTATGCTCGTGCCCACCCTTGTGTGTCCATGGCTGATACATCACTTCGTCAGGCGGCCCTTAAGATAGCCTCCCATAATACCCAAGGCCTGAATTCCCCAGTCAAAAGACGTAAGGCCTTTCAGAGTTATTACTCAAGGGGCCTAGACATAATCCTACTCCAGGAAACCCATTTCCCCAGCAGCTACAACCCTCCTTTTCTCCATCGCGGGTACCCCACCTTTTTCCTGGCAAATGCTGATACTAAAAAGAGAGGGGTAGCTATATTATTCTCTAAAAAGACCCATTTTGTGCACTCCCTGACTGTCACTGACAAAGAAGGGCACTACATCCTAGTCAAAGGCTCAATAGAAGGGATGGTCCACACCATAGTATCCTATTATGCCCCTAACCGGGGACAAACTAAATTCTTCTCCACTATGCTTAATACTCTCGCCCCTCTCTTTGAGGGTAGGGTAATTTTAGGCGGGGATTCCAACATTACTTTTGACAATATCCTAGATAAATCGGCGGCAGGGATCCCCCACCTCAAAAAACCTCCTAAACAGAGCCTCCACATTGCACGTCTTCTCCACTCTTTGGGCCTCGTTGACACGTGGCGGGAACTTAACCCTTCGGGGAAAGACTATACACACTACTCAGCACCCCATAAAACCTACGCCAGGATTGACCATATCCTCATGCCCTCATCCGACATACACATTGTATCCCATGCCTCCATCCATGTAATCCCATGGTCTGACCACTCCTTGGTTCTCCTTAGGCTTTCTAACGTGATATCCTCCCCCGGGCGCGGTCCGTGGCGCTTAAATGCATCTCTCCTCTCCAACCCAGTGCACTGCGCTGTGTTGGAGAGGGAGATGCGGGAATACTTCAGGAACAATGACAGGGGAGATATCTCTCCCATTTCCCTTTGGGGGGCCCATAAAGCGGTAATAAGGGGTAAAATCATTCAACTTCCATCGCAACTGAAGCGGGAAAGGATGGTGGACATCGCAAAACTTGAGAGAGATTTTAAAATCCTTAGCAAGAGCCATAAACGGATCCCCTCTAAGGCCTCCCTGGCCAAACTTGACTCGGCCAGGTTAGCGCTCAATTTGGCTCTTACCTCATCACCGGATAAACATTTGCAATGGCTGACTAGTAAACATTATATGCGGGCGAACAAGTTTGGCCCACAGCTGGCGGCCAAACTGACCCCCAAACTACGAAATCTTACAATTCCCAAAATCAGGGGGTCGGATAACTCCCTGACTCAGAACCCTGTGAAGATTCTTAAAGCTTTTCAGTCGTTCTACTCCAACCTATACTCATCTGATACCCAATCCCCCCAGACCAGTCTTGATGCCTTCCTACAAAATGTCCCTATTCCTAAACTTTCTGACGCCCACCGCTCCATCCTAGACTCGCCTTTTCAGGAAACTGAGATCTGCGCGGTCATTAAAGACCTTAAGAAGGACTCGGCTCCAGGCCCCGATGGGTTCTCGAACCATTACTACAAGTCCTTTTCGGAGATCTTATCCCCTTATCTGGCCTGGTTCTTTAACTCCCTGCGCAGAGAATCCTCTCTTGACCCCTCGATCAACTTAGCTTTTATTTCTGTAATTCCTAAACCGGGCAAAGACCCCAGCGAAGTAGGCAATTATAGACCGATCTCTTTGATCAACAATGACTTGAAGATTATGACAAAAATTTTAGCGAACAGATTAGCATCTTTCATAAGCTCATATATCCACAAGGACCAGGTGGGGTTTATTCCGGGGAGACAGGGACCGGACCAGATTCGGAGGGTGGTTGACATCATCTCCCTTATGAGGTTGGGTTGGGATGGCGGCCCCCCCCCAGGAGGGATATTTGCTTTCCATTGATCTCCAAAAAGCATTTGACACGGTTGCATGGCCCTATCTTTTCACCTTACTCCAGAAATGGGGATTTGGTCCAAGTTTCATTAAAACTTTGGAGGCACTCTACTCCCAACCGATAGCACAGGTTAGGTTTCAGGGTCATTTCTCTGATCAATTTCCCATCAGGAAGGGTACGAGACAGGGCTGTCCCCTTTCCCCTCTCCTGTTCGCGGTTGCCATAGAGACTCTGGCTATCGCGATCAGAAACCACCCGGACATCCAAGGAGTTCGATGCGGACAATCGACGCACAAATGCGCCTTGTTCGCAGATGACGTCCTCCTCTTCATTACATCTCCTCTCACCTCAACCCCTTCTGTTACCCAACTCCTCAAGGATTTTGGCAGCATATCTGGCCTCATAGTCAACATGACTAAGTCAGTGGCTCTTAACATAACGACCCCTCAAGCCCAAATAGACAGTTTGAAAGACCAATTCCCTTTCTCCTGGAGCTCTGTTTCCATTCCCTACTTAGGCATTTACCTCACCTCGCGGACTGAACTCCTGCACAAGCATAATTACCCCCCCCTGGTTGGTAAGCTTATGGAGGATCTACGCCAATGGTCCCTTTACAAATTATCCTTGCTAGGCCGCATAAATGCAGTCAAGATGACTGTCCTACCCAAAATTCTGTATCTCTTCCGTTCCCTACCCATCCCAGTCACAAAATCATACATTAACATTCTCCAATCTGCCGTTAATCGCTTCATTTGGGACAAAAAAGGACACCGTTTAGCTAAGACTGTCCTTTACAGACCTAGACTAAAGGGGGGCCTTGGGTTACCCAATCTGTGGTGGTACTACCGAGCTGCCCAACTTAGCCAGTTCTCGACAATCTACATGAAGGGGCCTAAACCAGATTGGGTTTCCATGGAGAGGTCAGCGACCCCGGGATTTACCCTGGACTTTCTTCTCTGGAATCATCCCAGACACCGACATCGCTCCTACATTATCCCATTCAATGACACTCTGTGACTCCTTGCATAAACTGAAGCCCCTGATATCCCACTGGCACCCACTGGCCCATATCTTCCACAACCCGCGGTTTCCCCCTGGGCTGGATATTTCAGCCTTCAATTGGTGGACTGACAAAGGCCTTTATAGGATCGGACACTTTTTTAACTCCAATGGGCCCCTATCCCTAGGTTTTTGCACCTCTAAACTTAAAATGCCCTCTTCTGAGAAATTCAGGTTCCTCCAGCTCTTTCACTTCCTTCATCAGATTAAGAAAACCAGTGTTGACCCTCCCTCAGTAACCCCCTATGAGCAATGGTGTTCCTCAGCCATGGACACAAAAGGGGGTATTTTGCTTATTTACTCAGCTTTAGCCGAGCCTTTGGAGAAGGCGTCTTATATGTCTAACTGGGACCGAGACCTTGACCTCGAGTGGATGATGGAACGGTGGCACTCTAACTTGGCTTGCTCATTTAAGGGCATTTTGAATACCTCGCTGGTAGAAGCGAGTCTAAAGGTCATGACCCGATGGTACCTAGTTCCCACTCGCCTTGCCAAGTTCTTTCCACAATCCTCCCCCCTGTGCTTCAGGGAGTGCGGTCATACAGGATCCCTCCTCCACATAATGTGGGAATGCCCTAGAATTCGGTCCTTTTGGTATAAAACCTTTAATCTTATCCGAAAAGTCACGGGTGTGGGGGTAACCCGAGACCCTACCATTGCCTTACTCAATGACCCAATCCCTGAAACACCCAAGAACACGCAGGCTCTGATCTTCTTCATCTGACTTGGTGCCAAGATGACCATCACCAAGGCCTGGAAAACCCCAACAGTCTCCTTCCCAATGGCCAAACGAAAAGTCTCCTGGATAATGTCGAATGAGAGGCTATCCAGCGTTATCCTTGATACTTTCGACAAGTTCAAACTCATCTGGGAACCTTGGGCTTAATCCTGACGCTAGTCAGAGAATTCTGTGATATTGCGCTTGAATCCTCTGAATCCTTGGCCCTCCGTGTTCTTCCGAACCCTTTTTCCTTCTCTTCCTCTTTCTCTGCTCTTTTTCCCTCTGTCTTTTCTTTCTCTCTTGTCTTGACTCTTTTAGTTAACATAATATATTGGTTGAGGAAGCTTTGGATCATAAGGGTCCTCTTGTTACGTTTCTCTTAGTTTTGTTTTATAATTATACCCTTAGTGTTATGTGTCACTAGTATTCAACTAGTCGGGACCTGAGGAGTTTGGAATCCTTTCCTTCCGCCTGTTCTTAGAATTTCCAGGACCCTAGTACCTTGTTAGCCTTTATTCAGGTATCATTCTGTTAGTGGTTTAGCCTATCTATCCACATTCTGGGTGTGTATCACGGAGAAAATGCTACATGGGGGGTGGTTAGCTCCAAGCACCTCCTGCGCAAGCATGGTCCCATTTGGGGCGCGGGGGGAGAATGGAGCAGAAGCTACAGACGCCTTAATTTGTAATTGCTAGATATGCTCTTTCATGCTTTTGTGGATACGATTTCTCATTGCCTTATACCTGAATCTGACCAATGTTTGCCTTACCTTGTTTTATTGCAAACCTTCAATAAAAATATTTGAAAATAAAAGAACAATCTTGGCTCCACTTCTCCTCCTCTGGCACTCTGGCTAACATGTTGTCACCCCAGTCATGAGCGCTCCCTGATATTTCACTGCCCTAGGGCGAGGTGGGTCCCTCGTTCCCCGCACACCCTATTTTGTCCCCCCCCCCGACTGATCTTTCAGCAACTCAAACTCTCTGCTCTGATCTTTCTCTAGCCTTCTCCCCTTTTCCTTTCCTCTGCTCCCCTCTTCTTCCTTCTCCTCCCCTCTTCTTTTCCTACCTTTTGACGCCCCAGTTTCTTGACTTCTCATTTTGATTTTGATTTTTTGTCATTTTTTTTTATTTTATTTTATTTATTATTTTTTATTTGTTATTTTATTTTTTATTTCCTTTTAGTCTTATTGTTCTCTTACTAGCAATCCTGGCTGTAATTCTGCCATCTACGATAGGACCCTTGTGGTTGCATCTAATTGTTGTTTCATGTTGAAGTCATTCCTGTTCTGATTGCGTTATATGTCAGTGGGAGTCCTGCTGTGGGCGATAGCCGCTGGACTGACTCCTTACCCCAATGCACTTTTGACTGTTTTTGGATGGTGTCTTCTCCTGTTGTTTGTTCCATTTGCTAAAATACCAAAAAACATATTTTCAACTCGAAAAGAACAATCTTACACGCTGTACACCAGATATGACCATATGACACTAGTGCTCTAAACAAATCTATCCCACCGCACTGCCAATAGAAAGTAATGACTGTCAGTCAACACCTTTCAGTTGTTATTGCTGTCTGTGCCCCCGTTGGGGAGATTCACCATCTCTATTTGTCCTGTTTACCATTATCATTGAAAGTAAAAGAAAATCCCAAATTGTTGAGTTGTCTCCAAAAAAAGTAAAAACTTTGGGCCAGATTCACGTACATCGGCGCATTTTTTGACTGGCGTAGCGCACCTCCTTTACGTTAGACTGCCGCAATGTAGCGGCGCAATCACCGTATTCTCGATTGATTTGCGCAGAAATTAGCGCCTGTGCAACGTAATTTCAGAGGCGTAAGGCGGAGTAATTCAAATTGGGAAGGACGTGGGCGTGTTACACTGAAATGAGCCGTGACCCCATGCAAATGAAGGGCCGGCCGGCTCGCGCATGCGCACATGAAGCAGACCATGGTCAGCACCTCTGTGTGCATGCTCACAACTCGGGAACGGCGCAATCAGTGAAATTGGAAGTGGACCAGGGCAACTTAGTGAACTACGCAGACAGCATAAATAGACAGACACAAACGCACTTCCTTTGCAAAAGTACATCCCTTTGTATCCCTCCCTATACAGCAAGGTGCCTTTGTTCTGTTGTTTGTTGCGTTGTGATTTGTCTTTGTTATATTTGTGGACTGTTTGATCTAGTGTTTTGTAGAAGATATTTGAAAGTGTTTTTTGGTGACTGCTTGTGAGACTTTTTGGTTGATAGATTTTTGTTTGTTTGTTTTGTTGCTTGATTTTTCCTGCTTGTTTTTGTGAGTGATTTTTGCTGATTGTTTGGGAGAGAGTTTTTGTATGAGTATGACTGAGAGGAAGAGGAAGTTAAATTTTACTTTGAGGGAGAAACAAATTCTTGCCCGGGCCATTACCCAATTTGGGCGTTTCCTCCATGGCCCGGAGAGTGCCAACACCCCCCCGGCCAGGAGGCGTGAGATCTTGCAGCACATTACTGACCAGGTGAATGCATCGGGGGGGGGGGGAGACCCGGACACGGTCGGGGATTGAAAAGAAGATCAATGACCTCCGGCGTCTGGTCAGAAAGAAGCTGGCCAAAATGGCAGCCCATGCCAGGGGCACAGGAGGGGGCCCACCATGCCCTGTTAGGCTGACAGCGGAGGAGCGTGCGGTGGCCCACACCTTTCATAGACAACAGGTGGAGGGCCTGCCTGGCTATGACTCCAGTCATGAAGGCGTGATGCCAGGTAAGGTTTTTTTGCCCTATCAGGTGTGTAGCATGTGGGGGGGGTGAAAGGGAATATGTGGCAAGTGTGTGGATCCTCCAACCTGTGAATGTTTTTTGTCATCCACAGATGTGCAGGAGGGTGCTGGGCCATCTGGGCTGACCGCACCATCCCAGGGACAACAGCCTGATGAGGACCCCCAGACAATGCCGGAGTCCTCGGAGGAGGTTGAAGAGGAGGGGGTTGAGGAGGAGGAGTTTGAGGAGGAAGAGGATGTCATGTCAGCCAGTGGATTGTTGTTTTTGGAGGAGTCTTCCTCTCTGGCTGGTAGCAGCCAGCCCTCCATAAGAGCTTCTGCCCGCCAATCTGAGAAGGGCCCAGGCCCTTTAGACCCGCCATCTGGGACAGGTCAGCCAGACTTTGGGGCGGATGGAGGAGAAGCCTGTCCTCCATAAAGGATACGCTTGGGGACCTGGACTGCCACTCCCGGGCTCTTACAAACTGCCTAAACGTACTGCAGACTACAACAGCAGACGTTGGGCAGGATGTGAGGGCCCTCACCCAGGCTATCCAGGCCAACGCGGCAACAATAGGTGCTGGCCTGAACAGAATTGCCGTGGCCTTGGAGGGCAGGCCGCCAGGTGGGCAGAGACCAGGGGCTGCTCCTCCTTCTCCGGATTACCCCCCCTCCCCATGAGTCTCCCCTGAGGAGCCGGGGCCATGGCCGTGGGCGCCCCAGGCGTGGCTCACCCCAGCGGCATTAATTTGTTTTGTTTTTTATGTTTTTTTTTTCCTAGAAATTTTTTTTTTTTGCTGGACATTTTTTTTTTGTGTGTTGTGAATGTTTTTGGAATGTGGGGGTGATATTCCTGCCGGAAAAGGGGTGTCACCCTCAGTTTTGGTGGAGAAGGGTTCCCCAGGACCAGGGAGAAGTGATCCCCAGGTCCATGTGAATGGTGTATGAATGTACAGTGACATAATTGGAGCCGTGGCGTGGCGTTGCTGCTCACAAGTCCAGCATGGTGGGCTTGTGCTAATCCAATTAGATGAGGATGTGATGTGTCTGTGCTAGGGACCACAGTGGTGTGCATGCATGCATTCTCATTGTGCCATGATTAATGTGTGTGTTTAACGTGCAAAGATGCCTAATGTGAGCTGTCTCCTTACTGCTCTTCCCTCAGAAGACGGGGTAGCCTCGGTTAGGGGGGGATTGTCTGGTTCAGGGGTCAGGTCATCACTTATGTCAATCTGCAGGCCCTTTCCTGCAGGCTGGTGTTGGGCTCCTGCAGGGTTGTGATTAATTCCAGGATGGCATGAGGGGTGAATCTGAAGATGCGAGACACCTCAGAATCTCTCATGCCAAAGATGTCTATGCGTGTGTGATATATCAAGTGAAGAGTGAAGGGCTTGTATCAGATTAGATTATTATATCCATCAAGGTTTTAAAGGGCTATTGAAAGATAGTGAGACCGTGTTTGTAATTTGTATGTACGTTATGTATTGATGTATATAAGTATGTATATTTCTGCTCAAAATGTTTATAAAAGCAAAGAAATTTTTTTTGGAAAAAAAAAAATCCTCTCCCGTGCCCTCCTCCGTGCCCTCCTCCGTGCCCTCCTCAATGCTCTCCTCCTTCTTTGCTCATCTAAAGTCAGTAGTATAGCTATGAGCATGGATGCCACTGGCATGTTGGCATACAGATTGTTGTGCAACATGTGTGACTGCTCAGCTCCTCACTAACAGTGTTGCTTTCTCTGACATGTAGACGAATTGTCTAATTTTATACCACCTTTTATATGGTCTAATTTTAGACAGGCCGTGCAGCTGTTGCGCACAGTGCGTAGCCTGCGCTGCACCAATGTTCTTTTGTGGATCGCCGTAACTCCCTCATTAGCATATTTGAATAGCAAATCAATCGTGTTTCTAGCGCAGTTTTGCGCGGACGGATGCGTCTGTCTATCGAAATTACGCAAAAAAAATAGATTTCTTGCGTATCTCGTTTTGGGGATGCGGAGCATCGAAACGCATGCGCACATTTAGACTTATCTGTTACGCCGGCGTAATCGCTCTGTGAATCTGGCCCCTTATGTCTATAGTTCAGTTTAAGGTCTTACGTAGAAAATATGGCTTTGGCAGAAACTGCTGTAGAGTTGACTGTGGAAACAGACAACCTAGCCAGGGATTGGATACAACCCTCAGGTTGAATATACCTTCTCTGAAAGAGATTTTTAATTCAGAGATCTCCTTACAGAGTTTGTTGAGTGGCGAACTGTCTCTGACAGCCTGCATCTTGGTTGTGTCTTACTATTTTAGGTGACATCCCTGGAGGTAAAAAATGCTCAACCAAGGTGTAGGGTCTAAGTGACTACTTGGTCTTCATCAGAGCACCCTTCAAGGATTTCTGGGCCAGTAACCTATAGGCCCCTGGGCTACTTTGATGCAAGCTGACATCATGTCACTGACCACATGATTGCCTCATCAAGGAGTTGCAAGAGCACAGAGGCTATGCTGAGTGGACAGGATGAATTATGATGACAGGTCAGTGTTAAGGCAGAGTTCTGAGCAGGCAGCAGACAGGCCTGAGTTGTGGCAGCAGGAGGCAAGAAAAAATAAGAAACAGCTTGAGTTTGCAACAGTTGTTGGAGACACAAGCAGCTCAGCAACATGTAAACAGAACAACAGCAATATAATGTACAAGGTAGCTGGCTAGGTGGCACAGCACTGACCACTTCAAGGAAAACCATTTGAAGATCCTCCAGGCATTGTTAGTATGCCCAGCATCAGGGATGAGCAGCAATTCATGCTAACAGACCCTCACATGCTTACACTTGTGCACGGCCAGCAAAGCCCATGAGTTGGTGTAAACACATGTGTAACACACTTCATACAGAGATAGGCCATGCCTCTGGCAGTAAAGAGGATTTTGGAGGTATTGTGACAGTAATATAGGGGTGCTTGGTGTCTGTCTCATAAAATAAATAAATAAAAACCTGCAAGAAAAAGGCATAATGAGCTAGTATGACTCATTATGAATTACTTACCTTAGATTGAAGCCCCCGCAGCGACCCTTGTTCCTCTCCTCCGCCACCGCCATGATACCCAGAGTGACTCTTGGGTATCGGCGCTGTGACTGGCCGGAGCAGCGCGATGATGCATGCGCGCGGGGTCGGCACGATCCCTGTGCATGCGTACTTTTCTGCCACTATCTCATTCAAGACCCGACATGCTCAGTGCGCCTGCTCCATTGTCTATGGTGCGATTTTCTGCAAATATCTCCTTAACTGTGTAGGTTAAGGAGATATTGCAAGCACCCACAGGTAAGCCTTTATGTAGTATCAGGGACTTACCTCCTCCATGCAGCCGTCCTCCTCCATGTTCCTGGATCACCGCCGTGCGTCCCGCGCTCGTGCACGCGCTCCAACGGTGCGTGCGCGTGCACGGGGGGTGCGCGCGTGTGCACGGCGCGTGAGGACTCGTGCGGGAGCATGAGCATGTGCGTGCACGTGAACGGGTCTGGCGCCAAACGGACACTTTAAAAACCTGTGTTTGTTTGCAGCTCATTGCTGCCTGATCTGCAGTTTATGCCTGATCCCTACCTGAGACCTGTACTCTGATTAACTGCCTGGAATACCCGTTTGAACTCTGACTTTGGCTTGCCTGACTCTGCCTCTCCAACCCTCTGACCCGGCTCCTGTTTGACCATCCGCCTGATTGAACTCTCGTTGCCAGACCTACCTGCTTGCTTCACCGACTACTCTTCAGCCACCTGCCTGTATACCTTCTGCTTACCTGTTATTACCCGGCTTGTCTGACCCTGCTGTTCCAGTTGATGTCCATTCCACCAACTTACCTTCCCAACTTTAGTCGCAGCTTCCGTGCGGGTCGCTGACCCTTCCTCCGCTTCAGCCAGGCCCGGATTTACTCCCTTTGCAGCCCCAAGGCCGGGTCCTTCAATGCCGCCCCCGCCTGTGCAGTACAAGGGGGAAATTTTCCACAGGGGGACTTTTTCGGCAGGACACTGAGAAGCAGGGGGGTGCTGCTGCTGAAATTGCATTGACATGCCAGGGGGGAACTCCCAAAAAAAAATGAAAGTGAAAGTGGTTAAAGTGTCCTCTCTTTTCAGCCACAGTGCCGCCCCTACACCCACTGCCGCCCCGAGGCCTGGCCTTGTTGGCCTTGTCTGAAATCCGGCCCTGGCTTCAGCGTCTTCAGCATCTCCTACATCTTCACATCAGAGGTATTCGCCCATCTGCTTCTACTCTACATCACCCCGGCACTCCTACCCCCCTGTGCTCCGAGTCCGCTGTTCCCACTTCAGTGGCTCGCGAACCAGGGTCATAAGAGAGGCTACCCTGCATCAGACTCTGGTATCCAGGTACGTAACATGTAGGCTTACCTGTAGGTGCAGGTAGTATCAGAGGGTTTACAACCACTTTAATATGGAGCCTTTTGGAGACCCTTTTTCTAGTGGAGGTTTATGACTTGCTGAATTCCTTCTTAGCTAGCTTGTGTTCTAGCAACATTCCATGACTGCTCATCAGAGACATGAGATTCAAAGTGTATGCTATTTCTCTTGTTTGAGAGCTGCATTGAGAAGTACAGTTGTTACTTTGAACTGTATTCCAGGAATTGCTTGTCTTCTGCTGAGAGAACTTGCAATAATTTAGGACTTTACATAAAGTCTCATAAATCTTTCATTAAGGTCTTCATGTTATATAGCTTGAGTAACATAACATAGCTATAGTATATTACTTATCATTGTAAAAGAACATATTCCACATTTCTTTCTTTATTTTTTTACGGAAAAAAACAAAAAATGGCTTTGATAAAAAGTGAAAAAACAAACAAATAATGTTTCCATTATTTTTTTCCTGAGCCTTCCCATCTCTAGTCCTGACACACTCCCAGTCATGTTGTGACAAGGCTGCTTAGTGAATGACGCTGCGTGGCTTTGACAGTCACCATTGGTCCGCGGCTACTATTTACGCTCCAGCTGCACCGCTCTTACACTCTAGGATTTTTCCTCTTACGACACGATCGCACTCATCTGGATTACTCCCTTCCATATACCTCAGCAGGTACCCTTACTATTCCCACCACCATTCCTACATTCATACACCTTCACCCTGGCACTTCTTTTCTTTTTTGTTCTTGTCTTCTATGGCCTTCACTTTATGCATCTCCTCTACCCCCACACATGGAATGTATCTTCCATTCCACTAGCCATGTCACCAACCTATATTATTTGATAATTTCCACAGATACCTCTGGGAATTGTTCACATTATCTTATACATCCCTGATGATGATTGATCACTTTATCCCCCACTTACTCTCTGCTGGTTCCGCCACTGGACCTCTGGTTTTAACCGCCTCAGCTCCAGGGAAGATGTTTCTCATAGCCGCCCTTTACCATTGATACAATCTCATTATCATATTATTATGCTACCAATAGGTGAGAGTGTTTGGAAACTTTTTTGCTCCCCCTCTTTCCCTTATGTAATACTTATGTTTTATAGTGTTCTTATTACAATTATATCATGTTGGCATTTTCTTTCCATCATAGATATCCCCATACTGCATATCTGCTCCTGACGAGTGGTACAAACCACGAAACGCGTAGGGCTTCTTTACAATGATATGTCACAGTATAGGCCTATTTTCTACCTTGCAAGTCATTTCAATGGATCAACTATTATTATTACTCTATTTATGTGCTACCATTACAGCATCGGCTTTCATACGCCCGGTTTATTATCATGCTTTGTCATTATGAGATATATTTATACAATTATGTACTGTCTAGTATGTATACAGTGAAACCTATGATTGTTATACATTACCATGTATGCTTTTAACTACTAAGTACTACCTTGCACTGTCTAGACTGTAGCTATTGTTACTTTTTACTATTTTACCTATTTACACTTTACTGGTGTCTGTCATGCCCTCTCTGTAATTAAGAAATATGTTTACTTCAGTTGGTTCATCGAGTTTAGAAGTGTGCTTCATCTTAAAGTCCCAACATTTAGTGTTCCTTTTTCAACTTATCGGGGATGGAGGTATATACTAGGTTTTGCCTCATTTAAAGTCCCACCTTAGCTTTAGTATAGCATCATGTTCAATTCTGCTTAGTGCAGAATTGTAACCTTAGGACAGGAAGTAAGTTAATGTCAAAATTACTAGGTTAATAAAGAACCAAGTGTAAAAAGAGAAAACAAATAGTCACCACATCTATGAACAGGTAAGCTGTAATACTCTCAGTTTTTATTTTTGAGTTTAACCATGTCTTAAATCTAACCATTTTTGTTACTAACGTGCACATTTGTGGAAAATGAGGCTGGCACTCTGTTATTTACGTATTTTCTAACAGGTTTGGGCTCATTAGACCTCACTATTGGAACAGTCAGTGGTCTAAAAGAAATACTGACCGAAAATGACTTAAATGTGAGACACTTCATGGTAAATTTTGGCTTCTGCATTTGTTGTTGTTACAAACCAGTTGTAATTCTGAACAAAAGGTGATGAAATGTAATATGCCACATTAACATTTTAACACATTACACTGAGCCAGACTTGTTCAAAGGATATAAACCCATACTGAGCATCTGGACAAAACGTTGTGGAATTAAAACAATAAAGATGTTTGTGCTTGTGGTTATTTCTTTATCTTGTTTTTTGTTTTCCGTAAATTTTCTAAGATATATTATGTTATGTTATTATTAGAATATTTTGTCCTATACACACACCATTTGATAAAAATTAGATCGTTATTTTGTTTTTACCACCGATCGGAAATCATATCCTATACTTTCTGAAGCATTCCAGGAATTCACTTGTTACCTTTACACAATACCATAGTGTTTGATGAGACTTTATATATTTTTAGGACATGAATTTAAATATTAAGCTTTTGGTGTTATCTTGTGTTACCCTTCATGTTTTATACAGGTTCTATCTGGGCACAAAGTGGCAGCTTCATTGTTCACGATACTAATTTACATTGGCGCAGTGGTGGTAGGGGTTAACAGGAGTGGTTGTTTTTCTTTTACCAACAGTTCATTAAAGAGATATTTAACATTGTAGTTCTTGGGTCATTTATTACAGGCATAAGCCCTGGTTAAAAACAATTATTTTAATATTGCTTTTTGTAATAACAGGTTTTGTTAAGCATGTTTGTAAGGTGCAATTTTCCATCAATATCAACAATACCAAGTAACATTAAGAACTTCATATGTGTGTGTTGTGACACCGGCGCAACTAATTTATGATACCTATGCTTCCAATCTGCTGCAGTTGCTGTAGACACCTGTGACAGGTGATATATGAAGAATAAATTGTGTATATGTGACATATACTACCGCGCTAATTGCATAAACCCAATTATCAAGAACATATAGAATATATAAATTAACAATACATCCATAAACACCAGTGCTAGCTCAAAAAATTTCAACTCAAAATAAATGTGTAGTCCTTCTGTGCATGCTGGTGCACCTATAAACACCAGTGCTAGCTCCAAAAGAATTTTTAACTCAAAATAAATGAATAAATAAATATAGTCCTTTAGTGCATGATGTTGCACCTATGATGCATGCTATTGCTCATATGTAGCAGTGCCTCAGTCCTATTAAACCTTCCAAAGTGTCAAAAGATGATCTCCGTGACGTTTTACACCCTTAAAGTGTGACCACCACCTCTATTCAAAGATTGCGCTCACCAGATCATGGAAATGAGACAGCATATAGCATCCTTAAACAACGGCTCCACGCGATCCTCAATCATAAATGTCAGACCCAGATGACTCTTTGCGTTTGCTTGGACACTCGGCACATGCAAGCGAACAGTCTCGTTCTGCTTCCGGTTCCCGAGAATGTGCCGAGTGTCCAAGCAAACGCAAAGAGCCATCTTGGTCTGACATTTATGATTGAGGATCGCGTGGAGCCGTTGTTTAAGGATGCTATATGCTGTCTCATTTGCATGATCTGGTGAGCGCAATCTTTGAATAGAGGTGGTGGTCACACTTTAAGGGTGTAAAACGTCACGGAGATCATCTTTTGACACTTTGGAAGGTTTAATAGGACTGAGGCACTGCTACATATGAGCAATAGCACGCATCATAGGTGCAACAGCATGCACTAAAGGACTATATTTATTTATTCATTTATTTTGAGTTAAAAATTCTTTTGGAGCTAGCACTGGTGTTTATAGGTACACCAGCATGCACAGAAGGACTACACATTTATTTTGAGTTGACATTTTTTGAGCTAGCACTGGTGTTTATGGATGTATTGTTAATTTATATATTCTATATGTTCTTGATAATTGGGTTTATGCAATTAGCGCGGTAGTATATGTCACATTAAGAACTTCATAACAGAAGTCCTTGCCGGTAAAATAATTTTCACATAGATTTTTTTTAAATCCTATTGCAAATGTTACCATTTATATTGAAATCACTTTTGTGGCACTCTGTAATATCTGACTAATAAATTGTGATTTATGAGTTATTCTAAATCATTTATTTTTTAACCTCTGTAACAATATCTCGGTATTTCATATTACATAACATATTAAGTTGATAGATGTACAATTTTTTTTAATATAGTGTTTTTTAAAGTTTGATTAGAGAGATAAAATATAATTTTAAATGATGATGATAATAGTATTATACCAGCTAGGTAACAAGAGGAGAACAAACTGCTAACATTAAATATGGCATATTATGAAAAGGAATGAGAAATTTGTTTTTAGTGCCCTTTTACACAATTCCATATTTTTTTTTAGAAATACCTGTACATTTTAAATTGTCTAATGTCATAATTTTAATGCAATGCATAATATGAAGAATTTAAATATACATATGTTTTGGATGACCTCACAGACCATATATGTTTTAGACTAGTACCACTGCTCATATTACTGTCTTGTACAATAGCTAGGTGTGGCTTGTAGTTTATTATTTAACATTATGTCAGATTATGTGACACCAGCACAATGCATAGTGCCATTAGTTTAAACACATTCAGAGACGCTCAAACCATAAATCTAACAGGTCAAGGATTGCAATAAAGTAACTGCCCAACACATACCTTTTACAATGGTACGGAGGTTTAAAAGCAAGATGGAGAACCTTATGGAAAATGGTACGTGCAAAATGTGGTAACTTTTTATTTTTATTGCAAAATTTGGTTTTAGTAATGTTGATGTAACTTCATGTGTTTAATTGTTTAGATGACAGTGTGTTTTCTTGATTTCTGTAACTGTCATTTTTTTTAGTTATGTATAACTAAAATAAACTGTCAAATAAACTGTCAAAATACCTTTAAATATACTTTAAGGTTGGCTTCAATTTTACACATCTTGATGACATATATATTTTGGTTTATCCACAAATTTAGCTTACATTAGACATACTCTAATAAAAGGCATAGTATGAAATACAGCTTTCTGTACAGTACAGTGTACATTGAAACTATAAACATTGTAACCATGTAAATATGTAAATTTACATTTTTTTTTTTTAAATGTCAAAAATAATAACACATTGAAAAAAGTTTTTTTTTTTTTTTTTTAAACAGATAATTAAAAAAAAGAAAGGGCTCATTCCCACTGGCTCTCTGGCCCATACAGTGTGAATTAGCTGTTTTTTGTGCAGTGGGAGTCGTCTGTTACTCTATGAGGATGCAGCAAATGTACAAAAATAGCTGCAGGTCCTAACTTGATAGGTATGCGTGAGTGGCTCCAAATACACAATGTCAATGTTCGGGGACATACACCTGCATCCACACGGCTTTCAGATGAGGACCTGGGGCTGTGTTCATACAGCTGCTGCATCCAAATAGCATAACGTAGGTTGCCTGCGCACAGCATTGTCTCCTGCTGATGTCAGTCAAATCCGGTGAGCAGAGAAGGCAGAAAGGGTTGCGCTGCGCTGCGCTGAGTGTGTCTGATGACACTCATAGTCTGGGTTGGGAGTCCTCATGTCTGCCCCCATAGCAAGTGGTTTGCTATGGGGGTAGACACAGAAGAAAAGGAAAGATTGCCAAGGAGGAACCCAGAAGAGGAAGTAAAGGGTGGCTCTGTGCAATATAATTGCACAGAGCAAGTAAGGATAAACCTGTTTAATAGTTTAATAAAATAATAGACTTCACAGTCACTTTAATTAACAGGTAACTTTATTCTAACAGAGACACAGGAACCAAAGCATTGCAACAATATAGGTTGCAAATTGTGAAGCCATATCAGTCTTTTAAAAATGATCACACATTCAAAAGGAAACTGCTCCGCCAGTATTGTGGCATATGGGCAAATTCACATTAGAAGGGACAGCTGCCTGATTGCTTTGCCTTAATGGCAGTTGTCTGTTCTCAACTGCAGTTGGTGTCAGTGTTGTGCACTATTTAGCACATCACACATCTCACTTAGTTTTTGTACAAACTTGTACGAAACAGTACATTTTATTTATGCTCTTGTATAGTAGTGCTGCACTCATGTAGTTCTGTACAGTGTGCTGCAATAAAATGCAGCATGTCTGTTGCAGTGTGAATGGGACACAGAACACAAATGTTTTCTGTGCATCCTTATGGTGACAGGCATTTTTTTTGTTTTACTTAATTAATATCAGAAAATACTCATGCCAACGCATAATTGTGTTCTGGGTTGTGCAGTTATTATTGTTAAAAAAATAACTAATAGAATTACCAAATATTTAAGAGTTTCTGAAAGATACAATATTTTCTTACCCAACAGCTTACCTTTGGTCGAGTAATCCTATTGAGGAACACTACCACATGTTACTACTGGAGCATTGCAAATATTTAATAATCATTTTATTAGCTATACCAGCCCTCAAAATTTCCACTCGCCTACTAGCATTTGGCGAGTGGATTTAAGCTGGGGGCGAGTGATGACAGGGCTACATGACCAATCTCCCTACAATCTGTACCTACACTTAGTCCCGATGAGATTTGCGGCCGAAGAGGAAAGATGCATGCTCCTGAAAAGTAGTCTGGTGAGCCGCGCACAGGCAGAGCAGTACACAGGTGCTCTCCTTACAATTCTCATTAAGCCATGGGACCTCCTCTCCTCACTGCCAGCCTGAATAAAAGGGGGAAGTGGGGACATGCAAGCGTGGAGCCACACACACACAGGCTCCTGATGATGAGATGAATTGGAGAGGGAGGGAGAGAGAGATGCAGAGGAGACAGCAAGAGAATGGGGAAGAGACCCAATTCTAGTGCCCTGTCCCTCTGGTCTGCCCCCAGTGCCCTGTCCCTCTGGTCTGCCCCCAGTGCCCTGTCCTATTTTGGTAAAGTTGTTGTTGGTAATATTTAATTTTGTAACCTAATTCTGCATAAAACATTTACCAGTGTCATTCCATGAGATAATCTACGAGGGCGTGTTTACGGGTGCAATTGGGCGCAGGGCAGTGTATGAATTTTTTGGCAGCTGCTGGCGAGTAACTCTTGAGGCCTGGCTAGTAGCTCAGGACTTGAAATTTTAAACCCTGAGCTATACCATACATAAATACTCTTTTTTTTGTTAGGTTTGCTTTAAATATTGGTGTGATATACTACAGTCATTTTTATTTTGAGTTCATTTAAACATACGGACATGTACAGCAGAGGATTTTAACAATAGAAGCATTCAATAAAAAGGGGACAGCGAGCTGAAGTTACACTCTGCAGAACTCAGTAAGGAGAGTGCAGACAGCTGATTGGAGGGAGGGGACACATCACTTTTACACAGCACACAGGAACAGAGCTGAGGCTGTCGATCAGCTGGAGCTTCCTTTGGGGACACTCATTGTTTAGTGTTAGGGCCACAGATTGCAGGGTGCATTGGCGCGGCTCTGTGGCTCACGCATGCGTTTGAAAATGCGTGCGGACAAAACCCCTGTTTTTAACGCATACTGTTAGACAGGTTAATTTGGTTGTTTTGCAGGCTGGTCGGTAAGGAGGCCTGTTTTTTTCCTGGGCATTCTCCAGGTTTTGTTGTCGATCAGCTGGAGCTTCGTTCACTTTCACCTTTTTTTTCCTCTGCGTCAGGAAAACTTGTCACAAGTGATTCCAGCTGATATCAGAGGAATGAAGCAGCAGACAGATGTGACACTCAGTGCTTTTAACCACTTCCAGACTGCCGCACGACTATATACGTTAGCCCTTTGAAGCAGGATATCTCTGTTATGGCAGCAGCTAGCTGCCATAACCCAGATATCCTCATCTTCAGGCAGCAGTCCGGTTTACTATAATGGTGGTCTCTGTGGCGGATTCGCAGTGAGATCACCATTATCGGTGGCGGGACAGGGCCACCCCTCCCGCCACTCTCCCACACCCTCTGACTCTTACCGGAGCCATTGGTAGCGGCGGCCGGAAGCGATGTCCGAAACAGGGCGGTAGCAATGTCAAAACGTCACTTTTTGGCTCTTAAAGGCCATTTTTTTTATTATTGCAATTTAGTGTAAATATGACATCTGAGGTCTTTTTGACCCCAAATCTCATATTTAAGAGGACCTGTCCTGCTATTGTTTACATTCCTTGTAATAGGAATAAAAGTGACCCATTTAAAAAAAAAACACTGTGTAAAAATAAATAAAATTAAGTAAAATAAATTAGAATTTATTTAATTTTTTTTTTAAAGTGCCCCCATCCCGACGAGCGAACACATACGTGAGCAGCGCCCACATATGAAAATGGTGTTCAAACCACACATGTGAGGTATCGCCACGATCGTTAAAGCGAGAGAAATAATTCTAGTCTTAGACCTCCTCTGGACCTCAAAACATGAAACATGTAGAATTTTTTAAACATCGCTTATGGAGATTTTTAAGGGTAAAAGTTTGTCGCATTCCACAAGCGGACGCAATTTTAAAGCGTGACATGTTGGGTATCAATTTACTCAGCGTAACATTATCTTTCGCAATATAAAAAAAATTGGGCTAACTTTACTGTTGTCTTATTTTTTAATAAAAAAAAAAGTGCGCTTGTAAGACTGTTGCGCAAATACGGTGTGACAAAAAGTATTGAAATGACACACAAGGAGACACACAGGTTCCAAAAGACAGCAGAGACCAGTCAGGATGCACAGAGCGAAATACTCTTACATTATACTTTTGTTGGGGGGTGGGTGCTATTTAGAATACTACAGTAATGATCAATATAATTAAGATGCTGTCATTAAACTAAAGAATCAATAGTAAGGTAATTCATTATTGTAAATGTTAAAATTAGGAATAACTTCAAATAAATACACAAATTCTAATTCACACTAATTGACTCTGATGTCTTTGCAGCTGGGATAGATGTTGATGGAAATGTGGACAGCTCTGCGGAAGAAAGTGAGGGTAAGTCACATAACCAGGACATATTACATCTAGTTAGCACCGATTACAAGCAAAGCAGTTATGTACTGTAAATTACTTTTGCTAAACATTATTAATGTTGACAGATGGGCTGTAGCATAACTCCCAACTGTCCCAGATTTTGAGGGATTGTAGCTGATTTTTATCTTTCAAAAAGTGTTTCACAGTGCTAAACCGTTCATCTGATTTACAAGTTGCTGCATTTGTAACTTGCAAAAGCCAATATAAAGGAATAGTAGTGGTAAAAAAAATCACTTGTGGGTTTAACCAATCTTGTTTTTTTGTACAATTCTCCTTTAAGGGGGCGTAGCAAGGGGGTGTGATCTATGCCTGCATACTTTTGCTGATAGGTGTTCCTCATTCCCATCTCCAAAAGTTGGAAGATATGGCTGTAGCTATATATCTTTCACTTACTATTTGAACTAAGTATGATGACATGCACATTTAAACAGCTTTGTTTAGCTCTTAAAGAATATGTAAGCCCTCACCTTTCAAATAGAAATGGAAGGCAAAACATTTATGTATATGTATAAAAAACATTATAAATATCCTTTTTTCCCCCTTTTTATATAAGGCCGCGTACACACGATCAAATCTGTCTGCTGGAAACGGTCTGCCAGACCGTTTCAGCAGACAGATTCGATCGTTTGTATGGGCAAACAGAAGGATTTGGCCAGCCGACAGATTTGAAAGCATGGATTCGACCCATGCGCGGAAGTAATTTACTTCCTGGTGCGGTGACATTGACGCCGCCACGTCACCGCCACGTCAGCGCGCTGTCTTCCAGCGGGGATTTTGGTTTGATCGTGTGTACACGATCAAACCAATACATCCCAGCAGACAGATCTGTTCTAATCGGTCTGTCCGACCGTTTTGAACAGATATATTTGCTCGTGTGTACGGGGCCTAAGTGATCCTATTCCTTCTGTTCTCAGCTGTATAAGGGTCCCAGGGAAGAGAAACCACATCACACTGATCTGTGTAGAGGGGGCATGTCAGCACAAGTCTGATCATTGAATTAGCTACCAGCACAGCTAGAAAACTGACAATGCTGTGCTCTGATCCCTATTGTGGTCAGTTTTTATAGTGGAACTTCACTCTCTCAAACAACAACTGACTAGATACCCTTGTGAACTTAAAGCTAGTCTTTGCCAAATTATCAGCTATCATTGTGATTGTATGCAGTCACTGTTTAGGTGACAATTTTCTGCTTGAGCCCTTTTGTGGAGAATGTTAATGCCAACAGGGCCACCAACGGTTTGACATTTGGCAGATTCACCATGATTTAGCCAAAATTCGAGCTGTGTATGGCCAGCTGAAATGTGATTATCCCACAAATTTATGGGGACATTTGGAGAAATACCCTCTATTTATGACCAAATGGTAAATAGAATTAGTTGCATCTTAACTTAAAGTGTTACTAAACCCAGGACTCTGCATTCACTATATCCCACAGTGCACAGAACATGGAGACGCAATAATTTTAGTAAATATAAACGCAAGAAAGGGATGAGAAGCACCAGGCAATTCCTAGTGCAGCATTATTTTATTGGGAAATATTAATGAAAACGGATTGCACTCGCATAGTGCCCACTGGTAGAGGGCTTGCCACATCCAGCATGGGAACAGAAACCACCAGTATGACCCTTAGATGGTGAGTCAAAAATTGCTTATCCCAATAAAATAATGCTGCACTCCCCTTTCTTGCTATTATCTTTCAAATTTCCTGGGTCCCCAGCCTGTGGCTGAATCAGCCTCGCTACCAACTGCAGCACTCCCAAGAGTCTGCAAAAGACTTGAGACTGGGGCAGAGGTTTACCTTCAGAGCAGGACAACTCTAAATATACAGCCAGAGCTACAATGGAATGGTTTAGATCAAAGCATATTAATGTTTTAGAATGGCCCAGTCAAAGTCTAGACCTAAACCCAATTGAGAATCTGTGGCTAGACTAGAAAATTGATGTTCAGACGCTCTCCATCCAATCTGACAGAGCTTGGGCGTTTTTTCAAAGAAGAATGGGCATAAATGTCACCCTTTAGATGTGCGAAGCTGGTAGAGACATCCCCAAAAAGACTTGCAGCTGTAATTGCAGCAAAAGGTGGTTATACAAAGCATTCACTCGGGGGGGGGGGGGGGGGGGGGGGGGGGGGCTGAATACAAATGCACGCCACACTTTTCACATATTTATTTGTAAAAAATGTGGAAAACAATTTATCGTTTTCCTCCACTTTGCAATTATATGCCACTGGTTTCGAACTGCCTGCCTGGTAATTTGGACATGTATATCTTTTGTGGTCCCCAAGGAATCCCAGAGTTCCAGGGGCCACAAAAGATATATATGTTGGCTTCCCAGGAGGGGGTGGGATGAGTGCCTTACATAAAGGAGAATTTCCTAAATACTCTTTAAAAGGAAGTCTCGTCTCCTGCTCTGCCATTGGACGACTGTTCCATCCATCATAGGGGCTTTGTATTAAAGAGGCTGCCAAGAAAACAGGAGTTTCTCTTGTATGTAATCTGTTAGCGCTCGTCCTGCCCCCTCCCTGTCTCCTCCAAGGCTGGAAATGGAATGAATCAGGCTACACTAATGACATTGGTGAGTCTGCATTCATGGCAATGGGGGTGCTGCATTCATATCAATGGGGGTGCTGCATTCATGTCAGGGGCGGATCCAGAGTCTAGTCTTTGGAGGGGCACTGCCAGAAAATACCTGTACACCATTTTGTGCAAAAGCCAGCGAAGGCGCGCATACTAATTGGCCAGAGGGGGAACCAATCAGCGGGTATAGCAGGAAGCAATGCCTACCGGTGTTCTGACAAAATCACCAGCCTGGCAGAATTTACAACCCGCGTCACTTCCTGTGACGTGGAATCAGCTGTAGCTCCAAACCGTGTGCACTGCACAGGTGCAATACGTCATACATACCTTCAGTGAGGAATTTGCCTGACAAAATGGTCGACCAACTACTGCACATGCGTGAAAATCAACAAACACTTGTAAAATTGAAGTTGCTAAGCCCATCTTGGTACACCTTACAGTCGACTTCATCACACTACAGTAAGAAGGCGGGCAGCAAACATCTCTGATCGTGGCAAGGAGCCTCTGACAGAGGCTTCTTACCACGTGATCTGCTGTGACCAATCACAGCTGATCATCGCCTGAACCAAAAAGTGACGGTAAATGGCATTCCTCAGTTTGCGCTGACAGGGAGAGCAAATCGGCAGTTCTCCTTGTCAGGGGGGGGTCTTTGCTGATAATCAGCACATTGATTACCAGCACAGCCCCCATCAGATGTGCCCATCACCTACCAATCAGTGCCCACCACAGTGCCAATCAGTGCCCACTAAAGTGCCAATCAGAGCCCACCACAGTACTAATCAGAGCCCATCACAGAAAAAAGGGGAAGGGAAGGTCACATTGGCTGGACACTGTGGTTACTTTAATTGAATTTTATTAAAGAAAAAGACAATGTTGTCATTAAGAGAGGGATCGCAGCTGTGCATACATCCATTTAACCAGTCACACAGTCAGCTCTAGGGATTGGGGTTAGATAGAAGTATTAGTTACAATGAACTTATTCTACTACCACCTTCCCATTCCCTAATATAGTCACAGTTGTGTCTAACCCAAAAGACATATATATATATATATATATATATATATATATATATATATATATATATATTGTAGCTGTTGGCTGGGTAGGGTCTAGATGCATTTTGAAGCAGGTAAATGTTTCATGGGCCACTCTACAGGCTTATTCCAGGTATTATAGTCCAAGGTTATTTAGATGTCCTTTAACCTACGGGCTCAGCTCTCATTTACCTACAGGAGGCATAAGTGGCTATTTAAACACAGGCTATAATGTCCAGGGGAAAGACTGCGAGTGTCACCTTCCTGAATGATACAAACTTAGAAAGTTCATGATTCCGTGTAGTGGAAGATGGGGAGGGAAGACTAGAGCAGGGGGAGAGAGTCGAAACTGTCAGTCGACAGCTGATCAATAAGCTCTGTATAGTATAAATAAGGATACTCTCACCATTTTGCCTGCTTCCTCGTACCTCCACCCATCCCTCCGGTTGGAGCTCCGCTTTGTATTTTTTCATCCAGCAGTAACACTTGTCAGTACCTCATCATCAGTGCTGCCCATCAGTGCTATTTATTAGTGTCCATCAGTGCCATCTGTTAGTGCCAATCAGTGCCGCCAATCAGTGCTATCTAGCATTGCCCATCATTGCAGCCGGTCAGTGTCCATCAGTGTCGCCTATCAGTGCCCATCGGTGCTGCATGTCAGTGCCGCCTATCCATGCCCATCAGTGCTGCATATCAGTGCCGCCTATCAGTGCTTATCAATTCTATATATCAGTGCCACCTTATTAGTGCCAACTCATCAGTGCCTATCGGTGCCACCTCATCAGCGCCCGTCAGTGAAGGAGAAAATTACATTTTATGACAGAAACTAAAAAATTTGTTTTTTTTCCCTTTGTTTAGCAAAAAATAAAAACCCCAGAGGTGATCAAATACCACTAAAAAAAGCTCTATTTGTGGGAAGAAAATTATAACAATTTAGTTTGGGTACTGTGTTAAATGACCTTGCAATTGTCAGTCAAAGTGCAACAGCACTGAAAGCTGAAAATTGTCCTGGACAGGAAGGGGCAAACGTGCCTGGTATTAAAGTGGTTAAAGAATTGTTGTTGTTTTTCCATGTCCCCCTCAATGTCACTTTAAAAGCACCCTCTCCCTGTTATATGGTATTTTCAGAAATGTATTCTTAGTTTATTAAATGCCCCCCAAAGCATTGCCCATGCCCTCTTTGACAATATTTTGCCTATTGGGTTTGAAAATGGCCGGAACTTAGTATTAGGATTCACCCCATGTACCCCTCTACCCCATAGACTTTACTGGGGTGTGCAGCTAAGTTCATGTTTTAGGGATTTCAAATGGCATTTAACTAAATGCCCCCTAAATCAAACCTGGGCAGATTTACCAATCTCTAACCTGCAGCAGCAGAGAAAGTGGGGGGAAGCTGTTAAGCTTTCGTTTGCTGCCTACCACACTGGTCTACCTTGTGACACTATACTATCTATGCATTGTGCACAGGGCTCAAGTCCTGTGGGAACGCGTGGGAACGGAGTTCTTGCACTTTTTTCACAGCAGGTTCCCTTTGCAGGACTAGAGCAGCCGAGCCGCCCGAGCCAATCCTTCACTAAGCGGCGATGCCCAGCTCGAGTCACTGTCAGGGGCAGGCGAACCTTAGTAATCCTGTATGTTACTGGCCGCTTCCTGTATATGGATTCATCGGGTAGTGTGCGGGTATTCCGTCACTTCCTCGATGCCGCAATGTCTCCTGGGAGCTTTTGTCATTGTTCCCAGGAGACATTGCAGAGGTCTGCCGAAAGTTATCGTGGGATTTAGAAAGAACTTGCGGCATCGAACATTGCGGCATCGAGGAAGTGACGGAATACCCGCACACTACCCAATGAATTCATATACATGAAGGGACCAGTAACATAAAGGATTACTAAGGTACAGTGGATCGAGAAAAAAAGAAAAAAACATGCGGTTTAGTAATTATGCATATGAGCGTATAATTAAAAAAAAAAAAATTTGGTGGGGGAATGGATCTTGGGTGGGAGTTCCCACACTTTTTTCACCAGGACTTGACCCCTGGTGGTGCCCAAATTGTTCTTAGGCCCCGTACACACGTCCAAGAACCTCGTCGGGCGAAACTCATCGTTCCGCCCGTCGAGGTTCCCGATGAGCAGTCGAAAAGGTCGTCAAGCCAAATTTCTTCATTGAACAACGAGGAAATAGAGAACATGCTCTCTATTTTGGCTCAATTTAAATAGACACTAGTTGTTAGCTTTATTAATGCTTGTGCATAGCTCAGTTTTATCCTATGTTCCTTAATATTTTTTAGGTATTTCAATTTTCTGTCACACACAAGAATGCAGTACTATTGATGATAGTTATGCTTCGCATTATTAAAGTGGTTGTAAAGGCTCAAGGTGCAGCAGCTCCCCAAGCCCTAAAACATACCTGAGCCTCGTCTTGATCTAGTGATGTGCACGAGAGCCTCTTCTCTCGCTGGTCTCTCCCTCCTTATTGGCTGAGACAGCAGCGGTAGCTCCTGCTACTGTCAATCACAGCCAGTGACCTAATGAGGAGAAAGTGAGGACTGGGTGGAGCCGTGTTCCATGTATATGTGTGAATGGACACATGGAGCAGTGGCTCGGAAGCTAGCTGGCTCGGGTTGCCCCAATAGCAAGCTGCCTGTTATGAGGGCACTAGGCAGGAGGAAGGAGCCTGGAGCGCCAGCGGGGGACCCAAGAAAGGGAGGATAGGGGCTGCTCTGTGCAAAACCATTGCAAAAACCAATGGTTTTGCACAGAGCAGTGCCAATTTTCCTCTTGTGTTGCTGGCGCTCCTCTTGACACAACGACCCTCCCCCCATGCCAAGTGCCCCCATAGCAAGGGACTTGCGTTGGGAGCACTTATGCTTACCAGCTCCTGAGCTGGCTCTGTGAGTCCATAAAACACTCAGCGCCCAACTCCATTCTAACTGGCTGTGATTGACAGTAGACATGTGCACAGCAAAAAAAATTGTATTATTTTGTTCCGTTTCGTATCATTCCGTAGTTTCGTACCGATTCGTCATTTCGTAAGACGCCCGCTTTCCTGTTCGTTCTCGTTCGTATTTCGAACGACACGATTTTTTCGTATTCCGATCGTTTCGTATTTTGGTTACCATTTTATTTTCGTACATGCGGGATGATTTGTTATTCTGATTAATTTATTGTGGTTTCTTGTTAGACAATAATTTTCGTGAATTTTGTACTTTCGTAAATATATCGCGGGATTCGCGGTACTTTCAACACGCGGCTCATCCATATTAACTATTGTTAAGCTCCGTACACTTGGTCAGACTTTTTTGCCAACCAACATAAAAACAAACGTTCGTTTTCAAAAAATCTGTTCGTTTGTAAGCTCCATCAGAAAACCATTTCTGGGTTCAAAAGTCTGGCCAACTGATCTCCCTTCAGACGAAAATCCACGGAAAAGTTTTTCTGGCTTTACTGTACTCGGCAGTCGGCACAAAAGAGAAGCTGATTCACTAACTACACTCACTCACTGCCCATTCAAAAAAACAAATCAAGTACACAAATTTACAAACAGACCAAAAAAAACAGATTTACAAAACACACAAATGAAAATATGAACATACGACTGAAAATACGAACAGAAAAAGGATTTAAAATACAGAATGCAAATCATTTGTTATAGATGTAATTTTCGTTCGTTCGTTCATCCGTTTCCGTTTTGTCGTATTTTCGTAAGATTGTCGTATCGTTCGTTCGTATTTGCGCTTGTTCGTTATGCGGCTCATTTGTAATACCGTAGTTTTCGTATTTTGGTGCTTTCACTTTTTCGTATGTACACATTATTCCGTGGGTACGAAAATGAACAAATTCGTAAATACATTTGTTACGAACGGGAACGCACATATCTAATTGACAGTAGCAGGCACAGATGGCTCTTGCTGCTGTGTCTGAGCCAACGAGGCAATAGAGAACCGAGAAAACCTCTGCTCTCAAGTATAAGGAGGGTGTTTGCATTAGGATTTTTACCCTCACGCATAGGATGAATTTATTAGGGGGAATTTTTATTCATTTGTCTATGCAAACCATATCTTCAGTAAACTAGTCAATCAGTGTCTAATATATTTAATCTTTTATACAGATATTGAATCAACATATTCATTAGACAAAACACAATTAAAATATACAAAGAAAAAATCTAACATTCAAGAAGACTCAAGTGACAGCGAAGATGATGAAGAATTTGAATTGCCAAAAAGAAAACGAATTGTAAGAAAATCTACAAGGAGGAGGAAAGTGGAAGAACAGGAGACTGAAACAGAAACTGAGTCTGAAGAACAGCAAACTAACAAAACAAAGTCTTATGTAGTAAAAAACATAAATAAGAATGAGAAAGTAAGCCATGACATAAAAAACAACAACAACACTAAAAGGACTAACAAAAATAATAAAAAAGAGGATCACAAAAAGAATAGGAAAGATAGCAGGTATGGAAATTCATTTATAACTTATAATTTATTTATAACTGCTCATTGTATAAATTCAGTTCTGTGTATAGACTGAACCATGAGTTATTGATTTCTGTAAATACAAAACCACTATGCATTCCTTTTAGGGATGAAATTCAAACAAACAACTAAGTACACAGCTGAATTTTATATACAGCAAAGGTTTAACCTGCCAAAAGATTTGTAATTCTCTTCGGTCATTCTTCTAATTTTTATACCTCTGCAAGAAAGCATAACCAGGTCACTGATGTCACTTCAGCAGCAACACAACTTGGTCATAGACACACACTCCAGCCTGCTAACATGAAAATAAAGGAGGAACATATAATATTGTAGTGCCATGTCTATTATAGGAAGAGAAGCCACTCCCATTGGCAATTCGCATTGATTATGATGACAGGTATCATCACTAGACATGTCCATTCCTTTTAGTTAGAATGCATTTTCGTCCGAAAATCTGTTTTTTTCGTTATCGTTTTAACAAACGATGACTAAAGCGCAAGAAACGAAAACTGAAAGATCCGACATAAAAAATGCGTTATTTTCGTTTTCGTTGCGGTAAAAATTCGATATAGAGAGATTCGACATTATAGAGAAAAAATTCGACATCATAGAGAAAAGATTCGACACTATAGAAATAATAGATTCGACATTACAGAGAATAGATTTCGATTTATGAGAAAATAGATTCAACATTGTAGAGAATAGATTCAACATTATTACTAGTCATACAACATTAGAATTCTTGTAGGCGGAATATTCGAACGGAAATGTACGATTCAACGTAAAGTTTCGAAGTTCCGTCAAATATTCTTTTGACCATTTGACAGAAACCAAGTATTATTGGATTTTTGGACGAAAGCTATTCCCCAACGAAAAACTAAATAAATCAAAACGATTTTCGGGAGTAACTAAATAAATGTATTTTCCATACGAAAAAACAAAACAAAATATTCCTGTCTGCACATGTCTAATCATCACTACTGTATGTAACAGTCAACTAGACCAACACACTCTATTTTAGTAAGCCGTGATGTCCAGTAATAGTATAGCACATTTTCAGACTGAACCTTGGCTCCTTGTGCATTTGTAAGGTTAGGTTGGGGGGTGGTTGTCACAGCCTCCATATTTCCCTCCTCAGGAGGCCTACCCTGGGGTGGGTTCTTCTGGGCTACGCTAGTCATTTCGAAAAGGGTCACTTGTCCGAAACATGGGGTACCTTTACTTGGTTGGACAAATTGAACTTCAGTAAACTCTCTTGATGCTAAGCTTTTTTAAGGCCTTGACTCCCAGATTTGATGTGCATTTGTGCCATGGTAGAGTAGGGACAGATATCCCGCCTGTTATGGACAGCACTAGCAGTTAAAGGTTCCTGAGGATGGCGGGGAAAAGCTTAGGGCTCGCAACTTTTTTAGGACACCTACCTGTTGGGCACAAGACAGTCAGGCAGCATTCTTCCCCTCTCTACAGACGCTGATAGTTGGCTATAGTCGGCTCTTTACGTGCTGTTGGAACTGTGCATGTTTTCGGTTAGGCTGCCTTCCCACCGTGTTATTTGTTAAGTGCTTCTTCATTATTTTAATATACGTTTTTTCACTGGACTGGGACTAAGTGTATTTTTCCGCTACACTATGCTTCACCCCACCTAGACCTTCTACTCCTGTCCAGCATAGCTCCGCTACCACATACCCAGTAATGGAATGGGGCCCCGCCATGCACCTAGTGCAGATTTCATGAGTGCACTACACTTAACTCTTCCTTTTCCATACCTGTGCCCAGACTGAGATCCTCTGTGGTGCTTCTCTGATTCCACTGCCATAGGAGACAGACCGCTAACAGAAAAAGTGCCGACAACTCCTCCTGCAATAGGCTTTGCCGCCTGTCACATGAACACATGTGTATTTGCATTACACTTGATCATTCCAGATAAAATTAGTGTCAGTCTTTTTCTAACATTCATAGTCCCTAACTCAGGTCATTATGGTAGAATTCCAGCATTGGTGTCTTTGGACATTTTGTAGCTTCTCAGTGGTCCCATACTCTGTAGGTGATCCAGTAGGTGCTCCAGTTTCAGCAGAAGGCTGTGTGGACAAACACTGGTAACAACAGCATATCATGCCATCTGCACACCTACTTAGTCAACGCCTTCTGAATTGGACCCCTGTCCCATTTTTATACAGTACAGGAGAAGTGGGTCAGACTTAAGAAAGCCTGTAAGGCCGCGTACACATGACCAAATATATCTGTTCAAATCGGTCTGACAGACCGATTTGAACAGATATGTCTGCTGGCTGCTTTGGTTTGATCGCTGTACACACGATCAAACCAAAATCCCCGCCGGCAGACAGCGCGGTGACGTGGCGGTGACGTTGACGCCGCCACGTCACCGCACCAGGAAGTAAATTACTTCCACGCATGCGTCAGATCCATTCGACGTATGTGCGAGCAGATATATCTGCTGGTTAGCGTACTAACCAGCAGATATATCGGTCCGACGGGTTCCCAGCAGACAGATTTTAAAGCATGTTTTAAAATCTGTCGGCTGGCCAAATCCGTCGGCTCGCCCGTACACACGATCGAATCTGTCTGCTGAGACGGTCTGTCAGACCATTTTCAGCAGATAGATTTGATCGTGTGTACGCGGCCTAAAGAAAGAACAAGGTAACATATTAACACTCACTCTCCCATCTGGGGAAGCAAACAACTCAACCTGCTTACACGAACACTTGAACATGACTGCAAAATATAAGAAAAAAAATGTGTGAGGTCCACCTCAACAATCCATACCAGGCCCTTATTCAAGCATTTTTTTTCTTGTTTTTTTGTGTGGAGTTCCTCCTTAAAATTCATACTAGAATTGGGGAGACCTCACTTTTTTTGACGTGGGGTCCCCATTAAAATCTATATAAGACCTGAAGGGCAGATATGAATTAGGAGGGGAACCCTGTGCTGTTTTTTGTGTGAGGGGTCCCTCAGTAACATTATACCAGACCCTTATGGAGGCTAATGGTCTGGTATAGTTAAAGGAAATAGCAGAACAAATCAGCTGAGAGCTGTCACTTTGCTGGCAATTTAAAGGGGTTGTAAAGGTTTGTTTTTTATTTTCTAAATACAGGTATGTTCTTTTAAGCTAGTGCATTGTTGGTTCACTTACCTTTTGCTTCAATTTCCTTTCTAAATGTTTTTTTTCTTTGTCTGAATTTCTCACTTCCTGTTTCTCCTCAGTAAGCTTGCCCCCATCATCCGAGCCGTTCTGGCTGGGGGTTAGTCAGCGTGCTCGCCCCCTTCCTTGGGACTACATCCCTGTGGAAAGATGCTGTGTTCCCATTAATTTTGGCAACAAAACTTTAACCATGTTAGCCAAACCTTGCTTGAACTGAACCCAGGTACAGGTATGTTTGTCTCATCACTAATTATTATTAGGAATGAGGTTTGAGTTTGGAGCCACGTTGGGTTCAAGGCAGATCTCACAGTTTATTTGTTAAGTAAAACTCTTAATTTATGGATGAAAATGGATTAAGATTGGCACACACACCCATTATGCAACATATAATCTTTCTCTCTGGTCAGATAAGTTGCTGAGAGCTAATAATGGGGAGAAATACAGTGCTACACAATGCTGTGAAGTGCTATACTGTAGGTTTCAGTCATTTATTGGGGTCATTTTATTTCATTTAATGTTTCTCTCGAGTTAAAAAAGGACGTAGCAGAGGTAGAGTCACACAAAGTGGAGGTGGTGCATGCGTGCCATTTCATTTTCATCATGACCAAATAATACAGTCACAGCAAATGCAAAAGATAGTTCAATGGCTAACAAAACCTCCACAACCTACATTGTCCCAGGTACAGAGCAGTATAGAGCAGTTGTCTGCCAGTATTATTATTTGCTGGCCTCTTCCTTCTCTGATAATCCCACTATAGCCCCACAAATTGAGGAGCCTGCAGAATTTTTGACCATACCATAGCCAACTTGCAGCAGGAGGATGATTTGAGTGATGTGCAAGTCATACTCTTTTCTGACATGAATCTTTTTAGACAACCAAGAGGGTAACTCCTGGGCTACTGATAGAGGGGACCACTGGTACTCATTTAGGAGGCCTGAACATCAGGGGGAATCGATGCAGCAAGGAGGAGGGCCAAATACAGGAACAATGCCTTGTGCGTCTCTCTGCAGCACCTGTAAGTAGAAAAAATCCTGCAAGACAAAGGCATAATGAGCTAGTATGCATAGCATACTAGCTCATTATGTATTACTTATGTATTACTTATGTATTACTTATGTATTACTTACCTCAGATCGAAGCCCCCGCAGCTGGCCTCGTCTCCCCTTCCTGGCCGCCGACATCTCTCCTGGGCCTACTTCCGGGTATCGCGGCTCCGGCGCTGTGATTGGCTATAGCCGATTAATGTAAAAAGTAATGAAGCTGTTTGATGTCATTGACCGAATATGGTCATGTCCATACTCAGTCAATCATGTCGCCCCAGAATACCTGCTGGCTTATTTACTATGTGAAACAAGTCAGTGGACCGGCAGCAGTAGTAAAACTGCCACTAAATTAATTATTTCTGGCTGCAGTCAGATATTCGGCACAGGGAGTAAAGCCAAATATTGCCATTTTGTTAGCCCATTCAATTAACCTCAAACTGCTAGAGTTCAGGTTAAAGCCTCTGTCAACCTGAACCCTAAGTTCATCCCTAGTGACAAATCACAATTTTGGGATTTCACTCACTTTCATTCCTGGTGACAGTAGACAAATATGTTCGTGACTAGCATCAGGGTTCTTGATTTGTTTGAAACATTGAAACTGCAATGTGACATGGTGCGTTTATATATATATATATATTATTATTATTTTTTTAGCTCCTCAAGCTCCTCAAGCTCCTCAAGCTCTGATGAAGAAAGTTTGTCAGAAGGAGAAAGAGAGAGGCTAATGAAAGAAGTCGAAGAGAAAAAAAAAGTGGTTTCAAACATGAGAAGCAAACCTTGGCGCATGTCAAAAAAACTTCACGTGCTAAAGTAAGATACTAATAAAATGTATAATGCATGGATATTGAATCATAATTTCCTATAAGGCAATGTTTAACCAGAAGAATAAAGAGGGGTATATTTATTGTTTATATTTGATAATGATAGGGAATCCGCCCATATTTATTGGTGTCTGCAGCCAAAGAAGCTTTCATAAAAAGACTATGCCCTTTGTTTGCTAACTAGTGGTACCTGTGCAAAACTGTTGACTTGAGAAAAAATGCTCTGCCTGTATAGCACTAACAATGACACAAGAAAAATATTTTGTACCTTTGTAATATTGCAAAAATATAATTTATAGGAACAGTAATTTCAACGGTGTGAAGGCCAGGGTTATCTAGCTCAAGTGTAGCACTCACCAGCCAGAATTTGTTATTTTAGGGCTTGTTGGCCATTTTTTATTTAACTGAAAGTCTAAAAAAAAAAAAACTTGAGTTTCCCTCACAGGGGTATTTAGCATTGAGGCCTACGCATATAGCCCTGTGTTTCTGGCCTTACTCCTCAGTAGCGATGAGCTTCGAGTTCGAGTCGAGTCAAACTCATGTTCGACTCGAACATTGCCTGTTCGCCTGTTTGGCGAACAACGAACAATTAGGGGTGTTCGCGGCAAATTCGAAAAGCCACGGAACACCCTGTTAAAGTCTATGGGAGAAATCTAAAGTGATAATTTTAAAGGCTAATATGCAAGTTATTGTCATAAAAAGTGTTTGGGGACCCGGGTCCTGTCTCAGGGGACATGTATCAATGCAAAAAAAAGTTTTTAAAAAATAAGTTTTTTCGGGAGCAGTACATTTAATAATGCTAAAAGTGAAACAATAAAAGTGAAATATTCCTTTAAATTTCATACATGGGGGGGGGGGGGGGTGTAAAGTCAGCATGTGAAAAAGCGCATGTTTCCCGTACATAGAACTGTTTCTGAAAGAAAAAAAGTCATTTAAAACCAGCTTTGTGGCTATAATGAATTGTCGGCTCTGGCAATTCAGAGAGGATTCATTAAAAAAAAATGACGTGGTGTTCCCCCCAAATATCCATTCCAGGCCCTTCAGGTCTGGTGTGGATTTTTAGGGGAACTCCACCCCAATTTAAAAAAAAAAATGGCGTGGAGTTCCCCCAAAAATTCATACCAGACCCCTTATCCGAGCACGCTAACCTGGCCGGCCGCAGAAAAGAGGGGGGGACCTGGTCTGTGGGCAGGGGGCTTATCAGAATCTGGAAGACCCCTTTAACAAAGGGGACCCCCAGATCCTGGCCCCCCCTATGTGAATTGGTAATGGGGTACACTGTACCCCTACCATTTCACGAAGGAAGTGTAAATAGTTTAAAAAAAAAACACACAGACACCGTAGAAAAAAGTCCTTTATTAATAAAAATTTTTTAAATCCAGCGATGGTAATCCACTCTCGATGCGGCTCCCCGCTCCAACGTTGTCTTCTATCCAGCGACGGATGATCTCTCCAGCGACGGGTGATCAGTGGTCTGGTCCAGCGATGAGAAGATCCATCCATCCAGAGCGCAGCAGCCGACCTCCTCTCTCCGCTGGACACAGCTCAGCGGAATGAAGCGGCCGATGCTTTGACATTTCTTATATAGGGGAGACGGGCCACCCGTCACGTGACCCCGCCCTCTCTGATGCAAGGGGGAAGACCAGCTTTCCCAGTGACGTAGCAGAGGGTGCGTCAGAGGGGCGGGGTCACGTGATGGGTGGCCCGCCTCCCCTATATAAGAAATGTCAAAGCTCCAGCGCGTCATTCCGCTGGGCTGTGTCCAGTGGAGAGAGGAGGTCGGCTGCTGCGCTCTGGATGGATGGATCTTCTCATTCTTCACCACTTGTGCACTCACTGGAGGTGTTTGACCCCTTTTTAGGTGGGTCAAAAAAGGCTTTGTTGCTCTCACAAGCTAGCCTCCCCCTGAAATAAGCTTCAACGTTTCCTCCAGTGTTTAGAGTTTATTCATAAATCAAATGATCAAATGGGAGACATAGAGAAAATATCATATAGTATTTATTTAAAATTGGTTGGAATTATAAAAAGAGTTATTACACTCACGTTTCAGTGCCCAAAAAGCCGGGGTTCAGTCAAAAGAGCCAACTCGTCAAAATCTCCAATTACGTCACTCTCCAGCAGAAGTAATTGCAGATTTTGACGACTAACTAATCTGGAATATGGTCGCCTCAGAGGCAGTGACAACTTTTTTTACTGCTTAGCCGTTGCTCTATCAAAACAGCCAACACTTCATGTATTGTAGTGTATACACTGCCAGCGTTCAGTAAAAACAGGCAGGCCATGTAATCTGCAATCACTGCTGCTGGGAAGAAACCAGAAGGGATATAATTGGAGATTTTGACGAGTTGGCTCTTTTGACAGAACGGCGGCACCTGCATTAACAGCATGTATATTATGGGATTTCGTCACCTAAAAAGGGGTTAAACATCTCTGGTGAGTGCACACTATAAGCAGTGTAGGATTTAGAAAAATTCCATTGGAAGACCTTTTTTTTGGTGTTGGGATTATATCACATTGGACTGATTTATTTATTATATGTTTATATTCACTTATGTTTTGATAGAATATTAGGATGGTTGTATTAACATATGGTTATATTTGTATAAGAGTGCCATACCTTTATTGTATTTTTTGTTATGTCACAAATGGGTTCATTCCATTCATAAAGGGGCAGCTATATGCATACACACTAATTAAGCACCATACATTGATCACGTGTTTACCTACACATTGTATATATGGATGTTTAACTCTTTACTGCATTTCAATTAAATGCTAATAACTGATCTTTCAGAAGGGGTACTGACACAAAAGTGCCAAATCCGATCAAGTTTAAAAAATGAAACAAAGAAAGAGGGCACACCAGCCTAATCCAACACCTTCTGATACCATTAAATTGTTAAAAAGATGTTAAAATACTGAAGCTCAGGGATTGACCTTTGGAGTGTGTTAGCTATTCTGCACTTACTACAAATTGATATTGGAGATTTCTTAAATCACATTTAGGCCCTGAAAATGTGAAAGGGGCCTTGCATTTGGCTTTTGACGACGCTTGTGATTAAAAATGTTTGCAAGTATTTTAGAGCTATAGTAAATAAAAATAAAAATCTTCTAGACCCCCTGCAATGTAATGGCATAATGTCACCTCCCCATTGACAGGACTTCCATCTTCACCCTGTCTTCTTATGAAAATGACCCATTTTCAATATCCTGACTGAGGGAAAGAGGCCCTCACCCAAGATTTGACGGTACATGGCCCTGTCCATAGTGCCTTGATGCGGTGAAGTTGTCTTGTCACCTTAGCAGAAAAATACCCCCAAAGCATAATGTATCCACCTCCATGTTTGATGGTGGGGATGATGTTCTTGGGGTCATAGGGCAGCATTCCTCCTTTTCCAAACATGGCGAGTTGAGTTGATGCCAAAGAGCTTGATTTTGGTCTCATCTCACGACAACACTTTCACCCAGTTCTCCTATGAATCATTCAGATGTTCATTAGCAAACTGCAGATGGGCCTGTACATGTGCTTTTTTGAGCAAGGGGACCTTGCGGGCACTGCAAGTTTTCAGTCCTTCACAGCGTAGTGTGTTGCCAATTATTTTCTTAGTGACTATGGTCCCAGCTGCCTTAAATTCATTGACAAGGTTCTCTCGTGTAGGTCTGGGCTGATTTCTCACGTTTTATCATGATCATCGAAACTCCACGAGTTGAGATCTTGCCTGGAGCCCCAGACCGAGGGAGATTGACAGTTATTTTGTGTTTCTTCTATTTGCGAATAATCCCACCAACTGTTGTCACCCTCTCATCAAGCTGTTTGGCAATGGTCTTGTAGTCCATTCCAGCCTTGTGTAGGTCTACAATCTTTTCCCTGACATCCTTGGACAGTTCTTTGGTCTTGGCCATGGTGGAAAGATTAGAATCTGATTGATTGCAGTGGCGGCTGGTGTTTAAAATTTTTGGGGGGGCGCAAACGGAAAAAAAAAAATTGCAGCCTCACTGTGCCCATCACATGCAGCCACTGTGCCATCAAACGCAGCCACTGTGCCATGCCACCAAATGCAGCCACTGTGCCATCAATTGTCACCACTGTGCCATGCCACCAAATGCAGCCACTGTGCCATCAATTGTCACCACTGTGCCATGCAACACAGCAACTGTGCCATCAATTGTCACCACTGTGCCATGCCACCAAATGCAGCCACTGTGCCATGCCATCAAACACAGCAACTGTGCCATCAATTGTCACCACTGTGCCATGCCATCAAATGCAGTCACTGTGCCATCAATTGTCACCACTGTGCCATGCCATCAAACACAGCAACTGTGCCATCAATTGTCACCACTGTACCATGCCATCAAACGCAGCCACTGTGCCATCAATTGTCACCACTGTGCCATGCAACACAGCAACTGTGCCATCGATTGTCACCACTGTGCCATGCCACCAAATGCAGCCACTGTGCCATCAATTGTCACCACTGTGCCATGCCATCAAACACAGCAACTGTGCCATCAATTGTCACCACTGTGCCATGCCATCAAATGCAGTCACTGTCCCATCAATTGTCACCACTGTGCCATGCAACACAGCAACTTTGCCATCAATTGTCACCACTGTGCCTTGCCATCAAATGCAGTCACTGTGCCATCAATTGTCACCACTGTGCCATGCCATCAAACACAGCAACTGTGCCATCAATTGTCACCACTGTGCCATGCCATCAAACGCAGCTACTGCGCTATCAAACGCAGCCACTGTGCCATCAATTGTCACCACTGTGCCATGCGATCAAACGCAGTCACTGTGCCATGCCATCAAACGCAGCCACTGTTCCATCAATTGTCACCACTGTGCCATGCCATCAAACACAGCAACTGTGCCATCAATTGTCACCACTGTGCCATGCCATCAAATGCAGTCACTGTGCCATTAATTGTCACCACTGTGCCATGCAACACAGCAACTGTGCCATCAATTGTCACCACTGTGCCTTGCCATCAAATGCAGTCACTGTGCCATCAATTGTCACCACTGTGCCATGCCATCAAACACAGCAACTCTGCCATCAATTGTCACCACTGTTCCATGCCATCAAACGCAGCTACTGTGCCATCAAACGCAGTCACTGTGCCATGCCATCAAACGCAGCCACTGTGCCATGCCATCAAACGCAGCCACTGTTCCATCCATTGTCACAACTGTGCCATGCCATTAAACGCAGCCACTGTGCCCCTCAATTGTTTCCACTGTGCCATGCCATCAAACGCAGCCACTGTGCCCCTCAATTGTTGCCACTGTGCCAATTGTCACCACTGTGCCCTTTAATTGTCACCACTGTGCCCATTGATGCCACTGTGCATGTCACTGTGCCCTTTTAATGTTACCACTGTGCCCCATATTGCCACTGTGCCCATTGTCACCACTGTGCCCCATGATGCCACTGTGCCAATTGTCGCCTCTGTGTCCTTTGTCACCACTGTGCCCCATGATGCCACTGTGCCCATTGTCGCCCCTTTCCCTGTAAAAAACACTTACCTGAATCTTCCATGTCCTCCCTCGATGTCTTCTGCCGCCGAGGTGAAGCTTCAGCCAATCAGGATCCAGATAACCAGAATCCGGGAACCTGATTGGCTAAAACGGCCGTCAGTCTTATGCAAGGAACGCAGGTTGCCTGCGCTCCGAGTATAGACTTCCGAGAGCCGGAGGGCGGTACTGGAAAAGCCTATGAGAGCCGCTGGCTTTGATAGGCAGTTCCCCTCAGCCAACCAGCTGCCGCTATTCGGGTAACCGGCGACCCATGTCCTGTTATATGAATAGACCAGGCAGCTGGCAACAATGATAACTCACATTCAATGCATTGCATTAAATGTGTGTTATTTGCGAGGGGGGTGGCACTGCAGGAAGTTGTAATGTTTGCAAGCTAATCCTGGCTTGGCCCCCCCTCCATATTAATTCTCTGAATAGCATCTCTATTTTCTTAAACCAAGCCTGACCTATCCAGATCGGGGAATTGTGTAGCGAGTATAGTAGCTGCGGCTGCCATACCATTTTTATAAGATTGCAGCGTCCTGCTACAGACAGCGGGAGTCGTTTCCATATATCACTCTTTTGTTTTAATTTAAGTAAAAGTGGGGCGAAATTAATATTGGCATATTGGGTGACGTCCTTAGTGACCCAAATCCCTAAGTATTTCAATTTGGTGACCACACTCAATTGGGGCACACCTGGTATTGACTGAGCACCAAGTGGTTCCAGTGGTAGCAGAGCGGATTTGTCCCAATTGATAACCAGACCCGAAAACTGTCCAAATTCCCCAACCATTTTTACTACGCTTCCCAGTGAGGTCCCGACATCTCCTAAAAAAAATAATAATGCGATTCTGTCTTCCCCCTCCTGTCTCCTAAACCCCCTTACATCTGTCCTTGATCTGGCCATAATTGCCAGGGGCTCCATGGCGAGGGCAAACAAAAGGGGGGACAGGGGACACTCTCCAATTGGAACACCTCTGAAATCTTGTTATTAATTCTGATTTTAGCCCTGGGTTCACTATACAATAGTTTAACCCATCTAATAAAAAGAGGTCCGAAGCCAAAAACCTCTAGCACTCTCCACAGATATGCCCATTCCAAGCTATCAAAGGCTTTTGCGGCATCAAGAGATAACACCGCTCTAGTACCCTCGTTGTCTACTGGTGTTTGTATATTTAGGAAGAGCCTTCTAATATTGGTGCTTGTTGCCCTACCTGGTATAAAGCCAGTCTGGTCTGGATGAATTAAATGATTAATATCATAGGCGTGCGCACAGGGTGTGCCAGGTGTGCCCAGGCACACCCTAATCACCCTGTGCAGAAGAGATCCCCCTACTGACCTGGCTCCCCCTCCTTCCCCCCACAGCACTGCCAGTTTCCCTCCTCTCCCACTGGTTGTTGCTGTGGATGTTTTGGGATGAGTGGGGGAAGAGGCCAGTAAATATGCCATTTACCTGCCCCTTCCCTTTCTGAATGAACATTGTGAGTGATCGGTAGAGTGTGATTGAGCTTTGAGTTTGCCCAGGCACACCCTAATGCCAAAGGCTGCGCACACCTATGATTAATATACTTATTTAAACGAGTGGCGAGTACCTTAGCGAGGATCTTTACATCGGTGCACAACAGGGAGATTGGACGGTAGGATGAGGGATCTAGTGGATCTTTTCCCTCCTAGTGTATTGCTATAATGGTCGCCTCCGACATTGAGCTGGGAAGTGTTCCCTCACTCATTGCCCCCTCCAATGTCTTCAATAATTCCGGGAGTAGTGCCTCACCGTACCGTTTGTATACCTCTATTGGAAGCCCATCTGGGCCTGGAGACTTTTGGTTGGGCATTCCTGCCACTGCTTGCTTTATTTCCTCTAGAGCAGGCATCCCCAAACTATGGCCCTCCAGCTGTTGCGGAACTACAAATCCCATGAGGCATTGTGAAACTCTGACATTCACAGACATGACTGAGCATGATGGGAAATGTAGTTCCTGAACAACTGGAGGGCCATAGTTTGAGGACCCCTGCTCTAGAGTGATTGTTGCCTCTAGTTCCTGCTTATCCTTTGCTGGCAGAGTAGGGACTGATATTGCCTGGAGGAAGGCTCCCATAGCTCCTTGCCTAGGTCCCTTTGTGGATTTGTACAACGCCCTGTAATAGTCACAAAACTTATGTATCACCGCTTGACCTTCTGTGACAATTTCTCCCACAGTTATCCTTATTGCTGGGACATTTGATGGGGGGGGGGGAGTTAGTTCTACACAGCAGGGACAGTATACGTCCTACTTTCTCCCCCTCTCCAAACTGGCATTGCCTCTGAAGAATTTGCTTGTTCTCGGACCTTCTTGTAATAGCCGTTCTATACTCTGCCTGCTTCTCCACCCATTCTTGCTTTCTACTCAAAGTGGGCTCCTCAATATACCTTAACTCTGCTTGAGTCACCTCGAGGCCAAGTTTGCCCTCTTTTTCTCTGGCTTCTCTTTTTCCTCTTGCTACCTGCTGAATCAAAAGTCCTCTTAGAAAGGCTTTCAAGGAGTCCCAGACCACCCCCGTCGACGCCGAACCCATGTTGAGTTGTATATATTCTTTCATTTTGAAGACCAAGTTCCCCGCATCGCCAATCAGCTCGAGCCAACCCGGATTGAATTTCCATTCGTTACGGGGCGACCCAAACCCAATCTTAACTGTCAACAGCAATGGAGAGTGGTCTGACACCCCTCTGGGGCCGTACTCTATCCCATTCACCAGAGGTAGTGCTTCCTCGTTAGCAAGAGCCATATCAATTCTAGAGAGCGTCCGGTGCAAGCTCGAGTAGCATGAGTATTGGCGTGTCTGTAGGTAATAAGTTTGCCATATATCCCTAATCCCTATTTCCTCCAGGAGTCGTGCCAGTCGACCCTCACTTGGTGTACTGGTTTTGCTCCCAGGAGGAAATCTATCCAGGCTTCTATCCAACAACTCATTATAATCACCTACAGCTATTACTGGAACTCCTATTTTATCCAGCATAAACTTAAGGAGTCTGTGTAAGACGTCAAACTTGAACGGAGGGGGAATGTAGATGTTAGCCAGGACGCATGGTCTGTTCGCAATTAAACAAAAAAGGAATATATACCGTCCTTGGTCATCTATACAGGACTCTGTGCAGGAGAACATCACTCCCCGCCCCACCAGTATGCTCACCCCCCTGGAATAGGAGGAGTGCATTGAGTGGTACTGGGACTGGAACTTCTGATTATTTAACTGGGCAACTGTGTCCCTAGTCAGGTGTGTCTCTTGTAGGCACAAAATTTCTGGCTTACCCTCGTCCAAGAGTGACATAACTGATATCCTCTTGATTGGGTCCCCCATACCTCGTACATTCCAGAAAGCAATAGCCAGTGTCTTATCCTGCATCTAAAAATGTAGGTGCGATAGTAGAGTGCTCGGGTCTAATCCTCAAATAGGGGTCTATGTTCATCTCGCTCCTCGGTAGATAGTCACCCAGATCAATATATGCCCTTCCTCCTTTCATCTCTACCTTTCCCTCCTCTTGCAGCAACAACATCATTAACAAGCAAAATCCCTGCCCTACACCTCACCACCCCCCTCCCCTTCCCCTGCCCTGCTGGGCTCTCCCACGGGGCTTGTCCAATGACCACCCTTCTCCCTTCAACATACATCAACTGTAGGTGTCTCCAACCCCCCCCCCCCCAAGTGGATATGGGGGAAAAATATTTTTTTTATATGAGACCGTACCCTTTGGTCAATCACTTAATGTTTAGGGGCCTAGTAACTAACTTTGTGAACATTAATCAAACATATTAAACAATATAAGCGATGAGAAAAAAAAAATATATATATATATATCAACATTATTAACCTTTGTCAAAAAGTACTTAAGTATACCGTAAGTGTTAATAAAGTGCAACATACAGCAGTGAAAAAGATGGTTTTAAATATACCTGTGCGTGCTTGCGCACGTACATGTATGTGCCACCTACCCCCCTAAAAGAGAAGAAGTTATCCCCCTAATTAATTACCTAGTGTTAAGGCCCTTGTAGCGGGAATCGTAAACATACGTGAACCATATTGAATAGTATCACAGGGACTCACGTCCATTTTATTAACCTTAGTCAAATAGTGCTTGAGTGTAACATAAGTGTTAATAAAGTGCAAAGTGCTGAAGTGGCGGGGTAGTTTTAAACATGCCCGTGAGCATACACACACATTCCCCCCTCCAAAAAAGAAAAAAAAAAAGGGGGGAAAATCCCTTCTTTTTCCTTAATTAGAAGGGGGGGGGGGCACTAATATAATTTCCTGGCTTTGTTTTACTATTCATTTTAAATGTGCTCTGCTTGCTTCAGAGTTCTGAATTTAGCAGAACACACAACATAGTTGTGAAGAATGCTGCCATGCTTAATAAATATATGTGGTATTTTTTGTGCAAAATGGTCCCACTGCTTCTTTCAAAATAAACCACTTAGTATACTCCTTGTACCCTATAGTATCAAAGGTAATGGAGCTACATTTGGCCTACAAATAAAAGCTGTCTATTATTTTTTTATGTGGACATGTTGTGTTAATTGCACCTTTTCTTTAATCAGGGATGCACAGGATTTTGTTGAGAGATTTGAAGGAGCTCTAGGAAGAGGGAAGGGAAGAAAGCTCTATGCATATAAAATCATGATGGCTAAGGTATTTTCTCAAACAGCAATTTGTGCTGGAAATGTGAACAGTATGTATTATTATATAATGATTTTAAAATAGTATTGCTAAGGGCCCTTTCACTCTTGAACGACCTGAAATTTGCCCGACTTTGACACCACTTGAATCACTGCCTGTGTAATATTGACAATGGACCTCAAGTTGCATTAAAGTCAGACCAAAGTGGTGCAGGGACTACTTTGAAGTTGCTGCGACTTAAAGTCGCACAGATATAAATGGTACTCATTGGAAATCATGGAGTACGACTTGTAATGCAACTTTGCAGTCCCAAGTCGCACAAGTGTGAAAGGGACCTTATTGATATTTCATTATTGCAACAGTTTTTTTTATGTGAACATAAAGGTAAGTTAAACAGAAGCAACTGTATATTGTGATTTAAACAATAATCTTATACCACCTGGTAAAATAATATAGTAAGTAACATATATTATTATATTAATATTATTATACAGGAATTATATAGCGCCAACTGTTTGCGCAGCACTTTACAACATTAGGGCAACAAGTACAATACAATTTAACGCATAAGGAATCAGAGGGCGCTGTTTGTTAGAGCTTACAATCTAGAAGGTTTGTATATATGCAGTATATATATATGTACATACATCACACTTTTACATGGATTCTTATCCTCAACATTTAGTGTATATTTTAGGGTTGTCCCGATACCGAGCATTTGCCCGAGTACTCCGAAGCTTCACCCGATACCTGGACAGTCAGGAATGATCAATGCGGCTGGAGGAGTTACAAGCACCGACATCCATGTATAGATTTCAATAAAGGCTCACAGCTTCTCCCTGGACGGTGGGCCCCTTTCAGCTGCTTTAGTGAAATCTATAGAGCGGTGATCGGTGCTTGTAACTTCCCCAAAAGCCGCACCAATTACCGCTGACTGTCCCTGTACCCTCCTCCAGTCCCCCTCCGTGTTCCCCTCCGTTCTGGTGCTGTCCCCCTCTGCACTCCATGTTCCCCTCTGGTCTGCTGCTGTCCCCCTCCGCACACTGTGAGCCCCTACGTTCTGCTGCTGTCCCCCTCCGCGCTCTGTGTCCCCCTCAATGTCCTCCTCTGTCCTCGCTCTGACAGGATGGAGATTGGAGGTAAGAGCCGGTAAACCCACATCACTGACTCTGTCCATTCGCATAACTGTAACCTGTGTTTACGATGCTTCAGTTTATGAATGGAGAGGAGCTTATATCTCCTCTCCATTCATTTTCAGTGAATATGAGGCTGCTGAGAAAGGGAATTTGTGTTCTCAGTCCCTTTCTCTGTCTCAAAGGGGAGATGTCAGGGGTCTGTTATATGAATTGTAAAAAAATAATAACAAATAAAAAAAACACTGACACCATCCACTCTCCCACCTTAAAAAAAAACAGAAAGCATTGTAAAAAAAAAAAAACCATAACAAAAAATAAATTGTAAAAAATAAAAATTGTAAAAAAAAATAAAAAAAACTACTGATACATGTGCCACTGTCACATGACATAAAAAAAAAAGTATCAGTATCGGCAAGTACTTGAAAAAAAGTACTTGTACTCGGTCTTAAAAAAGTGGTATCAGGACAACCCTAGTATATTTTTATTTCATGTGTGGGTTTTATCAAATTTTGATCACTTGAGGGATGTGAAAAAAAGTTATTCACTGTTTGCTCCATTGTATGTGGAATTCCATTATTGCATAGATAAGGGAAGCCATTTATGGAAATCTTGCTGTTTTACAGTAAATTTTCCTTTTTTTGCTTACCAAGACCAATGGGAGGACATAGAGTAGGTCCTCGTGTGCACAAAAATGCATATAGCTTTTTCACAGTGATTGTTAATGCTTCTCCAAACATTACATTTATTGCAGTGCTGTGTACATTGTTACCAATGCAAACTTCAATGCACTTATATTTCCCTTATTATAGCATAAAATCTGTATTTTATTTGTAGAAATGGATGAAATTCAAGAGAGATTTTGAAAATTTTAAAACTGCTTGCATACCCTGGGAAATGAAAATAAAAGAAATTGAAAGTAAGCGGAATACATTTCCTCAAACCTATTAACCACTTCCATACCGGCTGATTCTGCCATTCCTCTCCTACATGTAAAAATCATATTTTTTTGCTAGAAAATTACCCAGTACCCCAAAACATTATATATATTTTTTTATCTGAGACCCTAGGGAATAAAATGGCAGTTGTTGCAATTCTTTATGTCACGCGGTATCTGCGCAGCAATTTTTCAAATACGCTTAAAATATTTATTTTATTCTAATCTTTTATTTTAGATCACTTTTAGGCAAGTGCAACCCAGACAAATGATACCTTCTAAAAAAAAAATGGTGATACTGTAAAATATATAGCTATTATCTATCTATCTATCTATCTATCTATCTATCTATCTATCTATCTATCTATCTATCTATCTATCTATCTATCTATCTATCTATCTATCTATCTATCTATCTATCTATCTATCTATCTATCTATCTATCTATCTATCTATCTATCTATCTATCTATCTATCTATCTATCTATCTTTAGTAGTTGTTTGAACTGAATGTAGTCTGTTTGTTTTCTTGTTTTAGTAGATTTTTTTTAAAACAGCCCCTTTAGTTACAGGGCAGTTTGAGGTAAGAGAAATGTATCTGATGAATTAAAATACATTTTTTCTATTTTGGATATCAAATTGTTAAAAATGAATTTGTCTTTAAGGTCACTTTGGATCATCTGTGGCATCATACTTTATATTTCTCAGATGGATGTATGGAGTTAACATAGTTCTTTTGTGCATGGTGCTTGGACTGATTATCATACCTGAGGCAAGTGAAAACAGGCAGACATACTAAAAAAATACATAAAAATGGTTGCTTTTATAAAACATTTAACAAACAAAAAAATGCAAAACGCTACTAGCAAAATATTTGTTTTGCTTAACAAGCTTTAGTGTCTATATTTTTTCTTTTTAGTGTTTTCATATTATTCTCCCAATATCTCACTCACCTATATTTTTTTATTGAGATGAAGTGTTAAGAATGTCTCATGACATTGGAGTATGATCTTGTAGGCTGGGGCAAAAAAAGGTAAATATTTTTCTGCTGTGGTGCACTTTCTCTTGTGTGTGTGGTTTCCTTGCCCTTTTTGGGTAGGGAGCTACAGTATAACCATAAGAGAAGGAGTAATTGGGGATGGAGTGGAAATGAGGATATCAGCATTAAAAAGCATTGAAAAAAATGCATTGTGTGGCCTGATCATTATTATGTTCACTAATAAGATATAAGGGAAGGAGGAGCAACCTACTTGGAATGAGAGCAGTGGTGGCCAGGTGACAGAGAGCTCCAAGAGAGGGCTGGTCAATGTGGTTGAGACCCCATACAAAGAAATAATGGGTGCAGCTTCAGGCACAGGTAGGTCCTAAATGCTGGGAGTGCAGGCAGGGAAAGACTTGTTTCAGCTCCATAGAAATCAATGAGGAAATAAAAAAAGTCCCAGGAGCCACACATCACACAAAACCCTTATGTAAAGAGTGGAAGCAGCCACACCCATCCCAGAACTCCATCCAAGCCACACCCCAACATGTTTTTCCCCACCCACGGGGCTTAATCATGTGGTTGAGACAAAACCACTGGGTGTCTAGGCTATAATTATATGGTTCTTAGCCATGCATGAAATTAGGGTCTTGGCCTTGGCCTGTAACCATGGCAAGGCTTGCCTGTGTAAAGGAGTGGTCCTCTTCCTGGCGTTTACCTTCGGGTATAGTCTACAGGAAGAGCTGCTGGGAGGATTAGTGTTCTGAACTGTCTCTCCTGAAATGTCACCAGCAATGAATTTAAGTTTCAATCCAAATACTAGTGCGGACCAAACTTTGGCTGCTAGGGTGTTTGGACGAATGCCTGAAAATGTACCTATTCGGCAGGAGCCAACTGTCATGTAATATAGCAGTATTACTGCTGCTATTATACATGGCAGCTTCCCACTGTCAATGGTTGATAAGGTCGCTGCTGATCCAATTCCCTAACGACCAGTGATATCACCAGCCTCATTCACTTACATGGATCCCATTCATCCCATGTAAGCAAAGGATAAGAATGCCAGAAATGTCACTGACCATATATAGTCATGTCCATATATGATCAATGACATCACTGGAGACCCTGCCCCTTGTATAACAACTGTCATCCACCAGAATTTCCATTCTGCAGGTGACAAGTGAGTGAGCGGGATGTGCCTCGACGGCAATGTTTTTTCCTTTTGGAGGGTCATTTGCCAATGGGCATCATGACTGATGTGGATCTGCATCATTGGACAAGGTAGTTATTAATATATATACAATGAAGGACTTTTTGGGGGAGAACATGTTTAAGTATCTTCTTCTAGGTTAAAACTTTTTTTGTGAATTAATGTAGATATTACTCATTCACATGGGATATCTGAGTGCCGCCTTATTGTTAAAGGTGACATCCAGATTCTTATAAGCCCCCACTGCAGAGCCCCACAACAAGGTAAGGGTTGTGGGGGGAGGCCCTTGTCTACATCAGCTTGAAGATATGGTGCTTTGCCAGGGGGTCCCCTCCAGCAAGCCACTCCCTCCATGTTGAAGGCTGGTACGGTTCATGGAGGGGGTAGGGGCTCATGCTAATCCCCCCATCTTTCCTGGAAAGCTAGGCTGCATGCTTAGTCTCTACTACATTGTCAACATCCTCATTTGGACCTCCTGAACATCACAGATCTTACAGTGCCGCACAAGTGAAATGGTGCCATGCACTAGCAAAACTGCCACAGAGGTACAGAGCTTCTGGCACCTCTGCTAGCCAGACGGGCACTGGGGTGACCTCACACAAGCTCAAGTCAGGCAAGTTTGCGTATGATAAAGTGGTTGAACCTGCTGTCACTTCTTTTGGCTGGGACAGCTAAGAGATACATACCTTGTCTGATCCGCATGATGAATCTGGTACAGCATGAACAGACTGCACAAACCTGTAAGTTGAAAGATTTTCATCTTTCCCATGTTGCCTTTCAAGCTGCATCAAATGGCCCCATCCAACATTTCATGATTTTTTCATGCCATTTTGTTGCATTTGATTGCTACAGATACTCCCCAGAGACAAATTACCAGATATTTTTCCAATTAGGGTTTGTATTCAATATCTTCCAAATTCCAAACATTTTGACCTGTTTGGCCAAACTACTCGCAAATTGAGGCATATTCCAGTAACACTACTCTTGACTAGGGTGGTGGTGAGTTGTTTGATGCAGCATGAACAGTGGAGGGAGCAAGTATCTGTTTACCAAAAGGTACTCAAAGGTCAGTACAATACGGCAGCAGGATAGTATGGAGGCAGCACTAAAGCATACCATTGTAATTGAAACCTTTTTTCATGATTGCCTGGCCACTGCTGAGCTGCATGTAAAGCAAAGAGTGCAATGAGCTTCTGAAAAAAGATGGCAAAGTAGAAAGAGAAGCCATCTGCTTGCTACTTTAAATGTTCTAAATCGGTAAATTGCAGTCTATTGCAGTGATCAGCAGACAGTATGCTGCCTCAGTATCAGGTTTTAGCCTTCAAAATACAGTAACAGTTGAATAGTGTAATAGGGTCAGAGTGAACGGAGCCTTCACAAATGAATACTATCACTGAATTTAATATTTGCATAAGGTCCTGGAATAGAGTAATCACAGTGAACTCGCTGGCAAGAAGGAAGAAAGGCAGGAGGGGAGAATAGAGAGGGAAGAGATTAGAAAGGAAAGTAATCAATACAGAAAAATAAATAATACTTTGTAGTATTACTGTAACAGAAATTTTATTAAAAAAACACCTCCAAAAGAATTTATAATTGTAATTCCAAAGTACAAAGGCTAAAAAAAATATTTAATAAAATAGCCGTATTTATCGGCGTATACCGCGCACTTTTCCCCCCTTAAAATCAGGGTAAAATCGTGGGTGCGCGATATACGCCTATACTCTGTTGCAGCGGTGTTCGTTTTTTGAATTAGGCGCCGAGCACCGCAGCCTAGAGCCAAGCTGAGCCAAGTGAACCGCAGGCTGGGCTACGTCCGCGGCCACGCGAGAGGAGCGGAGAGAAGCCGAGAGGAGCCGAACAAACAGGAAATCCTGCTCCTCTCGGCTCGGCACCTAATTCAAAAACGAACACCGCCGCAATCCCGGGCAACGTGCAGATGAAACCCGGACCAAACAAGGCCGCCGATGGATGCTGGGCAAGACACCAAAACTGTAAGTAATTCATTTATTTTTCCAGGAATTTCCCTTCTAGATTAGGAGTGCGCGCTATACGCCGGTGCACGCTATAGGCAGATAAATAATACCAAATTAAAAGTTCTATCTATAGTATTGCATATAAAACAGCACACTGTAGGCTCAAATCATACAGTTAGCACACCATAACAGGGATCTTTTTAAGCATTATGTCAAACATTCTAATAACATTGCTGTCCCAAATATAATATTTATGGTGGTGGGAAACAACATTTATTACTATAACATTATAACCTTGTATGATTATTGTACTTTGATTAATCAGATAATTGTTGCATGCCTAAGGGGCAGATTCACATAGATGTAATCAATCGAAATTACGCTGCCGTCATCACCAGAACGAATTCAGGTAACGCTAATCGTATTTTTTTTCCGCCGCGCAATCGAAATACCCAATCGAATGCGCATAATATTTCATGAGTATGGGAAACAACATTTACTTAACATGGGCTGTCTATATTAGACAGCATTATAAAGGTGCCGTAAGAGATTGCGTTTGAAGAGCGAAATTTTGATTCCAGGCAAAAGCTCATTAGCATACCATGAAGGTTACTTTGTAATAAAGTCGAAATTTACGCATCATGGTTTGATTTCGACTAACTCGTAAATCGTTGCATCGCTTTGTGAATCTAAGCATTCTTTTGTAGATGATATATTATTTTAAATAATTTATATTAATGCACTAAATAAAACATATCAAAATTTTTTAAATTGTCATAATGCTGAGTATATTTTTCTTTACAACACAGATGCTAATGGGCCTTCCATATGGAAGCATTCCAAGAAAGATTGTACCAAGAACTGAGGAGGCAACATCAATGAACTATGATGTTCTTAGTGAGTTTAGGGTAAAATACATACCTTACTTCCTTACTTTCTCTAAAAATTATAAATTATAAATAATAATGAAAAACAAAACAAAGGACAATATTCTGTACACTTCTGGACCTTTCAGCATTCATTGATACAGTTGACCACCTCCTCCTCAAAAAAAAATACTTTACTTCCTCGGCCCCTGTGACTGTGCTCTTCAGTGGCTCTCATCCTACCTATCACATTTCACCTTCAGTGTCACTTAAAATTATACTTCCTCTTCTCCTCTTCCCTTTTCTGTCTAGGTCCCCCAAGGTTCTGTTCTCGGACCTCTCCAATTTTCTACACCTCTTCCCTGGGTCAGTTGATTGCCTCCCACGGCTTTTAATATAATTTCTACGCTGTTTAGAAACTTTTGTCTGCTGGAAAACTGTCCGCTAGGCCGTACACACGATCGAACATGTCAGCTGAAACTGGTCTGCGGACCAGTTTCAGCGGACATGTTCGATCGTGTGTATGCGGCCTAAGAGTCTTTTTTTTAACTCTGATGAAACCACAAAAAAATGTTTTGGCTAGAGTTATACTTAAATTAACTTTTTGGTTTTTCAGTACTTGCTTTTTTAACCAAACTTTGCAATTTACATTGGACATTAAAGGGGTTGTAAAGTTAGTTTTTTTATTTTCTAAAAAGGTTCCTTAAAGCTAGTCCATTGTTGGTTCACTTACCATTTCCTTCGATTTCCCTTCTAAATGTTTATTTCTTTGTTTTCTTTGTCTGAATTTCTCATTTCCTGTTTCTCCTCAGTTCAGTAAGCTGTTCTGACTGACTTTCACCGCTCAGATGATGGTGGCAAGCTTACTGAGGAGAAACAGGAAGTGAGAAATTCAGACAAAGAAAAAAAAACATTTAGAAGTGAAATAGAAGGAAAGGGTAAGTGAACCAACAATGCACTAAATAGAAAGATTACCCATAAAACAATGGGATAGGGGTTAAGGATTCTCAATGGTGTATCGGAAATAGATAAATCTATGAGTCTGATCAAGTCTCAGTAAATATTGGTTCTTAGACACGTTCAGTGTTTTTGAAAAAATAACAAAGATTTATTAATACAAAAGATACAAAAGCATTGTACAAAATTATTAAAAAACATTAATATTAGGAGAGAAAGTATATTAAAACTGCAGAATAACTGCAGACCATCTTCTGAGGTCCAAGCGTGTTTCAGGTTCAACTAGTTTCGCCCATAAGAGAGCTTCGTCAGGAACCCACGATTGAATGTACTTTCTATGTGAATACAAAAAAGTACAATGAGCTAACATATCAGAATAATAGAGAGAATGTTACATAATATAGAATATACATAATTACTGGTCTCTTGGCAAAACATATAACAGGTGGTATATTTGATCTTTAAAGAATTTATTATACTAAAATGAGGTCTAGGCGCAATTATGTGGAGCGGGAGAGGGCACATACCTGAGACGGCTGAGAGGGTGATCTCAAGGAAGGGATGTCCACGAGGGCATAATCTCTGCGATTAGAGAAGAGGCCACCACGCGGGCGAGATGGATTATAGTCGCCCGGGTGGGGGTGACAAAGACAGCTGTGTTGCTAAGTGCTGATGATCTAATGGAGAGAGAGTATGATATGTCAAAAAACTAATTATCTGGGTATATGGTTCCCAAACACTTCTGATAAGTCAGATAAGAAATCTCACTTACTGGTGCCTGATGGTAAAGGGACTGACTTGGACTAGATCTATGCTAAGTCCAAGAAAAGAGAGGAGGTAGGCTAATGCTGGCCAATTGTAGTGGCTGCTAAATTGCTATCATCGAGTCCTATGTGTAAAAAACAGGATAGATGAGAACCAGTTAGTGGCCAAAAAAAGATGAAAAAAAAAAAAAAAAGATAAAAATAAATATAAAAATGAAATATGAAAAGTAATAATAATATAATGAGATGAAAAGGTAGATATGTAGATGGAAATGAAAATAAAAAATAAATATACAAAATAAAAAATAAATATACAAATAAATATAAATATAAATATAAATATAAATATAAATATAATTATAACAATATACAAATATGTGTAAATAATTAGAGCTGGGAACTGTTTGTTAGTAAATAGATATATTTAAGTAAATAAATAAAGCAACACTGTCCATGCATGGCTATACTGAGCCTTCTAATGCAAGAGCAAGGGCATAGAGCCTCATAGTTGCTGATTACCAACATTGTTAATAAGTAGCAGGAGACGCCTATAAGGGCAAGTCCATGTGCAGCTATTGCTACAACTGATTAAATCAGGTTGGCCTGATGTAAAGAAATAAATGGAAAAGGAAAAGAAAAATGACAATCAATATTGAAAAAAGGAAAAATAAAAATAAATATAAAAAATAAATAATAAGGTTCTTATTAAATTTCTATGTGCCATAGATTAGAATAACTACATGGCAGAGTGAGAAAATAAACAAAAAACCAAAAAACAAAAAGTGTATCTTAGAGTATACCTGTAGGGAATGATGTTGTCAGCAAAAGGAGTGAGCAGCTTGTCTCTACCTGAGCGCTGCACTAAATGATAGCAGCTAACAGGGCTGTTAATATACCTCTCTCCATTAGGTCAAATACGCCTCAGCTGATAGCATGAGGCGGAGATCTGATTCATGGTGGGCGGAGAGAAGACGCGTCACTAGGTTTCCCCCTGTGAGAGGCATGAAGCCGCTCGTGCGTGTTGACACGCAGAGCGGGTTGCTCAGCTCACGGAGACGGAGGAAGCCGTGGACATCCCATGGGCGGAGCGGACTGCCGCTCGGCCAATGGGATTTGTCAGATTACGGACCTGGCCAGCACCCGAGCCTCCGCTTGGATTCGATGCTACAACTATGTGCATCGGGACAGGCCCCTACCCGCCCACATAAGCTCTATAGCAACTACAGCTGATCGAGCACTGTTGTTATCCAGCGTGTCCTTGGATGGGATGATGTTAGTACATTCAAGCCGCAGGTTGTGCAGTGCACTGTCATGCTCCACAAAGAGCGCATGGGGTTAACCTCACCTTGTGAACATATTAGTAATACATATAGATAATTAACTTATACTTTTGTTGAGGTATAGGTACTTATGTGGAATGCCTGAAGGAACAAACAAAACAACAGGTGATAGTAATAGCACCAAGTGCTACTAAACAGAAGTTATTACATGTTTATATCTATAAATAGGTGGACAATGCCTCTATTAGCAAAAAGCCCCGCAGGATGGCATAACAGTGATCTAGCACTAATGCATGTCTCTGGGGGGCACTGAAGAGCCAATAAGTCCAACGTATTGCCCTAAAATTGGTCTAAAATGCTTGTGTAATCATACAATCCAATTGACGAAAACATCGATAACTGAGAGAGTCCTCAAAAGTATGTATATAGAGGATCTGTAGAGGTCAGGGACATCTGAATTTAATGACTGATAAATTGACGGTATTGACAGCAAAGGATAGGTACATATTGTACAGATGGATGACATTCAAAGAGATCTGACGCGGGATGAAACCAACTTAGATAGAATAGAATATGCAATCAAAAGGAACCATTGACTATGTATGATAGATAGTCTAATAGTCTAATTGTAAACACAGAGGGATTAGATTAACCTATAGAAGGCTGGATTAAAGCACACCCAGGAGCTCATAGAAAGGGCTTATAGCTAATATTTTCATTCAGCCCTGGATGTTGAGTGGCACATAATAGGAAGATCCACTTCGCTTCAATTTGCAAGAGACGTTTGTCGGCGTCTCCACCTCTTTCATTGAGGGGTACATGTGCCAAGGCATAAAAACCCATCGATAAATTGTTATGGTTGTGATACAATCCTATATGTCGGCTGATGGGTGTCTCCATCAGCTTCTTCTTGACTGAGCGTACATGGTCTCTTATTCGACATAAGAAATTACGCTTTGTCTTGCCAACGTAGAATGCACCGCAATTGCATTTCCAACAATGCACTAGTTTAAAGGAACCTATTTAGAAAATAAAAAACAAACCTTTACAACCCCTTTAATGTTTGAATCTAGATCAGGTTATTAAAACAAACTGTTCCCAAAGCTTTGTTTATGATGAAATCATTATTGCAACTCGTACACCATCATTAATAAAGCATATTTCTGCAACCAGTATGTGTACAGCCGTGGCCAGCAGCTTGTGCAAATTAAGGACAGGCTCACAGATACTGTGGTTGTATTAATGGTAGTGAATATAGCAACTTTTAACATCGGGTACAAATTTTAAGGCCTCATACCCACTGACGTTTTAAAAAAGGGGCTGTAAAGTTAGTACAGACGCTAGGCAGGGCCCCCTTAATATCATCATGGGCCCCTGGGCAAAGTAATGCTCTGGGGCCCCTACAACGGAGACAGTGCAGGTAAACAGACATCAAGTAGGTGGGAGGCAGACAAGCAAAGCTTCCCCTGTACAGCAAAGAAACAGTGGGAAAGATATCCCCCCCCCCAGAACGGTGACCCCTCTACACCCCTGATGTCCCCCCAGGCACTTGACCCCTCTACACTCCAGATGTCCCCCCCAGCACTCTGACCCCTCTAAACCCAAGATATCCCCCAGCACACTGACCCCTCTACACCCCTGATGTCCCCCCAGCACTCTGACCCCTCTACACCCCTGATGTCCCCCCAGCACTCTGACCCCTCTACACCCCAGATTTCCCCCAGCACTTTGACCCCTATACACCCCAGATTTCCCCCCCAGCACTCTGACCCCTCGACACCCCTGATGTCCCCCTAGCACGCTGACCCCTCTACACCCCAGATATCCCCCAGCACGCTGACCCCTCTACACCCCAGATATCCCCCAGCTCTTTTACCAGTTCTTCACATTCTTAACCATTTCGCTATTACTGTTAATTTGACACCTGTACATATGTATAATCATTCTATGCATTCATTAATCCATGCAGATTAGCATGTGGCACCTGGACAGGCACTGCTGTATCCTTGCTGCTCCTACTACATATGCACATATTTATGTGTTTTTAATATGTAGTAATGTCATTTATTTGAAATAAATGTTCTTCATTCACATGTTCTCTGGATGTTGATATATGTTTTGCATTTTTGTGATCAATAAATTTGTACCTCTTTTTTATTGCCCGCACCATGTCTGCAGCCTCATTCAAAGTCCCAAATTTTCCCACTACCATTTTTTTCATTAACCTTTGGCTTTGTTTTTAGTGGCGAAACAAAAAATTCTATTTGAATTAAGTCAATTGACGAAAACTATGGCAAAAATCAATTCCAATTTTTGTCAATGATCGCAAGATCTTTGTTTGCTTATGAAACTTGGTTTGATTTTTTTTAAAGACCTTATATATCACAATGGCTAAATCTGTGTTTATAGTGCATGTTCAAACCTTAATACCATAAATAATAATATGTTATTAGAGCTTTACTCCAGGAGTATATAATGAGTTTGGCAATTCTTGAGAAATGCTTAAAAAATGCATTCCAATTAAACTAAACCCATTAGATCTTAGTCTACTAACATGTGCTGGGGATTTTAGTGGACTATAATGTACTGGAGATTTTAGTAGACTAAAATGTACTGGAGATTTTAGACTAAAATATGACTAAAACAAGAAAAAAATCAAATGACTAAAGTACGACTAAAATGAAAATGCCATTTTAGTCAAAAGACTATGACTAAAACCAAATTGAAATTTGACGTCAAAATTAACAATGTATCGGTATTTTACATGTAATATTTACTAAGTGTTTTCATTTTACAGGGCATTTTAAAGTACTCACCCCTTTTCTATGGCTACTACAACAGTGAAAGAACTATTGGACCTCTAAAATTTAGACTTCCCTTGGGCTATTTTTTATGTGGTGTTGGTGTGTTTGGATACAGCTTAGTAGTTTTGATAAGAACGTAAGTATTACTGCTTAATTAATTGTAGTGTCTCATATATATGGGTTATTAGTTTGGTGATGTACATAATAAGTCCTGGCAAGTTTAATTTCAAGATGGCAAGATTAAAAAAATATACTGTACTTGGTTTATGCTAAGCCAAGTGTACTGTATATGGCTAATGTTGATACCCACTTCGATAGGGTCTACCCCTTTTGACTCTTGCAAGCTGCCTACCTTTCATATAGAGCTAAAACAAATTGATACAAATCACCAATAAAAATAATCTGCACAGAAAATGAAGCCAACTGCCTAATGTTTAAATATTGGGAGTCTTGAGACTCTTTTATGCCGTTCCTGTACACTTATCCCTCCTGCGACTGAATTTCTTCATCTACAGATCTTCAGGGGTGCCAAGGTGTAATTATTGTTCCCTGGCTTGTAGCATGGTGCTTGTACCGCACAATCAATATCACCTTATGCATATTTATTAGCCCTATTTCCGCTAGTCTCTATAGCCTTTTGATTACATATCTAATGCATTTTTTTCTTCACTTGTGCACAGAATGGCAAAAAATATGAATGAAAGCGCAGTTGATGGAGATGATGACAATTTTACATTCAGTTGGAAGATATTTACTAGTTGGGATTATCTTATTGGCAACCCAGAAACTGCAGATAACAAATTTGCTTCAATAACAACTAGCTTCAAGGTAATTGCAAGATTGTACATATAAAGGACGAGGCTATGGCTGCCAAAAGTTATCCCATTAGATCAGTAGTTCTCAACCTGGTGGCGGGACCCCCTTGGGGGTCAAATGACCGAATCCTAGGCTGTTCCTGGAGCCTGCACTGCTCTTCCAGCCTTTTTGCGGCTGCCCAGGAGAGCTCTTCGCAGTTGCCCATTCAATTCACGGCATGGCTGGGGGGCAGAGACTAGAAGTCAGCTGACTGGTGAGGAATAATAAGTGCATGGGAAGGGCTGGAGGAGATCCCATCTCTTGATTTCGGCATAGGTGTCACTGCTAAGAGACACCACAAATTTGGAGACACAGTAAAGCTGTAGACACAGCTGTCTTTCTTGGAAATATCTCCTTAACCGCGTAGGTTAAGGAGATAGTTATTGGACCTACATGTAAGACTTAATCTAGGCTTACCTATCAAAGTGGTCTGTAATGGTTTACAGCCACTTTAAGATAATTGGATGAGTGTAATGTACCTGGAAGCTTCACTTTAACCCCGTCATCCCCGGAAAAATTGCAAAAAGCTGCAGTATAATGAGGGCAGCTGGTTGTCAAGAGGTTAAAGTGGTAGTAAAGTAGAAAAAAAAATAGAAATCTGGTCCCCCTGCAAGTTAAGTGCATAATATGTTAGTATGTTCTGCATACTAGAATCATTATGAAAGACTTACCTGTAAAATAAAGCCCTCCAGCGGTGCACTGCCTCTGCTGACAGGGCTTCCATCTTCACCTGGTCTTCATTCTGGGTTTGCAAGCTCCGGCCGTTTAAAAGGTTGAGCTGTAGTGACATCATTCTCATGGATGCCCACGGGAGTCAAGCTCACGCACAGAGCTCTAGATTTATTCACTGTGTCCTCAACTGTGTGCATGCATTGGTGACATCACCAGCTGCAAAACATGCAAATAGCTCATAAACTGCGCTCGTTTATGAAATATTTTACCTACAGCTAAAGTTTTTTATAAGCTTAACTGTATATAAAAGTGACACAGCAGAAGTTTACCACCACTTTAACATTTTCTGGCATGGTCACTGTGTTTTCTTTCAGCACTTCAGGTTTTACGCCCTTCCTGACCAGGCCATTTTTTGCGATACGGCACTGCGTTACTGTAACTGACAATTGCACGATAGTGTGATGCTGTACCCCAAAAAAATTGATGTTCCTTTTTTCCTAAAATAGAGCTTTCCTTTGGTGGTATTTGATCACCTTTGCGGTCTTTATTTTTTGCTTTATAAACAAAAAAGACACACAATTTTGAAAAAAAAACAACAACAATATTTTTTACTTCCTGCTATAAAACCTAGCCAATCAAAATCCTAAATTTTTTTTTCAATAAGCGTATACTGATTGGCGCTAAATTTATAGCGTCTATAAGCTATGGGATATTTTTATGGAATGTATTTATTTATTGTATTTGTTTTATTAGTAATGGTGGCAATGGGCATTTTTTTAGCGAGATTGCGACATTGTGGCGGACAGATCAGACACCTAATTGACACCTGTTGGGGACCAGTGAAACTAATGAAGTGATCAGTGCTAAAAAAATATACACTGTCACTGTACTAGTGACACTGACAGGGAAGGGGTTAACATCAGAGGAAATTAAAGGGTTAAGTGTGTCCCTAGAGAGTGCTTTCTGACTGTGGGGGGAGTGCTTTGACTGGGAAAAGGAAAAGATCCGTGTTTCTGTTTAGCAGAAACACAAAATCTCTCTCTTTTCCTCTCACAGAACATTTATCTGTCTTGTTTACATAGGCAGACCACCCATCTGCCTCTCTATGAACAATCGCCAAGGTGATAAAACACAGTGGTGATTAAACTTACGGTGCACGCCCCAGGCCTCATGTACGTAATCACGTACATGTATGTGATTTTGCGCAGCCGGGCTGCCCTGCTGCAGTATACATGCGGTAGGCGGTACGTAAGTGGTTAAATAAGTTATATTTACAGCAGTTAAAATGTGTAAAGTTTAAGGCCTTTTAAAGAAACATTTGGAGGAGCTTGGAGCGCCGTCAGGGCACCCAAGAAGAAGAGGATGGGGACTTCTAAGATTCATACACCTGAGCATGTTTTAAATTATGTACACCAATAAAATTGTCACTGCTTTCTTGGCCTGCTGGAGGAGGTAAAAGGTAGAAGCTTTTAGTATCATCGTGTGCAGACATTGCGCCTTGTTTTCATTTTAATGCTAAGCAGATTAGAATACATTCAATAATTTTATGCACTCTTGAGTGAATTGAACCATTTAGCAGAATAATTATTTTAGTCTGTATGTATTGCTTTAGTACCAGGTGCCCATTTTTGTAAGAGGTTTTTGTACTGGTTATATGTCACAGCTTACATACAGTAGCACAAATGTCAATCAATTGTTGCAATCCTCAATGGGTGATACTGGCGTTTCAAGAAAACGACAGTCAATTTTTAGGAGCTGCTGGATAGGATGGCTCCTTTGTTCTTTGCCTGGACCTTCACAAGAACCTAAGCCCCTTTGGCAAACCAGGTTGAGTATACAAACATATCACAACAGTCAGTGGGAACCTAGGCTCGGTGTTACCAATATTTGCTGTGACCATTTAGGATCTTTGAGAATTAATTACTTCACCTTACAAGTAACTAAGTCATGAGCTGGTTTTATGGATTTTTACTGCTTGTAAAGGATATATCAATAGTCTAACGTTCATAGTTTGGGCACAGATGCAGTTTAAGTACATATGACCCTTGCTTCTTAGACGTCTGCAAAAATCAACTTTCAGCTAATGTTCTTTGTCAACAGGAAACTATTGTGGAAGAGCAAGAGAACACAAAGGAAGAAAATGTTCATCTTCGACGCTTTCTAATCATATTGGCAAATGTTTTGGTTCTCGCCTGTCTTGGAGGAAGTGGCTACCTCATTTATTTTGTTGTACAGAGAGCACAAGAATTTAAAAAATTGGATAACCCGAGCTGGTATCAGAATAATGAGGTATGGATGATAAATTGATAGGCTGGAAGAATAATGTGCAACCAACATTAAAAAAAAACTGCCTTTTCAAATGTGTTTCTCCCAGTCCCAAGTGTATATTTGCGGGTGGGGCTCATGGAGTTCACTCCCTAGAGGGCAGTTTAGAAACCAACAGCCATTAAGTTAACATGTTTTTTTTTTATATAACAATGAAATAATGATAAGCGCTTCAGAACATAAAATAAAAAATAAAAATAAAAATGTGCAAACACCAAATATTAAACCAACTGAAAATAAATCATACAATGTGCAAAACACCATATATGGACAGACTGGTAATGGACCATTAATAAACTGACAGGGTCGAGTCCACAATGTGCATGGTGTATAATGGTCAAACAAATAGTTCCTTATGCCTGATGCATCTGTGTGTCAATATGTGACCTTTGAATTAACCAATCAGGTGGCGCTAAGTGTCAAGTGAGACACTAATTGACAGTCTGTGTGAAATAATACAGGAATGGACTGGGTGAAATGTTTTTTTTTTACATGAACGCTGATAATCAGGAGAATTGCTAGGAAACTCTGAGGCCTCGTACACACGAGGGAATTTATCCGCTGAAAATGGTCCGACGGACCATTTCAGCCAAAAAATCCGCTTGTCTGTAGGGGCAAACGGACAGTTTTGGAGGGATTCCTCCGGCAGAAAAGTTTCAAAGCATGCTTTGAAATTTTTCCGCTGGAGAGCTGCCCGTCGGATATGTCCGCTGGTTAGTACGCCTAACCTGCGGACATATCTGCCAGCACATGCGTCGTATCCTGTGAATGGATCCGACGCATGCACGCGGAAGTGTTTTGACGTGGCTGTGACGTGGCGGCGTCAACGTCACCGCCGCGTCACTGCGCTGTGTTTACAACCACCGGATCAAACAGCCCGGCAGACATATCCGATGAAAACAGTCCGTCGGACCGTTTCCATCGGATAAATTACATCGTGTGTACAAGGCCTGACTGTGCATTGGCTGTGTATTAAAGCTAGGTTCTGCCCCTAAAAACCAAGTTTAAAGTGGGATACAAACCGATTAATTGAAATAAAATCTAGACTTTGAAGAGCTGTGGGCATCAGTTGCATGTAACCATACCTTTCTTAGAATTAGTTTTATCAACCAAAGATTAATTATATTGTTGATAAAAATAGGCCTATACATTTTTAGGGGTATATCTTTGGTATACTCATCCAGACATATAGGCATCCATTGTCCATGACGTGTTAATCTGTTCACTTGTGATCAGTTGCTTGGCAGCCTAATGTAGGTTGGTCCTGATTGGTGTGTTCTACTGCTCAACTCCCTGATGATTTATTTGCTTCTGCTGAAAATGCTTCCCTTCTGGTACTTTCCCTGCCCTGTTTCTGTTGTTCTGCAGTGTCCTCTAGTCAAAATATTGCTGTTGGTTTTGTTGGTTCTTCAGATCACACTTTAGTAGTGCTTTTTCCTGCCTGCAACATTCTTCCTTTGTAACCACAGTTTCTTTTCTGTGCCCAGGCTCATGAACCAACACTCCACTCCGACTCCATGCATACAGTTCCCTTGGCAAATAAAAACTCTCATATAGGTACAGTTTAGGCAAGTTTAGGAGGGTTTTGATTTTTTTTCTGCCAGAAAGCTCAAATCAAAAGAGAAAACCGGAACGTTTTTTTTTTTTTTTTTCCCTGCCTCTAAATGCTTAGCTCAAAATATGCCTGTAATTATCCAAATGTGAGTGGACACATAGGATAACATTGAGCTGCTTCTACAGGCAAAACATATAACTCCTGTAGAAGCAGAGATTTTTAAGCCAGTGTGCATGAAGCCTTAGCATTGACGGACAACTAATTTCACATTCTGTTTGCTTTTTACATTAAAGCATTGTTTTAGATTGACCTAACAGTAGTTAGGTTAGTAGTTAGTAATTGTTAGTTTTGCCTTTGTTTCACCTGACATTGAGAATGTTAGCATATTAGACACTATGCTCTGGCACACAAGTCCTGGGGGCACCCAAGCCCTGAGCTACATACAGGTGCAAATACATATATGCTATAGGTGAAGTGCATTGCAGTGGCCATATTATCTGAGCTGGCAGACCACCTTTATTAATATATTCCTAAATGTATATACTTTCTTTTAGGCCTGGTTCACACTGATACAATTTAAGATGTGACTTGAGTCGCACCGAATCGCATGACGATAAAAATAACACATGCACTTTGGCCATGCGGTCTCTTAAAATAAAGAGAGGCGAAGGACCTACGGGGCTGAATGGGTGGGCTAGGCCCCCTCACTCCCTCATAGGGGGAGTCCCTCTGCCCCATTGGGGTCCCGTTGGGCCCCAGTTGGGCTCCCAAGAGGAGCAGGTAGGGCAGGGTGAGTGGGAGGCCCCCCTTCACACCCGCCATTGCCACCAGGGGCATGGAGAAGGATGGCGATTGCCTCCGGGGGGAGGGTCTGCCTACTCCCAACTCCTGCAGTCCGGCTCCTCTCTCTCGAGTTCACGCACAAAAATACACTTAAAAAAAAAAAAAAAAAAAAGGAAAAGAATAAAAAAAAATAAAAAAAAATAACGTTGCATCCAATGGTGCTAGTTCAAATTAATGTATCACAACTGTGATGTGACTTTGTAGGGTTCTGTGCTACTTTGGTGTAATGCAGTGTGTTTCTGTGGTCCATGAAAGTGCATTAAATTGCATCTACATGCATTTTTGATGCAATTCTTTGTGAGATTTAGCACCTGCCGTCGTCCTAACAACCAGTACTCCTCCTTGCTATGAGCAGAAGGGATGAGTCATTCATTGTTAATTAAGGAGCCAGCTTCCAGCCCGCATCTTAGCATCTTAACATTGATGATTCATCCCTGCTGTCAGCAGGGAATTCCCCGATGACAGCAGAATATACACAAAAAGAGCATGTAAACAAAAACAGCATGGTGGCCCCCCCCCCAAACCATACTAGGCCCTTCTGGTCTTGTACGGTTTTTAAGGGGGACCCCAGGTGAAAAAACAAAGCAAAAGAGAAAATGCACCCCCTCACCAAAATCTATACCAGACCCTTTGATCTAATATGGATTTTAAAAGGAACCATGCCATTTATTTTTTTAGCGTGGCTTCCCCTAAAATCTATACCCAACCTTTATCTGAGCATGCAGACCTGGTAGAAATAGTGTAACACCTCTCAGACTGTGTATAAAGATTTCCTTGTGGGTGCTGGCCCCGGCTCACCACCCTCATTAGTAATGAAATTGGTTGCACACCATGGAATGAAGAACTTCTATAGAATAGTTACTATATTGTCAAGGTACCAAAGGACATGGACATGACACTGCAGGAACATTGGTAGACCGGTTTCACACAGATAATTTGTGCATGTCCACAACAAAAATGTAGCCCCAAACCTAAGCTGTTTAAATGCTCCAACCAAAAGTGATGCAGCAAAAAAATGCAGCCTGGCAGGCCAGGAAATGGGGGGCAAGCAAGTTCCCCCCCAAACTACTGTATACCAGGGCAGAGGGCACATGCCCTAAACATACCAAAGCATGTTGCCTCCATGTTGATGAAGACAAAGGCCTCCTTCCACAGCCCTGGTATGGTGGTTGAGGGGGTGCAGGGAGAGTAGCTTATCAGAATCTGGAAGCCCCTTTTAGGAAGGAAGCCCCCAGATCCTAGCCCCACATGTGAACAAGTATGGGGTACATAATAACTGTACTCATTCACCCAAAAATTTCCAAAGTATATAAAAACTCCAAACAGTATTTAACAAGTTCTTAAAAAGTAAATGAAAAAAGAAAAATGTTCCTCGTTGTAAATCCATGGTCAATCACGATGAACACTACTAAGTAAACAAAGGGGTGGGGGTTACCCGGTGACGTAATCAGATGACCTATCCCTATGATGTCCCTATGGTGTCTTCCAGAGACCCTGCCCCATGACATCATGACATCATGGGGTGGGGTCTCCAATGGACCAGTGATGCCCAGTGATGTCATCAGGTTACTCCCCCGCTTTGTTTACTTAACAGAGGGGGGAAACGGCGCTGTCATTCGATGGGAGTGGCCATGGAGTTTTTTTTCTCCCTTGTGTTTCGACGACTGGCATTTTGTCATAATTTGCCATGGATATAAATCTGGGGGCATTTACCCATTCACATGGGGGGGGGGGTGGAATCTGAGGGCCTTCTCATTAAAGGGAGCTACCAGATTTCAATAAACTACCCCCTATCTCCTCACAACCAATGGGCCAGGGTTGAGGGGAAGGTGCTCTTGTCTTCATCAACATAGGGACAAGGTCCTCCCCAAGTTTAAGGCATGTGGCCTTGTATGGTTCAGAAGGGGATGCTCACTTATCCCCCTCTTTCCTGGCCTGCCAGATTGCATGCTCAGAAAAGGGTCTTGTATGGATTCTGAGGGGGGCTACATTCTGCTGTCTGCGCTGACAGCAGGGATGATACATTGTTGTTAGGACACCGTGGATCCTCAACAACTCATGACTCATCCCTGCTGCTTACAGCTCACAGCAGAAATGAGTCACTAGTTGTTAGGATACTGGCGGGTGCCAGCTCCTTAGCAACCAGTAACTCATCCCTGCCTGCTGGCAACAGGGATGATTAACAGTAGTCACATTAAATATATATCAAAAACACAAGTCGCACTGCAGCTGCACTAAAAAATTGCATTGGAGATTGAATCAAAATTGCAGAGCAGTATTGTGAACCTAGCCTTTTTGTATTTTGTAGTCCATATTATTTTTAACTGTAATCTATTGCAATGGTTATTTTCTCTTTTCAGATAGAAATTGTAATGAATTTGTTGTCAATGTTTTGCCCTCCATTGTTTGAAACAATAGCTGCGTTGGAAAATTATCATCCTAGGTTGGCCTTGAAATGGCATCTTGGACGAATATTTGCATTGTTCCTGGGAAATCTGTACACCTTCCTTTTGGCTTTAATAAATGATGTTAATGCACAAGTAAGAAAGTTTTACTTAATAAAATAATACAGCATTTTAAATAAGCAAACATATTGTATCATTAAAAAACATTTAAGATTTCCAAAAACTTGTTTATAGAAACACATTTTATGGTGTTTTTGCGTGTCTAAGTATAGTATATGAGCAGAATTTTTAATTTTAACACCTGTGTATAGCCATTATTTTCCTTACCACTGTATGAAGGAATGGATACAAAAATCCTATGTCCCACTGTCCGATTTATCCTGAAAACAATCCATTCATTAATAACTGTCCCTGATAAATTAATTAGAGGAAATATTAACAAGAAAAAATTGCGCTTATCTAAAAATGGTTCTCAAATATCAATAAAGGCGAAATGAAAACAAACACTATAGCAGGAAGGCAGCAGCTCTTATGCAAATCGCACTAAGAAAACAAGATAAAACGGTGGGGGTTAGAGCTGCGCCATGACATCCGGACACAGTGTGAACCGATAGTCCTCAATCCCAATAGGGTAACAAAAGTTCTTCCTCATAAATTAAAGATGAAAAAGAGTCTATGTTATATATGTATACAGCTTGGAGAGATATGTATCAGCTTGGGGCGGGATGTAACAGTCGCCACGTGATACACTGCACACTTCACTCTTCGGTGAGACCCACCACCAGTTGTATTAGCAGCTTACCAGATGGACTATAAATGACAGCAGTCGGCTATAGCCCAGCCGCGGCCTTTGCAGGGAAATTCACTTCCTAGATGGAACACAGCAGACCCAGACTCCAGTCCAACAGCCAAACACCAGACACCACCACGCGTTGACAACGTCCAATGACGAAACGCGTCTGGGAGGACGTGCGGTGACGTCATCGCGTTCAGGAGGAAGGGCTCCGCCTATGTGTTCGCCGGCCGGCAACAAACTTTTTTATGTGCCTACAATACTCCAATACAATGTGAGTAAGTTTTTAATTTTGTGTTTTAATAAATAACCTTTGCGGGATTACACTATGTCTGCTATTCTCTATACATGACCGCGTGGTGGTGTCTGGTGTTTGGCTGTTGGACTGGAGTCTGGGTCTGCTGTGTTCCATCTAGGAAGTGAATTTCCCTGCAAAGGCCGCGGCTGGGCTATAGCCGACTGCTGTCATTTATAGTCCATCTGGTAAGCTGCTAATACAACTGGTGGTGGGTCTCACCGATGAGTGAAGTGTGCAGTGTATCACGTGGTGACTGTTACATCCCGCCCCAAGCTGATACATATCTCTCCAAGCTGTATATATATATAACATAGACTCTTTTTCATCTTTAATTTATGAGGAAGAACTTTTGTTACCCTATTGGGATTGAGGACTATCGGTTCACACTGTGTCCGGATGTCATGGCGCAGCTCTAACCCCCCCATTTTATAAATTAATTAGAGGCCCTTGCATATGGTTAGTCCAAGTTTGGCTGTATGTGGACAGATCTCACATCTGCAATAATTAGTAGGAGATCTACAGTACATGTTGTGGTTACTTATTGCTTATTGCCAGTATTTCTAGCTACAATACCCCTGATCAACTACATTCATTAGAATAACAATGAACTCAATACACATCTATTGAAAAAAAATACTCCCAGTTTCGATCACTTTCGATCACTTGATCACACAGTGATATTTAAGGCTTGTTTTTAGTAAAAAATAGAGTAACAAGCATGTTATCCTCTTCTTGGGTTCCCCATCGGTGCTCCTGTCCCCTCCCTCCTGCCAAGCGCCCCCAGAGCAATTAGGTCCCACTGCTGCCTCAGCCAATGACGTGTGAGATTTCCCGTAATGCTCAGGCTGCTACATCGCTGGATCAAAATGGGGCCCATATTTTTTACCTTATAATGCATAAAAAACATATGGTAAAAAAAAACTTGAGCTTTTAGAACCACTTTAAGAGGTTTTTCAGAACCTTGTACACACCTGTATTATAAGAACATACTGCAAATAGATACAGTATTTAGCTGTATCAGACAAGACAATGGGTGAATTTAACCACTTCACCCCCGAAAGGTTTTACCCCCTTCCTGACCAGAGCACTTTTTACAATTAGGCACTGCGCCGATTTAACTTGTAATTACACGGTCATCCAAACAAAATGTGCGTCCTTTTTTCCCACAAATAGGGATTTCTTTTGGTGCTATTTGATCACCTCTGTGGTTTTAATTTTTTTTATACACAAAAAAAAGAGCAATAGTTTTGAAAATAAATATCCCCAAAAAAGTTTTTAAAAAACTAATTTCTTCATCAGTTTAGGCCAATATATATTCTTCTACATATTTTTCATAAAAAAATTGCAATAAACGTACTATGGAAAATATTTATGGCATTTTTATAAAAAAATAAAATTCTCACTAGTAATGTCAGTGATCAGACATTTTTAGTGGTATTGCAACATTGCAACAGACAGATGGGACACATTTAACATTTGTTGAGGGGCCTTGCCCTCCTGGGAAGGAGCCAGAGAGAAGCTTAGATGGGGAGCCTAGATGAAGAGCATCCCAGGAATCCAAGGGGTTAGTAGAGAGCTCATGGGAAGAGAGTCAGGAGAGAAGCTGTGGGAGAGAGCCAAAGTTGTCCAGGGGCTGAGTCCTCATCTCCCTCATGGGGAAAGAGCCTGTGGATGTTGGTAGGAGGCAACTGATGATCCTGAGGCTGTGTGAGTATAAGACCCCAGTGCTGCAAGAGTGACTGTGTAGTGCTTTAGACTTCGGGATAACAGACAGCATAGAAATTCTGTTGAAAATTTTGCTGAGAGAAGTACAGCCTGAATAATGGCAGTAAAACCAAACAGGGGTGCAATACCATTGGGTGTTGTACATGGGCAGCTAAAGGAGTATAGGTCTCTTTGTAAAGAAGTGGACAAGTGCAGCCAGTCTAGTAGTCGTCAATCTGTTCAACTTCAATTTCTTCAGTACCGGGGTATCCCAACACCCCTATCACCTTCCAAGTTCATCGTTCCCTAATAAAAAATAAATAAAAATAAACCCCTCGACTGCTTCTTCAGCCAGAGAGAGACTGTGTATGCTAAGGGGAGGAAATAGACACAAATTACTAGTGGCTCTCTAGGGGGTCTGCTACATAGGATTTAGTTTTGCACGTTTGTTTATGAAAATTCTTCTTGTTTTATGCTTTTAGGAAAAAATATAATTTTGATAGAAAAAAACTTGAAGGACATTTACTAAAACCGGTGCACACAGAATCTGGAGCAGCTGTGAATAGCAACCAAACAGCTTTTAACATCAGCTTGTTTTAATTAAGCTTTGACAATAAAACCTGAAAGCCGAGTGATACTAAATGTTTTTTTTTTTTTTTAAATAACAAACATGTCGTATTTACCTCCACTGTGCAGCTCGTTTTTCACAGAGTGGCACCGAACTGTGTTTTCTGGGGTCCCCCGTCGGCTCTCTCGGCTCCTGCTCGCCTCAGATAACCCCATCTGGGAAGCACTCTCCCAAGGGGCTTATCTTGCAGGCGTGCTCCCGAGTCCTGAATTTGGTGTTCATAGCCCCAGAGTGCAAGACTCTGCCCCGCCCCCGGCGCCCACATCATTGGATTTAATTGACAGCAGGTAAGCCAATGGCTGCGCTGCTATAAATTTATCGAATGAAGAGCAGAGGAGCCCGGGCAAAGATTAATCGCGTTCGCAACCCGTGACTTTCCAGGGCTCTGGGCGGTAATCGTCAGATGTTTTTCCACCTTAATGCATAGGATGCGAAAAAAACATGAACCTTTACAACCCCATTTATATGCACAGCTGTACCAGATTCTGTTTGCATCGGTTTTAGTAAATCTCCCCCATTGCGTCATTCCAATTTTTCCACTTTTTACAAAACATATTGATAGGAGTGTCTTGGCAATGGATTTTATCCCAATAAAACCAAAGTTCAAAATTTGAATAATGTTCACCAGGCACTGATACAAACGTTATTATTCTCTCATGTGCATTTAGATACAGTAATTAACCAATCTATGATGCTATTATCACAGTAGTAAATACTACTTATGTGGTCTTCTAATGATCATTCTGTTTTCAGTTAGTAGAGGAAGGAGCAGTGAAGAACCAAACTGAAATATTGTTAAACAACCTTTATAACTCTTCGCAAAGCAATGGGAGCACATCAACACCCTATATTCATCCAGCTGATATGCCCAGAGGTCCCTGCTGGGAAACGAATGTGGGAATTGTAAGTTGTTTTGTATGTATAGACCAGAGAATATATTGTTTGTTTCTCTTGTTAAGATAACCCTTATACTCAGGCATTATACAATTTAAAACAAACCTACAGTATGCGAAAAACAGTTGCTCACCTCTAGAAGATTTTTTTTTCTTTCAATTACCGCATTTATCAGCGTATAACACGCACAGGCGTATAATGCGCACCCTAACTTTAGGAGGGGAGTTTCAGGAAACAAACTTTCCACGGCCCCCTGCGTATAACACGCAGGCACAGTTTACCCTCTATTTTCAGGGTAAAAAAGTGAGTGTTATACACCAATATAACATATAGGGTGCCTGTAGTGCTTCCCCATTTCCCCATTTGCTTGAATGTGTAGCGATCAGTGTGTGGCAAGCCTGCTGGCTGCTACATGTCTGGGAAACTTTGCTGCGGGGCACAAAGTGAAGCATCATGGCCATGGCATATAAATACCCCGTTCTGCTGCCTATTGCAGCTCAGGTGAGTTGTTGGGAAGTAAAAACATGGCTCAACCCTACATTTTTGCCACCACCCCAACCACACGTCTGAACTTAGCCTAATGCCCCATACACATGATCGGTTTTACCATCAGCATAAGCTTAGTTGGGTTTTTCCGACGGAATTCCGCTCACGCTGTCTTGCATACATATGGACTGACTGGTAGTAGAGAGAGATCGCTTTTCCTGATCACTAGGAACAGCAGATCTCTCTATACTTCCCTGACAAAACGGGGATCTGTCTATTTACATTGACAGATCCCCGTGCTGGCTCTCTGAAAAGCGACCGCGGGTTGCCGGTGGACATCGTGGCTGGCGGCCACGTGCATCGGCTCTGGCATCGCACTAAGGCGATTTGTGTATGGGAGCCAACCTGCCTCTGTATAACGATGGTGGCTGGTCGGCAAGTTAAACTGAAGCATCCCAGCAGCACGCTGTCAACGCTGACAGCGCTTCCATCTTCCATCTTCAGCAGTCTTCCTTCCAGGTTCACGGGCTCCTGTGATTTAAATAGCCGAGTCGCGATAAAATGACTCTGGGTAATGTTCTTAGGCAGGAAGGAAGTCCTAGGCCTTAACACCACCTTGTTCCTATGCAAAAATGTAAAAGCAAAATAAGGCCCCCAGGGCAAACACACATGTCAAATGATACAGCATTATTCTGCGGACAAAAGGCAGCTCCAAAACAGATGGTCAATAACAAGTGATTGTTGTGATTTGAGAACCTCAACATAGGCTGGGGCTTTACTACAATAATTAAGACAGAGCTGATATTACAGTAGTGTAAGATTGGTCAGCAGCAGGATATTTTTATTGACGGAGAATTGCCTGAAAATTATTAGAGGCAAAGAGTACAGCCAGATTTTTTTGGTACATAAATTAAAAGACTGTAGGTGACAAAGCAGTGTAAAATTGGTCAGCACCAAGACAAAGCTTGTCCCAATTTTCAAGAGCTGGGGCTCTACTACAAGAGTCAAGATACTGCAAAGGAATCTTTGGGAATAGAGGGATGCAGTAAATGTGAGTGATATTTTGAGAGGTGGTATAAGTGTTTTTTTTTCTTTCAAACTATGCAAAAAAAAGGGATAATACCATTTTTTTTTTAAACAAAGCTAAGGTGTTGACAAATAAAGAGTTAGCTGTCAATCAGTTATTTCAGACAGACTGGTCCTTAAAAGGATTTTTGAGAGTACAGATGTGTGCACAAAAGCAGGGCACATAAGAAGATGTTCCACAGCACTGCATTAAAAAAGCTCAACCATCTCTTTGCGTCCTTTGTCGATGTTCTTTGTCTGGAATAAAGGCCTAACGCACATCTGTTATAAATTGCTCACTTTTCCAAAGCTTCAGGACAGGGTGGGACTCCCGGACTTTGAACTGTACCTCAGAGCCTCTGTTCTGGCATGGATCTTGGAATGATTCCCTTGACCTTTTCCCTTGGCCTCTACGATGGTTGAACAGGACTTTTCTCCTGTTGCCATTAGGGCCCTTCTACGGGGCTACAAGCGAGACCGTCATAGGCTTCAATACTCGTCCCCTCTGACCCTCGCCCCCATGCAATTGTGGTATAAAAAAGGTCTTCAGAGTCTCTTATCCTTGGACCCCTTCACTTTGGCTACATTATTTGACAACCCTATGTTCCCTAAGGGAATGGAAACCCCTGCAATGGGGGGGGGGGGGGGTTGACACTATCGGATTGGCCGGTAGCACACTCTTTTGGTCATACTAATATTGGGGGAACCAGTTACTCCCGAGTGGCAATGGTGGGCTTATTGCCAGCCACCTGTCTTCCTTTTGTATGGGACTACTCACTTCCACCCAAATACACTGCTCTTTGACTGAGTATGCTGACTGTGTTCCCTCTCTGAGACGCCCAGACATCTACTCTCTTCAATTTATGAATTACTTCATGCGATGATGCACAATGGCATTCCCCCCTATACCAGAGCATGGTCCGTAGCCTTGGGGAAGGAGCTGCTGATTGGCAGACTTCCTTTCACTTTACCCACAAATCCACGATACCTGGATTTGCTGCAAAAAAATATTATAAACTCCTCTCCAGATGGTACAGGTACCCCCTTTCACTACATAGGATATTCCCTTCTATAGCGGCCACTTTTTGGAGATGTGGTTCGACAGAGAGAGACTATTTACATATTTGATGGGAGTGCAGTGGGAGTCGCCCCTTTTGGTACACAGTTTTTACTATCTACAATAAAACATACCAGTCATATACCATATCCCTGTCACCTACCCCAGAGGTAGCACTCCTGTTCATGCTCCCAGCTTCAGTAGCACCTCAAAAACAAAGCCTGTTGTGCTTTTTCCTGTCCACAGCATGGCAATTGATTCCTTTGTTTTTGAAAATGGAATAAGATCCCCTTCATTATCCCTGTGGGTTTCTATCGTTAATGATATCATGCGGATAGAGGAGATACTGGCACTGGATAATGATACTTTTGAGAAATTCTAAATCGTATGGTATTCATGGCTTGACTTCTCTACCTCTGCCACACTTAGGCCTCGTACACACGATCGGACATATCCGATGATAACGGTCCGCGGACCATTTCCATCCGATATGTCCGATCTGGAGTTTGATCCGATGGCGTGTACACACCATCGGATCAAATTCCCCGCCGGCGGACGGCGCGGTGACGTGTCGGTGACGTGGCGGTGATGTTGACGCCGCCACGTCACCGCCACGTCACCGCACCAGGAAGTAAAACACTTCCGCGCATGCGCCGAATCCATTCGGCGGCGGCGCGGCGGCGGTGCGGGACGACATGTCTGCTGGTAAGTGTACTAACCAGCAGACATGTCGGGCGGACAGATTCCCACCGGATAGATTTCAAAGCATGCTTTGAAATCTGTCAGGTGGACAAATCTGTCCGCTAGCCCATACACACGATCGGAGATGTCTGCTGAAACGGTCCATCAGACCGTTTTCAGCGGACATATCCCCTCGTGTGTACGAGGCCTTAAAGACTTGATATGATCTGTTTATCATACTTTTTCAAATTCGAACAAATACTTTTTTTAGTACCTAATTATTACCTGGTAATGGGGGTGCTCAATCTCTTTCTCTCTCTCCCTTCTCGGGCCTCCTTAGGCCTTTTCTCTTTGTTTACTCTCTCTTTTTTCCTCCTCCTTACTTCACCCTGTTCCTTGATATTATATGGTCCAACGTGTTTTCTGTTTTTTGTACTATGTTATAAAGTCTGTGAACTGGTTATCTTTCTTCCACTGTGGGTGACTTTTCCAGACTATTGCTATGGACCCCAATATATTTGCTTTTACAAAATCTGTACTGTTTGGGTATAACCCTTAATTATATTGTTATGTTGCTCCTTTTGATGGTTACAAATAATAAAAACATACTTCCATCTAAAAAAGCTCAAGCATAGTTTATTGAAGTAGATGTAAACCCTGCCACTAAAATTTAATAACAGCTTGTGATACTGATATAAAGGTCCTTGTTTCGACACTTTGGGGTTGGGATTGGCGACTATGCACAGCTGCACCAGATTTTGCACTCTGCAGTTTTAGTTAATCAACCCCTTTGTGTTATGGAGTGACAATGCTGCACCCCTGTCTTTCACAATTTGCTGTCTATAAATCATCCTGTCACATGCTCTCCCAAAGGAAACTATACACTTTTGAGCTGAGCTATATTGCACATTCCACTGTTGATACCATATATGAAAAAGTCCTATTAACAGAAAATTATTGGCAGCAGGAAATAGGAAATATGTCCTGTGGCAAAAGACACATGCAGCCTGTTATCACTGTAGTGCATATGGACAGGGGAAGGCTATAACAAATCTGAAGGGCACATATCAGCAGCATTAATATGTAAAAATACTTCCCTCCCTTTACCCCCAGATTCCCCAAGATTCATAACATTTTGCTACCCATAGGACAATAAGTAAGTGTTTACATGTACTTTGAGAGACCAGTGCCTACAAGCCCTACACCCAGTGGTGGACGCTTCATTAGGGGCACAGGGGCACCAATCTTCTAATCCATGCGCCCAGCCCCTAATCTACATCTCTATCTATTTTTGCTGCCTATGCTGATACTTCACAGGGCCGAAAATTCAGAAATAAAAAGTTTTACTGACTGTTTTCATTATCCTGTAACATCTCCTCTTCCGTGAAAGCTTACAGATTAAGTAGTGAAAAGTGATTGGTACTATTCATTTAATTTCATTCAACCTTATTTTATTTCATGCATCTTTAGGTGGCCAATGTGGCCAAGTAAACAGCAGCCTTTAAACTTCTTGTGGTCCCTTCATGGCAGAAGGTACAACTTTGCATATCAGAGCATGGCTCTACAACTCAAAACACTGAATATTTTTAAAGAAGTACTGAGCCTCTACAACAGCTGCTTCTACTTGTCAAGCAACCCATTAAGCAAATAGATTGTGTGTACTTGGGCTCCATCCAGGGAACATTTTCAAAATATTAGCATCCTGACATGATGCTGATAATGTTTTGCAATGCCTTGAATATGCTCAGGACAACCTGCAGAACGTTAGCAAAAATTAATGATAGAGGTATGGGTAGAAAGGTAAAGAAGGTAGAAGTGAAACAATGAAGCTCTAGCCATGCTAGTGCATGGTACAATTAATGTACAGAGGCACTAACATTGTGGCAGATACCCAGTTTTATTTAGGAAAATGTTTAACTTTTATTAGTATAGTTGGTAATCAGACATGCTACCAATCTATTTTTATCTATTTCTCCAAAATAAATCGTTTTATTCTGCATTGTGCTGAGTTGCAAATGCCATAAATACAGTATTTATCGGCGTATAACACCCACCCTAATATAAGAGGGAAGTTTTAGGAAAAAAACTTTCTACAGCCCCCTGCGTATAAAACACAGGCACAGTTTACCCTTTATTTTCAGGGTAAAAAAGTGAGTGTTATACGCCAATAAATATAGTACTTCCTTTCCTTTTTTTATTAATACACATGCCTAACTTTTTTTTTTTTTCAGGAGTTTGTAAAGCTGACAGTTTCAGATACACAGATGACGTATCTCATGATTCTTGTAGGAGACTTTGGACGAGCAGTCCTGGTTAGAGTTCTCAACAACTGCTGGTGCTGGGATTTAGAAGGTGGATTTGTAAGTTTTTCTTTAAGGGAAACATTGTTTTGTTATATTTTAAGGGTAACTCCATCTTTATACACATTCTTGGCCAGGTTATTATTGTAAACCAGGGCAGCAAACAATAAACTGCATTATCAGTGTTTAGTTCCATTATGCTGGGATATGGCCTTGGAATTTTCATGTTGCCTGTCTGATATTGTTCAATGTTGATCTTTATAATGTTGACTTTTCACACACATTACATTTAATTTACCTTTGGTGGCGATGATGAATAGGGATTGGCTAAACATACCTGGGTTTGGTTTGTGAGGACATTCGGACATATCACAAGTTTGGATGCCAAATCTGAACCCTATTGAAGTCAGCAGGGAATCTGTAAATCAGTTATCCCCATTTTCAAGGCGAATAGACAAGGGAATATCAAAAAGCAGGCAACAAGTATTGGGCACTCCCCTGGGGGACATGTACCAATACAACATTTAAAAAATAAATACTTCTTTTTTATCATGTTTATGTAATAATGCCTTTGTCACCGTATTTGATTTTGGGTCCAAAGATATCCACCTGCCCGTACTTGAATGTGTAAGGCTGCGTACACACGATCAGTCAATCTGATGAGAACGGTCCGTAGGACCGTTTTCATCGGTTAACCGATGAAGCTGACTGATGGTCTGATGTGCCTACACACCATCGGTTAAAAAAACGATCGTATCAGAACGCGGTGATGTAAAACACAACGACGTGCTGAAAAAAATGAAGTTCAATGCTTCCAAGCATGTGTCGACTTCATTCTGAGCATGCGCGGCATTTTTAACCGATGCTTTTGCATACTAATGATCGGTTTTGACCTATCGGTTAGGCATCCATCGGTTAAATTTTAAAGCAAGTTCTCTTTTTTTTGACCGAAGGATAACTGACCGATGTGGCCCATAAACGATCGGTTTGGACCAATGAAACGGACCTTCAGTCCGTTTTCATTGGTTTTGACCGATCGTGTGTATGCAGCCTAAGAGGTACCCCTTGTAGTATCCCTACCCATTCACTGAAAAGACAATAATAAATAAACACAAACACCACAACACACAAACATTTGACAAGTCTCCAAAGAAAATATCAAATGTAAGTCCATTGTCTATTACGTATATATCTTCCTGGTTAGTTCCCCAGAGGGAGGATCAGCTAACGGATGTTCACTGAGCTCGCTCTGCCCTACCTAGTGACACCTGTCATGCCATGTGCACCTAGAGGGGGATGGAGGGAAGGTGTGTTCTGGTGCTTGTAGAAATTATCAGGTGGCTATAAATTATATCCAGGAGTAAGTTGACAGTTGGCTTGTAAAGTATATCACTTGTAAAGTGCAGCTGTCAGGAATTTGTGTAAAAGCCACAGTTACCACCAAGCTTACGTCAGCGGCTGCCACCGGTTTAGACATCTTCAGTTGCAAGTGTTGTATTGTTTATGGTATTTTGGTACATGGTAATGGCTATGAATTATTCTTTTTACATTGCCCAGCAGCAATCCTGTTTTTCAGTCTAAGTTACATGTATGGTATACATTAATAGAATCAGTCTGTTCATCAGATTTTAATAAGGTCACACTTGTGATTTCTGTAGCATAATTAGGCACCATTTTAAATGTAAAATATACAGTATATTTCTTAAAACAAAGAAACCTTGTTTCTTTTACAGCCATCCTATTCAGAATTTCCTGTAAGTGAAAATGTTCTTGGCCTTATTTTCAATCAAGGCATGATATGGTAAGATAATTAAATGTTGTGTGTTCAGAAAACCACTGATTCTTTATAGTAGCAGTTATTTGTATATGGGTAATAGATGCATTTTTTCATCACACCTAGTGCCCCAGATGAATTAAGGTATTTTCCTTGACTGGTGATTACAAACTATTAAGCTCATGAAAAATAGATCACAGATCATCTTATCATGCAGAAGAACACAGATCTTGCTAGATCATTCTTCATTATTGACAGCCTACATTTATCAATTATTTATTTACTTAATTACAAAAACATGCAGCAATGGTTCCAGAAGGAATGGCTGAAGAGACATATAACCAGCGTGCAAAAACAATGGTGGCAATACACGATACATGATCAAATTATTTTTCCATTTTTTTCTATATATAGGAATAATCAATATACTCTACAGTTGATAACCCATTCTACATACAAGGAAGATAAATTTGATTGATGGTTGGAAGATACAATCATCAGGGCTTTTTTTCTGGGGGAACTTGGTGGAACTCAGTTCCACCACCTTTGGCTCAGACCCTTTGGTGCCCGCTCACCACAATCACTTGTGAACACAGAAGTCTGGTTTCTGTGTTTACAAGTGACTGCTTTGTAACCCCCTGAACTCTGCACACTGTATGTAATGCAATTCTGGTATTTAATGCCCCTTTAAGACCCTTCTACTGTTTGTGAAATCTGAACGGGTCGTGGTTGAGTTCCTGCACCTATTTTTTGAGAAAAAAAGCTCTGACAATCATAACTTATCAATCACATCTTCATTTCAACCATGTAATTTAGTCTGATCATTTGAAAAACAAATAAATACATGACCAAAGCATCTCAGTGCTGCCCATTGATATAAAACCATCGATGATATCTGCCTCAGTTTTATATTATCTGATCTAAATTGTGTCTAAATCAATTGGAAGGGAAGTTAGGATTTTATGCTTGTTTCCTGTTTCAATTGTTTTGATAGAATACTAAATCTAATTACTGTATTTATTGGCGTATAACACTCACTTTTTTACCCTGAAAATAGAGGGTAAACTGTGCCAGCGTGTTATACGCAGGGGGCTGTGGAAAGTTTTTTTCCTGAATCTTCCCTCTTAAAGTTAGGGTGCGTGTTATACGTATGTGCCTGTTATACACTGATAAATATGGTACTAAAATCTGTATGGCTGCCCTAACTGATTTAGCTCTTGGGTGAATTAATCCATATTCACAATCCTAATGCCGCGTACACACGATCGAAATTTCCGATGGAATAAAACCTGATGAAATTTTCTGTCATAAATCCATTGAAGCTGATAGAAAGGCTTTTGGACTGCTGGAAAAGCAGTAACAGGGCAAAGACGGGAAAAGTGATTTCAATTTTTTTTTTTACTTTAATACAAAAAAATAAGATACATTAAAACCATACAGTGTATACATTAAATTTCAAAATATCCTCTCGTCTACGCGTTTCGATTGTTGGCTTCCTCAGGACGAGGTAGGAGAAATTTTGAGAGTAGGATACAAGATATTTCATTTATCTGAAATGAGAATATTCTATTATAACATTTAACAGACAATGATTTTAATGACGCTTATACGCTTATACGCTTATGACGCACAGACGCTTATACTCATAGGTATGCAAAATATAATTCATGCGTGGCCAGTAGAAAAAGGACTTGTGCAGCCAAGCAAAGAGAAATAACTCTGAATAACACCAGAACCACACTCAGATACATAATGGAGCCTGAAATCTGAAAACTAGCAGATAGTCATAGTATCAAAAAAAAAGCCGGGACCAGGAGAGCGGAGAGCAGGGCCACATAAGGAAATATATCCAAGTTGGGCAGCCAAACTGTATCATCCGATATAGAGGAGAGCCTTTATATATTGGATATCATGAATAGAGGAATATCATATGTCCCGGGGTATAGCCATAGCACTGGCTCAAGGGCTCATTTAGATGGGCGAATAAAGCTTAGTACACACAATGGGATTATCAGACGAATGATCATCCATTTTTTTGTGCATATTAGTCTCCATATCGAAAATGAAGATGATACTAAAGTACGAAAATTCTCGTATGACAGAATAAAAATTTGGAAGTGATGAAAATCATACAGTCTGGTATCGTAAGAGACAAAAATTGTGTTTGTCGTTTCAGAAAATCTTGCACGTGCTAACAATCAGATTATCATACAATCACTTTGAAAACTATATTTTTTGCATGATTTTCTCATCATGTGTATGGGCCTTAAGCCTGTCCTCCATGCAGAGCCATTGGCAGATGTGTATGCATTCACTGTGGAGCTGCATGCTGGCAGCTCATAGAAATGAATGGACATGCAATGGCTGTAAGAACACAGTCATGTCTCAAAGTTTGGCATGTGGGCATGAGCGGTTGCACAGATCCAAATGCAAAGCATCTGCATTTGGATATGGCTTGGATGAGCACATAGATCCTGTGTCAGTTTTTTTGTAGCTGTTGACTCTTAATAAACAAAAAAATGACTGGAGCTCATTTTTTTTAAATAAAGACAATATTATGCTGGAAAGCAATGGAATTAGACAAAAGTGTAAATTTGTGCTTTAAGGACCAAACAATATTTGTTCTCCTATTAAGGCCCCTTTCACACTTATACAACTTCAAAGGCGTGCAATTTTGCCGCGACTTTGCCATAATTTTACCACGATTTTGACACGATTTTGCGGCCACGATCAGTACAACTTCGACTGCCACAACTTTGGCATTAACCAATGAAAACATACATGGTGTGAGGCAATTCCTTTCCCTGCCACCACAGTTGTCATTGCTGCTGCAGCAGTAGCAGTGCATGAGGAAGAAGAGGAGGAGAAGCGGAGGCGGAGAAAACGTCGATATTGGGTGAAGATAGGGGTCAATTTTGGGTCCTCTATAATGAAGAAGTCAGAAGATTGAGAAGAATGCTCCTTACATTGGTGGTCAGTGGGAAGAATGTCCCTTACATTGGTGGTCAGTGAGAAGAATGCTCCTAACATTGGTGGTCACTGGTCAGTGGGAAGGATGTCCCTTATATTGGTGGTCAGTGAGAAGAATGCTCCTTACATTGGTGGTCAGTGAGAAGAATGTCCCTTACATTGGTGGTCAGTGGGAAGAATGCTCCTTACATTGGTGATCAGTGGGAAGTATGCTCCTTACATTGGTGGTCAGTGGGAAGGATGTCCCTTACATTGGTGGTCAGTGAGAAGATTGCTCCTTACATTGGTGGTCAGTGGGAAGGATGTCCTTTACATTGGTGGTCAGTGTGAAGAATGCTCCTTACATTGGTGGTCAGTGGGAAGAATGCTCCTTACATTGGTGGTCAGTGGGAATGATGTCCCTTACATTGGTGGTCAGTGAGAAGAATGCTCCTTACATTGGTGATCAGTGGGAAGAATGTCCCTTACATTGGTGGTCGGTGAGAAGAATGCTCCTAACATTGGTGGTCAGTGGGAAGGATGTCCCTTACATTGGTGGTCAGTAGGAAGAATGCTCCTTACATTGGTGGTCAGTGGGAAGAATGCTCCTTACATTGGTGGTCAGTGGGAAGGATGTCCCCTACATTGGCGGTCAGTGAGAAGAATGCTCCTTACATTGGTGATCAGTGGGAAAAATGTCCCTTACATTGGTGGTCAGTGAGAAGAATGCTCCTAACATTGGTGGTCAGTGGGAAGGATGTCCCTTACATTGGTGGTCAGTGGGAGAATGCTCCTTACATTGGTGGTCAGTGGGAAGAATGCTCCTTACATTGGTGGTCATTGGGAAGGATGTCCCTTACATTGGTGGTCAGTGAGAAGAATGCTCCTTACATTGGTGATCAGTGGGAAGAATGTCCCCTTCATTGGTGATCAGTAGGGATTGGCTTTGTGTTCGAGTCGAACGTATGTTCGACACGAACATCGTATGTTCGATCGTTCATCGAAATACAAACAAAACGGGTCGTTCGAGCCAAATTCGAGTGACGCGCCACGGCCCATAATTCCCTGCGGCATTGCGCGCTGATGATTGGCCAAGCATGCACTATGACCCACATGCTTGGCCAATCACAGCGCCGTCAGTACAGAGAGCCGTAATTGGCCAAAGCTCAGGGCTTTAGTACACGCCCCACACTATAAAAGGCCGCCTGCAGGGCGGCCTCGTGTAGTGTGTTGCGGCACTGGTTAGATATCAGTCACAGAGAGAGAGTGAGAGAGAGAGAGAGAGAGTGTCTTTTTTTCTAGCTAGATAGAGCAGGCAGGCTAGTCAGTTAAATTTACAGTGTGTAGAGGATATATATGCATCCCTGGTGTTGTATATATATATATTTATACACTGTATAGTTTAGCTAGATCAGTTCTTCCTAATTTACTGGCAGGTAGTTGATTGTCCTAGCTGCAGTATTCTCACGTGGTGTATTGCCTGTGTCCTCTGCAGTGTGCACCATAAAGCTACACAGGCATACTATAGACACCCAGCAGGTACAATATTTAAAGGAATTTTTCATTTTTTTTATTTTATTATTTAAGCATAATGATGCTTAAATAGAAAAAAAAATGAAAAATTCCTTTAAATATTGTACCTGCTGGGTGTCTATAGTATGCCTGTGAAAACGTCTTTGAGAACCCCGGGTCTTGCCCCAGGGAACATGTATCAATGTAATTTTTTTTTTTAAATGATTGTTTTTTTCTGGAGCATTGATTTCAATGATGCTGCATCATTAAAATCACATAAAAAAAAACACCAGTTTTTAAAACTTTTTTCCATTGGTACATGTTCCCTGGGGCAAGACCCGGGTTCTCAAAGACTTTTTCCGACAATAACTTGAATATTGGGCTTTACAATGAGCACTTTTGAATTCGAACGTTCGAGTCCCATTGACGTCAATGGGGTTCTAAATGTTCGCAAGAACGTTCGGTCCGTTTGAAGGTTCTGGTGCGAACCGAACGCGGGGGTGTTTGCTCATCCCTAGTGGTCAGTGGGATATTTTCTTTGCAGTTTGTCTTTGTAGTTTATCTTGTCTTTGTAGTTTATCTTGTTTTTGTAGTTTTGGTCACACAAATCATAAATAGCTGGGCACTCACGGATAAATCAAATGATTTGCTCATTATTGAGGACGTCTCTTTTTTTTTACCTGTTTGGAGCACATTGTTTCGGACAGAATAACCAGGAAGTAAATGTGTGGTGGAAAAATGTGCTTGGGAGCGGCTACTTTGCTAAAATGATTGGGTGGGACAAGGGTTAAAAAGCTGCTTGTGCTTACAAAGTTGTACTGAAATTGTGTGTATATTATTCAGGTACGATTTGCACGCTACTTGAGGGTTTAACATTGAGGTCTATGGACAATAACTTGCATGGAAGTTGTACCAAAGTAGTGCAAGGACTACTTTGAAGTCGTCACTACTTAAAGTCGTGCCAGTATGAATGGTGTTCATTGAAAATCATGGAGAATGACTTGTCATATGATTTTGCAGTACACAATCGTGAAACAAGTCGTATAAGTGTGAAAGGGGACTAAGGTCCCTTTCACACTTGTACGACTCCAAAGTCGCGCGATTTTACCACGATTTCGCGGCCGCGATTTTACCGCGATTTTGCCACGATTCGCGGCCGCAATTTCAATGAATGCCTGTGTAAGTGGCATCAAAATCGGACCAAAGTAGTGCAGAGACTACTTTGAAGTCGGCACTACTTAAAGTCGTGCCAGTATGAATGGTGTTCATTGAAAATCATGGAGAATGACTTGTCATACGATTTTGCAGTACAAAATCATAGGACAAGTCGTATAAGGTCTTTTCACACTTATACGACTTGTCCCACGATTTTGGACTGCAAAATCGTATGACAAGTCAGTGGGCCAGTGTGCCCAGCAAATACTGGTGTGCCCATTAAATGCTGCCAGTGTGCCATCAAATGCTGCAACTGTGCCATCGAATGCCACCACTGTGAATCCCCCCTCGCCCCGTCCGACTCTTACCCTGTCTCGTAGGGTTGCGGGTGACTCCTACGAGCAGGATCCTCCATGCATCTCCTGCCGTCCTCATCTCCCGTCCTCTCCTCCTGATAAGTGTCCAATAGCCGCTCCTATTGTTTTAGAAAATCAGGTGACGGGTAACAGACCCACACACCTGATTGGTGGAGAGGTGGTTCAGTGTTAGGAAAGTGAATATTAATTTGCCTTTCTAACACACCTGGGTGGACTTTGAGCGCCCAGCATGGCGCTCGCGGTTCACCTATTTTGAAGCCTATTAGAGACTATGGCTCTTATCAGGTGCTTCAACCCCCCCTGCTGTGATTCAGGCGCCCGAAAAGGAGCCGGACACCTAAATATGGGGGTGGCAGCGGTGGCCATGGATAGATTCATGCTATGCATGAATCTATCCATTGGTCATAGAGGGAGTGACTGGGGAGAGGGATCGGCACACATGCACCCTTATGGACGCACTGCCACTGATAAACACATGCACATACATGCACACACACATACAGTACACACATATGCACACACGCATACAGTACATACATACAGTGCAGAAAATAAGTATTTGAACACCCTGCTATTTTGCAAGTTCTCCCACTTGGAAATCATGGAGGGGTCTGAAATTGTCATCGTAGGTGCATGTCCACTGTGAGAGACATAATCCAATTTTTTTTTCCCAGAAATCACAATTTATGATTTTTTAACTATTTATTTGTATGATACAGCTGCAAAGAAGTATTTGAACACCTGTCTATCAGCTAGAATTCTGACCCTCAAAGACCTGTTAGTCTGCCTTTAAAATGTCCACCTCCACTCCATTTATTATCCTAAATTAGATGCACCTGTTTGAGGTCATTAGCTGCATAAAGACACCTGTCCACCCCATACAATCAGTAAGAATCCAACTACTAACATGGCCAAGACCAAAGAGCTGTCCAAAGACACTAGAGACAAAATTGTACACCTCTACAAGGCTGGAAAGGGCTACGGGGAAATTGCCAAGCAGCTTGGTGAAAAAAGGTCCACTGTTGGAGCAATCATTAGAAAATGGAAGAAGCTAAACATGACTGTCCATCTCCCTCGGACTGGGGCTCCATGCAAAATCTCACCTCGTGGGGTCTCAATGATCCTAAGAAAGGTGAGAAATCAGCCCAGGACTACACGGGAGGAGCTGGTCAATGACCTGAAAAGAGCTGGGACCACCGTTTCCACGGTTACTGTTGGTAATACACTAAGACGTCATGGTTTGAAATCATGCATGGCACGGAAGGTTCCCCTGCTTAAACCAGCACATGTCAAGGCCCGTCTTAAGTTTGCCAATGACCATTTGGATGATCCAGAGGAGTCATGGGAGAAAGTCATGTGGTCAGATGAGACCAAAATAGAACTTTTTGGTCATAATTCCACTAACCGTGTTTGGAGGAAGAAGAATGATGAGTACCATCCCAAGAACACCATCCCTACTGTGAAGCATGGGGGTGGTAGCATCATGCTTTGGGGGTGTTTTTCTGCACATGGGACAGGGCGACTGCACTGTATTAAGGAGAGGATGACCGGGGCCATGTATTGCGAGATTTTGGGCAACAACCTCCTTCCCTCAGTTAGAGCTTTGAAGATGGGTCGAGGCTGGGTCTTCCAACATGACAATGACCTGAAGCACACAGCCAGGATAACCAAGGAGTGGCTCTGTAAGAAGCATATCAAGGTTCTGGCGTGGCCTAGCCAGTCTCCAGACCTAACCCCAATAGAGAATCTTTGGAGGGAGCTCAAACTCCGTGTTTCTCAGCGACAGCCCAGAAACCTGACTGATCTAGAGAAGATCTGTGTGGAGGAGTGGGCCAAAATCCCTCCTCCAGTGTGTGCAAACCTGGTGAAAAACTACAAGAAACGTTTGACCTCTGTAATTGCAAACAAAGGCTACTGTACCAAATATTAACATTGATTTTCTCAGGTGTTCAAATACTTATTTGCAGCTGTATCATACAAATAAATAGTTAAAAAAATCATACATTGTGATTTCTGGAATTTTTTTTTTGATTATGTCTCTCACAGTGAATATGCACCTACGATAACAATTTCAGACCCCTCCATGATTTCCAAGTGGGAGAACTTGCAAAATAGCAGGGTGTTCAAATACTTATTTTCTGCACTGTATACACACGCATACAGTACATACATACACACACACGCATACAGTACATACATATACACACACATACAGTACATACATATACACACGCATACAGTACATACATATACACATGCATACAGTACATACATATGCACACACATACAGTACATACATATACACATGCATACAGTATATACATATACACACGCATACAGTACATACATATACACATGCATACAGTACATACATATGCACACACATACAGTACATACATATGCACACACATACAGTACACACACATACAGTACATATACACACACACATACAGATACACACACATACAGTACATACATATACACACACATACAGTACATACATATACACACACATCCAGTACATACACACACACATACAGATACACACACATACAGTACATACATATACATACACATACAGTACATACATATACACACATACAGTACATACATATACACACACACATACATACATATATATATATACATACAGTACATACATATACACACACACATACAGTACATACATATAAACACATACACATGCATCCATACATACACACACACACACACACACACACACATACAGTACATACATACACACACACAGTATATAAACACATACAGCAGATAGTCATAAAAAAACGGCAGACATTTACCTTGGCACTTCCTGCCGGGTACTGCACTCTAGGGGGAGACAAAGAGCACACACTACTTTCACTTGTGACAAGCTCCTTCCCTGCACAGTTTGGCTGACGATCGGGAGCTCATCTCAGCCGTCCCTGCCGCTCCTCCTATCAAAGAGTAGAGGGGGGCCCCCTGCAGCAAGGGGCCCGGTCGCCATGGCGATCTCAGCACCCCTATAATTACGCCACTGTGACAAGTCATTCTCTATTATTTTCAATGAACACCATTCATACTGGCACGACTTTAAGTAGTGCCGACTTCATAGTAGTCCTTGCACTACTTCCGATTTTGATGCCACTTACACAGGCATTCATTGAAATCGCGGCCGCGAATCGCGGCAAAATAGTGGTAAAATCGCGGCCGCAAAATCGCGGTAAAATCGTGCGACTTTAAAGTCGTACAAGTGTGAAAGGGACCTTAATGTGAAAGGGGCCTAAAAGTTGTGCCAGTATAAATGGTGTTCATTAAAAATAATGGAGAATGACTTGTCTTGGGACAAGTCGTGTAAGTGTGAAAGGGCTCTAAGTGTGAAAGGGCTCTAACTTTTAAGAGGGAGGGAGGCTAGGGCATGGTGGATGAGGACAGAACAGTCATATGATCTACTTTTGCAGTCTGTTGGAAACATTTTAAAAAAATTTTTAATGATGGATTAAGGCTGTACAGAATGATACTATTTGCACATGTGTCTTTGCTGCTCTTTCAATTTTCATATGCTTTAAAGTAGGGGTCTTAAACTGGTGGTCCTCCAGCTGTTCCAGAACTACAATTCCCATGAGGCATTGCTGGGCTGACAGTTACAAGCATGACGCCCATGGGCAGAGGCATGATGGGACTTACAACAGCTGGAGGGCCGTCCGTTTGAGAACTCTGCTTTAAAGCAATATCATGTGAATTACTTTTCAGCAGATAGAAATATAGATAATGCTATTGCTTTTAAAAAAAAAAAAAATACAGACTTCAGAGGTGTATTTCTTTTAGAGGAATGCGGAAATTAGAAATGATTTGCTGTTCACTATTGTATTATTTGTTCTCTACAGGATGGGCATATTTTATGCGCCTGGACTGATAGTTGTGAATGTTCTACGTCTCTTCTCTTCAATGTACTTACAGTGCTGGGGAGTAATGAGCAGCAATGTCCCACAAGAACGTTTTTTCAAAGTTTCAAAATCAAACAATTTCTACATGGCTCTTCTACTACTTATTCTATTCATGAGTCTGCTGCCTGTGGCATACACAATAATGACCATAACGCCATCCTTTGACTGTGGACCATTTAGGTAAAAAAACATTTTAAGAATAAATTAGTAATAGATAGATGATAGAATACGATTAGGCAAATTCTGCTTCAGTAAGGTTATATGTATCCTGAAGCCAACGACATGTTTATGTGATTTGCCAGTTTGTGATTTGCAGTCATGATATCTGATATGCAACAAATTACTGACTGGTTTACTCCCCTTCTAAAGAAATAAATATAAATAAATAAATATATAGCTATATATATATATAGATATCTATATATATATATCTATATAGATCTATATATATATAGATCTATATATATATATATAGATATATATGTATATATAGATATATATATATATCTATGTGTGTATATATATATTTATATATATATATATATATATATATATAATCTTGTATATACTCGAGTATAAGCTGACCCGAATATAAACCGAGACACCTAATTTTACCACAAAAAATGGGAAAACGTATTGACTCAAGTATAAGCCTAGTGTGAGAATGCAGCAGCTACTGTTAGTGGAAAAGTGGGTCAACAATGCCCAACTGCAGCTTCCCTGTGCCCATTTTGCAGCCTCACTGTGCCCATTTGCGTGGCTCACTGTGCCCATTTGCGTGGCTCACTGTGCCCATTTGCACGCCTCACTATGCCCATTGCATGCCTCTCTGTGCCCATTGCAGCTTCACTGTGCCCATTGCAACCTCACTGTGCCCATTTAATTGCTTCATTAAATTGCTTCAATATTTTCACACCTTGGCAACCAGTCCAGCCTGTTTATAAACATTTTATTACATTTTGCTTCCTCTTTATCTCTTTGTCTTTTATTTTGTTCTCATTTTGAAGGTGATGGCACATACTAAATGCTCACTCACTCACTTTTTTTTTTTTTTTTAATGTCACAATGTAAAGTATAGGAGTAAACAAGAGAGATAGCAGACTGCGCAAAGGTACAAATAATTAGCAAAGCAGCTGAACACTGAAGGGTCAATAGAAATCCTTGATAGAGTACATAGAAAAAAGCAGTGCAGCGCTACAAAACAAAAAAAGTATAGGAGTTCCTATCATCTGTGCCCAGTCTTGCCACACAAAGTAAATCCAGCTCTGATCAATCATCTTTTATTGTTCAGTGAAAATTAACAGAATTCCAGATAAAAACCTGTCTAAATAAAAAGTCAATTTCTCTCTTCTTGCTTTGAGTGACAGGTTATTTACATATCTAGCTTGGACATGTTTATCATATGTTATGTTATGTTTATCATAACATGAGGGTGATTCACAGTATAAAAAGTGAGAAATCCACCCCTCCCCCACATAACACATACTGGTAATCTGGTAATATACAATTAACTTTGACCCCCCCGGTTCTCTGCTCCAGGGGGCCCATGCCTGAAGCTGTGTAAGGGGCCCCATAATTCCTGATGGTGGTCCTGATAAAGGTTATTCAGTTATATAATTATTGAAAGATAGACATCATTTTAAAGTGATCTACAGAGAAATTAGAACTTGTATTATCTATATTTTACAAAAAGTTACTAGATTTATTTAAAAAAAAAATGAATATGCATTTTCTTTCATTTTGAGAACATGTATAAGTAGTCACTTTAATATGTACACTGTTTCTGTTTTCCAAGTGGAAAAAACAGGATGTATGACGTTCTACAGGAAACCATCCAATTGGATTTTCCACCTTTTATGACAACAGTACTTGGCTATGCATCTAATCCAGGAATCATCATAGCAGCAGCTATTCTAATGGTGTAAGCATTATGAACAAGTGCATTTAAAAAGTATACATATATCTACAACATATGGGAATAATATGGAAATGGGAATAGTATTTATAGCTAAAAGTTGATTTAATCAACAGAAACCACGCCTTAATAAACAATACAATAAACAATACAAAAATGTAAAATGTACCAGTATGCTTATTTTATAATTTTACATTTATTTATACTGGTTAATAGGTGGCCTCACTATAAAGAAAAATCGGGCATAAACAATATATTTATTGCAAAGAATTTCTTCACTTATTGGATTTATTCAATCATAACTTTTAAACATTGTGACTTGCTATACTGTAAGATATTTATGGAAATAGTTACTTTCTTGTTAGATTTTTTTTTTTTTGTTTTGTTATGTACATATACGTCAGTGTGACCCACTGATATTCATTCTCAAATACAGCAAATCAAATACAACCTATTCATTCTTTTTTTTTTTAAATCTTTTTAAATGTTTTCTTTAGTCTTGCTATATATTACCTCAATGCTATATCAAAGGCCTACATGAGAGCTAACATTGAGATGAAGAAGAAAATGCAGACGGTAAGTTTATATAGTACTGTTATAATCCAGAATCATTGTCACTGTTTAGGATTTGGAAATGGCTTTATATACTATATATTACATATTGTGACTCACTCACACACATTTAGAGAGTGCAAGTGTGAGCTAGGTGCTGCGTGGTGGGGTGGGCAGTGAGCACAGATTTGGTATTAGCAATTTACACTGCTCAAAAAAATTAAAGGAACACATCAGATCTCAATGGGGAAAAATATCATGCTGGATATCTATACTGATATGGACTGGGTAATTTGTTAGGAATGATAGGATGCCACATCGTTTGATGGAAATGGAAATGATTAACCTACAGAGGGATGAATTCAAAGACAACCCAAAAACCAAAGTGAAAAAGGTGCTCTATTGGATTTAGGTCACGTGAACATGGGTATCGATTCCTTCCCCCTCAGGAACTGGCTGTATACTCTCACCATATGAGGCCTGGCATTGTTGTGTACCAGGAGGAACCCAGGACCCACTGCATCCCGATAGCTAATGACAGTCAAAGTGCCATTCTCTAGTCTGTAGAGGTTTGTGCGTCCTTCCATGGATATGCCCCCCAGACCATCAATGACCCACCACCAAACTGGTCATACTGAACAGGCAGCATAACATTCTCCATGGCTTCTCCAGACCCTTTGATGTCTGTCACATGTGCTCAGGGAGAACCTGGAGAAACTGCATTTATCTGTGAAAAGCACAGGTCGCCAGTGGCGGACCTACAATTTTTGATGTTCAATGGCCAATGCCAATTAAGCTCCACAGTGCTGGGCTGTGAGCACAGAGCCCAATAGAGGATTCAGGCCACCATCATGAAGTCTGTTTCTAAATGTTTGGTCAGAGACATTCACACCATTGGTCTGCTGGAATGGCAGTGCTCATCCTGTTCCTCCTTGCACAAAAGAGCAGATACCAGTCTTGCTGATGGGTTTGGTACCTTCTGTCCAGCACTCCTAGAGTAACTACCTGTCTCCTGGAATCTCCTCCATGCTCTTGAGACTGTGCTGGGAGACAAAACAAACCTTCTGGTAATGAAATGTATTGATGTGCCATCCTGGAGAAGTTGGACTGCCTGTGAAAGCTCTATAGGGTCCAGGTATCACCTTGTGCTACCAGTAGTGACCATTATCCTAGCCAAATGCAAAACTAGCGAACAACAGTCAGAAATGATGATTAGGGAAAAAAATGTCAGTGGCCTCCACCTGTAAAACCATTTCTGTTTTGGAGGTTGTCTCAATATTGCCCATCTAGTGCACCTGTTCTTAATTTCATCAACACCAAAGCAGCTGAAACTGATTAACAACCCCCTCTACTACTTAACTGACCAGATCAATATCCCAGGAGTTTAATTGACTTGATGGTATACTCTGATTAAAAAGTGTTACTTTAATTTTTTGAGCAGTGTATATATCAGTGGCCCCAAGACAGCAGGTAAGACTTGCCTGTCTGGCGCCTTATGTAGTGGCTGCAAGGAGGGTGAGCTCTATCACAGCTGGTACTCACTTCTGGCACTTGGCTCCAGTGACTTGCTCACAGCTTGTGCATGGAGTTTTGGGTCCTACACCCTGTGATTACTCTGTATGGCAGCCCTATCTCTCCCCCCTCCTGCCTCACACTAATACACGGACTGAAGCCCCTCCCTCTCCTCCTCGGGTTCTGATGTTTTCCTAAACACAGACAGGAGAAGCAGGGGGAGGAGAATGGACACAGCTTTATATATGACATGCTGATCTAAGGTTTGTACTGAATCTGAATGCAATATGAATATGCAATATGCAATATGAAGGAGAGGAAGAAGACACAGGGAAGGGGACTTAGAGAAGGGGGGCAAGTTGTCAAAGAAGAATACTTGCAGTGCTTTGGGGGGAAGAGCCTGCTGTATGTGCTAGAGGGCACTTTTTGGAGGGGAGAGAATTTGTGCTGTGGGGTGCAGATTTTATTTTCAACCCCCCCTTCTAGAACAAATCCTCTCCCCTGCCAAAGTATCCCCTAGCGCATACTCTACAGCATCCTCTTATCCCCCCCCCCCAACTTATTGCAAGTATTCTACTTTGACAACTTGCTCCCTTCTTCAAAGAGAAACTGGCTGCTATTCAAGGGGCAATCATAGTGTCTGGGATCCTGGGCACCTTGCTAGAGATTCAGGGCAATCGCCCCCAGGTGCCCACCCCAGTGCCAGCCTGTCAGGCAAGTCAGTGGACCCGAGTGTCAAACCTTTTTCTGCACTGGGCTCCAGGACTCAGGGCAGTTCACAACATGAATCACAAAGGAACACGCTGTGCATTCCTCAGTTATTCACATGCCTTCCAGATGCTGCGCAATTTCAGCCCTTTCATTTTAAGGGCTAAAATTCTACCAGTCTGCCTCAAGAGCTGTACATGCTCTACTTTACAAAACAGACAGCAAATGGATCGCATGGTACTCCTGATCATATGATCTGGTGCAGGCAACACTGCATTTGCGATCTACATTTGGGGAGTCATTAAGTTGACACCCGATGCGGATTTACCTCATGCCGTTCTGCTGTGAACAGACTCTTAGTCCAGATGCACAGGATTTCCTTTGTGTCTCAGGAAGGTCCCACCAAAACCAGAACAGTTGGGAAGTATGGATTTGTATTAGAGAGGGAGAGGATTTTTTTTTTTTTTGGGGGGGGGGGGGGGGTTGTACTGGGAGGCAGAATTTGGGTAGAAGGATATGTGGTAGAACTTAGGAGGGTATTAATGCTGGCATATGGGAGAGAGGATTCGTGATAGGGAGAATGAGGGGGGAGTTTTTGACCCAGGATGGGGTCAGGTGGTTGTCATGAAGGGAGGACCTGAGGGAGAGAATCGTTGGGGGATCTGCTCAGGGTCCAATCACTGAGCCTATCAGTAACATCCTGTTTAAAAGCCTGTCGGAAGCTGGGTATGCAGGTCTTACATGGCAGTGAAATCTATAACATTTATAGCAGTACCAAAATACAGATGAAACACAGTGGCAAAAACTACCAGGGTCACAAAGGTTGCACTTGCAACTGGACCCTGGTGTTCTACCACTCTGGGGGGGGGGGCAGGATGGCACAGAGGGGGTCGCTGTGGGGCCATAATAAAGGGCCCCACAACAGAAGTAAAGGGACTAGGGGCCAGAGGTCGGGGGGCTTCATGTTTTTTGCATCGGGGCTCAGAAGGTTGTAGTTATGCCTCTGATATATAGTGTGGAAAAGTTTAACATATAAACAGGCTTAGTGGAGCCACTTACAAACTGTGGAAAGGTGGAAATAGCAGCCAGGAGGCTCGGAGGTGCAGAAGCATCTGTCACAAGGAGTGGAACGGGATCTGTCTGGTCTACACCCATCGGGGAGGCTTTCTGGAATAGGTAATCCCGGCACTGTCCCTACTCCTTTCCCTAACTCTAAGCAGTGTCCCTGACAGATGGGGAACCTGTCCCTATGCTAGCCACTCGCATAAAGTGCACCAAGCCCAGGAGCTGGAGTCTTAAATAGACTCTGCCTAAGGGCTTCCACATGAGGCAACAGTATCCAATTGAATAGCTACTCACTTGTGACTGAGGAAATCATAAAGGGAACAAGTGCCTCTAAACTTACTCCCCATCTGCATTGGGACACATCTGCCCACCAAGCCATGGGGATTTCAAACATCTTTGGAGCCCCTGCTGCCACAAGAATGCCAACCAAGACCTTTGCAATATGGTGCCACTGCCTACTGCAGACACAGGTGATGAAGAGTGGACTTTCATACCACACTTCCAAAAATTAGATGAAGCTCACCATTAATCAATCCACAGACAACAACTTCCAACCCTGGCTGACTTAAACCTGATCACTGTCTGTCATCATAACTGAACTGAGATCAGACATATAGGTTATTTCTACATAGCTCAACAGGATGGATACAGCTTGGAAGAAAAGATATCTATTAATCCAACACCTTTGACTTTATCGGAACCTACACATCTCTTATTTTATTTCAAATAACTGCTGCTTGGGAGACCTTGATAATAGGGGAAGAAAGAACAATATAGGGATTAGTGGTCTTTTGGAATAGCTTACCAAAGAACAACTGAATAATGTAGCACGGGCTTTATTCAGTCAATTGTTGGAATGCCCAATCGAATCACCCATATACTTTAAAAGAATCCATAGTACTTTGCACCCAAGGGTCCCAAGCAATGTAATTTGTTGCCTTCCAAGTATGCCTCTTAGGCCTCGTACACACGAGGGGATATGTCCGCTAAAAACGGTCCGATGGACCGTTTCAGCAGACATCTCCGCTCGTGTGTATGGGCTAGCGGACAGATTTCTCCACCCGACAGATTTCAAAGCATGCTTTGAAATCTATCCGGTGGGAATCTGTCCGCCCGACATGTCTGCTGGTTAGTACACTTACCAGCAGACATGTCGTCCCCCACCGCCGCCGCGCCGCCGCTGAATGGATTCGGCGCATGCGCGGAAGTGTTTAACTTCCTGGTGCGGTGACGTGGCGGCGTCAACGTCACCGCCGCGTCACCGCCACGTCACCGCGCCGTCCGGCGGCGGGGAATTTGATCCGATGGTGTGTACACGCCATCGGATCAAACTCCCGATCGGACATATCCGATGGAAATGGTCCGCGGACCGTTTTCATCGGATATGTCCGATCGTGTGTACGAGGCCTTAAAGGGTTATTTCACATTTACCAAAAAATTTACTATCAAAGCTGCGTAGGCAGTTTTTTTTGGAAGAGGTGAACTAACCTTTTCAAGCATAGTTTCCTAAAAAGGCAGCAAGCAGATATTATTCTATGATATTAGAATTCAACTATTTCAAGACATTTCTCTGGTCACACTACAAAACATGAGGCTTCTAACCCCCCCTTCTCGTCAATTGAAGGGAAAAAGATTTTGTATGCTAATGGAAATTCAAAGTTGGTCCTACAATCTGCATACTCTATCGGACCCCCTAGACCTCTGTTTAAATTTCCAACTTGGCCCTTTTTGTAACCAAGGTCGGGGCCACCGTGATGTTTAACCCGCCCCCTCTGATGCCTCACGGGAAACCCCTGTTGCGTCAGAGGGGGCCGGACACCCGTCCACATCACTAGTTCTGATATGCCCCCTGCCCACCGAATTTGTGCCTATTTAGACAATTTACATATTGTCAAGTCATATCAAGATAAAAAAAATACAAAATTGTATAACATTTTGCAAATTATCAGAGTGTCTTCCTTTAAAATACTAGTAATAAAGGGTAGATCAACCCACTAGGGGAGTAGATCACTTCCCTCGCTTGAGTAAAAGGGGGATTTATTGTATGTACAAGATGGACACTAGGATCCTCAGAGGAATACATTTAAAGTGGAATGTTATCCACTTTTTTTGAGCTGAAATGTCTTTCCTCTTAAGAACTATTCTGGTCTTTACTGCTCAGTCCCTTAGTCCATCTTTGTCATCGTCATTGTTATTTTCATTCATTCTCATTCTTTACTTTTTAGGTTTGCTCGAGTTTTTGTTTCTCTGTTCTATTTCTCCCCTTTCCCTCTACTTTTTACATTTTCCCCTTTATCCAGGACAGCAATGTAAATTTGACAGCTCAGTCTCACACAGTGCAGTGAACTCCCATAGCAATGTGGGGGCGGGTGAAGATCCTGACCTACTGTAGTTCCACCGACCCACAGCACATCAGCCAAGGCAAAAGCCTCTCCTCCATCTGCCTCAGTCTGAACCTACCTAGAATATGTGTGATTTGATCATATTTGTTTGCAGTTCAGCTGAAGTATATAGGACAATTTACAACATTTTAGCAAAAGACTCCATCTGCCATAGTTATTTAGAAAGAGGTCCTATTCTCTAGTTTGTTTTGTCTACACTGCCTAGTTCATTTATGCTTCCGTCTACTTTACATAGCCATCTTTTTCTTTCTAAAATACTAATGCCCGAACCTAGGATGGACCTCATGAACACTCATTACTTTCTTATGCCTATTTTATTTGCCCATTTGACACATTTTGAGAATTTAACTGCTAAGAATCATTGTTTAAATATTTTTTTGTTGTTCAGCCAGTTTATTAATAATTTTTTTTTTTTTTAATTTCTAAAGAAAAGAGAGGAGGAAAAAAGCAGACGGAACAATACAGTATCAACCAACGAATTAATGAAAGATTTAGAAGACCTTTTGCCTCCTAGTGTAAGATTTGGTATAAAAAAAGAACGTGAAGACAAAGGTAAAGTTTATTGGCTACTCAAAAATGATACCCATTTCTCTCAACCATCCCGGATTCCATGGGGCTGTCCCAGGATTTTAACAAAATCCTGGTGTCCCACAGACCCAAGCAAGTGTCCTCCATTAAGTGCCATGGGGGTAGCTTCTGCATGTACCCTACAGTGTCTGTGTGCACTGAACAAAGTGCACCACTGCCTTGTGGATCAGAAGGCAGATCCCTTTACTAGCCAGCAGCAGCCAATCAGCATGTTTTGTGCAGATACTGAAGGCTGGGCCTAGGCAAGACTTGAGGTGCCACAGCTGCTCTGGTGGATGAGTTAACATGTCAGTGTTTATTGTTCAGCAAAAGTGGCTGATTGTGTACAGGAAGAGGGAAATGTGTAGGAGGGGAATGTGTGTAGGGCTCGAAATGTATGCAGGGGAAAAAGAGGACAGCATGAACAAGAAGGGGAGGCAATGTGTATAGGGAGGAGAGTGTGCACAGGGAGGGGGATACTGTGTACAGGAAGGGGCAGTGTGAGCAGGGGAAAAGGGGGGCGGTGTGTAGAGAGGGCAGTGTGTATATGGAGGGGGGGCAATGTGTTTAGGGAAAGGAAGGCAGTTTGTGGAGGGTAAAAGGGAGGCTATTTGTGCATGTAGAGTGGGAAAACTTTCAGGGGGAAAGGATGACAATGTGTACAGGAAGGGGGCAGTTTGAACAGTCAGTAAATTTAATTTTGCTGATGTTTATTTGTTGTTTCAAATCAAACTATATTAAAGCCCAACTCTGGGCAAAACATTTTTTTCCTGTGCAGTGGGGCTGTGCCCGCACTGCACAGGTCAACAGCTTGTTTTGTTTAGGGGTAAGGAGAAATCTTATAATCACTCGATCTTTCATTCAATTGGAACATGGCACTCCCCCACGGTCCAGCGGTGGACTGTTCCTGGTCTATGGAGCCTTCACTGGGCTTGAAGATGTCAGGAACAGTCTGCAACTCAAGACCACTGGAGCATATGGGTGCTGGACTGGTCTTGTGCTGGGAGGATTAGATAAGTATATTTCCTTTCTCCTTATCCCTACCCAATTTTGCAGTGGCATACCATACCTTTTCTCCCCATAATGTCCCTCATTCTTAAGATTTAAAGTTGCGGGGGGTATGGCTACCTTTGAAGATTGTCACTTGACACATTGCCTGCCAGTGCCACCAGATGTGGATTGTCACTTGCCACATCACCTGCCAGTGCCACCAGATGTGGATTGTTACTCCACTGATGGCAACACTGGTCCATTTAGCACAGAGGTAGACCTCTGTGCAGTGGTTGGTTCTAAGTGAGAGCAGGAGAGCGGTGATGCAGGTTGGACGGTGAGAAATTATGTAATCTCTCTGCTCCCCGCTGCACATCTGACATTGATGACCCGGCTGTGAGGGCAGAAGAGCGGTGATGTGGGGTGGGAGGAGTGAGATGCTGTCATGTCTGCATGCCTGCCCACTCGCTTCTCTCATCCCCCCACCCGCCTCTCTCTCATGCCGTTCATCTGTCTGGCTCTTTCATGCCACCTGCCAGCCTGGTTCTCCCATGTCACCCACCTGCATGGCTCTCCCATGCCACCTACTGCACCCGTGGCCCTGCTGCAGAGAGGCCACGGCCGCTAGTAGGCTGCGGCCTGGAGGTTGGGTACCCCTGCGATAGAGGACTCATATTGTTAATAAATTCTGACCCTTTTTTAGGGCTAATAGGCAAGCTATTGTACAAATAGAAGGCAAGAAGAGTGCGATGATACCATGCGGAACATGTACTAATGCCAAAAACATTTTTTTTTTTAAAACTGTGGGGAGAGGGTCCTTTTTAAAATAAAAAATAAAATGAATTCTTTAAAGTACCAGTTTAAAGAATACCTTAAAGCGGTACTATAGTAAACCGCATAAAAAAATAAAATAAAAATAGGCAGCAGGCAGTTTAGGTCATAATGTGCTAGTAAGCATTGCATGTATAAATATCTAATAAAACGTGCAGGTATTTATTGTAGCTATAGGTAAGCCTTATTATAGGCTTACCTATAGGTTAAAATCATACAAGGGACTTTACCTCCACTTTAAATTTGTGTATGAAACAACTTTAGTCTGATTATTTTCAAACAAGATATTTTTTTTTCGGTAGCAATACACAATGAAATTGGTCAGTGGTTTGCTAGAGCTGTCCCTGTTCGAGCTGATGAAAAACTGTCCTGCTCCTGAGTCCTGACCAATGGTTAAAAAAACATATAAAATGTAAAAGTGATTGGGGGACCCCAACCTAAGGGATGATACATCAATTTTGAATTAGCTAGTAGCAGGACGTTTTAATGAGCAAGACTGGCCAAAATGTACTAGGGAAACAGGGCTCAGGCAGGTATTACTACATTACTACTACAGCTTTCTCCACACCTGCTTCAGTACACTGACACTATGGGCCAGATTCAGCAAGACTTGCACTGGAGTATTTCGATATGCGCCGCGTAACTGTGAAGATGCACCATCGTATCTATGTGGCCGTACCCACCAAACTAGATGCGACAGAAAACGGGCCATTTCCGATCGGCTTAACTTTCCGACGCCAGAGTCTCGTCAGCGCATAATTTCGTTTGGCGCATCAGTCGCGCCTATTGATTTCCCCTGCAAATATGCAAATGAGGGAGATTTCCCGATTCGCGAACGGATTAGCACCATACGCTGGCTACATGCGCCGTGCGTATCTCGTCCGTCCGGCGCAAAGTTATTTCTACAAATAGCTGCTTTATCTTTACTCCAGACGGCCACAGGTCAGCAGGAGAGCAGCTACAGCAGCAGCGTTACCGACAAAACTAGCAAGCTGAACAACCACACGTGCAAGGACAACACCTCTGTGTGCCAACATGCCAGGGGCAGTCGCGGTCCTAGCACTAGTACTGGGTCCCCCGGTACGGAAGAGGCGGGCACGTGAGAGGATATACCGCACGCGCATGAGCCTCTTTGGCATGTGGGATGAGGAGGTGTATCGCCTCTTCAGATTCAGCCCAGATGCAATACTTGAACTAACCACAACCCTGCAGGGTGACATCACCAGCAAGACACACCGCTCACAAGCAGTGCAGCCACTGGTGAAGGTACTGGCAACACTTAATTTCCTTGCAAGTGGATCATTCCAGCGTACAAGTGGAGTGGTGGCTGGGATGTCACAGTCCTCCATGAGCGGATGTGTGCACCAGGTTGTCCCCGCAATCCTCAGACGCATGTTCAACCAGTTCATCAGACCCACCACTGAGGAGCTGCGGCTGAAGGCAATGACAGATTTCTACAGCATTGCCAGATTCCCACGCACTGTGGGGGCCATTGATTGCACACATGTGGCCCTACAGCCCCCCAGTGCCACAGAGCACATATACCGCAATCGGAAGCATTGGCATTCCATCAACGTACAGGTGATAGCCAATGCCCAACGCCTCATATGGCACGTCCGTGCCAAACACCCCGGATCCAGCCATGACAGCTTCATATACCGTCAGAGCCCCATCCCAGCAGAATTCGAGCAGAACATGTATGGGGACAGCTGGTTGGTTGGTGAGTGACATGGGTGGCAGGCATGACTATCCCCTCCCATGATGCACACATCACAAGGGCCACATGCATGACTAACATCCTCCTGTCTTTTCCCTTCCAGGTGACTCTGCATATGCACTAGGACCCCATCTAATGACTCCTTTCCGGAACCCCCAAACCAGAGGAGAGAGAAAATACAATGAAGCACACATCAAAACCCGTGCAGTGGTGGAGCAAACATTTGGGCTCCTGAAGTCCCGTTTCCGCTGCCTGGATAAGTCCGGGGGGACCCTATTGTATTCCCCTACCATTGTGTGTCGGATCATCGGTGCATGTTGCATTCTGCACAACTTTGCAATGAGAAAAGGCCTGCAGATTGACATATGTGATGACCTGACCCCCGACCCACACAGTCCCCACCTGCCAGAGGAGACCCAGTCTGCTGATGGAAGAGCAGTCAGGAGGGTCCTCGCCGTAGGCATCTTTGGACACTAAACCAAAACATTAATCACACAGACAATGCATGTGTGCACACCACTGATGTCCCTAGATCACACACACCACATCCACATCGCATTGGATTAGCTCAAGTCCAGCATGTAGGACTTAGGAGCAGCAACGCCAGCGTCAAGGCCCCAATGATGTCGCTGTCCATTCATACACCTTTCACACGTCATTCATACAGCCGTGGGGATAACTTCTCCACCACGGCCGAGGGTGACACCCCTTACTGGCAGGAGTGCCACCCCCTCACATTCACACACCATTCACACTGTCCCCTGCACTCCTGACCGTGTGCAGTTAACAATAAAATAGAAACTCATAACCTGAGTAATAAAATAAAATATTAACTCATAACCTGAGCAAGAATCAAAAAATAAAAATTAACCCCCAAAAAAAATCCCTCATCTGGGATGACGGGGGCTCCTCCTGGTGGGCACTCTTGGGCTCCTCAGCTGCCTGGAGGGAGTGGGTGGGGGTGGGGGGGCATCTGGAGGAGGGTGATCCCCGGGTGGGCCACTCCTGGCAGCTGTTGGCTGCATGCCCTCCAAGGCCACGGCAATCCGGCTCAGATAGAGGTTGGTCTGGGCCTGCATTCTCAGCTGGCGGGTGATATTATGCCGCTGGGCACGCTGCCGCTGCCTCCCCTCTTCCTGGATGGCAGCTGTGTTGGCGTGGACGGCTGCTGTGAGGTGCCGTACATCAGCCTGCACCTCCCCCAGGCTGGTCACAACGTCCTGCACACCACTGGGCAGCTGCGATACGGAGCCCAGGCTGTCAGCGAGCCGGTCCAAGTGGCCAGCAATCTCCCCCATCTGCTGGGTTTGCCGGACGTGGTCCATCGCCACCTGGTCCTGGACCAGATCAGACACCCCCCTGGTCTTACGGGTCGCCTTCCTGGGGCCAGGAGAAGGTTGTCCCTGTGGGGATGGAGTCGCCCTTGAGGGGCTACCGAGGATGGGTGAGGGGATGACAGAGGGGCCTGCAAAAGGGGAGGACTCATATAAAACCAAAAAAAAATCCTGCTGAGGAACAGGCTCCTCCTCAACCATCTCTGCAGAAGTGGTGTGGGCACTCTCCTCCACCTCGGTGTCTTCAGCACCCAGGGGCTCGTCCTCAGGATCCCGTTGGGGGTTTGGGGTGGAATGGCCGGCAACAGATGATGGCCCAGCTCCGTCATCTGTGGATGACACAAAGCAGACACATGTTGGTGGTCCTACACACTTGGCACATGTACCCCCCCCCCCCACATGCAACACACCAAATAGAAGATAAAAAACACTTACCTGTCCTGGAGCCTTCCTCCATAGAATCATAGCCTGGTACCCCCTCCAACTGCTCCCTCTCCAGGCAGCGGGCGACCACCTCCTCCTCTGTGGTCAGGCTGACCGGACATGGGGGTCCACCACCTGTGCCCCTCTCATGCCTCCTGATGGTGGCCACCTTGCCACGGACCTTGCGCTGCAGGTCATTAATTTTTTTCTGGATATCACCAGCAGTCCGGGTGGAGTACCCCAACACATTCACCCTGCCAGCAATGGTGTCCAGGATGGCCTGCTTCCTCTCTCAGCTGGTCTTCCGACTTTTCTTTCCGTGGAGAAAATCGTTATAAGTCTCCATAGCGGAGATGACCACAGAGACCTCCTGGGCATTGAAATTGAGGTTCCTCCTCTCTTTGGGGGGAGTGGGAGCAGCCATTACAGAGCAAAAGTAACTTCCCTGGGGTGGGGGGAAACGGAAATACTTTTGCGCCGGAATGCCACTTCCGCTGGCGCTTTTATACGCGCAACGGAACACAGTGCGCTGACGTTTCCTGTGAAGTGGTGCCGACGGAAGTTGTGAGCATGCGCACAGGGGGCCGAGTGAAGCCTCACTCACTGCACATGCTCCGTGGATGATGCGCTGAACGTAAGCCTCTGCGCTTGGCTCCGCCCATCATTTACATATGATCACACCTACTTCCACTTGCGTCGGGTTGCGCCAACGCATCTTCGTTACTCCGTCGCAAAGTAACGGCCATGCGCTTGGTGAATGCTGTACTTCACTCGCTAGTTTGCGTCAGCGCAGCGTATATGCGTTGCGCTACGCTGGCGAAAAGATGCACGCATCTACCTGAATCTGGCCCTATGGCTGCTGTGAGCCATCTTTGTATAGTACGGGGTCTGGCTTATCTAAAGGTCCCTTTAGTGACCCTTACAAGACTGTCAAAGATCATGTAGTGCATTCTGTTCATAGACATGAGCACAGGGTGTACAAGGTGTACCTGGGCACACCCTATGACTCTGTGGGGGGCATATTTCCAATGGTTAGACCCCTGATATTCCACCAAATAAAAAAAAAATCCCTTTTTTCCTTTCCCTTTTTTCCTTTTGCCCTTATGACACCGTCCACTGTTCTACTGACCCTGTCCATATATATACACATGCACATACACGTATGTGTTTTTAGCTTTGGGGTGCACACCCTGATTGCAATAGGCTGCGCACACCTATGATTATGTTAAAAACTAAATTTGGTCTTGCGGGTACTGCGCCAATTCTACAATCTTATTGCAATACAAATAATAGTGACCAAATATATGTAAAATATATATAAGATTATATTCGCAAAAGAACCCCAACCTGTGAAAATCATTTAAACTGTGCTTATAATAAAATCCAATAGCATAGATATTGACTTAAATAAAATGTGCCCATGACAAAATACCTATGGACCTCTACTAGGGTGTCAATTACAGTCCACTTATATATTGCTCCGTGTTGAAAACAAATGTGTAGCTGCTATTCCATCAATTCGTGCCACCAGCACCAACTTTTGAAGGGGGCGCTCACCAGAACTAGATGTTATATACGCCTGTAATTTATCTTAGGGTTGACCTCTTCTCTCCTCAGGACAAATCTGCCATCCGCTTCATATACACGATTTGCGTAAGGCTTACGTCCGGTGTAAAGTTACCCCTCATATAGCAGGCACAGGTAATGCAAAGGTATGGGCCAGGGAACGACGCCAGCGAATTTTACGTTGCGTACGCCGTTTACATAGTACTACGTGAATAGGGCTGTGCGTAGGTTACGTTCACGTAGTAGGCAGTGTTCGACGTATCTTAGGCAGCTATTTCGATGTAACTGTGAGCATGCATACTGGGATGCGTCCAAGAGACGACACATGCACAGTTTGTTTTTTGAAACTGTGGCCATCATTTGCATGGGGTCAAGCTTCATTTAAATATATCACGCCCACTTCCAGCCCACTTCCACCTACTTTGACTTGCGTCGGCCTACGCCGACAACTATAAGCTATGTGGAGCGCATATTCTTCATGAATAGCAGGCTTGCTTCTCTACGTTGTGTCAGCGTAGCGTAAAGACGATATGCTACGCCGTCATAAATACACGCCGCTCTACGTGAATCCATGCCTTAGACTTTGCAATATTTGCCTCTTCTTTGCAGAACTGCAAAGTTCAGTTAAATTTGACGTGACCAGTTGTGGACTGCAGTCTTCAAGTCATTCCACAGATTTTCAATGAGGTTTAAGTCTGGGCTCTGACTAGGCCATGCAAGGACATTCAGCATTTTCTTTTTCAACCTCTGGGTGGTCATTTTTGCTGTGTGCTTTGTGTCATTGTCATGTTGAAAGGTAAACCTTCTTCTTATTGACAACTTTATGGCACCAGATGTTCCTCAAGAATTTGCAAGTGCTCCAGTCCATGCTGCAGAGAAAAACCTCCACAAGAGGATTTTACCACCTCCATGCTTTACTGTAGGAATGGTGTTATTTGGATGATCAGCTGTATTTGATTTTTTGCCAGACATATCATTTGGTTTTAAGGCCAAATAATTCAATTGTAGTCTCATCTGTCCATAACACCCTTTTCTATGTGTCCTCAGAATATTCAAGGTGCACTTTGTTAAAGCTGAGCTGTGACTGCATGTGGCCTTTTTGAGGAGTGACTTTCTTCTTGCAATCCCCCCATACAAACCACATTTGTGGTGAATTTAGGATATTGTTGTACACAATGACCACTCTTTGTCATACTTTCCTGCAACTGCTTCAGAGTTTCTGTAGGCCTCTTGGTAGCCTCTCTGGCCAATTTCCTCCTGCCTCTTTCATCCAGTTTGAAGCAACTTCCTGTTGCAGGGAGGGTCTATGTTGTACCAAATATCTTCTACTTCCTAATATTAGGCTTCACTGTGGTTCTATGCAACGATAAAGCCTTTAAAATAATTTTGTATCCATCTCCTGAATTGTGCCTATCTTCAACTTTATCCTGGAGACCTTTTGACAGTTCCTTACCACCCATAGTTGATTGTTTGCTTCAGTTGCACTGCCAGGGGCTGAAATGCTCCAGGAAGCTCATATCATGCTATGCTAATTAAAATGACCACAGCTGATCACAGTTGAAAGTCAAATGACTTTGTGTGCCATTGAGAAGGTGATTAGCTACACCTGATTAGAATAGCACATCATTTTTAGGAGGGGGTGATCCTTTTTCCAACTCAGTTATTCTGTTTTTGAATCTTACATTTTTTTTCTGACATGTTCGTGTTATATCTTTCACTTGGATGTTATAAGTTGCAAATACAGATGCATAAAAAATAAAAAAAATATGGGCCAGATTCAGAGAGCCATAACTCCTGTCTAACTGGTGTTAGACTGGAGTAATTTCAAATTATGCGCGTTTTTTAGCTAGTCGGAAACCTCAAACCATGAATAGACGGCTGCGGGCTTCAATTCGACTGGATTACGTGTTCGTACGCCTTCGGATCAACGCTGCAATAAAATTGCAGCCACTGGGTGGACTTCTCGTTGTTTTCCGCGTCGGGGTATGCTAATGAGCTTTTGCCGGCGATCCCCGAAATTACGATCTTCAATCGCAATCTCTTATGGCATCTTTAGTCATCTTTTTTTTGCGTAACACTATACCAGCTTTTTGCTGCTCTAATATTAGACAGCCCATGTTAAGTATGGCCGTCGTTCCCGCGTCAAAATTTCTACATTTTCCGACGTCTTTTATTATTTTTTACGTAAGTCGTCCGGGAATAGGAATGTTCGTAAACGACGCTACTCAAACAAAAAATGCACGGCGGGAAATTTTTGAACGGAGCATGCGCAGTTCGATCGCCGCGGGGACACGCTTAATTTAAATGCTTCACGCCCCCTAATCGCGTATTTCGATTACGCGTCGAGAAATAGACTACGCCGCCGTAGCGTACAGGCAAAAATCTACCAGAATTCGATGTAGAGCCTGGTAAAATACGGCTGCGTAGAGTATTTTGATTACACAGCGCAAATTTAAGTGTATCTGAATCTGGCCCTATGTGTGTGTCTTCATTTCAGGCTGCAAAGCAACAAAATTAGATTATTTTAAAGGGGGTGATTTTTTTCTGTACCCACTGTAAGTTCCGCACAGCAAATTATGAGAGTGTAGTATTTGCTATAACACCACTTTAGCAGAAAATTCTAACTGCATCCCTAATGCAGACCTAGAGATCTCACCACTGAAGTCCCTGAAAAATATAAGAAACTTAGGTTGTTTATCTCTCCAGTCGACCATTTAATGGCTTTCTTGCCAAATATATAGGTTGAGTGGCTGCATCTTTTGACCTATGATCACCTAATCAAATAGGTAGAATATTTATTTTTATTTTTCAAAGTGATCTACTTTAATTAGAATAAAGAATGAAAAAGATATTGCTTACATAGAAAGGACAATTTTGATCATTCAGATTATTGACGTTCTAGTATAACAGTTAACCAAACTTTCTCCACAAGGCCATCTCCATATATGATTAACATCTTTTTTGAGCTGCACAGTTAGAACATTATTTCATCAAGTTGTGTTCTAATGGGTTAAGAGATGACACTGAAAGCAATAGCTCTGTATTAGAGACTGTTAAACTTGACAACCAATATGTTATTCCCTGCTTATTCTCTAGAATATACTGCATACCTATCATTTGAACATTATCCCTTCAAGATCTCACTGCTAATTTAAAAAAAACTGTGGAGAAAATTTTAGAGGTTGCACATGGCACCAAGGAGATGCATCAAACTGCTTTAGAGGTACATTAAGGCCTCGTACACACGATAGGTTAGCCAGAGGACAACGGTCTGATGAACCGTTTTCATCGGTCATAAACCGATCGTGTGTGGGCCCCATAGCTTGTTTAACCTTAGGTTAAAAAGAAGACAACTTGCTTTAAAATTAACCTATGGATTCTTAACCCATAGGTCAAAACAGATCGTTAGTAGGCACGACCATTGGTTAAAAATCGACGCATGCTCAGAATCAAGTCGACACATGCTTGGAAGCATTGAACTTCATTTTTTTCAGCACGTCGTTGTGTTTTACGTCACCGCGTTCTGATACAATCGTTTTTTTAACCGATGGTGTGTAGGTACATCAGACCATCAGTCAGCTTCATCAGTTAACCTATGACAATGGTTTTTCAGACTGTTCTAATCAGATGGACTTATTGTGTGTACAAGGCTTAAGCTGCTTTTTCATTCACACTGATGTGTAAGGGCAAGACAAGTTGCTCAGGTACAACAAAAGACCCTGTAGACCAGTGGTCTTCAAACTGCGGCCCGAGGGCCAGATGTGGCCCTTTGCAAGCCTTTATCCGGCCCTTGGAGCAGTATTGCTCCTAACCATATGAGGCACTATTACTTCCAATGACACAGAAAATGGGGCACTATTTTGTCCACTAATAGCAATGATGGAGCACTAGTGATATGTGAAACTCCTGCGCTGTAATGGGTGAAAGGGGGTTGGACCGAGGGAAAGGGGCAGGGGAAGTGTACTGCAGCAAACAAAGGATAAGTCTATCCAAATGGACAAAAACAAGGTATACAACAAGTGATATTGTTTGCGCTGTGGTAATGATGCCTGAAGGGTGATGAGAAATAGGTGAAAGGGTAAGTACAGTGATAAACTAAGTGGGTGAGGTGAGTACAAAAATATATATAAATATATAAATATCAATTATATATAAAAACAATGTGAACAAAGTAACAGTAAATATCAGTGACCGTGTCACATATAGTGATATGTGGTTGACATAATAGAACGCATGGTCAATCTCAGTCCTGCGGACAAAAACAAATGTAGAAAAAACAAGTGTAGAAAAAGAAAGTCCAACTGTAACATGCAACTGAGTGCAGCGAGTGAAATCTGATGTGAAGTCAAAAGGAGATGTTCCAGCAGCCCAATGGGTGAAGATGCAATGGAGAATTCCAAATCGTGCAGCCCACACCTCTAGTGATCCTATCAGCTTACCTCAAGGCTATCTGATATAGCCAGACAGATATGACATCAAACTCTTGACGAATGGAAGCCTCAAATCCGATGGTACATGGGAAGGGAAAGTACAAAAAGAAAAAACATAGAGTAGTCCTGTCACCACTGGGGGGATTTCTGCTTAAAAACAATGCGGAATAGGACGCCCGGGTGGGACGGCACGAGAGGTAGTGCTTGCTGTCCTGAGCTGGATGCATGTGGACTTCGGGAAAATGGCCGCCGGGCGTCCTATTCCGCAGACCCTATTTAAACACAGACCAGTATCCAAGTGCTATCCCCTGATGAAGTCACGTGGTGTGACGAATACGCGTCGGGATTGGAGCACTGGACCCTCTGCATAACACCTGACGGACGGTAGACGAGCTCGCTGCTCGTGGATGTATGACCGCCTCAGTTTGCCTTATGTGAGTTTTATTTATGCTTTGTTTAATAAACCTTTTGTTGCGGTATTATGCGATGTGCCTTCCTATTTCTCTTTCCTGCCCCAACACCATTGTCTGAGCATCGGCAGACCATTACCTAGATAAGCAGTGGCAGCAGAGCAGCACCTGACGAGCTCGCTGCTCGTGGAGATAGGCACCCCCTTTTACCACTCGGTGTGAATGAATGAATGAATGAATGAAAAACTTATATAGCGCGGCACATGCGAACCAAATCGCCTCTGGGCGCTAGTTGTATCCGTCTCTCTTGACATCAAAAGAGCAGAGTTTTAATCTGTCTTCTGAAGGTCAGGTGGTTTTCCTCCAACCGAATGCTGGTTGGTAAAGCGTTCCAAAGTCTGGGACCCTGGACAGCAAACCTTCTTTCTCCTTTGGACTTGAATCTGGCTTTGGGTACTTTGACCAAATTTTGGTCACTGGATCGCAGAGCGCGATTGGGGTTGTGGGGTTCTATTTTATCGCAAAGATATTGCGGGGCTTTTCCATGGATGCATTTATGGGTCAGACAGAGCGCTTTAAAAGCAATTCTGTCTTTTACCGGCAACCAGTGAAGGGATCTCAGCGACGGTGAGATTGATTCCCAGGGTTTTTTCCCAGTCACCAGTCTGGCGGCCGTATTTTGTACGACTTGCAGACGAGCGATTTGGTACTTTGGGAGTCCGAGGTAGAGAGCATTTGCATAGTCCAGTCTGGAGTTCACAATTGTTCCCACCATGACTGGCACATCTTCTTTGGGAATAAATGGGATCAGTCTGTGAAGTAGGCGCAGCAGATGGTGAGATCCGCTGACTACTGACCCTATTTGTGTGTCCATAGTCATGTGGGTGTCAAAAATGATCCCAAGACTTTTGACTTTGGCGCTAGGGGAGATGATCTGGCCCAGAATGGGCGGAGGTGTCCAGGTTGTTGTGAGTTGACTCTTGCGACTGGCCTGAAACAGAAGAAGTTCTGTTTTAGAATTGTTGAGTTTGAGATAACTCCAAGGCGGCGTACAGACGATCGGACATATCCGATGAAAACGGTCCGCGGACCATTTCCATCGGATATGTCCGATCGGGAGTTTGATCCGATGGCGTGTACACACCATCGGATCAAATTCCCCGCCGCCAGCGGGCGTGGTGACGTGGCGGTGACGCGGCGGTGACGTTGACGCCGCCGCGTCACCGCCACGTCACCGCACCAGGAAGTAAAACACTTCCGCGCATGCGCCGAATCCATTCGGCGGCGGCGCGGCGGCGGTGGGGGACGACATGTCTGCTGGTAAGTGTACTAACCAGCAGACATGTCGGGCGGACAGATTCCCACCGGATGGATTTCAAAGCATGCTTTGAAATCTGTCGGGTGGAGAAATCTGTCCGCTAGCCCATACACACGAGCGGAGATGTCTGCTGAAACGGTCCATCGGACCGTTTTCAGCGGACATATCCCCTCGTGTGTACGCCGCCCTAGTCATCCACTTTTCTATTGAAGAGAGACAATTCTCTAAGCTGAGATGACGATCCTTTCTATTGCAGATGCGAAAATACAGTTGCGTATCGTCTGCATATGAGTGATAAAGTAGTTGTTGACTACTGATGACTTCAAAGAGAGGTCGAAGATAGATGTTGAAGAGCACCGGTGATAGAGGTGAGCCTTGGGGGACTCCACATGACACCGTGCGTTTTCCAGAAATGAACGGTCCCAATTTCACCGTTTGAGATCGGTTTCCCAAAAAAGAGGAAAACCATGGTAAATCACTCTCTGTGACTCCGGCTACCTCAGTCAGCCGAGTCAGTAGCAGTTTGTGATCTACGGTGTCAAAGGCTGCGCTTAGGTCCAGCAGAACCAGGAGACAAGATTCTCCTTCGTCTGCGGCCTCCAGAACGTCGTCCCATATTTTGAGCAGTGCTGTTTCCGTCCCGTGTCCGGGACGGAATCCCGATTGCAGTGGATCGAGTAAGTTGTGGGTATCTAGATGCTGTTGCAGCTGTTGTACCACCGCTTTCTCCATTACCTTAGAGAAAACGTTTAGCATTGTTATGGGACGGCGGTGATTTGGGTCCTTGGGATCCAGGGTAGGTTTCTTCAAGATGAGCTGGATTGTGCCCTCTTTCAGCAGGGAGGGCACTATGCCTTCCTTAAATGACTGGTTTATAAGCTGCGTAATGGGAGGCGCCAGGATATCGGCACATTCCTTTAGCAGCTTAGTGGGGATGATATCATTAGGCGAAGTGCTGTTACGCAATGCGCCGATGATATTTTCTGTGTCCTCGATGGAAATGGGTTCCAAAGTGAACTTTGTTGGTTGTAGTGTATTCCTCTGGGTACTGTGTGGTAGCTCAGGGGTATTGTTTTGCGAAATGCTTTCCCGGATTCCCTCAATTTTATTGATGAAGAAATCCGACAATTCATTGCAAAATTCTTGGGTGTCTGTGTTGGGGGCTTCAAGACAGTGTGGATTCATGGTCTGTGTAAGTGCACATCCTTGATTTCAAGCAGAAATCCCCCCAGTGGTGACAGGACTACTCTATGTTTTTTCTTTTTGTACTTTCCCTTCCCATGTACCATAGGATTTGAGGCTTCCATTTGTCAAGAGTTTGATGTCCTATCTGTCTGGCTATATCAGATAGCCTTGAGGTAAGCTGATAGGATCACTAGAGGTGTGGGCTGCACGATTTGGAATATTCCATTGCATCTTCACCCATTGGGCTGCTGGAACATCTCCTTTTGACTTCACATCAGATTTCACTCGCTGCACTCAGTTGCATGTTACAGTTGGACTTTCTTTTTCTACACTTGTTTTTTCTACATTTGTTTTTGTCCGCAGGACTGAGATTGACCATGCGTTCTATTTTGTCAACCACATATCACTATATGTGACACGGTCACTGATATTTACTGTTACTTTGTTCACATTGTTTTTATATATAATTGATATTTATATATTTATATATATATTTGTACTCACCTCACCCACTTAGTTTATCACTGTACTTACCCTTTCACCTATTTCTCATCACCCTTCAGGCATCATTACCACAGCGCAAACAATATCACTTGTTGTAATGATGGAGCACTATTCCTCCTCCTACTGGCCACCAACACTGGGGCCATGCTCGCTGATGCTTGGCCCTGGGGCATGTTCTACCCCCATTGGTCAGAATCTTCCCCCCCTGAAGTCTGAAAGACAGTAAACTGGCCCTTTGCTCGAAAAGTATGGAGACGGGGCGTGGTCTAGCCGTGATCAGAGATGGAGGCTTAATTGGAGAGCTCCCGCCGCTGCTGACTGAAATTTGTCGAATAGGGCGCCGGTAAGACACCCCGATTGTCGGATCGAATCGGACCTGACTCCCGCTAGACCAAGGATACTACTTATACGATCTTTTCGTATCCCCGGGCATTTTTGACTGACTTTCAGCCCTGTGGAAAAACGGCCTGGGTTGCCAATGGCCGACATCCAAGAAGGAGCATCACACACTATGCAAGGTCAGCGGGGAAATGACGGGGTAACCCACCAAACAGCCACCGGGACTCTTCACCCCTCTTCAGAGCGAGAATTGAGTCCTAGTCTGAACGACTTGCATATGGTGGCAGCAGACATAAAAACTGTCTTATCAGCAGCCATAGCGGATCTGAAAATTGACATACGCGCGGTTACAGCGCGCGTATCTGAGGTGGAAAAAACAACTGCGCAACAGAACGCGGCGCTGCGCCATGTAAACCGCAAAGTTGACTCTAACACCCTATACCTGAGAGAATTAAATAGACAAATCGAAGATTTGGAGAACAGAAGTCGAAGACACAACATTAGGGTTAGAGGCTTGTCTGAAACGATCGATTTCGATCGACTACCAGCGGCTATACTGCACATATTCAATGACCTATTGGGACGACCACCCATGTCTACAATTAAAATGGATCGTATGCACAGGGCCTTAAAACCTAAGAGCAAACCTACTGATCCCCCAAGGGATGTTATTTGCCACATAAACGACTTTAAACTAAAAGAAGAAATACTACGCAATGCGAAACTGCGTTCTCATATCGATTTTGAAGGTTTCACCATTTTGCTTTTTCAAGACCTCTCAAATATCACCCTACAAAACAGACGCGATTTAAAACCTCTGCTTGATGCATTGCGGAATAATAACATCACCTACAGATGGAAATTTCCATTCGGATTACAAGCATCCAATCAAGGTCGCTCAGCTATTTTGAGAGTTCCAGAAGACTTAAATTCTTTTTGCAAAACTATGGACATACCATATTTAGACTTGCCTAACTGGTACGCGGAGTTTAGGCCTACTAGCTCGGCTAAGAACCATAAACCGGATGTTGCTATGGAAACCAATCCGTCTAGATTTAGAAGACGTCGATCGCCTTCCGACGGCAGCCCACCAGGAACTTCAGACAAACAGGAGCCATCCCTCCAATCGATGAATCAACCTCGCTCCAGGAAACCAAGACAAGAAAAATGATTGTGTGTATGTAATGTAGACATAATTTCTTGAAAAGTCATACGGTAATGTCAGCATTCTCCTATACTCTCACTCCTTTTTCCAAGTCAGGAGGGGAAGGGGGAAAAGGGTTGAGAGTAGTGTAGCGAATTGCACCTAACTAGTTTTCATTGCGTATATTACTCCTAACTTTTGGAAACATACACTGAGTTAGATGAGGAGAAGCCTTTGTTTATTTTCATTTCTTAGGTTTATTTGTAGCTGTCTATTTTGTTTTTAGACTCATATGGTTAATGTGTTATCACTTACAGATTCTCGTTCTTTGCTTATCCTCACGCTGTGTTGATGTCTTACATTCAATTGAAGAAACAACAATGAAATAATATTTACATGTTGGACATATGTCCATATTTTTCAATGTTACCTTTAAGTTTCCAACTGCTTGTATGAATTTGATTGAGTCATTCAATTTACACTTTTACGCCCAAATTTAATTGTTTTGCCAGTCTGTCTGCGGCGGTGGACGTGACAATTGGGCTATTCATCTTTAGACCTGGTTCACACCAACCCCCGCAAAGTAGTTCTTGTTGGACTTGTTCCTTGAAGAATACTACTTTTTTTTTCTCTCATACCGTACACCTCTTCCCGTTAGGGATTAGCCCTTTCCCCATTGTTTTTCTTTTTTTTTTTTTCTCATTGATATTGTCATTTATACGGTATTGTTTTTCACATCTATAGTTACAGACTTCTTAGCTCCTCCCCCCTTGTGCCTGTTCCATCCCCCTATCTGTTTTTATTTCTCCCCCGGTTATGACCATGACGACCTACTGTAATAGTACAAAGACTGCCCAGAATAACATCAAGGTCTACTCCCTTAATGTTAAAGGCCTCAATGTCCCTGAGAAGAGGTCCAAACTCATGCTTTTATTAAAGAGATCTAAAGCAGATATAATATTTTTACAAGAGACCCATTTTAAGACTGACAATTTCCCTTCATTCTCTGACAAATTGTTCCCTCATATGTTTCATGCAACTTGCTCGGGCTCTAAAACCAAAGGAGTATCCATACTCATATCCAAACATTGCCCTTTTCAGATATTGGATACCAAACTTGACTGTGATGGCAGATACCTGTTCCTCAAAGGGTTACTACATAATAGACCGTTAACTTTAGCTAACATTTATGCCCCGAATAGATTACACGCCCAGTTTTTCAGGACTATGATTCAAAATCTAGATTCCTTTACGATTGGTTCGTTGATACTGGGAGGTGATTTTAATTTGGCCCTTAATCCACTGCTTGACACGTCTTCTGGCTCTTCCAAATCTTCATATAAGGCCTTAAGTGAGGTGAAACGATTACTACGTGACTTGTCGATTCACGACTCTTGGCGTATACTGAACCCCTCCTCCAAAGACTTCACATTTTACTCTCCTCCTCACAATACCTACTCTAGAATAGACTATCTTTTTCTATCCCAAAATGATCTAACTTCTATAGTAAATGCTTCAATTGAACCTATGATTCTGTCGGACCACAACCCGATCACCCTAACTTTGACCTTCAAGGATACACCGTTTATCCCTAAAACATGGAAACTTGATGATTCTTTATTAAGCAACGCTGACAATTTGCAGCATCTAGACACTAAAATCTCTGACTACTTCAAATATAATTCTGACGATATTACGCATCCCTTGTTCGTTTGGCTCGCTCACAAGTGTGTCATTAGGGGTGAATTAATATCCTTGAGGGCCAAAAGGAATAAATTGTGCCGTGCCCAAACTGATGACTTGATTAATAGGATAGCTGCTCTGGAGCTTCTACATAAGCGTTCACTAGCTCTTGATTCTCTTAGGGAACTCTCAGACCTTAGATCGGAACTATCCCATATCTTAGATAACAAGATCAAACGTAATTTTATTCTCTCTAGAAAATTCTTTTATGAATTTGGGAATAAAACTGGAAAACTATTGGCCAAATCTTTAAATTCGACACCCAAAAAATTTGGAAATGTATATTCTATTACTGACCCGCACGGTATTAAACATACCTCAACCTCTGAAATAGCAGAACAATTCCGTGTTTTCTACTCCAAATTGTATAATTTACCGCCTGAAGCCCGTCCTAAAGACTCTACCTCACGGATAGACTTAATAGCGGATTTTTTGAAATCATTTAGCCCAAAACCTCTGAATGTGGTCATTTCACGGGACCTTGATAGACCTCTCGAGTTGTCTGAGGCTCTTCTGGCCCTACGACAACTTAAGACTGGCAAAAGCCCGGGACCAGATGGTTTTTCTGTTAATTATTATAAAACCTTTCAAGACTTATTGATCCCTCAGTTCATTAAAACGTTTAATTCTGATCCCTTTCCTTCTCCACTTCCAAATGAACTTTTGGAAGCCCATATTGTTGTAATCCCAAAGCCAAATAAAGACAAAACATTAGTGTCCAATTATAGGCCCATTTCTTTATTAAACGTTGATATCAAACTATATGCCAAAATTATTGCAAACCGCCTTTTGCCTTTGATCCCACAGCTTGTTTCCCTTGACCAAACAGGCTTTACACCAGGGAGGGAAGCTAAGGATAATACTATTAAAACTCTTCTTATCCAACAATGGCTTGTCAAATCTAAATCCCCGGGTTTTCTACTGTCCCTGGACGCTGAGAAGGCCTTCGATAGGATTGCCTGGGATTATATGCACGAAGCTTTAAAAGCTCTGGGATTGCACGATCGTATGTTGAATTTTATCAAACTCTTATATTCATATCCCACAGCGAGAATAAAAGTCAATGGTGACCTGTCGGAGGCCTTCTCGGTGGCAAATGGCACTCGTCAGGGTTGCCCTTTGTCACCAATAATATTTGTGCTTATTTTGGAACCTTTCCTGCAAAAACTGAGAGAGAATGTAGACATTAAGGGTATTAAAATAGGCGATAAAATCTATAAACTAGCGGCCTTTGCGGACGATATTCTATTGTACCTGTCAAACCCTATAATCACTATCCCAAACTTATTGAAAGATTTTTCTTTATTTAGGCGCATCTCAAATTTCAAAATTAACTTCTCTAAATCAAAGGCGCTTAATATTTCTTTGCCAAATCCATTGGTTGACCAATGTAAACTTAATTTCCCGTTTATATGGGAGGATGATTCAATATCTTACCTAGGCATTGCCTTAACATCTAATCTAGATACTCTATATGTTAAAAATTTCATACCTCTACTAAATACGATTAAATCGGATATGGTCAGATGGGAGAAAGGTCTATTCTCATGGTTTGGCAGAGCGAATATTGTCAAAATGAACATTTTACCTAGACTTTTATATCTATTCCAAACAATACCTATTAGGATCCCTTCCACTTTCTTCAAAACCTTTAAAAAAGTATGCTTGAAGTTCCTTTGGAACGCTAGGCAACCCAGAATCAAGTGGGACAAACTTACAACCCCAAAGCACCTGGGCGGTATTGGACTACCAGACATTAAAAAATATTATTGGGCCTCTCATATAACCAGGATTGTGAACTGGCACCTTCATGGACCCTATAAGGATTGGGTTGATCTGGAAGACCGTTTATCTTCCACTCCTATTCCTCTGAAATGTCTCCCATGGATTAACACTTCTAAACTCCCACCGAAAACTAGTTCTCATCCCATTACAGGTACTTCCCTAAAAATTTTTAGACACTTGTGCAAAACTTACAACTTATCCACCATGTATGGACCCCTCACCCCTATTCACCATAATCCCGAAATCTTTCAAAGATCTCACTCTACTGTATCCTCCGACTTTCTTACATTTACACATTGTAGAGCTGAATCTTTCTTTGAGAGGGGTACCCTATTGACCTTCGAAACCTTCTCCTCCCTTTTCGCGAATTCTGCCATCACGCACCAAGACTTTGACAAGATTGCTTTGTTTCTGAACAAGTTTGGTTCCACAAGTATCTGGCATAGGCAAAGGACACGATTCGAATCCATTTGTTTAAGTACTGACCCCCAAAATCATTTAATATCTATCATATATGACATCTTGAATAAAGATGTAGACCCACAAATGGACGACACAAATATGAAATGGGAGAAGGATCTGAAAATCTCAATCCCAAATGACCAGTGGGATTCAATTTTTTTCCACCTACACAAAGGTTCGACGAATGTCCTGACTCAGGAGAATAGCTATAAGTTATATTCGAGATGGTATAAGACTCCTTTGGTCATTAACAAATACAATCCGAACTATTCCCCAATGTGTTGGAGGTGTAAAGCTAACCCCGGTTCGCTTCTCCATATATGGTGGGAATGTCCTCTCATCTCACCATTCTGGACTGATATTCACAAGCTCATCTCTTCAATTACTTCTTATACCCCTGATTTTACAGCCGGACAGTACTTGCTACACCTATCGTCTTTATCTAACTCGGTCTATAAAAATTCTATTATCGTTCATCTAATTAATGCGGCCAAATTATGCGTCCCCAACAAGTGGTCCCAAGCATCTCCTCCTAGAGTCTTGGACTGGATACGTAAAGTTGACCATATTGCTAAGATGGAAGAGTTGATTTCACAATCTAGAGACACTTCGAGAAAATATAGCGAGAAATGGGCTTGTTGGACACAGTTCACGAAATCTAATGATTATAAGATGTTGATGCATACTTAACTAAGTTTGGATTAGGGAAAACATTCTTTAACATTCTTTCATCTTCCTTTTTTAGGGTTTGTCTTTGTATATTCTAAACGCTTGTTATATCGCAACCACATGTATTTATCCCCTCTCTTACCCTTCCCCCTAAGTACTTCTTGTTCAATTACTACTTATTCACTGATTTATTGTGCTCTTATATTTATACTCTTGTATAGAACCACTTGTTATTTGCTTATACCTATTGTATGATGTTGTGCTTTATATTATTGCTTTATGTATACTTATATATCTTAAATACCAATAAAACATATTAAAAAAAAAAAAAGAAAAGTATGGAGACACCAGCTGTAGACAAACATGAGCTGTTCATAAGTTGTTGCAACATTATGTGAAGAAAATTGTAAACCTAAGATGTTTTTTTTTGTAATTATCATTATCTCCACATAAATGTGAAAGCCAGGTTCTAACATCTGGTTTTAAAGTGGTTCAAAATGCCAAAAATGCTTCCACCACCTCCCTAAATACTGGTTCTTGCTTCTTGGTTTGGCATTTTTGAGCCTGGTCATTATGGAATTATTTTTATTTATTTTTTCCATATATATATACTTAATCGCATTTTGCTAATCGCATCTCATTTAAAGTCCCAACCCTTCATTTTTTACACCCTTACAGGGATGGAGGCCTGTGGTGGTGCATACCACATGCCTCATACAAAGTCCCAACCCCTCTTTATTTTTCTAATATTAGCCAGGGATGGAGATGCGATTTTCAGGAGTTTAACAGAGTGCCTCCACAGATCTACCACCAACAGTTAATTTATGCATTGTCATTTTTTGACTAGCTGACCCAGTTTGATGTGGTCCGCACCTATTTTGGTGGTATTTTGGTTTGGCAGGCATGTATTGGTTTCACCCCTGTCTTTTTGTCTTTCCAGTGCTCTCATTTGTCAGACCAATTATAGATAGGGGCAGGTCTAGGTTTCCATCTGCTCCCTGTCTATTAATTAGCACACCTGTGCTCCTCCTTTGGAGGCTATAAAAATCATAGTTAGGACTGCAGTTACACAGAGTGCCTTGACGCTTGGCCTGCAGCTTCCCAGGTATTTGCAAATCTCTGCAACTAAACCTCTGTTTTAATTACACACAGTTAGACAGTTTAATTTGGTTTGTGCTTCTTGGTTTGGCATTTTTGAGCCTGGTCATTATGGAATTATTTTTATTTATTTTTTCCATATATATATACTTAATCGCATTTTGCTAATCGCATCTCATTTAAAGTCCCAACCCTTCATTTTTTACACCCTTACAGGGATGGAGGCCTGTGGTGGTGCATACCACATGCCTCATACAAAGTCCCAACCCCTCTTTATTTTTCTAATATTAGCCAGGGATGGAGATGCGATTTTCAGGAGTTTAACAGAGTGCCTCCACAGATCTACCACCAACAGTTAATTTATGCATTGTCATTTTTTGACTAGCTGACCCAGTTTGATGTGGTCCGCACCTATTTTGGTGGTATTTTGGTTTGGCAGGCATGTATTGGTTTCACCCCTGTCTTTTTGTCTTTCCAGTGCTCTCATTTGTCAGACCAATTATAGATAGGGGCAGGTCTAGGTTTCCATCTGCTCCCTGTCTATTAATTAGCACACCTGTGCTCCTCCTTTGGAGGCTATAAAAATCATAGTTAGGACTGCAGTTACACAGAGTGCCTTGACGCTTGGCCTGCAGCTTCCCAGGTATTTGCAAATCTCTGCAACTAAACCTCTGTTTTAATTACACACAGTTAGACAGTTTAATTTGGTTTGTGCTTCTTGGTTTGGCATTTTTGAGCCTGGTCATTATGGAATTATTTTTATTTATTTTTTCCATATATATATACTTAATCGCATTTTGCTAATCGCATCTCATTTAAAGTCCCAACCCTTCATTTTTTACACCCTTACAGGGATGGAGGCCTGTGGTGGTGCATACCACATGCCTCATACAAAGTCCCAACCCCTCTTTATTTTTCTAATATTAGCCAGGGATGGAGATGCGATTTTCAGGAGTTTAACAGAGTGCCTCCACAGATCTACCACCAACAGTTAATTTATGCATTGTCATTTTTTGACTAGCTGACCCAGTTTGATGTGGTCCGCACCTATTTTGGTGGTATTTTGGTTTGGCAGGCATGTATTGGTTTCACCCCTGTCTTTTTGTCTTTCCAGTGCTCTCATTTGTCAGACCAATTATAGATAGGGGCAGGTCTAGGTTTCCATCTGCTCCCTGTCTATTAATTAGCACACCTGTGCTCCTCCTTTGGAGGCTATAAAAATCATAGTTAGGACTGCAGTTACACAGAGTGCCTTGACGCTTGGCCTGCAGCTTCCCAGGTATTTGCAAATCTCTGCAACTAAACCTCTGTTTTAATTACACACAGTTAGACAGTTTAATTTGGTTTGTGCTTCTTGGTTTGGCATTTTTGAGCCTGGTCATTATGGAATTATTTTTATTTATTTTTTCCATATATATATACTTAATCGCATTTTGCTAATCGCATCTCATTTAAAGTCCCAACCCTTCATTTTTTACACCCTTACAGGGATGGAGGCCTGTGGTGGTGCATACCACATGCCTCATACAAAGTCCCAACCCCTCTTTATTTTTCTAATATTAGCCAGGGATGGAGATGCGATTTTCAGGAGTTTAACAGAGTGCCTCCACAGATCTACCACCAACAGTTAATTTATGCATTGTCATTTTTTGACTAGCTGACCCAGTTTGATGTGGTCCGCACCTATTTTGGTGGTATTTTGGTTTGGCAGGCATGTATTGGTTTCACCCCTGTCTTTTTGTCTTTCCAGTGCTCTCATTTGTCAGACCAATTATAGATAGGGGCAGGTCTAGGTTTCCATCTGCTCCCTGTCTATTAATTAGCACACCTGTGCTCCTCCTTTGGAGGCTATAAAAATCATAGTTAGGACTGCAGTTACACAGAGTGCCTTGACGCTTGGCCTGCAGCTTCCCAGGTATTTGCAAATCTCTGCAACTAAACCTCTGTTTTAATTACACACAGTTAGACAGTTTAATTTGGTTTGTGCTTCTTGGTTTGGCATTTTTGAGCCTGGTCATTATGGAATTATTTTTATTTATTTTTTCCATATATATATACTTAATCGCATTTTGCTAATCGCATCTCATTTAAAGTCCCAACCCTTCATTTTTTACACCCTTACAGGGATGGAGGCCTGTGGTGGTGCATACCACATGCCTCATACAAAGTCCCAACCCCTCTTTATTTTTCAAACCTCCCTAAATACTTACCTAGGTCTCAAATCAATCTAGTGCTGTGTATGGCTGGATCTCTTCTTTCCTCACTTCCTCTTCACACAGTCAATCAAATGCTGTGAGGAGAACGCAGTATGTAGGGCCAAGACATTCTGTGTGTGTCTATGGAGCACGGCTTCTGAAACATCATTTAAATTGATCGTGTGTGGGCAAAACGTTGTTTTTTGTCTTAAAAAAAACGACCCCAAAAAAATTCCAACATGCTTGAATTTTTTGTGTCGTTTTTCAAAACGTCGTTTTTTGTGTCATAAAAAGTGATCGTGTGTGGGCAAAACGACGTTGAAAACGTCATTTTTAAACCCGCGCATGCTCAGAAGCAAGTTATGAGACGGAGCTTCAATGGAAAAGAGTGCCGTCGAACGTGGTGTATGTCACCACGCTTTGCTAGAGCTTTGTAGAAAAACTATGGTGTGTACGCAACGTCGTTTTGGAAAATGAAGTTTGAAAAACTTCGTTTTTTTTCATGATTGAAAATGTCGTTTTTTTTCATCGCAAAAAACGACCGTGTGTACGCGGCATGAGACACACACAGCTAGGGAGAGAGCATGCACACATGCCCTCGTAGCAAGGGGCTTGCTATAGAGGCACAATGAGAAGACGAGGAGACAAGATTACTGGGGGGAGGGGGCTTCAGAAAAGAATGTTTGGAGATGCTCCTTGCAATGCCATTGCACAGAGAAGGCTGGTATGACTGGTTTGTTATTTTAATTAAAAAATACCTTTAGCAACACTTTAACTCATATTATTATGAATATGTCTATTTTTTCTTATAGAGAATGGAAAACTGCTTACTGCAACTGCAACCAATGAAACTAATACTAAAAACGGGAAGCTGACTGTACCTTCTCAAAAGGGCCCACGAGTAATGGTTACAGAACCACCTAGGAAAACTACACTGGTAGTGACAACCTCTATGAAGAAGCCAAATGTTAAAGCTCCTGCGCCACTGCTACCTGGAAAAGGCAGAGGACAAGCTCGTTCATGATACGCAGGGCAACTACAGAATTCAAATATATTTTTTTCATATTCTATAAAAGCTGTACTTCAATACAATACAGCTATGTATTAATATAAAATCAATAAAAGTGATTTTAAAGTCTTGTTTTTTTTTTTTTCTTTGCCCCCTCCCAGGTGCTACTGGCCCCTCCCTCTTGCTGAGTGCCCCCAGAGCAAGCAGCTTGCTCTAGGGGCACCCAAGCTGCTGCTCTGTGTTTCCATTCAGACCTGGAGCCGTGGTGTGGCCCCACCCCCTCTCTCCTCACTGGCTCACTGACTTTGACTTCAGCGGGAGCAAATGGCACCCACTACTGTGTCTCAGCCAATCAGGAGGGAGAGGGCCATAGATTAGAAAGCCATGTCACACTGAAACACAGATTTGTCAGCTCCAGGGACCATTCAGGATGTGATTCTTTCATTGTGATGCCTTGGGCAATGTTCTGCAGGGAAACCTTGGTCCTGCTATTCAGGTGGTTGTTACTTTATTACACACCACCTACCTAAACACTGTTGATAACCAAGTACACCCCTTCATGGAAACAGTATTCCCTGATGGCAATGGCCTCTTCCAACCAGAGAATGCATCCTGCCATACTGCAAAAATGTTTCAAGAATGGTTTAAGGAAGACAACAATGAGTCTGTGGTGTTGAGTTGGATTCTTCAGCTCTCAATCCATCAAGCATCTGTGGGATGTGCTGGTAAAACAAGTCTAATCCATGAAGGCCCCACCTCTCATCTTACAGGACTTAGTGCTAGATACCACAACATACATGCTGCAATGGGTAAGTTTTTTTTTTGGTACCAAAATCTGGATCTATTCAATTTTAGGTGGTGCATCATAATGTTATTAAAAATAAAATAGATGAGCTAACTCTAAAGCCCCATACACACTATCATTTTTCCTGCATGTTTTTCTCTTCGGGTTCACCAAAACCATGTAGTGCAAGGGCCTGCCTGATTGCATACAAATTGAAGTTCTTAAGGTTTGACCTCATATTAGATGGTTTTGGTAAACCTGAAGAGAAAAACCTGCAGGAAAACTGATAGTGTGTATGGGGCTTAAGTTAGCACATCTAATTTCTTTTTAATTTCATTAAGTGTTTTAGTATTCAGACTCATAATAGTTTGTGGCTTTCTCCATTTCAATCACTATCACTAAGAGCAGATATTTTTCATACACATCATAGTGTTATGGCTGATCAATATGTATTGTGACAGTAGGCAGGTTAAATCACCTGGTTGCATCTAAGATGCTGCATATATTTCTCCTAAGTTCAGGCTTTATGCAAGTTTTTTACCTCTAAAGGGAGTGCTGGGAGTCCTGCTGGGAGGACTTGATGAGCCCAGTTGTATCAGGTCCTCTACAAAAGCTCCCAGCATGCTAAGAGATATGCTCCAACCTGGAACCAGATCTGTGTGAATACTCTGGGGAGTGTGATGTCTGTGCGGTGAGACAAAGCCTGTGTGGCTATTGCTAAGAGATTTAAATAGCAGGGAGTCAGGGACTGGGGGCAGCACAAGGCTGTACCCAGTTGTTATTTAGGGACACCAACGTATATAGCAAGCAGGTCAAGTTGACCAGGATTTATTTTTGTATTTCTTTTGTTTTCTGTCATATTTTTATTTGTATATAGTTCAGATAAAACCGCACCTTTTTTGTTTTCCTCCTACCACTGTCTGCTGTGCCTTATTTTTTTTGTGTGTGTGCAGGGGGTCACACACACCCGCTGGTGGGCTAACCCCTCACAGTATGCTTTTAATGGCTATTTTGCAATAAATAAATATTTATGTTATGATATATGGTTGTATTGGGCATAAATTGATGTAGCTCCTTAAAAGTCCAATCCAAATGCAAATTGTGTATCAATAGGAGTATTTAGTATAGAATCTCTGGATAAAGCAAGCCCTAGATGATGCTATTTTATTTTCTGCAACCCATGGTTGCAAGAAAGAAAATCACTTGATTCCCCTATCAGTACTGTTGGTGTTGATGAGGGAACCCCTCCCACAGTGCTAATGTGTTGTACTGGCAGGGAATTTGTCCTGCCAGCAGAACACATTGATTACTGCTAGTGACTATAGTCCCTGACAATAATCGCATGCAAATAATCCAACAGGTTGGTTGTACTAAAGTTGTTCAATGGATCAACTTCACTACAACCAGCCTGCCCATAAACTGATTGACATTAGACTGGTTCCTGCTGAACTGGCCAAATTTTGATCTGTCTATTGCCAGCTTAAGTTCCAAGTTGCAACTGGAACTCTGCCCTGCCCCCATGTGAGAGAACTTAGTAGCCAACTGCCAACCACCAGAGCTGTTAAATGGGTATGTTTCAGAAAACTTACAAGTACCTGGTACCGTATGTCCTCTTCATTCCCAAAAGCATTTGGAGTAGAAGCAAAGCACAGGTTAACATTATATATTTCCTTTTAAAGTGCTCTACAGATGCAATGAGCCTGTAACCTTGCACAGCCACTTGCAACACGAGGAACGCCTTAATCCAGAATGGTTTAATATGCAAACCTTGACTCTTGTAATTCCTGATCATTTTTTTTAAGGTAATAGAAAACAAAATAGAAAACAAAATGTCCAAAAGAGGGTTGTGGGAAAAGGCTGGCAAGCTCTCAATTTTCATATCAAATGTTAAGATTTGGTCCTCGAGTTTTAGGAATAGGAACTATAAAATATACTTGTTGCAATAATTTTGTAATATGTCGTAAAACAATAAATATTGCATTATTATTTGTTTGAATAAAACATAACATCATTCATCAAATACAACACATTTATTTATGGTTCACATTAGAATTACAGTCAATTTATCAATTACATGTAGCACTTTGTTGTAGTAGTTTGGAAAACAAACCTTTGAATGAAAACTTCTCTACAATTAGTAGGTAGCATGGTAGTTTAATCAATGTGGCTACACCTACAACCAACATTACAACGTATAATTCTGAGTACATTATAAGTATAACACATTAGCTTCTTGTTAGATAAGGCCTGTATAGGAAAACAAAAATTAACTAGTGATACTGTAGTTACCGGTATGTGCACTAAACAGGATTTAAATACAGCATTTCTTTATAAGTCGCTGTATGGTTCCTAAATCATAGTAAAAAATGCAAGATTTTAAAAGTAGCAGTTGTCCCAGCTATGCAGCTAGGACAAAGCTGTAAAAATGATTGCACCAAATCTTAAAATTGAAATGTTGGAATTTTATAAAATAAAAGTCCTGCCTAAAAGCACTCTAAGGGCTTGACTTAATTTTGAGACTTGATTAACTACAAAGTTGGAGAAGTCAAGCCTTTAGGGTGAGAGTGAGCTGCAAAAAAGGGGTACAAAGTATTGTTTTCTGTCTAAGTGAAGTAACAGCAGGCAGGAATTTTAGTTGTACAACTTTACAAAAGCTGACATGCTTGCAATAAAGGAGTTTAGCAATAGACCATACTGATAATTTTTGGAAGCTGTTGGAACCAACTAGGACAAGATTCTCTGACCTTGGTTAAAGATACCCTTGTATTAACTAAAGCAGTGTAAAGTGTAATGACTGTATAACATATCGTAATTCAGAACAAGTATGTTTTTTTTTTTTACTAACTAGCCAACAATAAACTGTAATCTGACTAGCTAGTATGGTGTACTGCTAGAGCTTAATTGTTCTAGTGTGGTTGTAATTCTTTAAAAAAAAAAATTTAAGTAGAAAAATAAAAAAAGGGTCCCTCCAAACATTTTAGGCTGGCAGTTTTTGTAAACACAAATCTCAGTAAGTGGATAAGTGGTATAAATAGCACCTTGCTAGTTCACCAGGCTTGGAAAGCAGCTATTTACCCGGTCACTTGCACATAATCAATAAAGATCACCACATCCACCTCTTGGGACATTACAAAAGAAGAAGAGCTATTATACATCACCAGCATCCAGATGGAGTTATGGGAGGAAGGCCTATTTTTTTATTGGGTCCCGCCCTGGACTGGTATTAAACAAGTCTAAGGCCTATACGTTATTATTTATTACAAGCTTCTATTCACAGTTATTTGTAAATCATCCCTTCTTTGGATATTGATTGGTGACCCATATTGGTTCACTTACCTCTACATTGTGCACTTTACTTATAGTCATCACACTTTACAGTGCGTTAGGGAGAACTACAATCACATTAAAAATCACAATTAAGCTTATTAATCTAAGGGTATGAAAACCTTGAGTTTATTTTTATCGGGTGGTTGTCTGCTCAGTACCTGCAATGACATTTCTTTTTAGTGGTTTTGTTCCTAATAAACATGAATCAAGATATTTACTGATGAGTTAAACTGCACAATATTTATTAATTAGTTGTTGTCAAGCTTCCATAGAAAAAGGATCGTGACACAGGCCTCATTGCCTCATTTTAGGCCTAAAATTTCCTTACGAGTTATTACTAGTTCATCTATATTGTGCTTTCAAAAATAAAAGGCAAAATCTTCCACTTTATGTATTTATGCTTACGTTTTGTATTTTGCATCAGCTCTTCTTTCAATAAGGCTGTGTACATTGTAGTGTGAACTGTACATTATGGTTTATTTTCAAATGTCCCTTAGATTTAATGTTATATCTGAATATCAATTGAATTACTTTTTATCCTTAAATCCTAACTCTACATTTAATGTCCCTTTAAATAGTTTATATAGGCCAAGCTGGCACACAAAAACTATTTGCTGCACTAACTGGTACGCTTGCTGGGCTAAAGTATACAGCACTGTGTTACCGCCATAGGACAGAAACTTACTAGCTTACTTCTGAAACAAAATAGTTGGGTTGAGTGGTGTTCAGCCAATAATGGGAAGCTTTGTATTTTATGAATGAATAGAAAACTTCCTGTGATTGCCTGAGCAAGAGAGGTGGAACGATGACATTGTGAACTCTGCCTCAGCTAATCAGAAGAAGCTTTCTATTTTTTCATAAATTACAAAGCTTCTCATGAATGGCTGAGTAGTGCGTTGGGATTGGAACTGGAAGTCTGTGTACCACTGCCAAAAAAACACAGCACTGTATACTGTATATAGCTGAGGGTACAATTAATACAGCATTCCCAGCAAGCACACTTTTTAGTGCAGTAATCAGTTTACTTGGCCTAAATTAATTATTTATAGGGACAATAAATATAAACTTAGGCTTTAAAAACATCATTTGTTTTTACAAAAGCATAATGTTCTTTTACATGATTGTTGCAAATTTAAGAAGGGAAAAGAAAAGGAGAAATCTGTAAATGTTTAGGAGTTCTTCTGTGAAATTTTCATGACAACGGTCTTCACCTCAGTGTATTCTTGTAAGCCATATTCTCCCCTAATGAAAATTAAAATTAAAATTAATACCATGACTTGGGCCTTTGTAACATTTACGCTTGATTGAAAAGCTCAAACACAGTTTTTATGAAGAATGAAACCACTTGTTTGTGCTCTATCCTTTTCTAATGCCGCGTACACACGATCATTTTTCGGCATGAAAAAAAAGGAAGTTTTTCGGCATGTAGAAAAAACAACATTTTTCCAACTTCATCGTTAAAACGACGTTGCCCACACACCATCATTTAAAAAAAAATGCTCTAGCAAAGCGTGGTGACGTACAACACGTACGACGACACTATAAAGGGGAAGTTCCATTCGCCTTTAGGCTGCTTTAGCTGATTCTATGTTAGTAAAATGAACGGTAGTTTTACAAGAACGACGAGCGCTCCCATCTCATAACTTGCTTTTGAGCATGAGCAGGTTTTAACGTTGTTTTAGCCAACACACGATAATTTTTTACAACCTGAAAAATGACATTAAAAAAAGCAGCATGTTCGAAAAAAAAAAAAAATGTTTTTTCAGAACCCGAAGAATGATGTGAAGCCCACACACAATAGTTTTAAATTACATTTTCTAAAAAACAACGTTTTTTTCATGCCGAAAAATGATCGTGTGTGCTCGGCATTAGTGTTTCTGTACTTTACACACTTCATTTCATATTGTATTTTTAGGGTTGAAAATGTTTTTATTACGAACAACATTCAAAATACAAAAGTATGACATCAACTGGTAAAATGGGACAGTGAGTCTGCTCAATGGCTTAAAAGACTATACAATACAGCATAAAAGACCGTGGCTGGTGTAAATAAAAAAAAATAAAAAAAGTTTTGTTAGGTTGTCCATATAAAAAGGAGAGGAATAAGAGAAAATAAGAAAAATAAGAAAAGGGACAACAAAAGAAAAGAAAATTAGAAATCAGAAGAAAAGGAAATAACGGAAGGGGAAGAAGAGAATTGGGGGAGATCTGCTGGAAAATTATTTGTAAAAATAAGTAACTGAATAACAGGGGAATACCTACTCTAGAAGCCATGTATCAAAGCTAATTCGGTGATGGCCCTATTTGGGTTTGAGAACATAGTAGCCAGGGAATCAGAGGAAGAGAGCCAAATAAACCATAAGACCTTATATTTATCAAAGATGTTATTGTCCAGTGCTAGCATCATCTCTATTCTCATAATGTTATTCACAGTTGAAACCCATGATGATAGCGGTGGGGTAGTGGCAGTCTTCCAATATAATGGAATGAGCTGCCGTGCTGCAGACAGGAAGAAACAAAGAAGGCACCTTTTCTGTGATACCATAGAGAGAACAGAAATCACCAGAGTTGGTGTTAGAGGTTGTTCATAGATTGTACTATATATTTGAATGTGCGTATCCTCGCACATTCCCACTAGACATGGCGGTATGTGCCTGAAGCTGTGCCATAACGACCAGCAGGAGGCAGGGGTAGACATAAAATGTTTGTGTAATGTTGAGGGGTCCCTGTACCACCAAGATAGGATCATGAAATTCTTTTCTTGTGAGTAGCAGGAGATGGTAGATTTGTGGGTAAAATTAAACAAGGTCTGCCATTCCGCCCTCGAAAATTCCTTTCCCATGCGGGCCACATCCTAGTGTACATGGGTAAGTTGTCATGTGTAAGGGCTTGAATCAAACAATAAAGGAAAGAAAGTAGATGTCTAGGCGTATCATGAGGGGAGCACAGCCTTTAAAATTCAGTGTAAGGGCGATGCGTTTGGGAGGAAATGTTTTTTTATTGTCTACTTTTTATGTTTTATACATTGACTTCACTGCATAAAATGTTCACCATTTAGTACAGACTGAGTGGGGTATATGTGTTAGGCCAGCCATAGATGGAGCGATTTTTTTTTCCCTGCAACAATGGACGTAGTGTTGACAGGGGAATCCCTTTTTGCTGAACCATTGTCTTCTTCTGGCAGGGGGCGGGTGAAGCTGCCCCCCCTGGGAGAACACAGCCACTAGCAATAATCACATGTAAAATCTGGCAGGCTGGTTGTACCCAAGTTGAAATATCAATCAACGTGTGTACATTCAGCCTTGTCATACATGATTTTAATTCCAGCTGATTCCTGCTGAACTGTCCACAATTCTAATTATCTATGGGAGGCTTTAGTTTAGTTTTGTTTTTTTCAGGCATTCTAAAATAGAAAAATTAAGTGTTAATATAAAGAAATACTAAAGCCTCATACACACGTTCTGATTTCCGACAGGAATTGTGTGATGACAGACCGTTTGTATGCTCCATCCGACAATTGTTGTCCGATTTTCGACGTACAAATGTTGGATAACATGCTTTAAAATTGTCCGCCAACAATTGTGTGTTGTCGGATTTTCGTTGGACAAAAGTACAAAGACGCATGCTCAGAAGCAAAGCTCACCATGACAAAACATTGGCAGAAGTTGCCCAAAGGGTGGCGAAAAAGAGCTGAAAAACCACACAGTTTCGTGTTTGTTGGCCAATTTTTTTTGCTGTTTGTATGCAAGACAAGTCCCTGGCCAACGCCCTTTGTACAAAAGTCCTAAGCTTTGTCTGCAGAAAATCCATTCGTGTGTATGACGCTTAAAAGTCATAACACTAAATAGGTAAATAGGTTCTTCTTGGATCACAGTTTCAGCTTTGTACATCGGCCTGTGTTAAAGCAGAAGTAAACCCACTGATTTAACTGTTTTGAAAAACAATTACGTTCCTGGCATGTAACTATCACATTGGTTGTGCTCTCAACCAAATTGTCAAATCATCCAATGGGTGGTGTCATAACTGATCACATGTGAAGCATCGTGACAGTTGAAGATTAAACAGCGGCCAAGATGGCCGCTTCATTGGCTAATAAACAATAAGAGGGTTTATGGTCACTTTAAGCATACAGTATATATATAAATGTATGCATGCACTGTATGTACAAAATGCTAGACTAATTTATGAGAGCTGTAAGATGAGAAGAATAACAAGATTTTATAGCATTTCCTTTTTTCATGTACTGTTATATAAATGATATAGTCTTTTTTTATGTAAAAACAGTTACATTTACTAAATGTAAATTGATTAATTTCTCTTTTTTCCCCCCTATAACCTAATTGCTACTTGGTATGTTATCATCTACCATCACTGTATTACTACCATGCCCTCTTAGGATCTCATGATAATTTATTGTAACTGCAAAGGTGAAACACAGGGACATTCATGATGTGACAGTGATAAACAGAATGGGGACAGGGATTGTATTGTATTGTTGCAAACCTGAAAAATGTAAGGTCATGCATCCATTACCCATTTATCAGTAGCTGCATCTGCTAATTAAACATGCTTGCTTGAACAGTGCAAACACTCTGGTCATGTCCTCATTTAACATAGATTGGGTCATTTGTACTAAAAGCACACTACTGAAACAAAACCCAACTATTAAATATTATTTCATATTTTATCACTAGATTTCCATCCTTTCTCTACTTTCCTGTCCCACTCCCTTTTGTTTTCCATGTGCTTTCCTGTGAGCAAGACAACGCCTTAAATCAATTAAAGCACAAAATATGTGTTATTTTTTAATTTTTAATTTTTATTTTTTTACGCAAACAGTAAATGCAATGGTTATTGTTCTGTTTATTTTATAAGTGGATTTACAATTTATTAAATCCTAAGAGCCCTTTCACACTAAAGCGTTTTTACAGCATTTTAGTATTAAAAATAAATGCTCATAAAACGCTCTCCATGCATCTCAATGGACCCTTTCACACTGAGTCCTGCAAGCAGCATCTTTGAAGCAGCTTTTGGGCGCTGAAAAAAACATGCTCCAAAAACGCCCCCTCTCCATTGAAATGAATTTAAAGCACTGTAAAAACACCTTACCCTTTCACACTGAGGCGTTGCACTGGTGGGGTGTTGAGAAAAGACCTGCAAGTAGCATCTTTGGAGCAGATTTTGGGCGCTGAAAAAAACGCTCCAAAAACGCCCCTCTCCATTGAAACAAATTTAAAGCGCTGTAAAAACACCTTATCCTTTCACACTGAGGCGTTGCACTGGTGGGGCGTTGAGAAAAAGCCTGCAAGCAGCATCTTTGGAGCAAATTTTGGGCGCTGAAAAAAAAGCCTTTCACACTGAGACACTGCAAAAACGCCCTAAAAAGTTAGGGTCTTAGCAGTGCTTTACCAGCACATTGGGATTGCAGACGAGGCTATGCTCGAATAACGCTCAAACAACGCTCGAAAAACACTTGAATAACGCTCGAAAAACGCCCCAGTGTGAAAGGGGCCTAAAAGAAATATGTGCTGAAATAAATATAGGGAGGCCACTGCTGTCCTATCCTAAAAATGCTAGATTTCTGGCTCTCATTCATCTGAATGTTGTAATTTCTGAGTCAGTGACATGGAATGGGTATGCAGATTAGGAGTTCTGATTTGCTGAATGCTTGTTTTAAGTCAGTATCTCAAAGTAATGAAGCTAGCTAGGGACAGCCAGGACAACTAGCAAATTTAGGAACATCGGCCTAAGCATTTCGCCTAGTGTATGTTTCCATTTCCAACCCTCTTGTAAAATAGGATTTGATTTCCAACACTACAAACCTGCCTGGACAGCTATATTTACAGTTTCATAGGGAACCCAAGGGCTGTAGTCCAGGGCTTGAAAATAAGGGCCTTGTCACTCTAGCCATACCTCCCAACTTTTTGAGAGGAGAACGAAGGACACCTATTAGCAAAAGTATGTAGGCATAGGACCAACCCCCGGCCACGTCCCTTTAAAGGTGAATTATTAAAAAATTGTAATAAAAATTAAACCCACAAGTGCTTTTTTTATCACTACTATTCCTTTATATTGGCTTTCGAAATTTACAAATGCAGCAATTTAGAAACTGGATGAAGGGTTTAGCATTGGGAAATACTTTTTGAAAGATAAAAAGTGTATTTTATATACAACTATATAGATCAAACTAAAATGAGGGACAAATGAGGAGGAAAGAGGGACATTGTTCCAAATCAGGGACAGTTCCTTAAAATCTGGGACAGTTGGGAGCTATGCATTAGCGATCCTGTTGATGGTGGCCGCTAGCAAGGGAGCAGCAACAGAACAGCACGTTAATGCCATTTGAATAACAAAGTTGTCCCTAGCAAGTTGTGGTTGAGACATGATCCTAATGCCCCGTACACACGATCACTTTTTGTGATGAAAAAAAATGACATTTTTTAAAATGTCATTTAAAATGATCATGTGTGGCCAAAATGTCATTTTATGTCTTCTGAAAAATGACCAAAAAAAAATGAACATGTGAATTTTTTATGTCATTTTTCAAAATGTCATTTTTTGTGTCATAAAAAATGATCATGTGTGGGCAAAACTATGTAAAAAATTACGTTTTAAACCCGCACATGCCCAGAAGCAAGTTAGGAGACGGGAGGTAAAACTACCATTCATAATGGAGTAAGCACATTCATCACGCTGTAACAGACAAAAAAGCAGGAATCGTCTTTTACTAACAAGTAACCAGCTAAAAGCAGCCTCAAGGCAAATAGAACATCACCTTTAGAGTGCCATCACTTTGTTCATCATTTTCCAAAAATGATGGTGTGTATACAACGCCATTTTTGAAAATTAAGTTTGAAAAATGTAGTTTTTTTTCATGATGAAAAATGACATTTTTTTTCATCACAAAAAGTGATCGTGTGTACGAGGCATTAGAACTGACTCATTGATCATTTTTTGCAGATTATTTATTTTTTACTTTTTTTTTCTTTCTTTGTGTGGCAACGTCTAGATACTGGTGGGTAAACCAGCTGTGCCACAATGACACCGCTCCGGCACATGTGCACATGAGTAAAACCATTACGGCACAGAGTCATGCTGAAAACATACGCTGAGCTGCATATATAAACACTGGCAGGCAGGGAGAATCAGTTATGACAGAAGAGACCAATAGGCAATTTTCTGTCTTAAAAATCCTACCTATCAGATATATTAAGCCTAATTCTACTTTTTTTTTTTTTTTAACACTGTCCTGATAAAACTGAGGCTGCAATACATACCTTCAATCTTGAGTTTTATCATATAGTACCTGATCTCTGGGGACAGACTAAGGGGTTGATTTACTAAGGCCGCGTACAAACGAGGAGACAAATCCGATGAAAACGGTCCGACGGACCGTTTTCATCGGACATGTCTCCTGGGATGTTAGGTTTGATCTGTGTACAAACGATCAAACCAAAATCCCTGCGGACAGACAGCGAGGTGACGTGGCGGTGACGTTGACGCCGCCACGTCACCAAACCAGGAAGTAAAATACTTCTACGCATGCATCAAATCCATTCGGGAGAGTTCGGTCCGCTGGTTAGGCAAACTAACCAGCGGACATATCCGACAGACTGCTTTCCAGCAGACAAGTTTTAAAGCATGCTTTAAAACTTTTGTCTGCTGGAAACCTGTCTGCTAGCCCGTACAAACGATCGAATCTGTCCGCTGAAACTGGTCTGCGGACCAGTTTCAGCAGATATATTCGATCGTGTGTACGCAGCCTAAAAGCAAATTGACTGTGCACTTTGCAGAGTGCAGTTGCTCCGGAGCTTAGAAAATTAGATAAAGCTTCATTTTGAAAAGAATACCCAATCACATGCAAGTAAACATATAAAAATGTATTATTGCTTGCACCTGATTGGATGATGGAAGTCAGACAGAAAGGGGACAAAAACACAAAAATAATTTGTGCTAAATAGGATGACATATAAAACTCTTTCATAAGTCAGTCAGCACATTTGTAACTATTTAAAACGGAATATTCAGATTCTCACAAAGCCCAGTCATAACTGTTTTTCATTAAAATAGGTTAATGCCTCTCTCTATACTGTATATTGCTATGATTCTGTTGGCTGGCTTGGTCATTGAAAGCTGAATTCCAGGAATTCTGCTACTTTATAAAAACTGCAGGCATATCATAAGTTAAGTCTAATGGAGTGCCTGCTGCCTCACAGACTTATCTCTATAATTTACATCTGACAGGTTTATTGTGTTCCAGTGTCATAACTTCTGAATCTCTGACTGTTCCCTGTGATCTCAGTTCCTTCAAGAACAGAGTTGCTGGAACTGCTTTGCCCGCCCCTCCCCTCTTTCTGCCAATTCAGAGAAGCCTTAGTATTATAACAAAAATACAAAGGCTTCTGTGAATGGGCAGCAGAGGGGAAGGGAGGGACTGATTTATGAGCTTCTCTCCTCTCACACTCCAGGAGTGCAATTAAACTGTACATTTAAATATTAGCGATAAGTCCCTGAAGTGACATGCACCTAATTGGCTTTAACTTGCCTGCACTTTTTGCAAAGTTGCTGAATTCCTGGATTTCAGTTTTAAGACCTAATTAACTGAAAGTGAATGTAAACCTTTTATTGAATTTTTTTATAAAAAATAACAAACATGTCTATACTTACCTGCTCTGTGCAATGGTTTTGCACAAAGCAGCCCCAATCCTTCTCTTCTAGGGACCACCAGCAGTGCTCCAGGCCCTTCCTCTTCATAGGGTGTCCCCACGGAAAAACGCTTTCCATGAGGGATACCCATGCAGGCTTGTTCCTGAGTCTGGCTGCTGTGTTCATTGACACAGACAGTGGGACTCTGCCCCACCCCCGCTCCCGTATCACAGCTTTTGATTGACAACAGCAGAAGCTATCAATCTGTTCAATGAGGAGAGCGACAACCGCTGGAGCCGCTGGACTTGCACACAGTTCTGTATCGGATCGGGCTCAGGTAAAAAAGGGGGGGGGGAATCTGAGGGGGAGCTTCAGCACAGAAGGTTTTTCACCTTAATGCATAGAATACATTAAGGTGAAAAACCTTAAGGCTTTACAACCACTTGAAGGATTGATTTAAATTGCCAATGGCAGTTAATATCTATTTGTGTACAATCAAGTATACTACACAAGGGCATATCATGTTTATGCAGTCATTAGGCAGGTTCTCCTGTTGTGGCCTGTGCAATCCGGATGTTTGTAGAGAATATAGAAATGGTGGATGTTTCAAACATGCCCAGGCAAATGCATAATACAATTTAAATTAGGCCTAAACACAAAGACTCAGTTTCTGCTGGTACAGGTTTGGGATAGCTTGAATTAGCTTCCAAACAACAAAAGTAAAGTAACAATAAATACAGTGACTTTAGATGATCCCTTCTTAAATATCTTGTGCTAAATGTCTGTCTATATAATCACTTACATTTCACGTCCATTTCCTGACATTTTAAATCCTCCAAATGGACACTGTGAGGACAGAGCACTGTAGCAATTTATCCTGAAATATAAATAAAAACAAATAAAATTGCATATTTAAAAAAAAAATGCAGGAAGTATAAAAGAAAGAATAAAATGTCATAGTGCAAGTTGATGTTGTTAACCTTAGTAATATTTTTTCCTCATACCACTACAGTTTGTTCGATGTAAATACATATAGACAGACATGCAGAAAGATGCATAATTCACTGTGCATTGTGTCTCTAACTACACATTAATTAACGTAAACATCATTTTACCAATTACAAAGGTATTTTTTTGAGCAGTGTGTTGATCATTAATCTCCTGAGGGCTGGCAAAAGAGAAAGCTTTACCCAGGGACCGCTAGGGCAATCATTTCCCCGATTCTGGTTTAAAAGCTAGGTTCACTTTTTGGAACATATTTATGTTCATAAGCACCCACCTCACCCTTGAGTTCCCTCCCCCCTTACTTGACAATATGCAGGGATTATTCTAAATAAAATTGGCATGGCTGTGTGAGGCTCTGCCTGCACAGCACCACCATTCATTCTTAGGGATTCGTAAATGAATAAACTACAAGTCCCTTCTTCCACCACAACAGTAGTCCTCTGACCTGTCCACCAGCTTTCTAACTGAAAGACTTTTTTTTTTTGCCATGGGATTTCTCTTCAAGATCCTCAGAGCACAAGTTGAAACACAAGTCGGATCATCAAGATCTGACTTGGATGTGACATCCATTCAAATCAATGGTCTGAAAGCATGGCTTAAAGCGGGGTTCCACCAAAAATGGAACTTCCGCTTTCCGGAATCTTCCCCCTTCCTGTGTCACATTTGGCACCTTTATGGGGGAGCAGATACCCGTCTAATACAGGTATTTTTTTTTTTTTTTTAAAGTGTATTTTTTGTGCGTGAACTCGAGAGAGAGGAGCCGGACTGCAGGAGTTGGGAGTAGGCAGACCCTCCCCCCGGAGGCAATCGCCATCCTTCTCCATGCCCCTGGTGGCAATGGCGGGTGTAAAGGGGGGCCTCCCACTCACCCCGCCCTACCTGCTCCTCTTGGGAGCCAACTGGGGCCTAACGGGACCCCAATGGGGCAGAGGGACTCCCCCTATGAGGGAGTGAGGGGGCCCAGCCCACCCAGCCAGCCCCGTAGGTCCTTTGCCTATTTTAAGAGACCGCATGGCCAAAGTGCATGTGTTTTAAACCAATTTCGTGTGCGTGCAAGTGTGGTGGTTTTTTTTGTGGGGGGGGGTGGGCGTACTAAGCACAGGCGTACCTTGCATAGCACACCCACCGGGAGCCGGGCTGAGACCACCAAACTCAATTCACATGTAGCCGAGACCGGGATCCGTGACATCCATTCAAATCAATGGTCTGAAAGCATGGCTTAAAGCGGGGTTCCACCAAAAATGGAACTTCCGCTTTCCGGAATCTTCCCCCTTCCTGTGTCACATTTGGCACCTTTATGGGGGAGCAGATACCCGTCTAATACAGGTATTTTGATCCCACTTCTGGGCATAGATAGGTGAGCCCCCCGCGGCTATCTACACCATGTCCTGCTCCTTCTTCGTACTCCCCGCTGTCTTCTGGGAGAAACGCAGGTCCTAGGAGACAGTAGGGACCAGTGGTATTACGCAGAGTGAGTTGTGCATGTACAGTAGGGAACCAGGCTATGAAGCCACAAGGCTTCACTTCCTGATTCCCTTACCGACAATGGCGGCGCCTCCATCTGAGAGTCAAGGAGACTTCCAGAAGTCAATGGAAGTCAATGGAAACAAATATAATTAGTTCCACATTGACTTCTATGGCATGCAATGCCGCATGTGGCCATAGGTGGAGGGGCGCTGGAGAGCCTCGGAAATACTTGAAAAGGCTTGGGGACAGCTTGACTGAACTCAGAAAACCTCGGATATAAAAAGCCAAAAGTTACAATACAGTATACACACAGAAGATTCTTTCTGGTATGAAAGTAATTGTCCTCGTCATGCTCCGAAAACGCGCCACGATCACGTCCAGTAAAGTCATCACGACCAGCGTTCCAGCCCTCGTTCCTGGTCCCTGCTCACCATCCAGCCGGCTAAGCATCCCACAAAGTGGTGGTAAAACACCCGCAGTATGAGCGCTTGTCTCCCTCTACATCGAACATGGACTGTTTATGTGCCCGAGTACACATCACAAAATGTGAGTGTATTTTAACAGTTTGTATGCAATAAATCAGGTAACAGTCTACCTCTTTATCTTCTTTTTCACATGGCTTCTACTCTCTACTTGAAGGCTCGCCCTGAATTATCTGAACCTGATCTTGTGAATCCATTTTCTGATGGACGTTGTTTACCATTGTGGATTAAACCCCTGGACTTTTATTGGGACCTTTAATACCAATAAGGGTCACTCATTTGCATAACAAATTCTCTCTATGTTTTAGAGGGCTTTATGTTGATGAGTTATTCACTAGTTTAGCAAAAAAACAATGGGGCAGGGCTGACACCATTTCTTGTAATTTTAAATGAGAATTGTCAGCATATGAAAATTAGGAGCCAAGTGCATTTTTGGCAGATCAAAAGGTGTTTTACAGTACATAGGAAAATGTACATGTATTGCAATTACAGGTATGTACTAAATTTGTTTTTTGACCTGACATGCAGTTTAAACTACTACACCTAGGTGTCAGGTCGGGGCAAGATTACAGAGCAGCAAGCACGCCTCCTCCTTTTTCCCTCAGGGGGCACATTTTATGCTTAAAGCAAGTTATTTTTCATATTTACATTATTAGTCATTATAATGGAAATTAACTTTGCACATATGTCTATTTGAAATCTTTGTGACCAGCTTTAAGGATGATGATGGCTATTCAGTTTGATAGTAACATGTTACATAATAACCTTAGAAAATAATACAATAATGATAATGCCAGTATACTATAAAGATACAATTTTGTGCAAGTCACTATTATATCCTGAAAGAGCAGTTACTGTAATGATAGTGCATGTCGTTTCATTAATATCCTCTTTTATATGGAAGATTGTGGGAGTACTGTACACGCTAGGATATTCAGTGATGCCAAGTTTCAATGTTTCTCCCAGTCATCTTCTTCTCTGAAGCTCTGCCATGTTGTATTTAGATGAAAGCCCAGAATTATCAGTAGGTGAGAAATACTGCCCAGTTATTCCGGTTGTTAGAAAATCAAACTTTTCTCCCATAATATGTGGCTCATTTATAAAAATAAAGGCTTTTGATATGTTTTCCATGTTGAATTTCTATCCCCGCTTAATAACGATTTTGTGCGGAGATCAAAGGAGCACCGTCAGAGGTTGGAAAGGTTAGACTGGTATACAATCCTTCCGAGAAAACACAAGAAAGTCTACTAGTGACAAGTATGTCTGTCTCTATTTCCCCTTTATCTTATGTGTATAATTATTATACATGTGTTGGTTGTACAGGACCAAGCCCAGTGACTGGATGTGTTTGTACAGTATCATTCAGCTTCTTAAAATGTTTCACATCTTTTTGGTTACAGTATTAGCATTAACATTGCTACTGAGCATACAGTTAATATCCAGAGTGTTACTGCTCATGTTGATTGGTGTTTTTCCTGCTTTTGACCTACATTTGAAAATGAAGGTCGGACAAATCCCACTGACTTTAACTGAGCAGTACAATTACACACATTTTTTGAACGCAGCTACATGCATTTTAATAAAAAAAAATGCAATGTTTGACTAGAATGGTCATTGACATATACCTTTAGGGGTCTACTTATAATGCGCAATTCTGTGGTATAGAATCATTCACCCCAATTTAAAAAAAAAACATGGACTTCTGCAGAGAATGTTTGCAGAATGTCATATTTAGTGCTTGATAAATACACCTTTGTTTTGCAATAAATTGTTTATGTATGTTTGTACAATAACTACAGATATATTATTCAGCCAGTAGATGGCAGTGTTTATAAGTTTGTAGCTGATCTCTTTTCCTGTTTCCTGTCTGCAGTTAAGCAGCAAAGCCCATGTGGACTGTGCACTGTCTGTTCTTTAGGGCTATATACAAAATTTTCGAACACATTGTGTAAGAGTCGGTTCACACTGCGGCGGCACGACTTCGGGGGCGACTCTGCAAGTAGAAATCAATGCAGGTCGCCCCGAGCCGCCCCCGAAGTCGTGCAAGAACCTTGCGTCGCTCCTATTAGAACGGTTCCATTGCATTGAATGGGACGCGACTCGTCAGGCGGCTGAGCCACCTGACGAGTCACCCCAGTGTGAACTAGTTCTTACTCTATGGAAGAAATTTACTAAAAATGGGGCACATGCACAGCATCTGACAGCTGATCCAGAAATCATCTGAGGTGCCTTGGACAGGTAAGTGTCCATGTTTTTTAAAGTCAACAGCTGCAGTATTTGTATTTGCTCGCCCATGCTCTCTCCTCATTGGCTCACTGGCTCTAATTGACAGCAGCAGGAGTAAATAGGCTCCTTCTACTGTGTCAGCTAATAAGAACTTATTGTGAACATCGCTGGATCGGAGGGAGCTCAGGTAATGATTGGGGGGGGGGGGGCTGAAAACCTTCAGCCTTTAGAGCCACTTGAAGTTAGAAGCTGATTGGTTGCTATGCACAGCTGCACCAGATTCTAAATGATTTTATTAAATTTCCCCTTATGTGTGTATTTAAACCTGTATTGTATATATATATATATATATATATATATATATATGTGGCTTTCTGCTGATGCCACTTGATAGTGTTTGTGATTGTGATTGAAGAGGGTGTAAATGCTATCATCCCCAGTTCCATCCTAATCTATGATTAAACCTTTCGAGCTGGTTCACTCTGGAACAACACGACTACCAGCGCAACTTTGCAACTTGAAGAAGACTTCAGCGCGACTTCATCGCTACTTGGAGCGACTTAGAACGCATCTTCAAGTCGCCTCCTGGACAGGCGGCTTTGCCAGTGGCCAATCACATAATAATTGGTTCTGTGGGAGGGAGGAGTTTGCCTTAGAAAAATATTTTGACTTCCTGGAAAGTTGCTTCAGTTAAGACAGGGGGTCCGACTTGGAGGCGACTTCCATTAAAATCAATGGGTACAAGTCACCTAGAAGTTGCCTTGAAGTAGTAAAACAACCTTTTCTGAAGTCGGAGCGACTTCAGTAGTGTGCATTATCTGGATTTTCACATCAAAAGCATGTCGGTTTTGGACATATCAGGGACAGATGTAAAAAAAACACAGATTTTTACATACTGTCCCTGGTTGTACTGAGCCTGGAAACCCTGATGGGGCCCCCTAGTGGCATGGGGCCCTCGGCAGTGCCCGAGTGACTTAATGGTCACTGCCCCTGCTCTCATTCACTTCCATGTAATTTGTCATGTCGCGCGACTTGGGGCGACCCCCAGTTTGCGGTAGTGTTAACCGGCTCTTAGGGATGAAATGCAACCGTGAAAGGTGCATGTGTGGCAGGGTGTAGGTTATAGCTTGATGAGCTGCTGTCATTCTTTCAATTACACTACACAAGATGAACCTGGGCATGTCTGCACCTAAGGAAGGAGTGGGAAGAGTATGGGTGTCACTAAAATGGGGTCATCATACAAGGGCAGCAGCTGGCAGTACCACCGGTTTACACATACCCCAGTCAGACAGACTGACTAAAACTCCAGAAGTATGATTTAATATGTCTAGGATGTGCCTTGTTATAATGAAGGCTGAAGATTGCTCAAGAAGCTGATTATGTCAGCATTTATCCTCAGAGCTACCTACTGGGCAGCTTCACTCAACACATCCAATTCTCGGAAAATATGTGACCTTTAGCTTGCTATCAAACACATAAGCCAAGTTCATGCAGGTTCTTTATTCCCAGCTTCAGCTAAAGACAACTAAAGGTAGAAATTCTGTTAACACTTTAATGATTTACCAAGATCCGTTAACCACACTAATACTAAACCTTTATTGTTCTACTTGCAGCATTAACAGTTTATATCCATAAAAATATTTTTTTTTTACATTTATTAAGTAGCTATCATACATGTATTTCATTCACAATCTTTGTAATCTTAATTTTGGATTTGAAAGCTGTACCTAAAAAATCAGTCTGTTCCAAACAAATTTTCTCAAAGCTTGCCACTTGCCGACTGCATCAAGTAGGAGTACGGCAGCAGAGTGGTTCTTCTGTGCTGGATCACATAACTAGTACATGATCCGCTATTTATGGGTAGGGGGTGCATGCTGTTGGCACCACGGTTGTGCTGTAATTAGACAGAACACAAGCCGATTAGCGGATGTTGGCCAGTGGGTGTCCGCCGGCACCTGCTAATCGGCGAAGAGAGACACAGAATGGAGCTCTTCCTATGTAAACAAGGCAGAGCTCTGTTCTGTCAGCAGGGGTTTCGTTTCCCTACAAATCAGAGTATAAAACCCACCACTGCCTCAGTAAAAACAGCAAAAAATAAACACAAAAACACTGGTTAGGCACACATTTAACACTTTGATCACCCTAGATGTTTAACCCCTTCCCAGCCAGTGTCAATAGAACAGTAACAGTGCATATTTTTTAGCACTAATCCCTGTATTAGTATCACTGTTTCCCACAAAGTGTCAAAAGTGTCAGTTAGTGTCAGATTTCCCATTGCAATATCATAGTAAGTTGCTGATGACCGCTATTACTAGTATAAAAAGATATATTAAACTCCAGTGTATATATACCATAGTTTGTAGACATTAAGGGCCGGATTCACAGCCATCGGCGCATCTTTATGCCGCCGTAGTGTATCTTCTTTACGCTGCGCCGGCGCAACGTTGAAAGGCAAGTATGAAATTCACAAAGAAAATGCGCCAAACGTTGCCCTGGCATAGTGTATATTCGTCAGGGTAAGCTGACATAAGTCAAATTAGGTGGAAGTGGGCTGGAAGTGGGTGTGATGCATGGTAATGAAGCATGACCCCATGCAAATGATGGGCTGAGCGTCATCCAAGTACTTAAAACGAACAGCGCATGTGTCGTATCTTGGACATATCCCCGTGTGCATGCGTACAACCACGTCGAAATCACTGCCTAAGATACGTCGGATCACTGCCTATGACGTGAACGTAAACTACGCCCAGCCCTATTCACATAGTACTACGTAAACGACGTAAAATACGACGGCTGTTTCCTGGTCCATACCTTTGCATGGGTTGCGCCTCCTATATGTGGAATAACTTTACACCGGACGTAAGCCTTACGCAAACCGCGTATCTTTTCCGCCTGGCGCATCTACGTTTGTAAATCGACGTATCTCCCTCATTTGCATATTTGCGTAACTATGCGCCAAAGATACGCTGGCGTAGGCAAGTTACGTTGGTCGGATGAAGTCAGTTTTTAGGCGTATCTTGGTTCTATGGGTACGGCGCAGAGATACGACGGCGCATCTTTACACTTACGCGGCGCATCTCGAGATACGTCGGCGTAAGTGCTTTGTGAATCCGGGCCTATAACTTTTGTGCAAACCAAAAAATATACGCTTACTGAGATATTTTTTATACCAAAAACATTGAACAAATTTGATTTTCTTTTTCTTTATTGGATATTTGTGATAGCAGAAAAGTAAAAAATATTGTTTTTTTTTTGTTTCGTTAGTTCTTGGTCTTTTTTTTATAGCTCAAAAAAAATGTAGAGGTGATCAAATACCATCAAAAGATTGTACTATGTGTGGGGAAAAAAATATATAAATGTAATTTATGTACAGCATTAAATGACCATGCAACTGTCAGTTAAAATAACAAAGTTTCAAAAGAAAAAATGGCCCGGGCATGGGGGAGGGGGTAAATCTTCTGGACGGCAAGTGGTTAAAGCAATATTCACCCCAAAAGCAAAAGTACTGTATAATATATTGGAGTTTAACATTCATTAAATGTGGTAGCTACAGTAAAACCTGGTGATCTGGCCAGTACTTTCTGTCTCTAGGGTGTCTCTACTCTGGATGGAGGTGCAAAAGAGACACTTTTAGACAGCAGTGTTGTCAATCTGAGGAGAAAGTAGCTGGCCATACATGGATTGGAATTCATCAGACCATGCAGAAAATAAGTATTTGAAACCCTGCTATTTTGCAAGTTCTCCCACTTGGAAATCATGGAGGGGTCTGAAATTGTTATCGTAATGTCCACTGTGAGAGACATTCAAATTCCAGAAAAAATGTATGCTATTTATTTGTATGATACAGCTGCAAATAAGTATTTGAACACCTGAGAAAATCAATGGGGTAGCCTTTGTTTGGGGTAAATCTTCTGGACGGCAAGTGGTTAAAGCAATATTCACCCCAAAAGCAAAAGTACTGTATAATATATTGGAGTTTAACATTCATTAAATGTGGTAGCTACAGTAGTTTTTTTAGTTTTTTTTTGCCTTATCTTTACCTGGTGATCTGGCCAGTAACACACTTTCTGTCTCTAGGGTGTCTCTACTCTGGATGGAGGTGCAATTTTCTAAGAGACACCTTTTAGACAGCAGTGTTGTCAATCTGAGGAGAAAGTAGCTGGCCATACATGGATTGGAATTCTAGCTGATAGACAGGTGTTCAAATACTTCTTTGCAGCTGTATCATACAAATAAATAGTTAAAAATTCATAAATTGTGATTTTTGGAATTTTTTTTTGATTATGTCTCTCACAGTGGACATGCACCTATATATCCATATCCAAGTGGGAGTACTTATAGCATATACTTATATATATATATATATATATATATACATATACACTAATATATATATGGTTGTACAAAAGTCAATCTACTGATCTGTACAACTGCCCTGTCGATTTTTTTATGCTTGATCTGTGCTGCCAGCTATAGCATTATTCAGCATATTCTGACGGTAGGGAAGTCTCCCCACTGTGAAATCACAATAGCACAGCACTGGTTGAATGAAACAAATTACTGATCTATGGCCAATTTTTGATGAACTAGCAGATTTAGATGGACTTGTCAAATGAATTAAAGACCAACTCCAGTCAGGCTTTTTAAGCTGTTACAACAACAGTTTTTTTCCTTCAGCGTTAAATGGTTTGTCTCATCCCTCTAACTACCACTTTTGTTGAACAGCTTGGTCGGTTAAAGGAAGCAGGGACCCCCAATCACCATGCACAGCCACCTATTGAAATACATTAGAAGACCTGGCTGATTCTATTATCAGGATCTGCATGCTGTTTAACCCCTGTGTGGTCTTGTGCATGAAGCCTTAAGGGCAGTATACATGGGCTGAATATCGGGCAGCATCTGCTTGTTCCATAGAACCTGGCTGGCATTCAGCCTGTGTGTCTGGACGGCTTCTTTGAAGGGGGGTGATCAAAAAAGGTCTGCCGGTTGGCATCCAATCAGCGATCGCAGCCATCCAGTGATTGCAGCCGATGTGTTCTGGTGGGGGGTGGTGCCCCTGTCAGAACACAATAGCACAGCGGGGGAGATCGCTGTACTGAAATTCATTCAAACCAGTGGGCTGAACAAAAGGATTTACTGAAGGGTGAAAATAAAGGAAAAAAACCTGAAAAATAAAATGAATGCAGCCACCACAAGAATTGGTAATATCATGAATTTTTGTTTTTGATTTTAACACTGCTCCAAGGTTTGAAATGTTGGCTATCAAAACCAGAATGTTTGTTGTAGTTAGGCAATTGATAATATTTCTGAAAATGTTATTTTTCACTTTGCTATCTATATTTGCAAATGCTTACCAGACAGTTCCTGCTTCAAGGGCGGAGGACACTGTTATTGCTTTATCAAGATCTTTGGTGAAAACTCCTGCAGCCAATCCATAAGTTGTGTTGTTTGCCCTCTTAATTACATCCTCATTAGTTTTAAATTTCAGAATCTGTTGTACTGGGCCAAATATCTATAAAGATAAAAATAGGTAACATAAATTAACTCCTTCTTTATATGGAAGATTGACATTATTCAAAAATAAAAGTCCAATCTATTAAAAAATATTATATTTTTGTTAAATGAAGTCTGGCTCCTGACTTTTTAAATGTTTTGGATATCCCAAAAGCAAGATATCCATGCCATGGTTTCAAATTCTAATCCTATCCACAGATCATTTGTTGGTGTTTCTGATCACCTTGGCATGTTTTGAGATCAAGAACTCTGCGGTATCAAACTTTGTTTTTTATCAAAGAAAAGCACATATCTGTTGAAGAATTTGAAAAAACTGAAGGCGGTGGAGCAATATTTTTTCAAAGGTCATCTTCAGTATATTATTGGTCTGAAGCTGGTGTCCAGCAATGTACACATAAGTCTTAAGCTTGGTAAAAGTTGCCAGTGTATTTTTTATTTAAAACAAGTAAATCGATAGACTGAATATATGTTGACATGTTAAATTTAAAATGGTCAACCTCTACACCAGAATCTTATATACTATAATTTTTTCCGTAAACAAAAAGCTATATTATCTATATTCATTTTAACATACCTCTTCTTTGGCAATGCGCATATCATCCTTGACATCTGAGAAGACAGTGGGTTGGATAAAGAACCCTTTGTCACCCCATGTGCTACCTCCACATTGCAGCTTTGCTCCTTCTTTCTTTCCACTTTCAATTAAGCCAATGATTCTGTCGTACTGTTCTTTGTCAATCTGAAAAACAGAGTTTTTTTGTTGTGTTAAAATAGAACACACATCTTGCAAAAGATTGACATGAACTATTTTAATCACAGATGTGTGATCCAAAATGCACAGAATGCCAGGACCTTTCATTAAGCTATCAAGCTTACCCAATAATTTTGTAGTATAAACACAGTATAAATATTTCTATAGTATAAACGTTTCTATACAAGCCTGGTACACACAATATATTTTTTTTTCGTTCAACCCAGCGGGTTGTGCCACCTCCAAATTCCATATAAGGCTAAGTTCACACTGGCATTAAAAGCAGGGGTTTGAGGGCCGTTAAAAACACCCCTCAAATGCCTATGCGCAAGATACATTAGACAGCACACAGTGCTATTCACACTATCAAAAATGAAGCGTTAGCATTGCGTCGCTTGAAAATTGAAGCCTCATGTTGAGTCAGGAGGTTTTTGAAGCCTTTCAATGCCTCCCATTCAAGTCTATGGTAATGCTTAGCAAATGCTCTGGCAGGTAGTTGTGGTGCGGTTGTGGGGCGTTAAGATTAGTTAATTTAATGTAAGGGAATAGGCATTTGTTGAGCGGTTTTAACACACCTTAACTCTCATCAAACGATTCCATAGAGCATTTGGGGAGAATTTTTAACTCCTCATTAATGCTTGTAAAATGCCAGTCTAATACCCATACTAAAGCTCATTAACATCAGTATAACGCCCATAATAAAGCTTACTAACGCCAGTCTAATGCCCATACTAAAGCTCATTAACATCAGTATAACGCCCATAATAAAGCTTACTAACGCCAGTCTAATGCCCATACTAAAGCTCATTAACTTCAGTTTAACGCCCATACTAAAGCTCACTAACGCCAGTCTAATACCCAAACAAAACTCATTAACGCCAGTCTAATGCCCATACTAATACTATAGGAGTGTTTGTTAAAGGGGTAATTCCCCCAAAAACCTTTTTTTAACATTGATTGAGGCTCTTTATGTCAAGGGGAATCGGGTGTTTTTTTATTAGAAACTAAGCAATACTTACCGTTTTACAGATGCATCGTCTCCTTCGCTTCCGGGTATGATCGTCTGGTCTGGGCGTGCCTATTTGATTGACAGGCTTCCGACGGTCGCATACATCGCGTCACGAGTAGCCGAAAGAAGCCGAGCGACGGTGCGGCTCTATACTGCGCCTGCGCACCGTCGTTCGGCTACTTTCGGAAAATCGTGACGCGATGTATGCGACCTCGGAAGCCTGTCAATCAAATAGGCACGCCTATAGTCGGAGCCCATACCCGGAAGCGTCGGAGACGATGCATCTCTAAAACGGTAAGTACTGCTTCATTTCTAAAAAAAAAAAACCTGATTCCCCTTGACATAACGAGCCTGAATAAATGTTAAAAAAAAGGTTTTTGGGGGAACTACCCCTTTAAGCGTTAGAAATGTAGTCAAAGTGTGAACAAGCCCCTAAAAACACTGACCTTATTTTATACTGTTTAACCTACTAACTGAAAAGTGAAAAACATGTTTATAAAATGTAAACTGAAAATTATTTTTAATCTCTTTCCTATGTGCAGTGAAAACAAGATGTCTTTACCCATTATATAATTTTCATAACCTCAAATAGAAAGCCAGGTAAACTGACCTGTTTGTACTTGCCTTTTAATAACATATGTTTAAAATGCATACAATTCTAAATAATGATGGTATATAGCAACTCTATTGTGCAATGTCTTCTAACCAAAATTACTCATGATCACTAGATGAAAAGAATTGCTCTGAAAATCACACAGTAGATATGGTGTGAAGTTTTTTTTTTTTTTTGAGTTTAGCACTTGAATTAAGGGATCGTTTAATCCCCCATTTCTCAATCTCAGGTTTCTTATCTAACAATTCATTTTAATTTGTTTAACTAGTAACGCGAGCCAAGTTTCATAATGCACAATTTGTATACCAGATAATGATAATAGTTACAAAAGTTTTATGCTTCACTGGGCAGCTGTCTGTTTTGTAAGGTTATAATATGGAAAGGAATTCTGTGTAACTTAGAGAGTAGATCTATCTAACACAATACATTTATACCATAGTGTATATATTCTGTTTGACTACTTAAACCGTCTTCTACATGGGAATGACTGGATCCAAAAAATAAATTTTTGTCTCTGGACATTTATATAATTACTATCATTCTTGGAAATCACTAAAAACACACATAATTTTCTTTGCAAATGTTTTTGCTTTTTTTTTTTTTTAACAGAAAGTATGATTAAAAAAGGCACATATCAAGAGTAAATAACGGTGATGGTTATTTTTGCTCTTTAAGAACAATTTGAGAGCATTACTTCTATAATTTTGTAGTGCATGCCCAATGTTGATTTCTGTAAACTACATATAACACTTTAACAACATTGGTGGTACTTAATAAAGACACTTTGGTAGGCAACAGTACCGAGACAGCATCTAATGAAGGGGTTAGCTGATAGGCAGAACAGCAGTGCAGATGCCTTTTGTAACCAGATAGGAGGGTCCTCAACCCAAGTCTCTAGGGTTCCCAGATAGCGGTGCCAGGTGCAGCATCCCTGCACCATTCTTTCTCAACTCTTAAACCTTCCTTAGTGCCCCTAGCCAGCAGGGATCCTGTCCCTACACTTTACACTTTGCAAAGGCACATCAACTGCAGTGGGGCAGTGCTATTTATAAGCATTGCCCTCACTAAAGATGGCTGTGACGGGGGGCCAGTGGAACCCAGAATCCCTTGGAAAGAATAGGAAACCCCTGTTTCAGCTCTCCATGCACCTCTTATGTCTAAGCCACCCTGTGCCATCCTGGTACAGGGTGACTGAGAAAATATGTCTTGGATTACTTAAAATGGGACAGTGATATTTATCCACATTATCTCCAAAGATATATGTAAAGACTATTCTTAGTTTAATTCTGAACAATACATGGTCATTGAAAGAGCTGATCACATTGACCTCTGGAGACGGACTGTCTGGTCACCTGGGCTGCCTTAAGTGCTGTGTTAATTAACATGCTAATTACATTGTTGTCTGTTAAGTTGTTGCTCTGCCCAGCACCAACAGCAGTATCAGTGAAGTTCCAGGGAGCTGTGGAAGTCGGCTCATCTCTCTAGCCACAGATTACAGAATGTATGGACTTAATGCACTGTTCATCAGAGGATGTTCATCAGAGGATGTTATAGATGCATCACCTGCTCAAGTACTGGCAACAGGACAGAGTACTGCAGAGCCCTGCTCTATACCCGTGGCAGTTTTTGAGGCCTGAGGTGAGGAGGTGATGATTCCTCTTTCCCAGTGGATTTCAGAGATGCAGGAAGGAGAAGCAGCCATTTGCCCTCCCGAACAAGGTTTTGTGCACCTGGGAGACAATACCAGTGAAAGGGAGTTCTAACAGCAGACGGCGCCCCAGAATGATGACACCAACTTAACTGAAGCACTGGCTACTGGGCAGACGGCCCAAGACCTCTGACCCACACCTGCAGCAGTTCTGGAGGCCCAGGGGGACAAGGTGGTGGTCACTCTCGAGCAAGCAAATCAAGACCCAAGGAGAGAATGTAATCGGCACCTTACAACCGCAGCTTGATCTGGTGTCGGTGGATGGGCTTGCTGTCTCCACAAACATAAACCCAGCACAAGTGCTGGCAACCGGTCAGAGTGCTACCAACCTCTGTCCAGCACCAGCAACAACTACAGAGTTCCAGGGAGCCGAAGCAGTCAGCCTCTCTCCCCAACAGTTAGCCAGAGCAGATGGTGTGGGGTTTCCAGCAGAAGGGCTGGCAAAAGGGCAGAGTCCTGCTGGCCTCTGCCCTCAACTAACAGAGGATGGATTTCCTGTAAAGGTGGATGGGACTTCAGTATCCATCTGTATACCTCAGGGATGCTGGGCAATCGGCTCAGATGCCCAACAGCATGACGGACTGGGCCCAGCCACCCTGTCTTCTCTCCTGCGGCTAAAAGGACTCCAGGGGAAAGGACCAGTCTGCACTTCTCCCCAGCAGCAGGTATGTTCTATGAGAGAGGCAGAGGTTGGCTGGGTGAGTAATGCTCTGTTTGGAACAATTTATTTGGGGTACTATGTGGGTACAGGCATTAGAGGACTGAGACTATGGACTCATTTCAGAGTCAACCCGTCTGGGGTCTCCTCCTGTGTTAGTCTTCTGCCGAAAGGGAAGAATGTGACGGGAGGGCCCATAGAACCCAGAATCCCTTGGAAAGGAATGTCAAACCATTGTTTCAGCTCCCCATTCACCTCTTATGTCTAAGCCACCCTGTGCCATCCTAGCACAGGGTGAATGAGAAAATATGTTTCGGATTACTTAAAATGGGACAGTAATATTTATCCACAATATCTCCCAAGATATATGTAAAGACTATTCTTAGTTTAATTCTGAACAATACATAATCATTGAAATAGCTGATCACATTGACCTCTGGAGACAGACTGTCTGGTCACCTGGGTTGCCTTACGTGCTGTGTTAATTAACATGCTAATTACATAGTTGTCTACTAAGTTGTTGCTAGAGGGGAGTGGGGAGTATCCAGGAGCCAACCCTACCTCGTTATCTAACCCATGGTGTTAAAAGTGTATAACAATTATTGTATTCTAGTTCTAATAAACAGTCCATGTTCAGCAGATAAACAAGTAACATCTCGTTTTGTGCTTGTGAGCGGTGGGAATATCTGATATCTATATTCAGACTGATAGGAAGCTGTATATGACGAAAACACTCAAGCGGAGTGTGGGATGTTTTGTTACAATGGCCATGGAGGCTATTCAGTGCAGCAGCAGCCAATCGAATGGCCGTTCCCATGATTACAACTACAGATGCCTCAGAGGAACAAAAACTCCTCTCAACCCCTATTCCCTCGGAACAGCAGCAGCTGGAATACCGCCACCTACAGAGGGGAGGCTAAACTGTGCCCGTCTACACGCTCTTAAAATATTTTAACAATGTTTTGAATGTAATTGTTTTCTGATGCAGGTGTTACAGTACTTATAACTAACTCCAGACACCATTAGAATTGCAAACCATTTGCTACAAGGATAGAACTAAAATTATGCACACCTAAAACAATGCTAGTTCTATGCAACTAGGCCAGTGACACACAAAAATGCTGATATAGAAAAAGGGCAAGTATTATATTGGAGAGAGGTGGAGCCACCTGTTGTAGTATGTCAGGCATTCTTATAATAGAGCAGTTGGAGGCTGAGTGTCTTTACATTATATTTTAATAGGTTGTCGGGTAATCACAAAGCTATTGGCTTAATGCTTTTTTACTCCCTTGCAATTGCAGTCAAAACAGTTTGTGATTACATCATTCGTTTCAGTCTTTCTGATTATGTTGCTTAGTCAGCATTTAATAGCAGTGTCTTATCCCTCCATTCAGCAGCATTGGGTAGCAGTTGGGTACACATATTGCATACTGAGAAACTGTAATGTAAATAGTACATTTAAGCTTTTTTTTTTTTTGCTAAAAATGGTGCATTTGAAGAACAGACCCTGGAGGTTTAATTTTTAAATGTAAAGAAAAGTAGTAAAAAATGGCCAATACCTCTTTGTGCCTCAATGAGTGTTAAACTCGAAAAAGCAGACCGCCTTTGTGTTATTGCCATACTGAACATACATTGGGGTTGATTTACTAAAGGCAAATCGACTGTGTACTTTGCCTTTGCAGTTGCACTCTGCAAATGCATTTGCTCCAGAGCTTAGTAAAGGAGATAAAGCTTCACTTTGCAAAGAATATCCTAATCACATGCAAGTATAAACAAAAAAAAAAAAAGCATTTTTGCTTGCACATGATTGGATGATGAAAGTCAGGAAAGCTTCTTCTCATTTACTAAGATCTGGAGCAATTTCTCTTGCAGTGTGCAACTGCACTTTGCAAAGTACACAGCCTGTTTGCCTTTAGTAAATCAACCCCATTGTTTTTAGACGTCTTTTAAAGACACATCCTAAATTCAAATGGGCTAGATATTACTGATAGTTATTTAATGTAAAGTGCATAACTATAAAACAATAAATGATTACTTTTGTGGTTTTGCCTCTTTTTAGCACAAGCACAGTTTTATGGGTTATAAGCATTTTACTTGGTGGCCATGTTTTCTCTACTCCTTAGCCTTACATGGAGACTTGTGATTACAGTGGGGTGAAGACTTTCACCTCGAGTTGTATTATGCACTGCTTCAAATTCTCTCTTCCAGTAAATTATGTATCTTGCTTTTGTGAGTACTGTAGTTGATCAATTTTTTTTCTATTATGCCTCGTACACATGACCGAGGAACTCGTCGTAAATGAAACATCGTTTTCCTTGATGAGCTCCTTGTCGAGAATCTTGACAAGCTTTCTTTGCGTACACACTGTCAAGACCAAATCTCGTTGTTCTCAAACACGGTGACGTTCAACACGTACAACGGCACTATAAAGGGGAAGTTCTATTCCACTGGTACAAGCCTTGGGGCTGCTTTTGCTAATCTCATGTTACTGCGTGTTAAGTAAAAGATTGGTAAGAGACGATTTGCGCTTTTAAGTCTGTTACAGCGTGACAAATGTGCTATCTCCATTACGAACGCTAAGTGTGCTTCCGTCTCATACTTTATTCTGAGCATACACGGGTTTCTAAGCATATACACAAATATGTTTCTCGTTGTAAACCAGCCCAACGAGAAACATGACAAGGAAATTGAGACTCCCGACGAGGAAAAAGAGAACTTGTTTTTTTTTTTCTTTCTCGTCGAGTTCCACAACAGTTTTCTCAACGAAAAACATACACACGACCGTTTTCCATGGCAAAAAAGCTCTGCCACCAATTTTCTTGATGGATTCTGTCAAGAAAAACGATTGTGTGTACGAGGCATTATACCTAGTAAACTACCAGTATATAATTTCCTATAAACACTCCTTAATGGACTTGATAAAATAATACATAGCCTTCAAATGGTGCTAGTTCTAAATGGAATAAAATGTGTTTGGAAATACTGAAGATAATACCTAGTTTACAACTCACTGCCAAAAAAAGGTTTGCTGAAAAATTATTTTGAATAACATAACATACAAACCACTAAAAGCCAATAGGTGAACAATAAAAAAACAAAACTCATACAGCAGTTTTATATTTCATTGCATCATAAAACAAACTTTATGCAGTTGAGAAATACAATGGGCAATTCTAAGGGGATTGTAGGCTTTAGATCTTTCTTTGTTGAAAGTGATAGTCTGATTAGACACCCAATAGAAAAGAGCACCAAAAATGCATTTATATTGAACAATCCAGTCTGCTTGTTAAAATCTTACAAACAACGGACTTGATTTTATAGTATAATCTCCCACTACTAAGATATGGGTTTCTTATCTTCTTTTCTGTAAAAAGATGTACACATCAGAATTCAATTTGGTAGCTGTTCAAGCGGTATGTTTAATCATGTGGCTAGGCCAAGGACTGAACACAACACCTTGGAGTCTGGCCAAAAGCTAGACTAGTTATTTTCTTGCACATTTTGATCCCTAAGCATAGAAAGCCTGGGAACCTGGCAAATTCACACAGGACTGATACAGCAGCTTTTACTCAGATGTATAATTATAATACCTTTGAGTTTGATTATGCGTAACACTCTTTCGTTAATGCACACACAAATGAATCATTCTTGCATAACCATGAACTAAATATATTATATTCACAGTGCATCTGGTTATGTGATATGATAGCAAAATACAATCAGCATCTCACCTGCTTTAGGGGAAGATGAGCAACACGCTGGGGACAGGGAGTTATTTGGGCTTATTCAGCGCAAAGAGCAAGTATAATATGCAAGGTGTGGTAACCCATAGACATTAATTAGAGATCATAGTAAGGCACGCCGAGACTTGTGGTGGAGAGTGAGATTGCCCATTTTGCATCATAACACCTAGGACTTTTGACTAGGAGAGTAAGAAAACTGTCATCCTAATTGGCTTTCAGTTCAGTTTTAGTTATACAGACTATAAGAGGGAGGACTGTAAGCACACCATACATTATTTCACCAAAAACAATGCACAGACCATGCAAGAAAAGCAAAAATGTTTTTGGCTGTGTGCTGGGCTTAAAAAGCCTTAGGCCGCGTACACATGATCAAATCTATCTGCTGGAAACGGTCGACCTGACCGTCCCAGCAGACAGATTGGACCTTGTGTACGGGCGAGCCGACGGATTTGGCCACCCGACAGATTTCAAAGCATGCTTTGAAATCTGTTGGCTAGGAACCCGTCCGCCCGACATGTCTGCTGGTTAGTACGCTAACCAGCAGACATGTCTTCTCGCACACGCGCCAAATGGTTTCGACGCATGCGCAGAAGTGTTTTACTTCCTGGTGCGGTGACGTGGCGGCGTCAACGTCACCGCCACGTCACCGCGCCGTCTGGTGGCGGGGATTTTGGTTTGATCGTGTGTACACGATCAAACCAATATGTCCCCAGCAGACAGATTTGTTCAAATCGGTCGGCCCGACCGATTTGAACAAATCTGTCTGCTCGTGTGTACGCGGCCTAAGCCTATGTTGGATATTTAGAAACCCATCCCTTGTTGCCTTGCTGTTATTGACTTTAATACATTCTATGTTCCCTCTTGAGTAGCATTGAGTTGATACACTATTGTGGCATACTCACCTGTGGACCTTGCTGTATTCCGGGTGTAAGAGGATCTCCTAGAATTCTCTTTTTTGCCTTCTCAACACTTTTGCGCACAAATTCATCATAGATTGGCTCTTCTACAAATATCCTAGATCCAGCTATGCAACACTGTCCTTGATGATAGAACAGACCATGGTGTGCAATCTCTACAGCGATGTCCACTGAAAAGGAAAAATATAACCCACATTACTGACGGATTATCTGGTAATGGCATACAGTATATGTGTGTATGTATATTTACTTCAAACTTATTTTACACACAAACATCTACTTGCATATGTGCAGCACCCGATTAAAGCCTTGTTAAAGCCATAAAATTACCAGTCAGATTCACCTGTTCCACGTCCAGTGCCGGGTTTTCTGGCCTGTATAGGACCATTGGCATGCCTCAGTCAACCTGTGGTCAGGCTCTCTCTGGTGCATTAGGAACTTTGGTGGTTGAGCAATTCATCTCAACACTCAACACTAGCTGCTGAGTCCTGCATTTTTCCCAATGACTCCATGACAGTGTCTCTAGTGATCATCTGTGACCCCTGCATGTTCCCCAGTGTCTAGAGTGTTCCTGACTCCAGTGATCCTCTGTAACTCCCTGTCAATTCCAGCCTGCTACCTACAACCAGTTCCTGTGTGAGTTTTCTGTGTAATCTAACCAACACCATAACCAGTATTTGTGTGATTCTTTGTACACTCCAGCCTCCAATCAGTGTGCCTGTACCTCTTACTTCATTGTGCAATACAGCCAGTATACAGTGTTCTTCTACCTCTATGACTCCCTGTATATTTCAGCAAGCAACCTGCATATTAATACTTCTGTGATTCCCTGTGCGTTCCAGCCGGCAAATTTACCAGCACTGTGTGATTTTCTAAACACTCCAGCTTGCATTCAATCTCTCTACAATAGTTTGCCACTTGTACTCTACATATATTTGCTGTGCCCAGTACCCCAGTGCTACAATAGACTTGTTACTATTACTTCTAACAAGCCCAGCACCCCAACGGTGGAATAAACTCATCCTGGTATATCTGTATTCAGTCTCACATAGCTGCCTGCTTGGGTTAGTCAGAGGAGTCATCTTAGGCCGCGTACACACGATCGAACATGTCCGCTGAAACTGGCCCGCAGACCTTCTGATGTCATGTGATGTCAGGGGGGTGGGGTCACCCATTTATGTAACCGGGTGAACCCGCCCTTGCCTATATAACAGCTGTCACAGCCAAGAGACAACAGTCAGCAGGACGCCTCCCTTCAAAGCAGAATTTTTTTAATATATTTATTCAGGACCGTCGGTGCTGTGATTGAAGATGGATAGACATCACGGGACACTTCTTTTTGTTTTAATAAAGGAATTATCAACATCTGTTTCCTGTCGTTTTTACTTTTTTGTTGAATGGTTACTCGATACCCATCCACATTGGGGGGCGGGGCATTGGTTAGGCTGGGGGCCACTTTGTTAAAGGGGGCTTCTGGATGTGAACTAAATCGGGGGGTGTTTGGCTCATCCCTAGTAAATTAACCAGGTTGGGAAATAGTTAAGACAATATAGTTTTACTAACAATCTGCATCAGCATATACGATTACTGGACTTTTCCCTCCGAGCTCCAGTGTAACTCTTTTCAGATTACTTTTTCCAGCTGCTTCTTTTATGAGCTTTCCAACCTTAAACAAAAAGAATGGTTGCTTAACATTTTAATCCAGATAATAACATATAGTACCACAGTACATATAGTACCCACCCAGATAGTAACATATTTCTCTGCCCTTATTGAAAACAGACTAGCCATGATATTTCTTCAAGCTACCACAAATCACAACAAGCAATATGTTATCTTTACAGTATTAATTTATCTTCTCAGATTATGATGGTCAGTAAACAGGCTCTTAAAACAGTATTCTTAGAGGAAAAACTATGATCAAGCTATAAAAGAACATATATGATGTAGGCTGCCCATAGCAATAAGACTGCTGGTTCCCTGGAAAGTACTCCCTGGAACATTTTCAGAACTTGATGACCCTGCCAGTCAAACATTTGGTTAGGTTATTTATTTTGATAAAATGACAACACTCTTCCTCCTGGAGTGAAATTACTGCAGTGTTATCACCCTTGATGGTGCTGTAGCAGCCTAGTAACCATGATTAGCTCCTCCCACAACCCTTTAGATCTGCAGAAACCTAGGAAAATGAAGTAAAAGCCTTGCTCAGGCCCTCCTACCCACTGTCTATCAAAGTGTGGAAGAAATTTAGCTTTTCAGCTGCATTTTCCATTACAAAAAAGAGATTAATCATATTTCTTTTAAGACATTGAAAATGCCTGCTTTAACACTAAAATACAGGGATTTTAGATTTTAAGAAATAATTCTCTAATATTCTGGCAATTTTGTTTTATTAAGCTAATTAAAGGAAATTGGCCAGTTAATAATATGGCATTGCCAAAGCTGACTTTATTTGGTGTATTCTCCAGGATTGTCAACTTTATTCTTGTTTCACTGTTCTATGACTCACCGCCCATAATCAAGAATGTACAGTACTGTGCAAAAGTTTTAGGCATGTGTGAAAATTCTGTAAATTAAGAATGCTTCCAGAAATAGCAGTGCTAGTAGTTTCTTTTATATATATATATATATATATATATATATATATATATATATATATATATATATATATATATATATATAAATTAACAATATGGAAACTAAACAAACAGAAGGAAAATCAAAATGAAATCAATAATGATTTGATTTGGATTTCTTTTTCTTCTGTTCATTTACTTTCCATTTTGTTAATTGATAAAACAAATAAACTACACTGCTATTTCTGGAAGGAAATTAATTTACAGCATTTTTTCACACCTGCCTAAAACTTTTGCACGTGATATGCACATGCATGGTTCAGGTCAATGACTCACCAAGTATTAAAGGAAGTGCATGGTAGTGCTTGAACTTGTGACAACACCCCCCACCCATGTAGCCTTTTATCTTAAGCTCTTGGGTTGCAGGCACTGTGATTGTAGGTGGGGACCCCCCAAAACTGCCCACAAACCTGAGTGTCAGGAAGAAAAGGAGCGCATCGGTTGCTGGGGAGCATGGGATAAAGGTAAGTAAAGTTAAGTCTTGATACTGGTATCCCAGGCATAAACAAGCATTTATCTCTTGTTGTGTAGAGAGCCCCTGTTTGGGAGAATTTTTCTACAGGTTTTTTTTTTTCCCCTAGAGTTTAGCTCTAAAATTCAATCCATTATAATAAGCTTAGTTTGATAGACAGGAGTACCCTTTGACCATGTTAGATGCACAACTGCTATTCAGTATGTTGAGAACCACCATAAAAGAAATGTAACAAAAGACAAATACCTCTGTAGAACCAGTGAAAGCAACTTTATTTACATCCATGTGATTTGATATGGCTGCTCCTGCAGTGGGTCCATATCCAGGTACGATATTCACTACACCTGGAGGAAATCCAGCCTGAAGGGATACAAAAATAAAAAGAAACAATTTTCCTGGTTTGTTAAGTTGTATTGCTTTCTCTTTGATTATAATACATATACAAATTGTAAAACAAATAATATATATGTATATATATATATATATATATTATATATATATATATATATATATATATATATATATATATATATATAACCAGTTAAAGCAAATCAGTGATAAGATAAATAAAGGGGTTTATTTATTAAAAATGGAAAGTGCAAAATCAGGCTCACTTCTGCATAGAAACCAATCAGCTTCCAGGTTTTATTGCCAAAGCTTACCGTAATTGAACAAGCTGAAGTTAGAAGCTGATTGGTTTATATGCAGAATTTTAGTCTGATTTTGCACTCTCCAGCTTTAGTAAATAAACCCCAAAGTATATGTAGTCCTTTCCTCATACTAGTTTCTATTGATATAAAGAAAAAAGATGCAGTTTTTATATAATTATATCTATACAGTAACACCAAAAAATAATATCATACATTGATGTAAATAAATAACAAAAACATTTTCACATATAAGTGAAAAACTTGACTAGTGATAGTTTAAAGATCAAGATCTTTAAACTCAAACCAAAAGTGTAAAAATTAAAGAAAAAATAGTGCAGTGCTTAGATGATTATATCACTAGTCAAGTTTTTATTGGCGTATAACACTCACTTTTTTACCCTGAAAATTGAGGGTAAACTGTGCCTGTGTGTTATACGCAGGGGGCCGTGGAAAGTTTTTTTCCTGAAACTTCCCTCTTAAAGTTAGGATGCGTGTTATATGCCTGTGCGTGTTATACGCAGATAAATACGGTATATATATATACCACCAACAACTATCATAAATTGATATAAATAAATAACAAAAACATTTTCACATATAAGTGTAAGGCCCCGTACAGACGAGTAAATGTATCTGTTCAAATCGGTCGGACAGACCGATTTGAACAGATCTGTCTGCTGGGGACGTATTGGTTTGATCGTGTACACACGATCAAACCAAAATCCCCGCCGGCAGACAGCGCGCTGACGTGGCGGTGACGTTGACGCTGCCACGTCACCGCACCAGGAAGTAAAACACTTACGCGCATGCGTCGAAACCATTCGACGCGTGTGCGAGAAGATATGTCTGCTGGTTAGCATACTAAACAGCAGACATTTTGGGCGGACGGGTTCCCAGCCGACAGATTTGAAAGCATGCTTTCAAATCTGTCGGCTGGCCAAATCCGTCTGTTTGCCCGTACACATGATCGAATCTGTCTGCTGAAACGGTCTGGTAGACCGTTTCCAGCAGACAGATTTGATCGTGTGTACGCGGCCTTAATCTTGACTGGTGATAGTCTTTAGTCATCTATAAGTCTCTCTAGACCACTCCAACAAAGTGCTTCAATGCGTCCCACCACTAATCCAATGTACTCACCAGAAAATGATGCTGCACAAGTCATAGGCACTCTTTTTTCTTTATTTTTTACACATTTTGGTTTGTGTTTAAAGATCTTGATGTATTAGGTCAGCCATAATGCAAAAATCCAGGGCATCCACTCCCTTGCACAATTGCCTGTTCCCAGCTGTCATTTTGACAGGCAGCTTCCTCTCTATGCTTTAAATGATCCAGTAACTCAAAAAGTATACAAAGGCAAGTGGGCCAGTATTGCGGCCAGGCAATTTGCTTTCTCAGAAGGATAGCTCGAGAATGGTAGCCTCAATGTTTGTCTCAAGACACAAATCCTTCTGGTTAACAGAGGCTAACTTGCACTGGAGGCTTAAAAGATTGCACTGACCATATACAGGCTGTATAATAAAGGCATCACTGGAATGAATAGGTATTTGCTTGTTTCCTTTATGGCAGGTCATGGTCTGTTCATTGCTTTAAAGGCTAGTAGACAACAGAATGTATACTTGTGCAAAGAGTGCCACAAGTGCGGCTTTTAAAATTGCGCCTGCACCAAACCACATGGTACTGTGGTACCATGCTTTTTGATGGCCACACACTTGCATGCTTGTTAGATGCATTTGGGGCGCCATTAACAATTATAGGCACCTGCGGGCATTCTAACAAATGATATGGTGTGAACTGGCCCTAATGTAGGCCATGGTCTGTTCAATTCTGTCTTGCTTTTCTGAAGACTGGTACATCCTTTAATGTAAAACGAATACGTTTCAAAATGAATGCATAACTACCGTATTTATCGACGTATAATGCGCACAGGCGTATAATACGCACCCTAACTTTAAGAGGGAAGTTTCAGGAAAAAAAATTCCACAGCCCCCTGGGTATAACACGCAGGGACTGTTTACCCTCTATTTTCAGGGTAAAAAAGTGAGTGTTATATGCCAATAAAAAAGTAATAACCAAATACAATGCAATTGTACTATTGTAATATACTGTATATGTATGTAACTAAACATGCTTTTTAAACGAAAGCAAAGATCAACCAATGTCAAATATTTGCTATTACACGAACACTCACCTCTTTTATAAGTAATCCCATGTACAGAGCTGTCAGTGGTGTTTGCTCTGCTGGCTTGATGACAACTGTATTGCCACAGCAGAGTGCAGGTGCGATTTTCCAGGCAAACATTACAAGTGGAAAATTCCACTACAAACAAAACAACAAACAATTATTAATTCTGACAATATTTCAACCACTATATTAGATTTATTCTCCGTAACAAAATAACAGAGCAGAACACAGCAATAATCTTTTGTCTTCTTGGATGAATGACTAGAGTAGATCAGACATAGAGAATAATGATTGTTTCTTTCTTAATCCTAGAATATGTTGCCGAGATTGCCATCATTGTTTAAAGTTGGCCCTGGAGCATGCCCACCACATCTGGGCTCCAGTAAAACTCTATTCCTAAAGTACAAATAGCCTCTGACCTTCCAGAGTGAACATATGGATTGAGGAGGTCACAATAGTGGTATTCGAACCATATAATATCTATATGACAAAAAACAATTACCATAAATAGTAGTTAATGTGACTGACAGGGAACACAGTTATGAAAGGGTACAGTATAATATTCAAACAAATGTAGACTTTGGCCCAGATTACGCCGACGTAAGTGGATTTTTGCACTGGTAAGTGTGTGCGCAAATGTGTGCCGGCGTATCTGTGCGCCAGACCCACAAACCAACATACGCCTAAAAACTGGCCACCCTACGCCAACGTAGCTTACATACAGCGTTTGCGCTATGGTAGCGTAATGTGCACCCCAACTCTCTGTGAACCTGGGCCATTGTTTCCCCCTGGAACAGAACTTGCACCTAATAAATTCTCCTTCAGTTTCCCCTAACTGACATAACATAGGGAATGCACCCTATCACTAATTTATTACATCTGAACATTAAGCTACAGGAAATCATTTCCATACTCACAGGAATAATTTGACCACATACTCCAACTGGTTCATGTCTTGTGAAGGTGAAGTAGTCCCCATCTATAAGTAAACAATTCAACAGCTAAGCGCACAAAGGAAGAATTTGTAAACAATTATTACCATGTTTCTCCAAAAATTATTTTCAGTGTATTTCTTACCATGTAATGTGTAGTCTTCTCTCCCCATGTAAAATCCTATAATCCACTGTGATGGCCCTGCACACACGATCGGTTCGTCTGATGAAAATGGACCGTTTTCGTCAGACGAACCGATTGTGTGTGGGCCCCATCGGTGAAAAAAATAGAACCTGTGTTAAATTTTTCTTATGGTTAAAAAAAACCATAGAAAAAAACGATCGTCTGTGGGGATATCCATTGGTCAAAAATCCATGCTTGCTCAGAATCAAGTCGACGCATGCTCGGAAGCATTGAACTTCATTTTTCTCAGCAGGTCGTAGTGTTTTACATCACCGCGTTGGACATAATCAGATTTTTAACCAATGGTGTGTAGGCAAGACTGATGAAAGTCAGCTTCATCAGATATCTGATGAAAAAATCCATCGGATTAGATTCCATCATATATCCTATCGTTCGTACAGAGCATTACAGTAATATATAATGTACAATGTGTGTGTTTATGTAATATAATTTTGCAAAATACCTTCGTTATAGCGCCGCTCTGCACTCTCTTCCATGCATTTATATTACAGAAACACACACATTGTACATTATATAGTACTGTAATAGAGTGGATTATAGGATTTTACAAGCATTTTAAACTAGGGCTTATTTTCAGGGTAGTCCTCCTGGAAAATAATGCTAGGTATTATTTTCGTGGTGGGTCTTACTTTCGGGGAGAAACCTGGTATTATTATACTGGACTTATATATCACCAACAGTTTGCACAGTACTTTACAACTTGAGGGCAAACAGTACTGTTACAATACAATTAAATACAGGAGGAATTAAAGGTCCCTGCTTGTTAGAGGTTACAATATAAAAGAGAGGGTCAGGTATTACAAAAGGTAATAACTGTGGGGGATGAGCTGATGGTGAAATTAAAAGTACAGTTGTTAGGTGGAAGCAGGATAGGCTTCTCTAAAGAGAAGGGTTTTCAGGGATTACCTAAAAGTGGACAGAGTAGGAGATAGTTAGACAGATTGGAGTAGGGAGTTTTGACACTAGGTTAGTGATGCAGATGGGGCAGCTTTTTGTTGAATTGGTTTTTGGTGATTGGAAACAATGGAGCGATTGGCAGAGAGGGGTATCAGACAATGAACAATTGGGAAGGTGGATGAATGCATCAGCATTCATAATGGACACAAGAAGGTATAGCCTATGTAAGGGTAAACTAACGAGTTGCAGTAGTCAAGGCGCCAGATAATCTGGAAGTGAATAAGAAGTGTTGTAGTGTCATTGGTTAATAAGGGGTGTATTTTGTAGTGTCATTGGTTAATAAGGGGTGTATTTTGTAGTGTCATTGGTTAATAAGCGGTGTATTTTGTAGTGTCATTGGTTAATAAGGGGTGTATTTTGTAGTGTCATTGGTTAATAAGGGGTGTATTTTGTAGTGTCATTGGTTAATAAGGGGTGTATTTTGTAGTGTCATTGGTTAATAAGGGGTGTATTTTGGAAATGTTGTGCAGGATGAGGCAGCAAATTTGGACAGTGATAAACAATGGATTTACTGTATATAGGAAAAAGTTAACTGTACTGAGCCTTTGCAAGCTTTTATTTTCATCTGTGTGGCTATTATAGAGATTTCCCCTCACTTACAACTAAAGAATTGTCTGAATATAAGCTTTAATAAATGTAATTTTGGCTTAAAAAAAAATACACAAATAAAAAACACGATTATATTATGATACACAATTTAAAACTAGATGTGAAGATCATGGAGAAGCAAATACTGATTGAAATATGACTGTAAAAGATCATAAACTGGAAAAACTAATTTTCAAATATTTTGCTTTTGAGGTACATATTCTATCTCAGGTTTGATCACTGCTGCTACACAGCTCTTTCCATTTAACTGCTACTGCTAAAGTATGATTTATGCCTATGGCCTTGTACTTTGGTTCCCCCTGCTGTAAATTATGGAACTTGATCAGTGTTGCGTTAGCTCAATTGAGGTTAGTCCAATAACAAATTAATTGTTTTGTTTAGTTGGCCAAGGTCATATGAGAATGCTTGTAGGCCATTATTCCTAAAGCAACAACACAGTAAGTTGTTTCCTGTCACAACAACGCTTTCTTGGGACCTCTCACATGTTTTGTTCAACAGCAGAAGTGGCACAGACAATGGTCCTGGTGTCTTAGGGCACACCCCTCTCAGTGTTCCCACCTTGAAATGCATTGAACATTAGCATAGGCCTATCCGAAAAGCAGCCCCCACTTAACTTCTACATAGTTCACTCCTGTCTGACACCACACCAGTTTCCCATTGCATAACTAGAACATACAGAAGAGGAAATCACTCATCTTCACGCCACTATACATTGGGTCCCACATCACATTTGCATCTCCTGTCTTATCTTGTCATCTGATCTGGCTATTGCACCAGAATAATGTGCAGTGCAATAATAACACTCAAAGATTTGGATGCTTATGAGCTCCTTTTGAACTTTCCTTCTCTTGTGTTACCAGAGCAGTCTCATTGTAGTTGGTATATGTATAAAGCTCAATATACAGCAGGCACGTGAGCTTGGTGCACTTTGAAATAGTTTAAAATATACAGCCTGCAAACCCTCACCTTGTAAAATAGCCTATTCAGTTTAAAATAGAAAGGCAAATCATTTGTGTATAAATATAAAAACATTATAAATGTTTTTCCCCCACTTTTCTATACAGTAAGTGATCATATGCCCTATGTTGTCATCACACTGGTGTTCACAGTGAATGGCTGTGCAGGGGGGGGGGGGGGGTTGTCAGGACAAGAGTGATCTTTGGAAGGAGAGCAGGCTCAGCTTCTAGCAGAGCTAGAGAGCTTATCACTCTGTTCTCTTGTGCCTAGTGTGGTCAGTTTTTAATAGAAAAGCAGAGGGACTGGCAGGAACACCGGTATGTCATACAAAGGAATCAATACAAAGAGGACAGGATACTTTTCTTACAAGTACATGGTACAGCAGGCACATATCAGAAATATGAAGTGTCAGGTTTACATATTCTTTAACATTGACTCATTAGGGAGTTGGAAGAAATCTCCTCTAAATAACCTCCATTTGGGTGTCCAGTCGCTAACAGGGGGACATCGCAAGTAACAGGTTCCCTAGAGACAGGAAATTACTGTCTAGCTGCCATTTGGTGAGCCTACATAAACCCTACAGGAGATCTCCTTTTTAATTCACAACTGCAATAACTTGTTGACCATAAGCTCCACTTTCTCCCTGATTATATACTGTATGTAGAAAACAAAGTAAATATTGACTGTGTTATGCTTGCTTTGCTTTTATAGTTTGTCACTGCAGCCAGTTGAGATTTTAAGGTGTGTAAATGCTGGTAATTTTTAAGCAGGTTTCATGGAGATAGAGTAGTCATCTTAGGTGTGCATTCTAACTGCAGTGGAAGTTGGTGTCAGAATTAAATGTATTGTAGTATAGTGAACATGTCTTGAGTCAGTGTTGGGAAACTGGGGGCCTTCCTTTGTATCAGTGTTTTTTTTCTTCCGCGTATTATTTCTGTGTACAGTATGTTAATAAATATGTATTTGAAAGTGTTAATTATAAGACTGCCATTACCACTAAAACCAAGACCTTGGTGTAGGTTCTGGGATGTGGTGGTCAACTAAGGTATGAGGTATTCAGTCTCAGAGAACTGCCCAGTAGTTCCTAGTGAGGCTCAGGATGTCCACCATAAAAGAGAAGAGAAAACCTTTAAAGTGTCGTAAGTTGGTTAAAAAAAAAATGGAAATTGTCTCAAAGAAACAAATGGTTCCATCAAAGATAAAAATAGAAATGGCAAATTACTTACATCTTTTGAGGCTGCAGTTACCTTAGGGGGTGAGAACACACAACCTTCCAAGTACACGGGTGGAGAAAAAACTGTCTCTACGCAGGATGAGGGTGGTCACTCTTAATGCATGAGTCCTATGCAGGGTTCTCAGGTGGGTGTGCAAAATCGTTGACATCAGAGAGAATCTCTAAAGAACCCCGTCTGTAGTCAGTGTGGTGCTGTCATTAGTGTTGGCTAGACTTTGTGCCTGCTGGATCTCTAGAAGGCTTCTAGAGACCCAGCGTGCATGACAGCACCACACTGGACTCAACATATGACAAAGGCACCTATGCCAATCTGACCACTGACAGGCTTTTTTAGCAGACTCTTTCTGAACTCAATAGACCTTGGTGTGGTCTTGTTTATTGTTTTCTGTGAAAAAATGGTGAGTGTTGAAACAGGTGGGCCTGTACATCTACCATACCTGTGTCACAGAACCTGAAAATCAAATGTTAAAATGGTGGTATCTCAGCTCCTTAGAAGAGCTCCCTTCTAACGTTTGAAAAAAAAATGTTTATTGTGTAAATATCTTGGCCAGATAATATTTTTTAACCGCTTCAATACTAGGCTTTTATACCACCTCCATACCGGGCCTATTCTGACACTTCTCTCCTACATGTAATAATCATCATTCTTTTGCTAGAAAAGTACACAGTACCCCCAAACATTATATATGTTTTTTTTAGCAGACACCCTAGGGAATAAAATGGCGTTCATTGCAACGTTTTATCTCGCACGGTATTTACGCAATTATTTTTCAAACGCCTTTTTTTTGTAAAAAAAATTGTTTTATGAATTAAAAAAATAACAAAACAGTAAAGTTAGCCCAATTTTTTTGTATTATGTGAAAGATTATGTTACACCGAGTAAATAGAGACCCAACATGTCACGCTTTAATTATGTGCACACTCATGGAATGGCGCCAAACTTCGGTACTTAAAAATCTCCATAGGCAACGCTTTATTTATTTTTTACAGGTTACAGTTTAGATTTACAGAGGAGATCTAGTGCTAGATTAGTTGCTGGCACTCTAACGCACGCGGCGATACCTCACATGTGTGGTTTAAACGGCGTTTACATATGTCGGCGGGACTTGCGTGTGCGTTCGCTTCTGCACGCGAGCTATCGGGGACAGGGGCGTTTTAATTTTTTTTTTATCTTTTATTATTTTTTTTTTACTTATTTTTTATTTATTTTTACACTTTTTTTCATTTTTTTTTCCACTTTTATTCCTATTACAAGGAATGTAAACATCCCTTGTAATAGGAAATGTGTGTGACAGGTCCTCTTTATGGAGAGATGTGGGGTCAATAAGACCTCACATCTCACCTCCAGGCTGGAAACCATGAGATCGGTGAAAAAAAAATTCACCGATCTCATGAATGGTGACTTACAGCCGCAATTGCGGCTTTGTTTACATACGGGGACCCGGGCGTGACATCATCAGATCGCGCCCGGGTCCGCCGACGGTCATAGAGATGACTGGTGACCATCTGGTCACCAGTCATCTCTATGCTTCCTGCCGCCGCCGACGATTCGTTCTCCGGGCCCCCGAAGGTACAGGTAAGCCCGGAGAAGCACCGGATGGCGGCGGGAGGGGGGGATGTCCCCTCCCGCGGCCTGTAAGAACGATCAAGCGGCGGAACCGCCGCTATGATCGTTCTTACATTGTGCAGAATCGCCGGCTGAAGAAGAGGATATCTGGATGATGCCTCTGGCTGCAGGCATCATCCAGATATTCGCCTGCAATACCCAGGCCGTCAATTGACGGCCACTTAGGATGGTAAATCCCATCCCAGGCCGTCAATTGTATATGGCTGGGTATTGAAGTGGTTAACATTCAAATACAATAGAAAGATCATTAATGAGATGGTTTCTCATTCAAGCCTGATCATTATGTTATTGGTTTACTATAAGACAGCAACAATGATAATAGTGCAGACATATTAAATTCATGTGTTAGAACATACCCATTGGTATTGTGCGACCGTGGTTTTTGTCTGCCCAGCCTGCACAGTAACGTAGAGATTTCACAGCTCCCGGAATGTCAGCCAGGTAGGATGCAGCAAATGGTTTTCCTGCATCTATGGATTCCATCGTCTAGGAAGAACATTCACACCATAAGTATATTTTATCTACCAAATACATGCTGCTGATTAACAACCAAATAAAAAAAAAAAAAACTTTAGTTGTTTTGCAGTTACATAAACTTGTATGTATGTATAAATTTTAATAACTGCACAATTTCAAAATTGCATTGACTGCAATTTTCTCTTTTCTCTTTTCTCTTAAGGAATGGTATAAGTGTAGAATGGGTGTGGCAGTAAAGTAATTAACAGAAACTTGTATTGTGGAGACCAGCTTTACAAATAAGCAGAGTAGGCCAAGGCAAAGTAGCAGAATTTCTTTGTATGGTATATAAATAAAGAAATTGTATGTGAACTTGTTTACAATAATCTAGACCAGTTTAGGACCAGCAGAACAGGAAAATGCTCTGTGCAATAGAATTTGTGTGTCAAAGGGCTCCAGTGATGGATTTCTTGCCTTGGGTGAAGGCAAAGTATTGTATACCATGGTATACCACGGTAGTGTTATGCCTCGCCTGACACATCAGAGGGAAGAGTTGCAGCTCATAAGTAATACATCTTGAAATGTTGAGGTTGTACAGGAATCCAACAAATACAATATTGCTCTGTCATTCTGCTGAATAAGATCTGACCAGTCGATATGTGTCTATAAAGTAATAAAAATACATAGGAGCGAAAGAGTATGGAACTTTTAAGGTACCGGAAAGAGTCATAAAGTGCATACAATATAATAAAAGTTGATAGTCATAAAATAGTACTTTTTTCCAACTGTTAAAGATTTGTTGAACTTATTGTTAGGCTGCGTACACACGAGGAGACATATCCGATGAATACAGTCCAACGGACCATTTTCATCGGACATGTCTCCTGGGATATTTTGGTCTGATGTGTGTACACACGATCAAACCAAAATCCCCACGGACAGACAGCGCGGTCCACAAACCAGGAAGTAAAATGCTTCCACGCATGCGTCAAATCCATTCGCCGCATGCGGGGGATTTCGGTCAGCTGGTTAGGCATACTAACCAGCGGACATGTCCGACAGACAGTTTTCCAGCAGATAAGTTTTAAAGCATGCTTTAAAACTTTTGTCTGCTGGAAACCTGTCTGCTAGGCCGTACACACGATCAGATATGTCTGCTGAAACTGGTCTGCGGACCAGTTTCAGCAGATATGTTCGATCGTGTGTACGCGGCCTTATCCTCCAGGCGTTTGTGATCCTAAGCATGGAAAAAAGGCTATGTTGGGGGTGTGTCTCCCCTATATGTCCTCACTGTGTTCTGGAGCCCAGCCCAACACCACCCCAGGGGTTTCCTCTGTGCCATCATTGCTCACTGCACACAACATGGGTGTGCATGTGATGTCAGCCACCAATCTCCCCGATCACAAAAAGTCTTCCCATCCCATCAGCAGAGAGACACACCCAGCCCCAGAGAAACATTATCTGGGACTGGGTGTGTCTGTTTGTGGTTGGGGGGATGGGGTGGGCAGCCTTTTTGAGACATACCCCTTTTTTTTAGAGACACACCCCCAACATGGCCTGTTTGCCATGCTTGGGATCACACTATTTTTTCATCTGTCTGCAGATCGGATCGGGTGAACACGGACAGACGGTTCGTGTTCATCCGATCCCCCCATAGGGGAGAGCGGAGATCTGACAGGGCGGTCCCTGCATAGTGTGCAGGGACCGCCCTGTCATCCACCAGCTCAGCGGGGATCAGCAGAGTGATCCCCGCTGAACAAAGGGAGGTTCACAGGGCAGATCATCACAGATCCGTCCCTTGTGAAAGAGGCCTTATGGGTGTCGCCTGTCATACTGTAAGTTTTTATTTCTTTCCCCTATATCACTTCCCAGCCCTCCTCCCATTTTGCTTTCCTATATAAGACATGCTCAGTACAGCCTGCATTGCCTTAGCAACTTCCTAATTCTCTGAGCTTTAGGCAAACACTCTTTGCCTAGTGTTTTGTATAATTAATGTCTGACTTCCCATGTTTTGACCCCGGCTTCATCTTCTGTTTGTGCTTGTCTTCTGCCTTCCCTGACCTTGGCTCATTTCCCAGATCCTCTTCTGTCTACTGCCCACTGTACCCTGCATACACGGGTGCTCTCTGTATCATCAGCTGGGCGTACTTGAGAGCCGCAACCTGGTTCCAGGTTGCTGCATGTCCATCTCCACCATCAGGGGCTCTGGTGAGGAAGCAGCCTGGGGCTTAGACTCTGCATCCTGGGGAATCCCGGATTGGTGATCTGCAAGTACTCACTACCACAGAAACCTGACAAGCAGATAGTTATGGGTAAGTGTACTCTATCTATCTGCTTATTTATAAATCATTTAAATTAACAATTATTATCATAATAATAATTTCCGATCGCTCTACTGCAGGGTAGTCTTCCCAGTCACAATTGCAGACTGACATCGGTGAGAGCCGGCGGTGCAGGGGATGGTCTATGTGGACAGCTTTCCCCCCGGATGCTGCATACTTAGATGTGCCTCTTTTAATCATCAATCATGTGAGTTGCTAAATGTTGTACCTTCATTACCCGGCTTTACTCTTTCACTCCTATATATTGTTTATACTCAGAATGTTGGTTCCAATATACACATTGGACAGTCCCAGGTCCATATACACTTTTTTGGTAATCACTAAAAATGTCAAGAAAAAATTGTTTCCTATTTATTTGCAAGCTCTAGATTCCCTAACGCCACACTCAGCTATTCTTTTCTATTTGTATACATAAAAGACATGTCAGACATAGGCCTAATCACAAAGAAGATTAGAAATGATCCAAATTTCATACATGTTTATTTGCATGCTTCCAATACCATCTCCCAGCCATTATATTTTCTATGACAAGCTAGTCCTTGTGCTTTTGTTCTGGATGTTAATGACCAAATTAAAGAAGTGTTATTATATATGCCAGATATACACTACAGTATGTATAATTTCAAAACAGTCCTAACAGAAATAGGAAAAAAAAATCAGTGTGAAACTGTAAAATGTGTCCTAAATACAAATTTTACATTTTTGTTAGGTGTCATTTTTCTTTGTTTGTTGCATAACAACAATGTTACTGAGGCTGATTTATAAAAAGCGGGGAAAAAAAATATGGAAAAATGTTAGGCAGTTGCCAAAAATCTCATATGAAACTGGTTGTAAAGGCAGAAATGTACTTACACTTAGAATCAAGCTATCACGTTCCACAAGATCAGCTAATTTATTCAAAAGTTTTCCCCTTTCAGAAGCATCCATCGTGCGCCATGGTGACCCAATCGCAAATGCTTCTCTTGCAGCCTTTACTGCTTTATCTACATCTGCCTGGAATCAAAAACAGTGTTCATTCATATAGAATACATTTAGCAAAGAACTGTCTTTGTACTAAAACATGACTGTAGACATGCATTAATTTGCTAAGAAACAGTGTATTACATTTTCATACATTGTATTTTGTTGCTATTTTTTTTTTTCGAAAGAGCACCCATGTATACTTTGAAATATAATTTTAAGTGATCTGTACCAAATCCTGCAATTTTCTGGAAAACATGAAATATTTATGATTTATGATTGTAATTCACCATTCGCCATATAAGATAAGGGATTATATCTGAGTGGATGTCATAGGTTGCTGTGTGTGTCATTACTAGAGTTGAGCGAACCTGAACTGTAAAGTTCAGGTTCGGAACGGACTTTGGGTTTTTCCCGAACCCGAACCCAAATAATTGCTGAAAGTTTGGGTTCGGGTTCGGAGTTCGGGAAAAAAAAAATGCGCGGGGGTCCCCCCAAATTCAATAACCAGACCCTTTAGGTATGAGGGCATGTGGTCTGGTATGAGGGCATGTGGCCTGGTTCGGTTCAGGAGAGGGGGGGCGCACTCTGTCCCCCCCTCTTTTCTGCAGCCGGCCAGGTCAACGTGCTCGGATAAGGGGTCAGGTGTGGATTTTAGGGGGAACTCTACTCCATTTTTTTTAAATATGGGGTGGAGTTCCTCTTAAAATCCACACCAGACCTGAAGGGTCTGGTTATGGATATTTGGGGGGAACCCCACGTCATTTTTTTTTTAAAATTGACATCGGGGTTCCGCTTAATATCCATACCAGACCTAAAGGGTCTGGTTATTGAATTTGGGGGGACCCCCATACATTTCTTTTTTTCTTTTACTAAAAGTCCTGTGTCCCATTGACTTCCCGAACCCAAACTTTTTTTTTTAAAGTTCGGGTTCGGGTCCAAACCCGAACATCCAGGTGTCCGCTCAACTCTAGTCATTACTAAATAAAAGTGCAGAATATGTACATTTATTATGAAAGCTCTTTCACCAATATTATGTTCAACAGATATAAAGAAGAGCACGGATGACATTTAGGAAGCCATAGTGGGTGAAGGGTTGTTGTAATTGGGTATGGGCAGTAGAATTCCACACCTTGTTTAAAAGGAATTTACTGTAAGTAATGTGTATAAGTTAGATAAATATGACATCTGGCTTAGTCTGAGGTTCGAATCAGACAAACAAAGTCACAAAGTAAGCAATGCCCACTGTGATGTTCCTTTGGATAACTCATTATGCTCTTGGATTCCTTTGTCATTTATTAAAAGTTTATTTATAAGATCAAGAAAAAAAATTGTGTGTATATATATCTATATGTATATATCTATAGATATATATATAGATATATAGATATATAGATAGATATAGATAGATAGATAGATAGATAGATAGATAGATAGATAGATAGATAGATAGATAGATAGATAGATAGATAGATAGATAGATAGAGTCAGATAGATAAAAAAAAGATAAAAATGATCAGGAACAATTTAACATTTTTAAAACAGTATCTTTGACTCCAAAACATTACAGTTGAGAAAAACGTGTGCAAAATGGTTTCTATAGGTGTAGGTAACTGGATTATTGGTTTCACTGTGGGAAAAATAAATACAAATCTGAGCTTTATAGATTTTAGCCACTTTAAAAGAAGAGCTATACAAACTGTATCCTTACCTTATCTCCTTCTTCCACATCACATATTTTTTCTTCTGTAGCAGGATTAATGACAGGGAACTTTTTACCACTGACTGAATTATGCCATTCATTGTTTATAAATATCTGGGGAGAAAAGCCACAAATGTGATACTGTGAAATCACTTGCATATTTTGGCTAGCAATATACTGAATACAGTGAGGGAAAAAGCATTTGATCCCCAGTTGATTTTGTATGTTTGCCCACTGACAAAAAAATGATCAGTCTATAATTTTAATGGTAGATTTATTTTAACAGTGAGAGACAGAATAACAACAAAAAATATCCGGAAAACACATTTAAAAAAAAGTTTTAAATTGATTTGCATTTTAATGAGGGCAAGGGCAAAACCCTTGTTGGCAATCACAGAGGTCAGACGTCTCTTGTAACCACCAGGTTTGCACACATCTCTTCTTTGCAGATCCTCTTCAAGTCATTAAGGTTTTGAGGCTGATGGTAATTTGAACCTTCAGCTCCCTCCACATATTTTCTATGGGATTAAGTTCTGGAGACCCTAATGTGCTTCTTCTTAATCCACTCCTTTGTTGCCTTGGCCATGTGTTTTGGGTCATTGTCATGTTGGAATACGCATCCTTGACCCATTTTCAATGCCCTGGCTGAGGGAAGGCGGTTCTCATCCAAGATTTGACAGTACATGGCACTGTCCATCGTCTCTTTGATGCAATGAAATTGTCTTGTCCCCTTAGCAAAAAAACACCCTCAAAGCATAATGTTTCCATCTCCATGTTTGACGGTGGGGATGGTGTTCTTTGGGTCATAGGCAGCATTGCTCCTCCTCTAAACACAGCGAGTTGAGTTTATGCCAAAGAGCTTGATTTTGGTCTCATCTGGCCACAAAATATTCACCTAGTTCTCCTCTGATTCATTAAGATGTTCATTAGCAAACTTCAGACGGGCCTGTACATGTGCTTTCTTGAGCAGGGGGACCTTGCAGGCACTGCAGGATTTCAGCCCTTCACAGTGTAGTGTGTTACCAATTGTTTACTTGGTGACTATGGTCCCAGCTGCCTTGAGATCATTGACAAGATCTCAAGTCTTTTTTTTTTTTATTGCTGTCTATGGTGACCACAGTCCCTGTCACTGATGGTGAAGACAAATCTCCAATTGTGTCACTGGTATAGGAATAGAGGGGATACTGTCTAGCAATTGTCGGAGGTGGGATTTTTCCTGGTTTTGGAGAGATTTCTACTTATTTTCTGTTGTGTTTCTTGGAGCAGGAAGTATAAGCAAATCTCCCTGATGGTGACATAGACAACAGTAAAAACATGACAGAAGTTCTAATCCTTCCAGTGCTTTAAAAAAAAGTTTGAGCTGTAGGTTTTCAGGTCTGTTTACTGCATATATAATTTCTCCTTATAGTAGTTTATAATAGTTTTTTGCATTTAAAACACAATTCATAAATATTATCAATCCTGCACATATGTAAAGTCTTAATGCCCACTTACAGCATTAGTAGCAGCCAGCATGTGATTTAACTAAGAGAAAAGTTGCATCCAAGTGCACAAAGTGGAAAGGATTGGCGGAGACTACACAGAAGTGGTTAGTAAATAGAGTTCAGAAAATTAAAAGCAGAAATACTAGAAAGAAACATATACACAAACATAAAAACATATTAGAGACTTTATGATTTTCGGCGTGGTGGGTTAAATTATACTTTAAACTTTTAATAGCTTTAGGGCAGCAAATTCACACCTACAGTATATATTATTTAGGTATAAACATTTTACATTTTAATGCGAATATTATTATAAAATAAAATAGCAAACAGGATTAAATGAATTAATGCAGCTTAGTGAATTGACAATAATGTATAAATAACTGGGAAAGTACACAGCAGGAGGGGCTGAGGCTCACAATGGGAGAAACTGAGACCTCTGTTTTAACTGAAACATTAGAAGCAGCCTTTAATTAGGCTCCTTTTGCAGCCTAACAGGGCTGACTGCTGGGAAACATTTATGTTTGGTATAAAGTCCTAACTGAGAGCTCAAATCACTGAAATTCCTCCTTGATAACACTACATGTGGAAACTTTACAAGAACAGCAGCCACCGTGCTCAACAAGATGCTCATCAAAACATAATAAACACAACTTGTAAACCACAGTTATATTAATAACATGCATATGACATAAAAACTCACAGTAATCAGTATTCAGGTTGGCATCAGTACTAGCAATTATCAGTCATTTAAAGTTTACAGAGTGATCAAGTAATTTGTTTCCACTAGGTTTAGTTCTGTTTATGTAGGTGTAATACAAAAATCCACAATATTAATAGACTCAGGATAAAACTGGCTCACGTTGTTAATCCTGCATTCATTTTTTTTTAATAACCAGCCAAAACTGTCAAAAAAACACGTCCAACTTAAAAATATTGTATTTTATTAACGAGAAAAAAGGGCTACTCAAGTGTTTTACAAAATGTGGGCATAATTATGAAATTACTATTTTTGCTGTATTGAAAATTATGTTCTAACACTGTGAAGTGATAATTCTCTGTAATTGCTTTTCACGGGTTTGAAAATGATGTTGGACAGGGTGCTGAGGAGTTTCTCAATGTATGCCAAAGGTTTTTTTTGGTTGCTGATTGCGGAAATCATACTGCTTGGCTGTGATAGTGGAGTATACTTGCCAAAAGTCAAATATTACCCTCAGAAGTGAGAAGGCATGGTTTACTGAACCTCATTATGCAGAACTCAAGCTGTGTTCATCTGTATATGGTCAACTATTGACTCCTCTATGCAGGGCAAGTTCTTCACCCATTTCAAAAGGAATTACTTGAAAACCCACAGGAAGCCCTCGCTTGATTAGCGAGAAATGTTGGATCAGAAAGTTAAATCAGATTTCTTTTTATTATTTTTGGTGCATTCTGAAATAATGGCTATGACACGGTGAAATGAGTTGTACAGTAGTTTTGACTGGGTATCAAACACATACTGTGCTCATTTCATTCCACTCTCTACAAATGGACCTCTACTGACCTGACCCAGTCATACTGCTCAAGCAGCATCATCTGCTCCCACACAGAAGCATCTCTGTTAGCTGGTCTCTGAATATGAATTACTGTATTGTCTAGATCCACTGATCATCTGCAAACCACTAGTGTGTGATATTAACCACTTGCCGACCAGCCGCCATCATTCTACGACGGCAGGTCGGCTCTCCTGGGCGCGAGCCCTTCATTCTACGTCGGCACTTCGACGGCCACTAGGGGGCGTGTGCGCGCCGTCGGCGGCCCGCACGCACGCCCCCCCGCTCGCAGGGAACAAGAGCTATGTGTGTAAACACATAGCTCTCGTTCCTGTCAGCGGGGAAACGCTGATTTTCTGTTCATACAATGTATGAACAGAAGATCAGTGATTTCCCCTAGTGAGGCCACCCCCCCATACAGTTAGAACACACCCAGGAACACACTTAACCCCTTCCCTGCCTCCTAGTGTTAACCCCTTCACTGCCAGTGGCATTTTTATAGTAATATAATGCATTTTTATAGCATTGATCGCTAAAAAAATGCCAATGGTCCCAAACATGTGTCAAAAGTGTCCGTCATAAGGTCGCAGTACTGAAAAAAACGCTGATCGCCGCCATTACTAGTAAAGAAAATAAAAATAATAAAAATGCCATAAAACGACCCCCTATTTTGTAAACGCTATAACTTTTGCGCAAACCAATCAATAAATGCTAATTGCGATTTTTTTTTACGAAAAATATGTAGAAGAATATGTATCGGCCTAAACTGAGGAAAAAAAATGTTTTTTTATATATTTTTGGGGGATATTTATTACAGAAAAAAGTAAAAAATATTGCATTTTTTTCAAAATAGTCGCTCAATTTTTGATTATAGCGCAAAAAATAAAAACCGCAGAGATGATCAAATACCACCAAAAGAAAGCTCTATTTGTGGGAAAAAAAGGACACCAATTTTGTTTGGGAGCCACGTCGCAGGACTGCGCAATTGTCAGTTAAAGCGACGCAGTGCCGAATCACAAAAAGTGCTCTGGTCATTGGACAGCAATATGGTCCGGGGCTAAAGTGGTTAATGTTGTGTCAATATATTATATTTTAGAATTTTTTATTTTTTGGAAGAAAACATATGACAATTATACGATGCTTTAAAGTGTAACACTATCTGATGACTATTATACTATAATGTAAGACAGCAAAGTCATTAATTACCTGTCTGGTTCTATAATTTTTTTTAGTATCTGTTGTGTTCAATATTGCAAAGCATAACACAGTAAGAAAAGGATAAGGCCTCGTACACACGACCGAGGAACTCGTCGTAAAAGATACATCATTTCCTTGACGAGTTTCTTGTCAGGTTTGTCGAGAATCTTGACAAGCTGTCTTTGCGTACACACTGTCAAGAAAAATCTCCTCGTTCTCAAACGTGGTGGCGTACAACACGTATGACGGCACTATAAAGGGGAAGTTTGATTCCACTGGCACAACCCTTGGGGCTTCTTTTGCTAATCTCATGTTACTGCGTGTTAAGTAAAAGATTGGTAAGAGACGATTTGCGCTTTTCAGTCTGTTACAGCGTGACAAATGTGCTATCTCCATTACAAACGCTACTTTTACCGAAGGTGCGCTCCCGTCTCATACTTTATTCTGAGAATGCGCAGGTTTCTAAGCATACACACAAATGTGTTTCTTGTTGTAAACCAGCCCGACGAGAAACACAACGAAGAAATTGAGACTCCCGACAAGGAAAATTACCTGTAAAATCAATTTCTTGGAGTACATCACAAAACACATAGGTCCCTCCCCTTTTTCTGGGGATTTATTGCTTGCTACAAAACTGATGAGCTTCCTAAGTAGGAGGGATTATATAAGAGAACTTCCTGTCTGTTTCTTTTGACATTTTTCATGCATCTATATGTGGCACATAACCCAGGTAGTCATGATTTATAGCCTCATCTGTGTTCCATGATGTACTCCAAGAAATAGATTTTACAGGTAAGCACAAAAATCTAATTTTTGAAAATGTACTGTAAAAAACTTATGATTCACATTAATCTGGTGTACTTGAATTAATGTGTATTCAAGTGAATATCTGGGGTTATACTTATTAAGTAGTTTTATGATAATGTCATATTAAAAAGAGATTTATGAAAATGAATAGGACAGGTGTGTAAATAAATTCAAATGTAGGAATTTGATGAAGACAAATTTGAATAATCAAAAGTGACTTTACGGGACTTACGAAGAATAGTTGTTCAGCTTCTAAAGATGGCAGATAGTTAATAAATGAAATAGCACTATTTATTGCTAGGAGCAGCCACTAGGGTTGTCCCGATACCGATACCAGTATCGGTATCGGGACCGATTCCGAGTATTTGCGGGAGTACTTGTACTTGCGCGAATACCCCCGATACCCAAATAGAATACTTCCCCCCCAGCCGTCGATCCCCCCCCCTCGCCTCCGCCGCCGCCAAAGTCGACCCCGCTGCCGTTAATACAAAGCCGCTGCCGCGAACATTACACGCACCTTTAGCTTGAATAGCTGTTTACCGCGCGCCCTGTGTAAAGGACACTCCCCCTTGCTCGGGATTGGACGGATGCCGAGCAAGAGGGAGTGTCCTTTACACAGGGCGCGCGTTAAACCGATATTGAAAAACTAAAGGTGCGTGTGATGTTGGCGGCGGCGGCTTTGTTAACGGCATCAGCATCATCATCATCATCATCAGGTAGGGGGTAATAACTCCTCGTCGTGTTGGGAATTGTAAGTGCTGACATCTGTAAGTGACACGGAGTACTAAGGAGGGGACGCGGCGCCATGATGAAACCGGGAGTCTGGTCTTCTTTCATTTCTAAGCCCACTTGATACTTGTAACCCATGCTGTATGTGAGGGACATGGCTATATGTGAGGGACATGGCTGTATATGGAGGACATGGCTGTATATGTGGGGGACATGGCTGTATATGTGGGGGACATGGCTGTATATATGGGGGACATGGCTGTATATATGGGGGACATGGCTGTATATGTGGGGGACATGGCTGTATATGGAGGACATGGCTGTATATATGGAGGACATGACTGTATATGTGGGGGACATGGCTGTATATGGGGGACATGGCTGCAATATGTGGGGGGACATGGCTGCAATATGTGGGGGGACATGGCTGCAATATGTGGGGGACATGGCTGGAGGGACATGGCTGCAAATGTGAGGGACATGGCTGCATATGTGGGGGACATGGCTGGAGGGACATGGCTACATATGTGGGGGACATGGCTGGAGGGACATGGCTGGAGGGACATGGCTGCATATGTGGGGAACATGGCTGGAGGGACATGGCTGCATATGTGGGGGACATGGCTGCCTTTGGGGACACATTTTAAAAAAGTATCGGTATTCGGTATCGGCGACTACTCGGAAAAAAGTATCGGTACTTGTACTCGTTCCTAAAAAAGTGGTATCGGGACAACCCTAGTAGCCACCCTACAATAATCAGAGCAATCTTTAAACATTTACCGGTAATGAAAAAAAATAAACTTGAGGATTTTTTGTAAAAAAAAAAAAATCCAGCTTTGCTTCACGTTAACATATTCAGGCAGAGTATCATCTGTACTTGCTGCAGCAGGGGATTAAAGCAAATGTTTGGTTATAAAACTAAAAAACTTCCACTTGTTGTAGTGGGTTGGTGCCACCATTTGTGACTCACTATTGATTCATCATTACAATAGGGAATCTCACTAACCAATGATGAATTGTGAAAATGTGGGGGGAGGCAGGTAAGAGACCACAACCATGGAAGTTGGTTGCTGTTACGTAGCACAGTAGGTTTCTTGGCTCTTAAAGTGCTTCATAGAAAAAAATGGGACCAATGTACAGGCACCTGGGAATGCTTTCTGTGGCTTGTGTATGGCAATTTTATAACATTATCATGCTCACAGGTACACTTTAACTGAGGCCAGTTCTTCAGCACATGTATGAAATAACTCTTTGTACAAGGAATGTTTCTGGTATGCATGTAATGTCACTCAACAAGTAACATTAATATTCATCCCCCACCACTAACATAAGTAAAGTATTTTGCAACACAAGCAAGTTGTTCATTGACATTAAATCTGAAAATACATGTCTTATGAACTTGTCATTTTACCTTTTTTTGACTGTATATGGTTGTTAGCTTTAAAAATTGTAGGTTAAAACCTTCTTCAGGCTTTTATTGCTGTTCCTGCTAGGGATTTATTCTCTTTACATGTTCCAGTGAGTGACCACTTTCAATATGACAGAAATAGATAGTTAAGTCAAAATTGTACAGTTGTACACTGTATGTATGTTCAGTTGTATCAGATTCTCAGTTATTCTATGGGCCAACTCTCTGGGCACCATGTCTGATATGCCCAAAAGCATTTTTTCAATTGCAATTTATTGGCTATTTTTTATTTACTTTTGTTACAAAGTTGGTCGCCAGGTTTTCCCAACCTTCCCCAACTGCTCATCTTGGGAATGGCATGTATGATTGTGCATAGCCAATTGAAATACCCTTAGGCCTAAGTACTAGAAGAGAAGGATAAATTACAGTATCTCTTTCCTCCATTCACAGAACACTTTGCATTCTGTGAAAATAATACAAGGTCATAGGTGTGCGCACAGGGTGTGCCAGGTGTGCCCAGGCACACCCTAATCACCCTGTACAGAACAGATTTCCCCTACTGACCTTCCCCCCACAGTACTTTCCGGCTTCCCTCCTCTTCATCCGGTTGTTGCTGTGGATGTTTTAGGATGAGTGAGGAAAGGGGCCAGTAAATATGCAATTTTCTGGCCCCTTCCCTTCTGAATGAACATAGTGAGTGATCGGTAGAGTGTGTTTGAACTTTGGGGTGCACACCCTAATGCCAAAGGCTGCGCACACCTATGTACAAGGTGTTTTGTGAAAGGATGAGTGTAGAGAAAGGGGAGGATGAGAGGCATGACCCTACACTGTTACAGCTGAGGCAGTTAACCCATGCAGCACTAGAAGTTCGCTACTGTTAGGAGGATCAGGACTCATTGAAGAGACAATGGCCCAGATTCACAGAGAGTGGGCGCACATTTACGCCGGTGTAGCGCACACACAGTACGCTACGCCGGCACAGCGCGGAGAGGCAAGCACTGCATTCAGCAAGCCATTGCTCACCAAGATGCGCCAGCGTAGCACATTTTTGAAGGTGTAGGCCTGCGTAAGTGGAAGTGGGCATGATCCATGCAAATGAGGCGTGACCCCATGCAAATGATGGGCCGAGCTCCAGACAAGTACATATAATGAACTGCGCATGCGCCACGCATGCTCACAACCACGTCGGAAACAACTGCCTAAGATACACCGGATCACTGTGTATGCCGTTAACGTTACCTATGCCCAGCCAGACACACGTCCAACGTAAAATATGCCGGCTTGTGTTCCCTGGTGCAGACCTGAGCTTGTCTGTTGCTGAGTTACACCTCCTTTTCGGGAATAACTTTAAGCCGGACGTAGAACTTATGCGCACCGCGCGTAGCCTGCGTCGGGCGCACGTACGTTCATAAATCGCCGTATTTACCTCATTTGCATGTTTAAATGGCTAATCAATGGGAGCGGCACCATGCACCCAGCCTAAATGTACGCCCACCCTAAGCAAGTTACGTCGGCGGGGTGTAGCCTGGTTTTAGGCGTATCTCTGTTTGTGGGTCTGGCGCACAGATACGACAGCACACATTTGCACTTACGTCGGCGTAACTTGTTATATGTCGGCGTAGGGGCTCTGAATCCGGGCCCTTGTTTACAATAACCAGCAGCCATCAGGACATAGGATACACAGTATGTCCCTGTGCTGTATAGCCTTTTGGCCCATACCAAAGACTCTCCATTACCCCCATATTGGACCTGACATTTAGAGACAGTGCTGCTGATCTTCTCTATTCTGCAGTGATCTTTGAAGATACTCTGCTCCCAGCACAGGAAATCTCCTGCCGCTTATAGCTTATTTATGGATCCAACATGTCACATTATTTAGTAAACAGAGATTTTATTGAGTTAGAAGAGATGGTAGGCTTTCTGTGCTGGGAGACTCTTGCTGGTACATGCTGGAATTGCTCGATGTTAGAGACATTTAGCAGTACTACCGTACTTAAAGTACTGCAAGGCAAAATTTCAAATGACATTACCTGTACATGATGCAGTCTGTCACTAGCATTGACAAAGCAGTATTACCTCTAAAACAGCATATTTTTACCTGTTTATCCTGTTCTTATTTTTCAACTTCCTTTAACAGGCCAGGCTGTGCAGCAAAAGTGGCACATAGAGGGTTGAGACAAACCATTTAACACTGATGGGGGTGATTAAAATAGTCAGCATTTAGGGCAGCTTCACACTGTGCCCTTGCTGTTTGGTTGCAGCACAGTGTACCCACAGTTTTGGTGAGGGTTAGCTGAGCTTTGTCATAGATTTCTATTATGGTTTTGGTGTGTTGATTCAAAGCGCAGCAAAAGTCATGTATGCATAAAAGTTCCTTTTATTTCAAAAGGCAAAGCCTTTTTTTGTAACTGAGAAAATGTGTAAACTGGAGTAAGGCTTATTTGTAAATTTGTTAGTCACTTATTTATCATTACATCTAAAAAATGGTAAGCTGCAATGTACTGTATTACATTTTTATTTTTGGATTTATTAGTTTGTTTCCACTGGGAAACTGTACTGAAAGAGTGGACACATTTTCATTTTTTTCTCGAAAGCACTGATTTCAAATAAACACTGAATTTAACGCTTCTAAGCTATGGATTATCTTTGTGCTCTATGCCCTTTGGAGCCGTGAAGCAAATTTGTACAGATAAGACGCCAGACCTCTGGGAGTATGTTTGGACTTTGTTTTGCATTTCTATGACTGCATTTTGTAGTCCGTGGGATGTAAATAATCACTTACATTATGTGTATGGTTTTGCATTTATTTTAGCTTTATGGTTTATTCATTTGTAGCTCTGAACACTGTATTTTTCCCTATAAGTTAAATAAAACTGACCTTTCAGGCCTCGTACACACGAGCAGACAGATTTGTTCAAATCTGTCCGTCCGACAGATTTGAACAAATCTGTCTGCTGGGATTTTGGTTTGCTCGCGTGTACACATGAGCAAACCAAAATCCCCACCAGCAGACGGCGCGCTGACGTGTCGGTGACGTGGCAGGGACGTTGACGCCGCCACGTCACCGCACCAGGAAGTAAAACACTTCCGCGCATGCGCCGAATCCATTCGGCGGCGGTGCGGGACGACATGTCTGCTGGTAAGTGTACTAACCAGCAGACATGTCGGGCGGACGGATTCCCACCCGATAGATTTCAAAGCATGCTTTGAAATCTGTCGGGTGGCCAAATCCGTCGGCTCGGCCGTACACACGATCGTGTGTACGAGGTCTAAGGGTCACTAAAGGACATTTTTTTTTGCTGAAATGACTGTTTACAGGGTATAGAGACATAATAGTTAACTGATTCCCTTTAAAAATTATTAAAAATAGAAACAAATCAATCATATAATGTGCCTGCAGTTTAGTTTCACTTTTAAACTGGTTTTATGTTTCTGGGAAGTAAAGAGACACACAGAACAAAAACAAACAAATACAGGGCAGTGTTTTGTTTTAAAAATGAATCTGGTTCTGAGGAGTTTTAGACACACAGTAATGACAGCTTGGACCACAGTGAAAAGCTGCCATGAGATTTTTCATAAGGAGCCAGACAAGCAGGAAGTGTGGAGATCAGAGTAGAATTACAGAAACTTCAAAGCAAAAACGAACATTGAGGACATGAAACCAGGACTGCAGTAAGGTAAAGGAAGCTATTTAGCTAAAAAAAAAAAATCCTTTAGTGATCCTTTAACCCTTTTTTTTCCAATGCAGGGCACAACAATGCAAGTAACATGTACCACCGTGTGAGTCTGTTGACACCTAATTTACTTATGTATTGGGCTGCCATTCAAAATTAATGGCATAGCAATGCACAAGACTCAAGTCTCTTGTGTTGCAGTGGTGGTATAAGGCACATTATGGCAACACATAAGTCTGAAGGAGGTGTGAAGACTAGCAAAGTTTTCAAATAACTTAATTTAAATGTCCTACCTTCCCTTGATTACTAAACCTCCTTGCATTCACCATAGAGCAGTGGGTGATGTGATCCAGTAGCTTGCACCACATTAGATGGTGCTCAGTCAGAGAAGCCTTCTTGCTGACTTATGCCCTGTACATACTTGTCCAAACACGGTGACGTAAAACACTACGACGCTTTGAGAAAATTAAGTTCAATGCTTCCGAGCATGCGTCGACTTGATTCTGAGCATGCGTGGATTTTTGACCGATGGACTTCCACAAAGACGATCGTTTTTTTATCCATAGGTAAAATTGAAAACATGTTCTATTTTTTTTCACTGATGGAAAACAAACCGATTAGGCCCACACACGATTGGTTTGACCGATGAAAACAGTCCATCGGTCTGTTTTCATCGGACAAACCGATCGTGTGTACAGGGCTTAATAATTAGATAGCTTCTGCATTCAGGTCTATGAAGAACCCTGCACCCTTACATCTCCCTGTCATCTTGCACCCCCCAACTCTGAACCTTCCTTTCACCCTGCACCCCTGACACTGCACCCCATGCAGCATTGAGTCTGAACCTAGCCTCCCCCCAGCACCCCAACACCCCTGTCAAAGAACCTTTCTGTCAGCTAGCAAGTCACCACCATATATTCCATTACTGCTCAGTTTCCAAACACTTAGATGCCCACCACTTCAATTACTATGAAACCCCTCCTAGTTATTTTGTATAAGTTCAACATCCAAATGTATTCTTTATTTCTTTTATCTTCAAGCTAAGCATTTATTTGAAATACAGCAGTTGAAGTTCTATATTATTACTTTGAACCTGCAATCTCTATATCAGCTTGCAACTAAATGTTACTTCCCGTAGTCTTCTTTTACAATAAGCATAGGAGGAGATCAGCATATTGTTTAAACCCTTTCCATTTCCACAATAAAGCATCTATCATAGATGTTTTTTTGTGGAAATGGAAAGGGTTTTAACAATATCTATGATCTATGAATTGATGCACCTAAAACTTTACCCAGAGTCAACTGTAAAGAAAGCCACCTCATTATTTATTACACAAGTCGTGCTTTTTCTGGTCATGAAAAGTTGGACAGTCATTATACCTCTGCCTAATATTTTGAAAGAGGCCATCTAAATAATTGATTGTTGCATTGTTAACAAGTCTGACTAAAGGGTGGTTTAAAATACTAATTGCTAAATCACCAGATACATATTGCTATATAATAATGCTTATATGTGAAAATGCCTCTAGCTGATTGGGAAATAAGCAGATTGCTTACCAAAGAATATCTTTAATTACTAATTAAAAAATAAAATAATCTTGAATCAGCAAATTGTACACTACAGGCTGATAACTGAAGCTTGAACTTATATGACATTGCAAGCAATGTTCTGAGTTGTGTAAATGCAAGTGAGATTCTGAGCTATGCGAATCTTGCTGTGTAATGTGAATTACAGTTTTATGTGCATTGGTTAACACTAGGGCAGAAAAAGGTAAAGCAGAAAAAGGTTAAGCTTTGAAACTAATCTACTGTGTAACAATATTGTAATTGTACAGCGGGGGTGGACTGACAACTCATGGGGCCCCTGGACAATAGAAGATTATGGGGCCCCAAGGTTTACAGATGGCCACCACGCCAGGAGGCAGTGCAGAGGAAGGGCAGCTAAAATCTCAGGATTTTCACATCAAAAGCATGTCAGTTTCAGGCATATCAGGGACAGATGTAAAAAAAAACCACAGATTTTTACATACTGTCCCTGGTTTTATTGAGCCTGGCAACCCTGATGGGGCCCCCTAGTGGAATGGGGCCCTCGGGTGGTGCCCGAGAACCCCAATGGTCAGTCCACCCCTGTTGTAGAGTGGTAATGGGATTGGGTATAGAGAGACTGTACTGGTGTACTGGTGACAGGGGACCCAATTAGTATGTGGACAGATAAGGAAATCTATCACCAGTTCAAGGATGGCCAATAACTCTTCTATTAACTGGGGTGCTTGTGTTCAAGGTATTACAGATAAGGTGGACAGATTTCTGTGTGGGGATGGGAAAGCTCCAGCTCCCATGGTACACACTGGTATGAATGACAAAGTTTGAGGAAGATGGATTTTCAAAAAGAATTCAGGGAATTGAGAAGCAAGCTTGAAAGTAGGACCACCAAGGTAGTATTTTTAATATTTCATGTGCCATGAGCCACACCAGAGAGACATTGATAACTTATGGAGCTCAAATAGTAAGAATGCGGTGAAGGAAGGAAGCATTTGGGTTCCTGTAGAATTGGGCTGTTCCATAGGTGTGTGCAGACTATTGCATTAGGGTGTGCACCCCAAAGCTCATAAACACATGCCTTTCTCTAAAGCGGCTTTTCTGCTGATCGGCTTCCTGTTCATTCACAATGTGTGGGGGTCCCCAGTCAAAAACCTTTATTTTGTCATTCAAGACTACTGAGAGCCTTTCGCTTATCATGAGCCAGGAGAGCTTATGCTTAAGTTAGTCAAATGGGATGGCAACTGACTTCCAATTTCAGGCTATAGTGATTCTGGCAGAAATAAATATGAAAAGCACTTTGGAGAATCTCCCAAAACATATGTAGCCAGTCTGGTCAGCACCATGTATCATTTTGAAAGAACCTTTTAGTTTGTCTCTATAAAAGAGGTGTTAATAAGTGATTTGGAAGCTGCTTGGGCATTTGATTGCTCCTCTAGTTCAAGGTTTTCTTGGAGGTCTTGCTCCCATTTGACCATGCATCTTGTTTGACTGAGGTATGCATTAAGATAGTATACAATTCTGAAATATGACCTTTAGTTTTTATCATATTTGTGACAGATATTCCATGGACGACATAGTTGTCAGATCACTATTGCGAGATAGGGTACATAGATAGTGCTTCAATTGCTCGGAATCTGGCATCTGGTTTAGTTAACATGCCCTTATGATCATACATTTCTGCAATGAATAATGACATGTACACATGACCGTTTTTCACGACGAGGAAAATTCCATTTTTTAAATTGTTCATTAAAAACTATTGTATGTAGGCTCCAGAGCATTTTTCTCGACGAGAAAAATGGGCATTTAAAATTTAGAACCTTGTGGCAAACCTAGCCACTTCTGGAACGCTGGACGTTACATGTCAAAAGGTTGTCTGTATTATATGCTATGTATTCTGCTGGGTCTTATGTGGGCATAGTAATTCATATGCTGGCAGCTGTACGCCACTAGCATTCAAGTACTTAGTTTTATGTTGCCCAATCAGTGTTCGGCAGTTTTAAACCGAACTCCCACACATAACCCCAGACCCCAGCTATCAACGACTTTTCCCTTGTGCAGCAATGCCTGATGGGAGAATTATCCAAACTGTTAAGTTCCCCATCTGGTCCTCCCTGTATTACCCCTGTTAAATCTATTTGGCTGTTTGGAAACCCCTTGCATGGGGAATTATATAAATATGGAAGCCTGTGAATAAAAAGTCAGTTGACTCTCAGAGCTGTGTGTTGTCCGGTTACTGGGGAGGTTTGGGACATTGCCTTACTTTTCAATGCTGACTGTGGATTTACCCTGGTTACCAGTGGAGATTGTGGAGTTTAATATTGTACTCCGCTACAAACCTGCTCTATTTTTCTCAACGTTTTTCACGTGGTCGTTTTTCTTGTCGTGAAAAATGGTCGTGTGTAGGTTTTAGCGATGGGGAAAAAAATGCGCATGCTCAGAAGCAAGTTATAAGAAGGGAAATTTGCATAATCAGCCCAAAGGGTGGCACCATTCGAATGGAACTTCCCCTTTATAGTGCCATCGTACAAGTTGTACGTCACCGCGCTTTGCTCAAGCATTTTTTTTCACAATTGTGTGTATGCAAGGCAGGCTTGACAAGAATCACGTAGAGAAAACGTTGTTTTTTTTCCATTACATTAAAAACGGTCGTGTGTACTTTTGGTCCACCAATTGAATTTATGAGGAGTGAGTCCTGGGGTGAAATCTTTGTTTTGCAACTTTGTTTGCAACAAAGGGGCCAATTGACTATGTTGGAACTTAAACAAATGAGATTTAGATAATTTATCCCAAATGCTAAATGATAAGTAGAGAGAGGGGCATAAAATCATAGGTCGGTCCCGAGCAGGTATCCACATGGCATGGGATATCAATTTAGACAGACATGAGTGTGATTCTATATGCTTCCACAATAAGTGTGGCTGAGCTAAGTGGAATCTGATAAGCTGGGACAGTTAAAGCGGACCTCCACCCTAAAGTGAAGTCGCGCTGATCGGCACCCTCCCCCCCTCCGGTGTCACATTTGACACCTTTCAGGGGGAGGGGGTGCAGATACCTGTCTAAAGACAGGTATTTGCACCCACTTCCGGCCACACGTCTTGGGCAAAAGACGGGTATTTTCTGACATCCATCGCCCCGCCCCCCCCCGTTGTGTGCTGGGAACACTCGGCTCCCAGCACACAGCGGGAGCCAATCGGCGGGCGCAGCACGACTCGCGCATGCGCCGTAGGGAACCGGGCAGTGAAGCTGGAGCGCTTCACTTCCTGGTTCCCTCACCATGGATGGAGGGGGGAGCAGCAGGGTGACGAGCGATCGCTCGTCCTCTGCTGTGGACGCCGCTGGACTCCAGGACAGGTAAGTGTCCTAATATTAAAAGTCAGCAGCTGCAGTATTTGTAGCTGCTGGCTTTTAATAATTTGTTTTGAGCGGACATCTGCTTTAAGTGGCATAGAAATATTTGAGCAGGTTGGGGACTCCCAGACCACCCTTTATTTTTGGGGTGTATAATGTGCGTCTATTTACACTAGGCCTATTGTCACCCCAGAGGAACTAAAAGAGTTAAAAAAAAAAATCATATTAAATCTGCCAGTTAAGCAAGTCTACCGTTAAGCGTTTGAAGAGTGCAGGGTAACTTTGGGAATACACGGAGTGTATGGAGGGAGTTGGACATATACCTGGATAGGGGAGAGCTACAGGTTCCCAAACAAACCTACGGTATATGATAGTTAAAGGCATACATTATCCAATCCGGTAGGGAGATATTTAGTGCTCTGGATTTTGCTTGATTAATTGAGAGGGCCGAGAGCAGTGAGAAGGACTATAATATGCCATAGAGATTGGGAAGGTTGGTGATCGATATGGAGACCATCATTAGGATATCGTCCGCAAAAAGTGCGCATTAATGATTTCTGTCCCCACATTTTATCCCCTTTATGTCTGGACACTTGCGGATTTTGATAGCTAATGGTTTTATAGCCTGTACAAACAATAAAGGTGACAGTGGGCAGCCCTGGCGAGTCGACCTTTGAATTGGAAAATAATTGGATGAGTAGCCTTTAATCATTAAAGATGCTGTAGGGGAACTGTACAGGACTTTTAGAGTGGACAAGAACTTCGGACAAAATCTGTACCTAGATAAGACATAGAAGAGGTAGTCCCATTAAAGGGAGTCAAATATCTAGGGATAACACCATGCCACGTCTAGGCCCCTTCCTATCCCAATCTGAGCGGACAGCTAAAATGATGTCTATTATACTCTTGTTCTGGTCAGACATCTGGCGGCCAGGAATGAATCCTGCTTGATCGGGATGTTTATAACCTGAAGGAAAATAATTCAGTCTACAGGTCAATATTTTGGATATTATTTTTAGATTCACGTTTATCAAGGATATTGGGCCATAATTAGAGCAATCTTCATGGTCCCTACCCGGTTTCAGTATGACGTGTATATACAACGTATTTTCACGTGCTGGGATGCAATTACCCCTATGGATGTCATTGAAATAGGCACATTAGTGATAGCTAAGAATCTCTTGATTTTGACGGTAATATTGACCCAAAAATCCATCTGGGCTTGGGGCCTTAGATGGGTGTAGGGATTTTATCGCCATTTTATTTTCTGGCTCAAAATTTTTTTTTTCCATAAGCTCGGTGTGGGTTTGCTGAAGCTGCATTAGAGGCATATTTTGAAAGAATTTGTACACTCTTTCTTTCGAGAATTGGGTCTGTTGGCGATAAAGTGTCGAGAAAAGTCTTAAAATTCTCATACTATCAATTGTGGGTTCTGGGTCGGTTGTTCATTATGCAATTTCTGTATTTCCGAGGTACTAATTTTCTGAATAACAGGGTAGTAGGTTTATCACCCATATAGTAGTATTTATGTTTTGACCAGCGAATGGATTTTTCTGCTTGGGTGAGAGTCAAATTTAAAGCCAACATAGCCAAGTCAATTTTGTGTCTGGTATTGATAAAATGAGCCACTCTCTGTTCATCTAGGTGACAGGGGTGTCAAACTCCATTTCATCGTGGGCCGCATCAGCATTATTATTGCCCTCAAAAGGGTAGTATCTGTATTAGATTAGATGTCAAGAGCCACCATACTATCAGAAGTTGAGTCCCCCACCCTCCCTTACATTACAGTACACCCCCCTTACCTTATGCTGCTGCTGGGAAGAAGCTGGATGCATTGCTTGAAAGCAGTAAGTACAGGGCCTGGAGAAGGACCAGAGGAGGGCTGAACTCTCCTGCAGCTGCAGGAGAGGTGCGAGGGCCACATGAAATGGCCTGGAGGGCCGGATTCGGCCTGCGGCCTTGTGTTTGACACCTGTGATCTAGGAGGTTTTGTATATCTATTTCCTGCTGGTAATGGTGATGTCACAATTACGTTTAGATCTAGCAGCCAACTGAATAAGCTTCCCCCGAATGGCAGCCTTATGGGCAGCCCAATTTATGGCTGGAGATGTATCCGACAATAAATTATACGAAAAAATGTGCGTAATTCTATTTCCAAGTACAAGGTACGATCATTTAGCATGGATGCATTGAGGCGCCCTGGAGAGGGACGGGGCTTCATCCATAGATTAGAGAGCGACATTTTAACACGGGAAATGATCAGACCATGGAACAGTCAGGATTCGTGTCGAAATCATGTATGGTAATAGCGCTGTGTGAGTGAATATGTGATCAATGCGTGAATACATTTTATGCACATGAGAAAAATTTGTGAAGTCAACCAGACCATAAAGATGTAGCAGACGAGCTATTTTATTGCTATTCTTGGGTACCTGTTTGAAGACTGCCCTAAAAAGATCGGATCTGTCTAGAGTACAGTCAAGCGGGATGTTACTATCTCTCCCCAGAATCACCTATCTTTGGACCTTGGCCATTAAGACCTTGAGCATGGTGGCAAAGAATTCCACATGTCCCGAATTAGGGGCATAGTAGGAGATAGGGGATACTAGCTGATCATGGATACGGCCAACCACCATAATATATCTACCAATTTTAATGTTTACTACGGTGATGGGGGTAAATGGAGTCCTTTTTGAGAAGCATATAACCACTCCTCTTTTCTTTTCACTGCCCGATGAGAGGTAGTATTGGGGTATTTAGTGCTAAGATACCTGGGGGGCGTTTGATGCATTTTTAAAGCATGTGAAGGTGTCAATGCATGTGGATATCAAAAATACAAATGAGCTCTATATAGAATAAACTTTTGAGCATGAGCAATAGCTTGTAGATTAGAGGCAACCCACTGTCTGTGTTAGTAATTATTCAGTCAGATATTAACCAGATGTAGTGAAAAACCTGGTTGTATAATAACTTTATCAGCTTGATCTGTCACTGTATGACTGTTTTTACTGGGCTGACTTTTTTTTTGCCTATCTCTAGACGTTATCTGGAGATTATTCATAAATATGCCCGTCTCTGTTAAAAAAAAAAAAATAAGTGGCTTTTGAGTGAGCTATGCCAGATTGCACTACAATCACCACTATAGTTACTGCTACAAATATACAGAGACATGCACAATAAAATTGAACCCGGGACCAGGCTATAGACAATCAAAGTTCTTCATATTCCTAACAAGCAGTGAACTTTAAAACAAGCCATAAATGGACCCTGTTGCCAGACTTTTTATTTCAACAAATCTTATAAGATTATATGTGCATTTAACATATTGTATGCGTGTTGATTAACTGTCTGCAGGCATCCAAAGGCTGCTGATGGGTTTGGATGTGATGCCAACAGTCCCAGAAGGCTCACATCTGTCAATCAAGTGACACTCTATACTATCCCCCTTCACTCCTCCCCCAGCAACTACATACAGGTTTTTATAGGGAGTAGGGTTATAGAAGGGGACTGTGACAGGAAGTTGAATAGTCAATTGTTCTAGCAAGTTCAAAGCACATTGCAAGTGAATTTAAACTGTTTATGGAAAAGAAAAACAGTGCTAGTAAGCTTTTAATGTTCTTGGATTTTCTGTGTTTTACCTGCAATTGTGTAGGCTGGTGACAGGGTCTCTTTAATGACCTCTGAAGCTACAGAGAGTAAATGTTATGGATAAATATTTCCAGTGTGTACCAAAAAAGAGCAATTACAAGCCCAAGTGACACTGGAAGAGGGAAACTTCAGAAGCCAACAAAGCTAAAGATAAATAAATAAACAATAAATAAAATAAACAGAACCTCCAAAATATCTGAATTTATTTTAATAAGGGATGACCTCATTAGTGAGGTGCTACTCTGCCACTGTCCAATCAACAAGGTGGGGTGTCCTTGACCAAGCTGTGCTGCTGAAGTGGAGAGTGATGATCTGGTTGTACTGTCTGACAGTGGTACATGGATTACAAGGTTGGCTGAACATAGCTACATATCTTTTAGTAAGTTTTACGATCTAGCATAGAAAATTAGGAAACATGTGGTAGCAATATTAAAAAGTAGCAGGCATTTTAGAGTGGATACATGTGTTGAAAAGCAATTTCCTAAAACAAATGATTTTAATTGGGGACCCCTGTTCTAGTATCAACTGTCAATAATTTTGAGCTATTTCCTGTCACATCCTAGTGTGTATTTAGGATTGGATGTCAAGAGATAACACCCAATGGAACACATGCAAAAGAAAAAGACTGACAGGGATTATTTATCACTATCTTACAAAATAAAGTTTTGGCTTAATATACAGTATACTTCAAGCCATGTCCATTTGTTGTTAAATAATGCTGTTTTTGTACATCCTCAAGAAGTCCATAAAATGAGTGGTTGGGTGGCTAATTTGTTTAAAATGTCTGACAATTTAAAGCATGAGGTAACCTTATTTTAGTAAACTCTGTTGTTTGAAGTGGTCATTCAATAGCGACCATATACACAGACAAGTTTAGATATGCATTTATAACTAATAATCTAATGTCACCAGAGGAAGTCAAGTATGATCATCATCATAGGTTTAAAGTCATACTAAAGGTTTGAATATATTTTTTTTAAAATAACAAACATGTCATACTTACCTCCACTGTGCAGCTCGTTTTGCACAGAGTGGCCCAGAATGGCGTCTTCTGGTGTCCCATGGCGGCTGTCTCGGCTCCTCCCCACTTCTTATAACCCCCTCTGGGAAGTGCTCTCACAAGGGGGTTACCTTGCGGGTGCACTCCCAAATCCTGTATTTGGCGACCATAGCCGCCGACTACAGAACTTGGTCCTGCCCTGACCCTCGCGTCATTGGAGTTGATTGACAGCAGCACGAGCCAATGGCTGTGCTGCTATCAATCTATCCAATGAAGAGCCGAGAAGACCGAGCAAAGGGAGAGCGTGTTCGCAACGCTGGACTTTCCAAGGCTCAGGTAAGTAAAACGAGGGGGGGGGGGGGGGTCGTAAGATGTTTTTTCACCTTAATGCATAGGATGCAATAAGGTGAAAAAACATGAACCTTTACAACCCCTTTAAATGAATACATTAACTATGATAATTGTCTCATGCATGGGCAGATAAATGAATATTTTGCTGCTTCACAAAATCCAAGATTTTATTTGAATTTAGACACTCCTTTATCTTAATATTATAAAATTTAGCAGGTGGAAACAAGAATTTGCTTTTGTCAAAATATATTTTTCTGTGTCTTGGACATTACAGCTATCAGAATAGTGAGAGCATCTACGAGTGAAAATTCTAGAAGGGATGGAGGACATTTGATACTGTATGCTTACAGCTACCACACCTTGCTCTGTAAATGAACACCTTTGTCCTACACCTTTCACTAGCACTATCAATTGAAACCATGAAAATTATTTACACACTTTAAGGGATCAGATCAAAAACACTTGCAAAAGTAGCATTATCTTTATGAATGATAAATTCCATGGAATTCTCCAGGTGGATACAAGAAGGAACTTTATTTAATGGAGAAACATTATACTGGAAGGTTGAGATGTGATCATGTAATTAGTAACTTATTAATAAAGCTGGTTTTAATATGCTTGCAGTTTAGTGTAAGCTCTTTTCATTCAGTCTACGGATTAAAGTAAAGTGTTTTTAAAGTGTTTTCCATTAAATCATTTTTTTTTAGCCTTGTTTTTAGCATGAGCATGCAAATACTTTTAGGGGTGTGCTTTTCCAATAATCTGTACAAATTAATAATTTCAAGCTCTAAAATATTTAACGTATTAAAGTCATATTTGTGTGTTGTGTTTTGTGATTACCTCCTGTACCTATACATTTAATGTAGACATTTGGGGGGGGGGGATTTACTGAAAGTGGTGCACACAGAATCTGGTGCAGCTGTTTATAGTAACCAATCAGCTTCTAACCATTTTCAATTAAGCTTTGACAATGAAACCTGGAAGCTGATTGGTTACTACGCACAGTTGCATCAGATTCTGTGTGCACCACTTTTCGTAACTCTCCCCCTAAAGCCTAGTACACACAATGAGATTATTGGACGAATGATCATTTGTTCTTTTTTTGGATGCTAATCTTCATATTGAAAACGACCAGGTTACTAAAATACAAATATTCTCGTATGACAGAATAACATTTTTGGAAGTGATGTAATGTGTATGTAGTGTATTTGTGTATGTAGTGTATTTGTATTGTATTTTCAAACAAAAACTGTACAAAAATCCTACAATCTGGTATCGTACGAGAAAAAATGTAGTGTTTGTCACTTCGGAAAATTTCAGATGACAGGTGTGTACTAACGATCATATTATCGTACGATCGCTTTAAAAGCAGTGTTTTTTGTACCATATTCTAATCATGTGTAGGGGGTGTTCTTCTATATCATACAGCTACACCTATTCTGTGCTGTAAAATGTAATTCAATGATAATCACAGGAGGAAAATTGGCAATTGGTGCATTTACTTGAATGTTTGCATATCGATCTGTCTATTTTAATGAAAGCCATTACAGTCCCGAATTAAATTGTAATTGAGAATTTTTTGCAGACTTGACAACTCTGCATGAATATATTCAAGGAAAAAACATTGCAACTTCGCTATTTATAAATCAAATTGCTCATCACTTGAATAAATATCATGTGAAGGACAGATGAAATAGCACTGTTGTTTTTAACTAGAGCCTTTCCTAAAAAAAAAAAAAGACTTATAGTGAAGACTTTATTCATTTAAATCCAGAGTTGATAGCCACCGGCATACTTTTGAAAGTGATATATTTTCACTGAAAGCATTATACTGTGTCATTCACATGAGTGCTTCACAATGCAGCATGTGGTTAAAACACATGTCATCTAACTGTTTTTAGAAGCGATTCATAATAGCTTCTTTATCCAAATAAATAACAGGGTTAAGCCGAGATACTGGCGATGCCAAGCATGCACATTTCACAAATTAACATTCTACATGTAACGTAATTATGAAGAGCATAAAGTACTATTTGTTCAGCTCTTGTGAATAAAACTGCATTTTGGATAAGTATATTTAAAAAAATTTCAATAAACTAGAGGTATACATTTTTTTTTAAATTGTTGTTTTCTACAAATGTTCGCAGTTTCTTCACTTTTATACCTAACAGGAGGTACAGAAAAAAAAACGTGTATTGCCTGACACAGAATACTTTGAGACTTTGCATTGTAAAAGATATAACATAGTAAAAAATGTCAGCAGGCCTACATTCCATTAGTATCTGGCAAAGTCTAAAGTACACAAGTTCAACAGTCATTTTGTATGGAAATGTTTTATCAGAGTACAAGTGTTTGTGAATATTGCTTGATACCTACAGATGGGGAAACTGTCGCCCTCACCCAAAATCTGAATTTAACATACAGCATTCCCTAACATTTACTCAGTATTTTGTTTTCGAGCAGTAAAAAAAAAAAAAAAATCTTGTGCTCTGATATCTACTTGGCCCATGTACAAGTGAAAGCTTTCCAAAACAGATGGATAGTGCAGAGAAATTGTGCAAATGCTTTCTAAACAGTTGTTTCTTCTTAACATATCACGCACACTGTCTTAACAGCACCAAGAATGTGCTGTTAAGAATTTACATGCATGAAAAAAGAAAAAAGTACAAACTTATCTGTTCACAGAATTTGGCTGCATGGAAAAATAAAAATAACACATGCTGCACATGTCTCAACTTCTGACAGGCTTAGATAAACATCAAAAGGGTGTAGGGTTGTTTACTCCCTTCTCATACATCATGATAATAGACTTATATAACAGCCACGTAACAACGTACTGAAATGCAATGTAAAAACTACTGGGATTATACAAAAAAGAATAAATAAATATGAAAACTGTCAAGCAAAAAATAGCATAAGTACTAGTGTAATTGATTCTTACCTTGGTGTATTTAATTTCCAAGTTGCTGAGTGGAGCAGGCAGTCCACTTATCCCATCAGATTTTTGCTTATTGTCGGATGACATTTCAAGGCTATTTACTGAAACACAGGTGGAATAAAGTATAGTGTTAATCAGGCTCAGCGAGTTTGTCCTGACTGAAGACTAGCTTCCCCTTTGTCTTTTATTTAAGATTGGACACAAGTCTATTTGCATACAAAGAGATGATTGGACAGATCCATCCATAGTCAGGAAATAGAACACTATTTCAATAGTACCTCCCCTAAAATGCTTTTGCTCTGGTTTAAGATTTTCATTTTTTTCTGTTCTGTTTATGTTTTCTATGCCTATTTTTGTCTGTTCTCTTTATGTGTTCTTTTATCTATCTATCTATCTATCTATCTATCTATCTATCTATCTATCTATCTATCTATCTATCTATCTATCTATCTATCTATCTATCTATCTATCTATCTATCTATCTATCTATCTATCTATCTATCTATCTATCTATCTATCTATCTATCTATCTATTTATCTATCTATTTAAAAAGGTTGCTTAAATAAAAGCTCATTATTATAAAAAATTTAAAATAAATTAAAAATAGCGCAACAAGCTTTTGAAGTACATCAAAACAAATAACTAATAATTTATATCTGTTTGAGGGTGAAAATTTTTAATAATTTTAATAATTGTAATATAATTCTTATTAAGATCATGTTAGACAGGTGTATTTTTCCTTAAAGGGGTTGTAAAGTTAAATGTTTTTTCAAATTAATGCATCCTATTGATAGCAGCACAGCCATTGGCAGGCGCCGCAGTCAATCACAGCGGATTACGCGGCGCGCCGGGGCAGAGTGATACAGTCGGCGGCTATGCCCGCCGCTGTATCACGGGAGCGCGCTCGCAAAAGCTATCCACCATACGGGCTCACATTAAGGTGGAAAGCTTTTGCGAGGAGTAGCTGAAACAGCCGCCGAAGGACCCTAGAAGACAGGGTTAGGGGACACTCTGTGCAAAACGAGCTGCACAGTGGAGGTAAGTATAACATGTTTGTTATTTAAAAAAAAAAAAAGTTGCCTTTATGAATGAATGAATGAAAACGTATATAGCGCAGCACATGCAAACTTAATCGCCTCTGGGGGCTTGTTGTTCCTTTAGTGTTCCTTTACTGTGATATAAAAAAGCAGAGTATACCTCTTGCTGAGGTTGAATACGAATGGGAGATCAAGCTTTTATTATTAAAAAAAAAGTATTAGGAAAAGGGGTTGTAAAGGCAGAAGCTTTTTTATCTTGATGCATTCTATGCATTACTGTAAGATAAAAAAAAAAACCTTCTGTGTGTAGCAGCCTCCCTAGCACCCCTAATTACTTACCTAAGCCCTATCTCTCAAGCGATGTCCACAAGTGTCTAAGCCATCTGGGACTCTCCTCCTGATTGGCTGATACACAGCAGTGGCGTAATTGGCTCCCAATGAGGGCGGGGCCAGGTCGGGGCTCCATGTCTGCATAAATACACGGAGCTTTGACTCAGCTTGGGTGCCCCCATAGAGAGCAGGGAGGGGCTAGGAGCAGCAAAGAGGGACCTGAGAAGAGGAGGATCTGGGCTGCCCTGTGCAAAATGAACTGCACAGAGGAGGTAAGTATAACATGCTTGTTATTTTTAGTTTTTAAACAAGCCTTTACAATCCCAGTCATTTTGGGTTTATTACCCTCTTGGCACCGGTGCCTCCCAGCCCTTTAAGGCTGGGTTCACACTATGTAAGGTGTGGCACACAGCAGGTGTCTGTTCCATCCCTGTTTACCATTTCAGGCTGGAATCAGGTCTGAATTTTTGCCTGAATTTAGACCTGAAACTGAGACAAAAACGCACAGGACCCTTCTGCTGTGCGCTCCACGGCTGACCTGGAGATGTGTGAACTGGCTCCATTGAGAGCTGGTCACACTCTCCTATCATACAAATTGGATGCAGAGAAAGCTGCATCCAATTTGCATAAGTGTGAACCCGGCTTAAGTGGTTTAGGATACTGGAAGGCGGGGTGTGGATTATGATCAAGTGATTGCCGTGAATGGCTGTCATGGTGGTCACACGATTGTAAAGTAGTGATCGTGAGCTTTCCATTAGCTGTCTTATTTTAGCAGCGCTTTAGCACTTTTTAAACGGCGCTTTGCGGCCACTAGTGGCGTGCTTTTAACCCCCACTAGTGGCCGAAGAAGTTGTTAAAAGTGCCCAGGGCTGTCTTTTCCATTGGGCACACTGGGCAGTTGCCCCGGGGGCCCCACTTGCCTGGGGGGTCCCCATCGGCTGCCCTGCGACCCCAGTAAAAAATGGTGGAGAATGGCGGGTCAGAACTGTATCGTGTCTACAGTCTCTGAGGAAGAGTCTGGAGAGGAGTTAAGAGTGGGAGCGCCGCTGGGATGGGGGTCACAGGAGAAGTCAGACATGAAGAGACTATAAGATAAAACCAGAGCAGCCAAGCTGGAGCCATCTGACTGAGCCTTGCATGGTGCACCTGAGAGGAGGTCAGTGATGGCACCACCAGGCCAGTCTAAGAGCGGGTGGTTGCTAAAGAAAGGGGGGAGTGAATACAAAAATATTAGTGCCCCCCCTTACCTTAGTGTATTTACTCTACGGAAGGTGGTTCCCCTTTACATCAGAGTCTGCAGGATTCCCCCTTACAGTGCTAGGGGGAACTCAGTCTGAGGACCGTGATGTAAGTGGGAACTCTGATGTAAAGAGAAAGCAGTGGATTCTGATACAAGGTGGTCTCTGGTCACCAGAGCCCCCCTCCACATCAGAGTTCCCCCTTACATCATGATCTGCAGTGTTCCCCTTTACATAAGAGTTCCCTTTCACTGTAAGGGGGGATCCTGCAGACTCTGATGCAAGAGGAAACTCTGATCAGGCTGGGTTACAGTAACCTAACCTTCATGCCAATGAAGAAATTTGTAAAACTGTAATTTTAGGTACTTTTTTGCAGTGCCAATAAAAAATTGTGGTTCTGCCAGTAATGTTCATGATTTTTGGCAGTAAATTCTTGTGCGTGGTTGTGTAGACAGGGCCCCAGTGCACTGTATTGCCCGGGGGCCTATAATGCTCTTAAGATGGCACTGAAAGTGCCCATATTTCAGCGCTTCTGAAGCGCTTTCCATTCATTTCAAACTGCCCCAAAGATGCTCCTTGCAGTACTTTTTCTAATGTTCTGCAAGCACACCGCCCCAGTGTGAAAGCACTCAGGCTTTCATATTTGGGTGGCATGGGAGGCAGTTTTCAGGTGCTTTTAAGTGGGCAGGCTAAAACCCTCTCGGTCCGCCCTTAGTGTGCACCAATGCCTGACCCCCATGGCTACAGTAGAATGGTAAATATAACAGTGTGTTTTGATTGTAAGCATGTGTTTGAGGGGGTTGGAGGCATTGAATGGAGAACTGAACAAGATGTGGTCTGGGAGGAAAGAGGGGTGGGGGGATTGAAAGCATAGATGTGCTAGATTGGGGAGGGGGGTTAATTGGTAGCATAGGTAAAATGGATTGGGGGTAGAATTGGAGGCATAGGTCTGAATCATACTTGTGCCTCCAATTCCACCTCCAATCTATCACACCTATGCCTCCAATTCCACTTCATTGATGGGCACAGATGAGGCTGCACTGATGTGCACTGATCAGGCTACATTGATGGGCACTGATCAGGCTACATTGATGTGCACTGATGAGGCTGCTCTGATGGGTACTGATGAGGCTGCATCGATGGGCACTGATGAGGCTGCATTGATGTGCACTGATGAGGCTGCACTAATGGGCACTGATCAGGCTACATTGATGTTCACTGATGAGGCTGCTCTGATGGGCAATGATAAAGGGTGCATTGATGGGCACTGATGAGGCTGCATTGATGGGCACTGATGAGGCTGCATTGATTGGCACTGATAAGGGTGCATTGATTTGCACTGTGAGGCTGCATTGATGGGCACTCATGAGGCTGCATTGATAGGCACAGATAGGGCTGCATTGATGGGCATGGACAAGGCTGCATTGATGTGCACTGGTGAGGCTGCATTAATGGGCACTGGTTAGGCTGATGAACCTGTCAGGAGTTCAAATCCTCCTTACCCACCCTATCCAAAAAATAAAAAAATAGTTGCAAGATATGCTATAACATGTAAATGTTGATTCAAATGTATCAATTTTCTTTTTTTTTATCTGAACATTTTATTAAAGTGTTACTAAACCCAGGACCCTGCATTCACTATATCTGGTCTCCCACAGTACACATAATATGGAAATGCAATTAATATAAAGGGCTAAATACCCTTTCTCATCAACAGTATATAGCAGTCTTGTGACTTCTATCTGTATCTGGCTAAAACTTGTAGGATAAGTTTGAATTCTACTCTGACTGTCTTATAGCAATACACACCAAATTCATCATGTTTCTAATGACTTCACTCTGTACTATCAGGAGATGCAGGCCCGTTGCTACAAGACAGGCAAAACAAACAATTGCTTGGGGCCCGAGCTGGGCTGGGGCCCTCAACTTCCCCTTCCCAGACTGTAGCGTGGCCGAGCTCCTTTTCCTTCCTTCTGCAGTCCTGTCAGTCCAGCCAGGTACTGCGTGTGTTACAGGAGATTCAGTTTCCTGTTCCCGGCCGGACTGACAGGAAGTGCACACAGGAAACTGAATCTCCTGTACCGCGCAGTACCCGGCCCGGGTACGATCTGATAGGGGACTGGGGACCATAATGATAGAACACCGCACTGACAGGAGGAAGAGGAGCTCGGCCACGCTACAGCGGCAGCCTACAGGGAAGAAAGGGAGGTGAGAAAAGAAAAACAGGGACTAGGCAGGGGGGAGAAGTAAAAACATTGGTGTGAAAAATGTGTGTAGCGCTAACGTAGGCTTTGCGTGCGGGGGGGGGGGGTGCTTGGGGGCCCCCATTTTGCTTGGGCCCCCAAATTACTTCAAACAGCCCTAAGGAGATGGATTAGGGACAGTGGAAGAAGACAGGATCAGGGAAGACAGGATCAAACATCCTTTTTACACAATGAAGAGGATTAACCCTTTAGGTACCACAGTGAGTATAACAAGCATGTTTTACTGCTTTACTGTATATAGAGACTAATTTTACTGTTGTGGGTTTAGTAACACTTTAAAACAATACCTAGTGATCCTGCCATGTTCAGGTACTCTGTGTTATAGGATGACAACACTGCCCCCGTCCACTGGTATTGCTGTTGCATTGTCACCCAGTCACATAGGCTTCTGATGGAGACTACATGTGGACATATCAACTCACATTGCAGAGGCATGCCCCACTGTTGTCACCATCAAGAAACCTGCTCTGAGAAATGCTGTGGACCATCACTGGAGTGCATGCATATAGATAATAAGTCACTGCAAAGAGGCTGCAGGAAGATAGCAGCACTAAGATTCAATAAAGAATGAAAAACGGGGAAACAGAATGTTAAAAAAAAAAGTTGCAATTGTTTATGATACACAGTGCACAGAGCAAAGTAAATGTAATTTCGTTTGGTCTACATCTGCATTAATCAAACTTAAATGTAACATGATTGGGCTGATGTACTTAAGGAGTTGAGAATCTTAAAATAATATATAGTGTAATTATTAACTTCACTTATCCAGTTATGTGCAGATGAGATAAAGGACTTTGCTTTCCACATACTTGGATAATGGAAGTGAACATTCACACAACTCAATGTGCTAACTGCCAAGATTCTCAGCACCTTTAGTAAATCAGACTCATTATAATATTCTTATGTTTATACAAAATAGACATAGTAATTGCTCGATAATATACCGTATATACATTTAGCACTTTATATTAATACAAAAATTGTCATTACAATATCTAAAAACTGATAAACATTAACACATGAAAAAAAAGAACTTTAATATATTTTAACAGAAAGTCTTATTTTCTGTAGATAACCACTCTCTACCGATAACCACAGTAAACTATACAATTATACGGTTTGTATTGTTTTGATAAATGTCTTGTTTTTCCACAGGTTTTGGACACTGAGGGCTCTCCCATCATAAAATCGGAAGGCAAACTCTCTTGAAAAATCTGATTATAAACAGACTATGGATGTAGACCACATAATTAAACTTTACAAAGATGTTTCGAAGAAAAACACTGGCATAAATATGGGTAATGAATCAGTCTATTGTGGAAACATGCTCTATTTGAAATAATCGGTATAATTGTACAGAACCGGCATGTTTTAGAACATAATGCCATATAATTTCAGTGCCTCTGAGCATTAACTGAATTCAACAGAATGTTGACAAGTTATGTTTATCTGCCAGAAGAATGCAAGCAGTGACGCAGAAGTAAGTGTACAGGTTGCAAGCCCTTACAAAATCATAATCTGCATCCTACACTGTCCATTAGAGGAGGCTACGTAGCTGGTGGTCAAGTGCTTGAAGGGGTGGACAACTTGTACACATGGAACAGTGACGTGTACAAAAGTACTCAAGCTGGCTGGTTGCAACACATTATACCCAAAACTAAAAAACTGCAAGCATAACTCTATTTATGAGTATTTAAAATAGACTATTCAGGTTTGTAGTGCTACCATGTCTACTATGTTTTTGCACCATAAAATTAGATTAATATTAATCTGTTGTACAATCCCTTCTATTACTTCTCAGCAACTGCTGTCAAGTTTTTACTCCATGAGGAGAACTCACTACTGTTTTCAATATGGTTCTGTGAAGTCTATCCAAGTGTTGTCTGTTTTTATGACTTTTTCTTTACCAACAATTACATTTATGGTCGTGGCCCTCTGATCAAGAGAGATGTGGATCACATAAACACACGACAAGACTTGCAACATAAATAGACCTGAAGTGTGCCTTGGTTGTCTGGTCGGTATGCCAAGAAAAGGGGACATACCCAAGGTAAGTAATGGGTAGTTAATGAAGAAGGATAAGCGGAGAAGTGCCCTGAAAAACGGAAGGGTGGGAGGGTATCGAATGCGATCAAATGCACAGACTCACGAACATGAGGTGAGCTGGGAAGTGTGGGCCCAGTGACGTGTAGTACCGCACACTGAACTGACAAAGAGGATGGGTAAGTGAGCTGCTTAAATATCCTCCTGGTCCTTCCCATAAATTCAGGCCACCATACTGGCCTTCTTATTTATCTTTAACCACTTGCTTACTGGGCACATAAACCCCCTTCATGCCCAGGCGAAATTTCAGCTTGCGGCACTGCGTTGCTTTAACTGACAATTGCGCGGTCGTGCGACGTGACACCCAAACAAAATTGGCGTCCTTTTTTTTCCCACAAATAGAGATTTCTTTTGGTGGTATTTGATCGCCCATGCGGTTTTTATTTTTTGCGTTATAAACAAAAAAAAGCGACAATTTAAAAAAATATATATATTTTTTACTTGTTGCTATAATAAATATCCCAATTTTAAAAAAAAATAAATATATTTTTTTTTCTCAGTTAAGGCCGATACGTATTCTTCTACGTATTTTTGTAAAAAAAAAAAAAAAAAAAAAAACAATAAGTGACTGCTTTGCGCAAAAGTTATAGCACCTACAAAATAGGGGACAGAATTATGATTTTTTTTTAATATTTTTTTTTTACTAGTAATGGCGGCGATCTGCGATTTTTATTTTGACTGCGATATTGCGGCGGACACATCGGACACTTTTGACACATTTTTGGCGCCATTCACATTTATACAGCGACCAGTGCTATAAATATGCACTAATTACTGAATAAATGTGACTGGCATTGAAGGGGTTAACACTAGGGGGTGAGGAAGGGGTTAAATGTATTGCCTGGGTGTGTTCTAACTGTGTGGGGGGAGGGGGGTGACTGGGGGAGGTGATCGATGCTGTCTCCCTATGTACAAGAGAAACAGCATCTGTCACCTCTCCCTGACAGGACGTGGAGCTCTGTGTTTACACACACAGCTCCACGTCCCTGCTCTGTCACCGACAATCGCGTGTACCTGATGGACATCGCGGCGCCGGGTACGCGCATCGAATCCTCGGTGATGCGTCGGGACTGTTTAAGTAAATCACATCAAAGACGTGACCCCGGCGCCTCAGGTCCGCGCTGCTGACGTATTCTGTCAATAGCGCGGACCCGAAGTGGTTAATTCTTTCATTCAGTTTTGATCTGGCATTTTTTTTTTAATTGAAGCCAAGAACATTGTTGACTTATTCAACATATTTGGACAGGCAAACATTGGATCTTTATTCAAACAGTGACAGATGCTGGGTTCACACTGATACTACACAACAGTGATACAACTTTCACCCTACTTTGCTCTGCGATATCTGTCCTACATTGGTCCGACATCCATCCGACTTTCATGAACAGGATACTACTTTGATCCAACTTTGTGATAGTCTGACTTGTCCTTTGACCAATCAAAACAATCCCAGTGTGAGATAAATTCCTTTTACTGCTATTGTAATCACAATGACAGATGTCAAAAGCCGGTTGGTAAGGACAAGGATCCTACTTTGATCCGACTTCAATGATATTCAATGGGCTGAAGTAGGATCAAAGTCGGACCAAAGTAGTACAGGAAGCATTTTCAAAGTCGGATCGACTTGTGTCGGACCAGTTAAGACAGCTCTCATAGAGAAACATTAATTTTCACACGTCATGCAACATGAGCTCCCAATATCGGAGCGTTTGTCGGACCAGTGTAAACCCAGGCTTAGGCTGGGTTCACACTGGTCCAACAAACGCTCATTACAACAGCAGTAAAAGGAATTTATCTCACACTGGGATTGTTTTGATTGGTCAAAGTCATACTATCACAAAGTTGGATCAAAGTAGTATCCTGTCCATTCAAGTCGGATGGATGTAGGACCGATGTAGGACTGATGCCGCAGGGCAAAGTAGGATGAAAGTCGTAGGACTGTTGTGTAGTATCAGTGTGAACCCAGCTTTAAAGCAGTTGTAAACTGCTGCACTTTTTTTATGCACCACATACTATCACATTATGTACAACTTACCTTAAAAAAAAAAGCCTTCTAGCGATGCGATGTCATCTCTGGAGATTGTGTCAATCTTCACCTGATCTTCCTCATGGGTTTGCGGACTCCAGCTCTGTGACTGGCCACAGCCATGATGACGTCACTCCTGTGCATACTCATGGGAGCCGCAGGACACGGCACAGGGCTCTAAAGAAACGGCACAGGTGGCTGTTCCTTCAGAGCGTATGCAGTAACTATGTCATCAGTTCAGTATACAGTACATATCTCCTCAACAGTGCCTTATTATAGCCTTACGTACAGATAAAACTTAAGGGTGGAAGTTTACTTCCTCTTTAAAGGTAACATACCTGAACCAATGCCCTTGGACAACGTCATCTATGATGAAACACATAGCGCTGACGTCACCAATCTCACAGCTTTGTTTGGGTATCGACCAAAACACTTTAAACAAAAGGCGCTTGATACTAGCGGCAGCTGTAAGTGCAATCTTTTATGATTTAATAAGCAGTAAAAGGATTTTACACTATGTGGAGCACTTTGTTTGTTTTTTTGAGAAATCTTCCTATCTGATTTGGTGCCAAGTGATGAACCTGCATAGGAGGCCATCTGGATCAGGGCGAAAGACCTAGGCTGGGTTAAAGCCACAAGTGCATTTGATCCCTTGTAATAAGGGATCGATTGGCGCTGGTAAGCGAGCTTTTTTGTTGATTGGTGGAGGCACTTTCATGTTTATAATCACTATGGTGGTGGACAGTGTAGAGTCACATCTGGATTCAACACATCATATCACTTGTGGACTATTTTTCTTCATTTCAACTTTTCATCGATTAGCGCAACCTATATGTTTCTTATGCTTTTATTGTGTATATATCTCACAAGAGGTTTGCTGCTTACAGTATATACTTTACAGCAGGGCTTTTTTTCTGGGGGAACTTGGTGGAACTCAGTTCCACCACCTTTGGCTCAGACCCTTTGGTGCCCGCTCACCACAATCACTTGTGAACACAGAAGTCTGGTTTCTGTGTTTACAAGTGACTGCTTTGTAACCCCCTGAACGCTGCACACTGTATGTAATGCAATTCTGGTATTTAATGCCCCTTTAAGACCCTTCTACTGTTTGTGAAATCTGAACGGGTCGTGGTTGAGTTCCTGCACCTATTTTCTGAGAAAAAAAGCTCTGCTTTACAGTAATACTTTTTTATACGTTTTAATACCTGAACAAATGGCATAAATAATTGACAGAGTGGGGTTGATTTACCAAAGCTGGAGAGTGCAAAATCTGGTGCAGTTCTGCTAGAAACCAATCAGCTTCCAGGTTTTATTGTCAAAGCTTAAGGCCGGGTTCACACCTTTGCCGCATGCGGCTCACAGCAGGCTTCCGGTGCATGCTGGTTCACAGGTTCAGGTCAGATTTCAGGCCGAATTTGGGGCTGAAATTGAACCTGAACCTGAAACAAACCAAACCAGGCACACATTTTTCTGGCACACCACACAGGACTCTCCATAGAGAGCCAGTCACATTCTCCTGCTATGCGAATTGAATGCGGTGTAAACCCGGCCTTATTGAACAAGCTAAAGTTAGACACTGGCTACCATGCACGATTCTAAAATTAGAATCAAGTGTTTCAGATGATGTTGAATTATGATTAGCACCCACTTAGGAATATGCTGGTGGATACTTTATTTTTTAAACCTCAGACATCTTGAACCTGGTCTCCTGTTTGAGGTATGTACGGTCATCATGCAGAAATCAGAAGAACACACTAAATACCTCAGAAAAAAGGTTTTGGGTGCAATGGATTCAAAAAGATCACCAAATGATCATTAATTCTACTTTAAGAAAAAGATTGCACAAAAGCCATGGATTTTAAAGGGCTGTTAATTAATCCCAGCCAACTTAGCCAAAGTTGACAATTTGCTGGTAAAAGAGGTCTTCAAAAATGTAATTGGGGTATCTGCACATAACTCTTTCAACAGTTGATTTCAAAGTCCATTCATCTATATTCACAGAGCGATTACACCAATGAAATCTGCATTGGAAACATGGCAGAAAAAAAACAAAAAAAAAAACGTTTGCCTCTAAAAAAGAACATTAGAGCAAGACTGCAGTTTTTTTTTTTTTTCAAATCTTTTTTATTGAGGTTTCAACATACATAGTGGTATAGCAATGCAGTAAAATGAACATTGTAAAGATAATAAGCAGTGGAGTCAACCATGTAGGAGACCCATAACAGAACACATAACTGGCTGGGAGTGCGTGATCCCAAGAGAGAAGATATAACAGATCGTGTGATAAAATGAACAACTGCAACAAACCAGTTGGTGGGAACATATGCATACCAGAAAGGGAGGAGAAGGGAAAGAAGTAGGAGGGGAGGAGGGCATGAGTCAGGAACATCAGAGCGCAATCAAGAGGTGGTTAATGGGCGTGCGAATTGGTGTACCAATAGTGCCAGGGGTCCCATAGGTTTAACAGGTTAGCATAAGTAGGTTTCCCACGAGATAGAACCGTTTCATAGGTAAAGTGAGTCTGTACCAATGTAACCACTTCTGTAAGTGTAGGGGGTACTGGCGTTTTCCATTTTCTAGCGATCAACAGTCTTGTTGCTAGGAGGATGTGTGTCGTCACCAGTCGGAGGTCGGGTGGTATATCATCAATAGTCAGGTTTAGAATAGCTAGTTGAGGGGTCAGTATCACTGGGACATGGAGTACTTTCCGCAGCAATGATTCAACGTCAGTCCAGAGACGTCGTATGTGAGTGCAGGACCAAAAGATATGTATGAGTGTACCCAGAGAGTTGCACTGTCTCCAGCAATCGCTCGAGGAGTGTCTATAGAACTTAGCTAATCTGTGTGGTATCAGATACCAGCGCATCAACAGTTTCTGAGCAAGCTCCCATAGGGAGGTACAGGATGTGTACTTGTATGTAGATTTAATCGCCCTCTGCCATTGCATGTCTGAGAATGCAGTTTGGAGATCATTTTCCCAATCAGTAAGTGGTTTTGTTTTTTGAAAAGTGTTTTTGTCTTGCAAAGTGGAGTATATAATTGATGTACCTTTGTTGGTATGCCTGTCTGAGAAGAAATAGTTCCATATACGTACGGGTAAAGAGCCTTCCAGGGAAGGGTTAGCTAGTAAGCAACTCCGTATTCTGTAGTAGGTGAAGAAGTCGGTGGTCGCAACCTGAAAACGTTCTTGGATACGTAAGAACGAGTCATTCGTCGCAACAGTGCGAAGGTCCGATGTAGAGGACATATGGTTAGTTATCCAGGTCGGAATGTGTAAGTCAGATGAGATTAGTTGTAACGTCTCAAGGGGGACAGGTATGGGTTTGATCGGGAGGTCAGTCCATTTGGAGTGGTGGATCGTCTTCCAAGCTTTGACTGTGGCTTGAATGGTAGGGGAGTAAATTTGGAGCAGCTTAGTGTTGGAGGTCATATGAAATAGCCAACTAGCGAGGTTCGGTCCGGGCGTCATAGCATTTTTTATTTGACTCCACATCGTACAGGGTGGTGTGGTGAACCAATCTTTCGCCTGTGCTAGAATAGTCGCTAGGTAGTAGTCCCTAACATCAACTTGACCCATGCCACCCACTAGTCTATGTTTAATAAGCCTGGTATGACTACATCTAGACTTCTTGCCTTGCCATATGAATCTTGTGACGATGGATTGCAGTGAGTCAAGGTATGTTTTAGAGAGGGGTATGGGCAGCGTCCGAAACAAATAGAGCATTCTAGGTAGTAACATCATCTTGAAAGCTGCCAAGCGACCTACCCAGGAGAATTCGTGTTTGGAGATGTTTGCAGTTTCGCGTATCAGCATCTGTTTAAGATTCAAGTAGTTATGTGGGAATAAGCCTTTCGGAGATTTGGTAAGTGTAATGCCTAGGTAAGATATTCCAGATTCTGCCCAGGGGTATTGGTATGTGTTCCTGAGGAGATTACTCGTGATTGCGTCCTGACCTAGATCTAGAATATAAGATTTGTGACTATTTGCTTTATAGTAGGATACAGCACTGAACCTTTGCAATAGGAGTTGTACCGAAGCCAGGGAGGAAAGTGGGTTTGTGAGCATCAAAATTACGTCGTCCGCAAATAAATTAATTTTGTGGTTCACAGCTCCCACTTGGAAGCCTGTAATCTTGGAGCTTGACCTGACGTGTTCGGCCAGGGGTTCCATTATTAAATTGAATATGAGCGGGGACAACGGGCACCCCTGTCGGGTACCATTGGAGATAGAAAATGGTTTAGATAGCATTTCAGACGTGTAGACTTGCGCTGAGGGGGAGGAGTACAAGGCCAATATAGCGGACAGGATGTGTCCCTGAAATCCAAATTTGAGGAGAGTTGCTTTCATATAGTCCCAATGCACTCTATCAAACGCCTTCTCCGCATCCAGGGAGAGGAGCAGAGAAGGCGTTCGGGTGGACTCAGCAGCATGAATAATATTTAGAATCCTTCGAGTGGCATCATAGGATTGTCTCCCTTTCGTGAAACCGGATTGGTCTCTATGAATGAGAAGAGGCATCAGGTCTATTAGTCGATTGGCGATAAGTTTGGCATAAATTTTTGTATCTAGGTTGAGGAGAGAAATTGGTCGGAAATTTTGCGGGCATGTGGGTTCCTTACCTGGCTTCGGCAGTGTGACAATTAGGGCAGACAACATTTCCGGAGGGAGAGAGGAGGAAGAGGCGGCGTCATTACATACCCTAGACAGGAAAGGGGAAAGGATCATACCAAATCTTTTATAGTACTCACTAGTGAGTCCATCGGGGCCTGGGGATTTGTTTGAGGGTAATTTAGAAATAGTGTCCATAATTTCCTGGGAGGTGAAAGGGGCATTTAGCGACTCAAGTTGATCCGCGGATAATGAGGGAAGGTTGATTTCCTCAAGGAACGAAGCTATAACAGGTGGGGAAGGTTGTGGCGTCGAGGCATCATTTTTTAGATTGTAAAGATTGTTATAGTAGTGGCGGAAGGCATCAGCAATGTCTGACGGGTCAATAAGTTTTTGATTTGAAGTGGGGTGGTAAAGGTGGGGGATTTTGGTTTTAGAGTGATGTCCTTTAAGTCTATTGGCCATGGCTTTCCCTGCCTTATTGCCAGTGGAGTATAGTTTGGCTTTGAAGTGGGTGTGGGCTTTTTCAAAAGAGTCTAACAGGTGTGATCGTAGCTCTTGTCTAAGGAGGCCTAGTTTGGTTTTGGTATCGTGGTCAGGGTTAGATTGGTTTTGTCCCTCAAGGGTTTTGATCTCAGACGTAAGGGTGTCCAGACGCAGTGATCTCCTCCTCCTCTCTCTAGCTCCCAATTGAACAAAAATTCCCCTTATGAACGCCTTGTGGGCATTCCAAAGAACCGAGTTATCCCCCACAGAGCCATCATTAAGGGAGAAAAATTCCTCTAAACGTTCTTGGATGTAGCCCGAGTAAATCGGGGAGTGGATGAGTGTGGCATTAGCACGCCAAATCCGCGTAGTGGAAGTGGCTAATGAGTCATTGATGGTTAGCGCGACTGGAGCGTGATCCGACCACGTAATGGTAGACATTTCTGAGTTTGATACTTTGGGCAGTGTCCATTTGTCCACCAAGAAATAGTCAATTCGGGTATAGGAGTTATGACGTGGTGAAAAATAAGAATAGTCTCTTTCGGTGGTGTGGTGGCAACGCCACACATCGTACAGATCATTGGTTTGTATGAAGGAGCCCATGGGTGACCGGAGTCTACTAGATCTGGACGAAGTATCCAAGGAGTTGTCGGGAGCTATATTGAAGTCACCGCAGATGACAAGATGACCGTGTTTGAAACGTGTTATCTTCTTCATGAGCTTGTTTAGGAAACTAATTTGTTTTGTGTTGGGAGCGTACACCGTTACTATCGTATACCTGGTGTTGTTTATGGAACAGTCCAGAGCTAGGTACCTGCCGCCAACATCGACCAGGCTATTATGTAGCGTAAAAGTCACCGTGTTTTTGATGGCTATCAAAACCCCATTTTTCTTATCAGGGCCCGATGCCCTGAAAATGTTGGGAAAGGTCCTGTTGGTGCAGGTGGGTTCTGCAGAAAGCTTGAAATGGGTCTCTTGTACACAGAGAACGTCGCAAAGGGAGGTTTGCGCCGTCCTCCATAAAGAGGATCTTTTAGCAGGGTGATTAAGGCCTTTGGCGTTTAGAGATATGAATTTCGGCATGGTAGCTGGTGTGGTGCGGCAAATTACAGGAGTGATAGTACTTACAGTTCGTGGGCGTTAGGTTGCAGGTCAATACGGAAGTCTGTGGTATTTCTGGAAGTCGAGGACTAAGGGAGGCTGTGTTCCTCAAGTGTATTCGGATCTCAGATGACTAGCGCTCTCCGGGGCAAGAACAAGAGGGGAGAAAAAATGGAGGGTGACAATTAATGGAAGTAAATAAAATAAAACAAAAAACAATAAAAGAAAACAATAAAAAAAACAAGTAGGGCAAATGGGAAAGATGAGGATCAGTAGTGTGGTAAGCGGACTACTGAAGTCGTACGGAGGTATTAGTCCGTGGGTAATCTGCAACGAGCAGGCACTGACCGGAGTGCTTAGGTGAGCTGTATAATAAGAAAGCCGCTAACCCCACATTCATCTAGCGGTGCTGGCGTGGGGACCGGTGTTGACCGTTTGGCTCTCATCAGCGTGGGACACCTGCATTGGAGCGGATGCGTCCGGGAGTATTTTCCACTTTCTGAGCAGTTGTATGCCCTCTTCTACAGAATGAATACTGTGTTTAACTCCATTCCTGGTCACCAGAAGTTTGGTTGGGAAACCCCATTGGTAAGGGATCTTGTGGTTATTTAGTGGCTTGGTAATGGTTTGAAGTTGACGCCTCTGTTGGCGGGTGTATTGGGAGATGTCGGCAAACAGCTGCAGTTTTGCATACGGTGGTGGAAGTTGAGCAAGGCGTCTTGTTGTCGCCAGGAGCATGTCCTTGGCATGGAAGAAATGGACTCTCATGAGCGTATCGCGGGGGACCGTAGCTGGGAGGTGCGGAGGCTTCGGTAGGCGATGAATACGGTCAATTATAGTCTCCATTGGGGAGAGATCAGGCAGAAGTGTGGAGATGAGCTTCCTGGCGTAAGAGTTCAGGTCCGCCGGTAAGATCGTTTCCGGAACGCCGCGAATCTTGACGTTATTGCGTCTTGACCTGTCTTCAAGGTCCGCCATCTTGGCTCGCACCCATTGCTGTTCATCTCTAGTGTGTTCATGGGCATCTACCAGGTCATTTACAGTGACTGTCATGGCGCCCATCTGTTTTTCAACATGGTTCAGTTTTGACCCCATATGGACCATATCTGATCTGAAAGCAGAGATCATCGTTTATATGTCACTTTGTAGAGAGCTATGTAAGGATACTAGCATCTCTTTCAGCATGGTGTCAATCACTGGCTGATTAGCGGTGGGGAAAGCTGCTATGGGGGATGGTGCGGGAGCCTGCGTGAGGAGACTATCTAGTGCTGGTCTCACCTCAGGCGCTGTGTCCTCCGTGTCTAAGCGCATCCGCGCTTTCGCTGGGCTGCCCTGGGAGGAAGAGGGACCCGATCCTGCATCGTGACTCCCGGAGGTGTTCTGGGGCAGGATGGACGGGATGTCTCCTTCAGACAGAGCGGCGCAGGACCTGTCACCTCGCGGCGAGCGATCGCGGGCGCCATCTTGGCTGTGTCCTCCGGGTGTCAGGGCGAAGAAGTCCGTGAGCCTCCTCGGTGTCCGGTAATCTTTTCTCTTCCGGGAGGACCCGGACTGAGTCTCCAGTGCGGGGAGAGCAGGTTGGTGCATCTTAGCTGCGTGGGTCAGCGGTAATATAGAGAATTTCTCCGGTCAGTGCTGGAGCTGTGATCTCAGTCAGCCATTCAGCTCGGCGGTTAGCCACGCCCCCCAAGACTGCAGTTTTTGATTGATCATATAAGTAAGGAAAGGTCCACCCTAAAACAATGTGCAGTGGACTGGTGAATCAAAGTTTAACTTGTTTGGCCACAGTAAGAATAGACATGAAGAGAAGCTCCCTGTTATCAACTGTAAAGCATGGTGGTGGAAATGTTATGGTTTGGGTTGCCTTGCTACTTCAGGATCTGGGAAGCCTGCACTCATTTAGCTACAAATTCTACATCATATTAAAGTGTGCTTGATGAGAATGTGAGGCAATCTGTTCAAAAAATTAAGCTGAGCCAAACTTAAATTCTATATGAGCTGAAGCGCCCTAGCAAATCCACTAAGAAATGGTTTAAAACAAAAGAAATGTTATGGACTGTCCCAGTCAAAACACTGAGTTGAATCCCATTCAAATGGTATACTGGGATGCAAGAAGTCAATGCAAAAAAATGAACAAACATCTTGTAACTGAAGAATTTTTAATGTAGATGTGCTCAAAAAAATGACTGATTTGACATCAGAGACTGGTATGCATTTGTGCAAAATTCTTACAGGATGTAATCTTTACTAAAGAGGTCAATACCAGTTTCTAGGGCCAAGGGTGTACCCACTTTTTTTTTATAGTACGCTAATAAATATATTGATATTTTTATTGAATAATTGAATAAAATGGCAAATTATCCTTGTGTTCTCATTCAATTATATAAAATATCTGTAGCACGGAGAGGGGGAAGGAGAGTGGGAGAGAGAAAAGGAAGGAGAGGGGGAAAAAAAATATCTGTAGCCCTGATGAAATTAATTTCCATGATACTTGATTTTTCACTTGACTGCATATGAAACATGAACACAGTGTTGTAGGGAAAAAAAATAAAAATAGCTGAAATCTCTTTAGATTAAAATCATATTTACTTTTTAAATAAGTATCTCACTGCAAAAAAATCAACTGTTTATCCACTTCAACACTGTACCTAAGTAAATCACATTTAATTGTTTCGGTTGTATTTAGAGTCCTATGCTAAACCCGATAGAACACCTTTGGAATTAATTAGAGTGGAGACTGCAAGCCAGGCCTTCTTGTCCACCTCAGTGCCTAACCTCACAAATGCACTTCTGGAAGAATGGTCAAATATTCCCATAGGCAAAGTGCTAAACCTTGTGAACAGCCTTCCCAGAAAAGTTGAAGCTGTTATAGCTGCAAAGAGTGGACTAACTCAATATTGAACCCTACGGACTAAGACTGGAATGGCATTAAAGTTCATGTGCGTGTAAAGGAGGGTGTCCCAATACTTTTGGTACTATAGTGTATTTGACAATTGATTAATCCTGATGTACTGGCTGCCTAATTTTTGTGATGCCCTAAAATGCCAGGATAGCACAAATACAAATACCCCTGAAATTGTCCCCTTTTTAAGTAGCCAGTCCAAGACTGGGATGCAATTAAAGTTCATATTTATGTAAAGGCAGGCTTCTCAATACTTTTTACAATATAGAAATTGTGAATTTTGGCATTAATATTTTGATGCCCTAAAAGGCCAGGATAGTACAAATACCCCTAAAATGGACCCTTTTTGGAAAGAAGACAGTCCAAGGTATTTAGTAAAAGGCATAGTTGTCATTTTAATAAGCTATTTCTCACACACAGCATTGGCATACTCACAGACACATTCTGCTACACCTCTCAACTGGCTGACTACTGACAGGGTAGGATCCTATTTTCTCTAGTCCTAGCAACCACTAGCCTATTCTGCCCTCTGCCAGCTTTCAACCAGTAAAGATGCCAGGTACGGAGCCATTTCGTTTTGGTGGCTGGGTGCATCCTGCATTCCCGCTGCAGCTAGTGGTGTATCAGTGTACAGTGTGGCTGCTCCAGGCGGTTCACTCTTATCATCAGCCTGAGACTATTCAGTAGATTGCCTGTGATTCATGGAAGAGCTTCAAAGAACGGCAGTGTCACAAAGGTCTGGGACGGCTGTTTTACATTTAGCTGTGCCTGTCACAAGTTTCAAGTTTGTCTTTGTTCTTATTTCTTTATTAAAGGATTATTGCAACAGAGACAATGCACGCTCTTTTGTTTGTTATGTTTTACAGTTACCAGTTCTCATTGGTTCAGAGAGATTAAAGACTCAGATGCTTATCCTATTAACTGTTTAAAGGCTGGATTCTCTATTGAACCTTAGTCATTGGACTCATTATTGCAGGTTACTCTTGATGCTAGCGCAATTACTATGTTTTTCTTTTATATTCTATCTTGTGTATCTCACAAATCAACTGATTGTACCAAAACCAATGTACTGTAATGGTTGCCTCTATATGAGTGGTTAAGGAGTCTAGCTTAGAGTAGCATCACCTATAGTAGTTCCCATTCCTCTAATCCAAGCAAGCCTAGTCTACTGGTATGTGGTTGCCCTATGGAATGCCATGGTCACTGGCCAGGAAGTACAAGAGGCTATAGAATACAAGAAATAATCTGTTGATGTGGTTCCATGAGTGCAGTATTCCAAAAGGGATGGCTGGGACTGGTGTCTCACAGGAACATAGAGAGTCAGACATGCAGATGGGTCAGTTCAGGCAGAGACATGGTCAGCAAATAGGCAGAGGATCGATCCAGACTGCAGGCAGAAACATAGTCAGTAAACAGGCCAGGGTTAGTACAGGTGGCAGGAAAACATTGCACTGGTGTGTCAGTGATCAGGAACGCTATTTCTGGCTTACACTGGCCTGATGACACTGGGATTGGTATGGTGGCAATCAGGGACACTGTTGCTGACTTACTCAGGTCTGGTGATACTACAACTGGTGTGGCGGTGATAAAGAACCTGTTAACATTCTATAAGGAAGTAAGCTGCAATCTGGATAGGGAAAGGCCTGTGGATTTAGTGTATCTAGATGTCGCCAAAGCATTTGACACAGGACCCCAAAAATGCTAAATTTACAAACTTAGGTATGTTGGCATTGACGATAGTGTATTTAACTGGATAGAAAACTGGTTACAGGGGCACGTCCAAAGGGTGGTGATAAATAGAATAGCTGGTGAATGGTCTGGAGTTATGAGTGGGGTGCCACAAGTCTCTGTTATGGGACTAATTTGTTTAACTTTTTCATATCTTGTTCATAAACAATATAGAGGTTGGTATGAATAGTTGAAGCTTAGTATTTGCTAATGATATGAAGCTATACAGGGCAACAGGGATGAGCCGAACCCTCCCCGGTTCGGTTCGCACTAGAACATGCGAATAGACCAAAAATTTGTGTGACCATGCAAACACTGTTAAAGTCTATGGAACACGTGAGAAATTGTGCCTGGGGTCTGGTATGGATTTTAAGGGGAACCCTGTGCCAATTAAAAGAAAATGCCATGGGGTCCCTCCAAAATCCATACCAGACCCTTATCTGAGCATGCATCTTGGCAGGCTGCAGGAAAATGGGGGGATGAGGTAGCGCCCCCTCCTGAACTGTACCAGGCCACATGCCATCAACATTGGGATGCCCCCAAAGCACCCTGTCCCCATGTTGACGGGGACAAGAGCCTAATCCCCACAACCCTTGCCCGGTGGTTGTGGGGATCTGTGGATGGGGACTTATCTGAATCTTGAAGCCCCCTTTAACTGCTCCCCTATGTGAATGGGTAGGTGTACATTGTACCCCTACCCGTTGACAAAAAAAAGTGTCAAAAAAGTAAAAAAGACAGCAGTTTTTGACAATTTCTTTATTAAAAAATGTGTCCCGCAATGTAAATCCATCGTCAATCGCGGCGTTGATGGTCCAGAGAAAAAAACGGAAAAGAAGGGGTGGGGGTCACCCATTTATGTCACTGGGTGGCCCCTGCTCTTGGCTATATAACAGCTATCACCACAAAAAGGCGGCTGTTGGCGGAACGTTTCCCATGGAGGCAGAGTTTTTCTCTGGACTGTCGGCACAGTGATTAAAGATGGATGGACATCGCGGGACACTTTTTTTTTTTTAATAAAGGCATTGTCAAAAACTGTCTGCTGTCCTTTTGACCTTTTTGACACTTTTTTTGGTAAATGTGTAGGGGGCAGGGATCTGGGGGACCCTAGTTAAAGGGTGCTTCCGTAATCCGATAAGCCCAACACCTGTAGACCCCCACAACCACTTGCAAGAGTTGTGGGGATGAGGCCCTTGTCCCCATCAACATGCGGATGAGGCCCTTGTCCCCATCAACGTGGGGACGAGGTGCTTTGAGGGGGACCCCAAATTACCCTCCCCGTGTTGAGGGCATGTGGCCATATTCGGTTCAGGAGGGGGGCCCTCTCTCCCCCTCTTTTCCTGAGGCCTGCCAGGTTGCATGCTCAGATAAGGGTCTGGTATGGATTTTGGGGGGGTCCCCGCGCCATTTGTTTTTTAATTAGTACTGGGTCCCCCGGTACGGAGGAGGCGGGCACGTGAGAGGATATACCGCACGCGCATGAGCCTCTTTGGCATGGGGGATGAGGAGGTGTATCGCATTTTCAGATTCAGCCCTGATGCAATACTTGAACTAACCACAACCCTGCAGGGTGACATCACCAGCAAGACACACCGCTCACAAGCAATGCAGCCACTGGTGAAGGTACTGACAACACTTAATTTCCTTGCCAGTGGATCATTCCAGCGTACAAGTGGAGTGGTGGCTGGGATGTCACAATCCTCCATAAGCAGATGTGTGCACCAGGTTGTCCCTGCAATCCTCAGACGCATGTCCAACCAGTTCATCAGACCAACCACTGAGGAGCTGCGGCTGAAGGCAATGACAGATTTCTACAGCATTGCCAGATTCCCACGCACTGTGGGGGCCATTGATTGCACACATGTGGCCCTACAGCCCCCCAGTGCCACAGAGCACATATACCGCAATCGGAAGCATTGGCACTCCATCAACGTACAGGTGATAGCCGATGCCCAACGCCTCATATGGCACGTCCGTGCCAAACACCCAGGGTCCAGCCATGACAGCTTCATATACCATCAGAGCCCCATCCCAGCAGAATTCGAGCAGAACATGTACTGTATGGGGACAGCTGGCTGGTTGGTGAGTGACATGTGTGGCAGGCATGACTATCCCCTCCCATGATGCACATCACAAGGGGCACATGCATCCTCCTGTCTTTTCCCTTACAGGTGACTCTGCATATGCACTGGGACCCCATCTCATGACTCCTTTCCGGAACCCCCAAACCAGAGGAGAGATAAAATACAATGAAGCACACATCAAAACCCGTGAAGTGGTGGAGCAAACATTTGGGCTCCTGAAGTCCCGTTTCCGCTGCCTGGATAAGTCTGGGGGGGCCCTATTGTATTCCCCTACCTTTGTGTGTCAGATCATCGGTGCATGTTGCATTCTGCACAACTTTGCTATGAGAAAAGGCCTGCAGATTGACATGCGTGATGACCTGACCCCCCAACCAGACAATCCCCCCCTGCCAGAGGAGAACCAGTCTGCTGATGGAAGAGCAGTCAGGAGGTTCCTCACCGTAGGCATCTTTGGACACTAAACCAAAACATTAATCACACAGACAATGCATGCATGCACACCACTGATGTCCCTAGATCACACACACCACATGCACATCGCATTGGATTAGCCCAAGTCCAGCATGTAGGACTTGGGAGCAGCAACGCCAGCGTCAAGGCCCCAATGATGTCGCTGTCCATTCATACACCTTTCACACGTCATTCATACAGCCGTGGGGTTAACTTCACCACCACGGCCGAGGGTGACACCCCTTACTGGCAGGAGTGCCACCCCCTCACATTCACACACCATTCACACTGCAAAGTGTGCAGTATCAAAAAATAAAAATCTCATAACCTGAGCATAATCACAAATAAAATAACTCATAACCTGAGCATTAATAATAAAATAAAATAACTCATAACCTGAGCATTAATAATAAAATAAAAATCTCATAACCTGAGCATTCCCCAAAAAAAATAAAAATAAACTCATGTCCTGAGCATCAATCAAAAAAAAAAAAATTATCTGGGATGCCGGGGGCTTCTTCTGGCGGCCCCTCTCTGGCTCCTCAGCTGCCTGGATGGAGTGGGTGGGGGTGGGGGGGCATCTGGAGATGGCTGATCCCCGGGTGGGCCACTCCTGGCAGGTGTGGCCTGCCTGCCCTCCAAGGCCATGGCTATCCGGCCGAGGTAAGAGTTGGTCTGGGCCTGCATCCTGAGCTGCCGGGTGACCTGATAATGCTGGGCCCGCCGACTCAGCCTCCCCTGGTCCCGGATGGCAGCACTGTTTCCCTGGATGGCAGCAGTGTTTGCCTGGACGGCTGCAGTGAGGTCCCTTATGTCACCCTGCACCTCCCCCAGGCTGGTCACCACTGCAGCGCAGTTACAGCTCACATCCTGCACTGCTGAAGAAATCTGGGCCACGGAGCACAGGCTGTCAGCCACTCTGTCCAGGTGCCCAGCAATCTCCCCCATTTGCTGGGTCTGCCTGGCGTGATCCCTCGCCACCTGGTCCTGGACCAGATCAGACACCCCCCTGGTCTTATGGGTGGCCTTCCTGGGGCCAGTAGATGTTTGTCCCCGGGGGGATGGAGTCGCCCTTGAGGGGCTTCCTATAATGGGGGAGGGGATCTGAGAGGGTCCTGCAGAAGAGGAGGATTCCTCTAACAATAAAATAAAGTCCTGCTTTGCCCCAACAGGCTCCTCCTCAACGACCTCTGCAGGTGTGGTGTGGGCACTCTCCTCCTCCACCTCAGTGTCTTCACCACCCAGGGGTACAGGCACTGGGTGCCGATGGGGGGATGGGGTGGACTGGCCGCCGACAGATGATGTCCCAGCTCCGTCATCTGTGGATGACACAAAGCAGACACATGTTGGTGGTCCCACACACTTGGCACATGTACCCCCCCCCCACATGCAAAACACCAAATAGGGGATAAAAAACACTTACCTGTCCTGGAGCCTTCCTCCACAGAATCATAGCCTGGTACCCCCTCCAATTGCTCCCTCTCCAGGCAGCGGGCGACCACCTCCTCCTCTGTGGTCAGGCTGACCGGACATGGGGGTCCACCACCTGTGCCCCTCTCATGCCTCCTGATGGTGGCCACCTTGCCACGGACCTTGCGCCACAGGTCATTGATTTTTTTTTGGATATCCCCAGCAGTCCGGGTGGAGTACCCCAAGACATTAACCCGGCCAGCAATGGTGTCCAGGATGGCCTGCTTCCTCTCCCTGCTGGTCTTCCTACTTTTTTTCCCATGCAGGAAATCATTATAAGTCTCCATAGCGGAGATGACCACAGAGACCTCCTGGGCATTAAAATTGAGGTTCCTCCTCTCTTTGGGGGTAGCGGGAGCAGCCATAATAGAGCAAAAGTAAATTCCCTGGGGTGGGGGGAAACGGAAATACTTTTGCGCCGGAATGCCGCTTCCGCTGGCGCTTTTATACGCGCAACGGAACACATTGCGCTGGCGTTTCCCGTGAAGTGGTGCCGACGGAAGTTGTGAGCATGCGCACAGGGGGCCGAGTGAAGCCTCACTTACTGCGCATGCTCCGTGGATGATGCGCTGAACGTAAGCCTCTGCGCTGGGCTCCGCCCATCATTTACATATGATCACACCCACTTCGACTTGCGTCGGGTTACGCCAGCGCATTATCGTTACTCTGGCGCAAGTTTACGTGCAACTGCTATGTGAATAACAGTACTTGCGCCGAAAGTGTCGGCGGAGTAACGTAAATGAGAAACGTTACTCCAAAGTAAAGAAGCGCCCATCTACCTGAATCTGGCCCATTATGTGCATACGTAGAACAAGCAGATATGGGGCCATTGGAAACAGAGAATCAGCTGGATGTGGTCAGAAGCATGTCAAGAGTCAATGCCAGACAGGCAGTTACAGTACAAGAGGAGAAAGATAAGGTAAAGTCAACAGTTAAGTGTAGGAAGTCAGCCAAATATTGGAGCCAAATTGGCTTGACAGTGTAGATTAAGCAAGCAGAGCAGGTGGTGCAAGGCAGAGCAAAGTTGACCAACAGAATCTACTAGGGAGAAAACATACCCACACAGGAAACAGGACATAACTTTACACATCTTGCAGAAAGCACACTATTCCTAAATAAATGATAAACTAATCCCTGGGAATTTTTATTACACTGATCACTCAGTTCTCGATACTGCTCTGTCTTTTGAACATTCATGACAGTATCTCCACTGAAAATAGGGCATTTAAATCTCTAATCATTTATTATAGTAATTTTTAATTGTGCCAAAAATGTATGCAGCACCTTACATAATGCAAATTCACATCAGTCTCTGTCCTCAGGTAGCTTATAGTCAGAGGTTTCTATCTCACATACATTCAATAGGGCCAATTTAGAGTGGAGGCAAATAATCTACCAGCATCCTAGTCAGAATTTAAACCAATGACTACAAAAATGCTACAAAATAGAGGTGCTAACAACTAAACCACTGTGGTGCCCATAACAATGTTAAATTGTAAAAAAGCCTAGCTGGGGGCGTGGCCAACTATTGAGATGTGAGAAAGCACACTGCCGGAGCTCCGTACTGCCTGCGCTGATCCTGCAGTCATCCTGCTGACCCTGCCACTCCTTTTGGGCTCCATCTGCCTCGTCAGCCTTTCTGGTCACCTGGAATCCTCATAGGATGATTAAAATCGTCCCTCAAAAATGATGATGCACCGGGCTTCCAGCCTTCCTTGTTGTCCTGCACTCAGTGGCAAGATGTCGCCAGGCAGCCTTGTGGAGCAGGGAACAGGCAGCCATCATCCTCTTCCTCTGCCAAGCAACATGCCTTTGGAGCGGGTGAGTCACTGCAGCCACAAACACCAGGGTTGGATGATATTCCCCTCTACTCCCCTCCTGAGGACACTGATCCTGTGTCTCACAGCACTGCCAACACAGCTGCAGCCCCTGCAAAGCCGACTCCGGCTCAAATAATAGAGGCTATTCAGCATAGCCATGCCTCCCTGACCACCCAGATGGATTCAATGCAGATAGATTTATCCTTTTTGAAGCAGGATGTACATAAGGTTCGGCATAATAACCTGTGCTTTCTGGGGTTCCCGGAGGGCTCGGAAGGCAGAGCCCCTAAGGCCTTTAAGGAACAATTGCTGATGTCAACTTTTGGCACCTCCACGTTCTCTTCATTATAAGGAAGCAATCTTGAGGGCTGCCAGAGAAAAAGGCCATGTCTCCTTTAATGACAATGTGATCACAATCTTTCCTAATTTCTCTGCGGCTACGCAAAATCAAAGAACAACCTTCCTTGTTATTAAGCAGAGGCTAAGAGAACTACAATTGCCATATAGCATCCTCTATTCAGCCCCACTGTGTGTCATTCACCAGGACAAAGCCTACTTCTTTACAGATCCAAAGGACGCGTTTTACTAGGTAGACACTTTGGGATCACCCGACTCACATAGCCCAAACCGTCGCTCTCCACCTCGCTATTAGGGCTTTCTACTTCAGAATCTTCTGAAAATCTCTCTGTACAGAGTATCTTCTTTTTTTTTTATAGCATTGCCCTCTCCGAATGTTCTCCTTTTTCCTACATCCTGACTGATTACTCAATAAGCAGACATTTTATTTCCTGTTTTAACAAAGTTGGGTTGTGTTTGACATACTGGGGGGGCGTCCCTATGCCATGTTATACTTGCACAGGGCACAGATGGAACTTTGTTATTGCAGACCCCCCACTACCTGCCCAGCTGTTTTTTTGTTTTTTTGTGGGACTGCACCATGTCCCTCCTGATTCACAGTATATTTTTCAGGAATAAAGCTCTCAAGTGTTTGGGGGCCGGGTGGGTTAGAGTTGTTTTAGCTGTTTTTGGGAAGTACACGACTCTCCATTATTTTTGTGTGAATCTGCACCATTACTAGTGGCCCTTACAACATCTGTGATGAATATGTTGACTCTTACTTTCCTCCCGGAACAGGCTCTCCTGCTATGGATGTCTCACTCTTGTTATTAGATTTATTCTGCATTACTATTGTTTAATGTCTAGCTATGTCTAAGTTACGCTTAATTTCCTGGAACATTAGGGGGCTTACGTTCACTAATGTCTGAGTATCTGGCACGTCACAATCCACATGTGGTCCTGCTCCAGGAAACCAACTTGCAAGACTCTTGAGTAATGGCTCTTAAGCAAGCTAAAATAGCATACGCTATCCACTCCACCCACTCTACGTACGCAAGGGGTACTTCTATTTTGATAGCCCAATCTGCTCCAGTAACTCTTAAGCATATTAAACTTGATACTGGGGGTTGCTTTGTCATACTTACCCTTAAGATTCTAGGTAAACCATAAACATAAGGGAGGTTTGGGTCTACCTGACATAGCCCTTTACCACAAAGCATGCCACCTCACAAGGATCGTCGATTGGCATCTTCACAGTCAAAACAAATATTGGATCAAAATAGAGAATGCGTTCCTTAATTTTCCTATCTCCCACCTGCCGTGGATAGCACGCCGAATGATACCAAAGACCTGCTTGACACACCCGTTAATTGGCCCCACACTCCACAACTTTATGGCCTCCTGTTGCACCCTCAACCTGGTTCCCTCACCTGGCCCTCTGACACCCCTTAGGCCTTGTACACACGAGCAGACACATTTGTTCAAATCGGTCGGACAGACCTGATTTGAACAAATCTGTCTGCTGGGATGTATTGGTTTGATCGTGTACACACGATCAAACCAAAATCCCCGCCGGCAGACGGTGCGCTGACGTGTCAGTGACGTGGCGGTGACATTGATGCCGCCACGTCACCGCACCAGGAAGTGAATTACTTCCACGCATGCGTCAAATCCATTCGACGCATATGCGAGAAGATATGTCTGCTGGTTAGCGTATTAACCAGCAGACATATCGGGCCGACGGGTTCCCAGCCGACAGATTTCAAAGCATGCTTTGAAATCTGTCGGGTGGCCAAATCCGTCGGCTCGCCCGTACACACGATCGAATCTGATTTGATCATGTGTACGTGGCCTTACACACAACCCAGACTTCCCACCTGACATCTCTAGCCACTGCCCGACGACTGACGCTGACCTACTGACGCTGCGGGCGCATCGTTTTTTTCACGCGGGCGCAATTCTTACGTACCCGGACATGGCATCCGAGTTTCCACACGTTAACCTGACGATTTTTAAATACCTACAAATCAGACACTTCCTCAACGATGCTGAGAAGTCACTGATGTGGTGCAGGGACCTTTCTCCCTTAGAATGACTCTGCGCCGCCTGGAGAACCACAACGCCACCTGATCTCTACTCTGTATTCTATGTTGACCCCGGACGCGAGGCCCAATCCTAGAGTCCGCACAGCATGGGACAACGATCTCTCCCTTACATTATCCGACGAAGACTGGGATCTCGTTTGGGAACATACACATAAAGGGTGTATAAATGTATCAGCACAGGAGACTAGGTACAAACTCTGCACCAGATGGTACAGGACGCCTGATAAACTCCATAAAATTTATCCGGCGCTCCCTCCAGATTGCTGGAGATGTGGCAGGAGTGAGGGCTCATTTCTACATATGTGGTGGGACTGCCCCTAACTGCTCTCCTTCTGGACAGAAGTACACGACCGTATCGTACAGATCACCACCCTTCCGGTTGTCTTTTCCCCTGCACAATATCTGTTACACCACACACCCGTACCAAGATCGCACTATCGCAAATCACTGGCCTTGCATTTGGTGAATGCAGCTACACAATGTATCCCTTTGCATTGGAGATCTAGCACTTCTCCCACAATTACAGACTGGCATGTACATGTTAACAAAATTGAGGAAATGGAGCGGCTGATTCACCAAGCCAAGGACATGCACAACAAATTTAGATTCACGTGGGCATGCTGGTCCCACTACAGAGACTTCCTACCTTCTATGCACTCACATACTCCTGTGGGCCCGCCCTCGACACAGGGAGATGCACTCACGCCCTGACCCGATATTATAGTACATTACAAACTCACCCATGGCCTCCCTTCCTATCTCCGCCCCCCCCCCCCCTCTCTCTACCATGACCTCCTTACAGGTGTACTGGGAATCTCAGGGATACTGATCATTGGAGACACTCTTAGTTATAACCCTCCCAGTGCCGCCCTCCGATGTTGTGGAGACCTCAGCCCGCTCCCTCCAATAGCTCGATGCGACTGTGTCTCCTGGGGACAGTTACATTTCGTCTCGCACACAATGGAAACCCGTGTTATGGGTGCCTGGGGTCCTGATGCACATCTTCCCCTCCCCGTCCACAGATTGTTCCCGTTAGGGGTGGATGGGTAGTATGGGGGTTTTTCATACTCTGTTGTTGTTTAACCCGGGCACTCACCTTGTTATAGTTGTTTTCACTGTTCTCCGTAGCCTCTTCTCGAGACGTCTCACGTGGCTGCCACTATAGACAACTGTGTATACTGTTATATTTCCTACTGCCCTATCCGATGTGATTTGCAGCTTGTCCTGATTATTGTATCGCTATGTATGTAACTGTAATGTTAAAATGCTCAATAAAATGTTTAAAAAACAAAAACAATAATTAGGTTAAAAAAACATTGTTTTTTCTAGACCATTAAAAATGGTCGTGTGTATGCGGCATGAGCCTTGCTATCTGTATATGTAGGCAGGAGTGAGCCCGCATGAATGCCCCAATAGAAGCTCCAGGGGGAAACACAAGAAAAGGAGGATCGGGGCCGTGCTTTGCAATTCCATGGAACAGAACAAGTAAGTATGTTTGTTACAAAAAAACTAACAAAAAAAACAACAAGCATTTATAACAACTTTAGGTTTATGTAATGAAAGTTTAGAGTGCAGTGGTGGCATGGTTCCTTTCAAGTGTGAGCCCCATTTGGGCTCCAGTGGTCCCGCTAGCCCATTTGCACCGACTAGCATGTGGTTTTGAGTATAATGCAGCGTACACACGATCATTTTACAGCATGAGAAAAAACTGTTGTTTTTCAGCATATCCAAAAAACAACGTTTTTCCAACTTAATCATCAAAAACGATGTTGCCCACACACCATCGTTTTAAAAAAATGACGAACAAAAATCGGTGACGTACAACACGTACGACAGCACTCTAAAGGGGAAGTTCTATTCGCCTTTGGGCTGCTTTAGCTGATTCCTTGTAAGTAAAAGAAGATTTACGCTTTTCTGTCTGTTACAGCGTGATGAATGTGCTTACTCCATTACGAATGGTAGTTTTACCAGAACGAGCGCTCCCGTCTCATAACTTGCTTCTGAGCATGCGCAGGTTTAAAACGCCTTTTTAGCCCACACACGATAATTTTTTACATCCCGAAAAACGACATTGTTTAAAACAACGTTAAAAAATAATGGTGTGTACGCGGCATTAGATACCGTTGTTATTTCAGATAGCTGCCATAACCCCGGTATTTTCTTCAGCGGCGGTCCACTTTAAGATAAAAGTGGCCTCTGTGATGATTTTCGCTGTAAAATCACCTTTATCGGCGGCTGGAGATATAACCCCAGATCTCACATTAAAGAGGTCCTGTCATGCTTTTTATCTATTACAAGGGATGTTTACATTCCATGTAATAGGAATAAAAGTGATCCAAAGGGACAGTGTAAAAATAAAAAATAAAGTAAAAAATAAATTGAAAGAGCCCCGTCCCTCCGTGCTCACCCGCAGAAACAAACGCATATGTAAGTCATGCCGCATTAGTAAATGGTGTTCAAACCACACACGTGAGGTATCTCCTCTGTAACTCAAAACTGGTAACCTGTAGAAATTTTTAAACGTCGTCCAATGGAGATTTTTAAGTGTCAAAGTTTGTCGCCATTCCACGAGTGGGCTCAATTTTGTTGGGTATCAATTTACTCAGCACAACATTATCTTTTACAATATAAAAAAATAGGGCTAACTTTACTGTTTTCTTATTTTTTTATTTAAAACGTGTATTTTTTAAAACAAAATTGTGTTTGTAAGACCCCTGCGCAAATGCGGTGTAACAAAGTATTGCAACGACCACCATTTTATTCTGTAGGGTGTCTGAAAAATATATATATATAAGGTTTGGGGGTAAACACCAAGTTTTAAAATATGCTTGGTCCTTAAGTGGACTGCTTTAATTCAGTTACAGGGTTATAAAAAAATATTATATGTACTTTTAAGGAATAAGTACCTAAATTACTCTTGAAACTAAACCTCCTGTTATACTCTGTGCTGCAGTGCTGGGAGCAGGAGAGGCAGCAATATAAAGCAGTCAGGCTTTACTCTATTGCATATTGATGAGTTTATTGGTATGCTGTAATCCTACATTGTCAAATCACAGGCTGGGACAGGCGTCAGACTACACTGTATTGCATAACCATAGTGTAGACTGGTAGACTGTATAGGTTATAAACAATTCCAAATCTTTTGTTAGGTAAAGCAGTACCGATATTCTTTTCCTCTGTGTAGTTTGCTTGGAGTTCAGATTTCAAGTTGTACTTTACCTAGTTACCCCAAACCTTACAATGCTAAGACCAAAGTGAGACCCCCCTTACTATGATGCAGCATTTTTTTACACATAGAATGTTATCACAAATTGCTGTCATCAACGTGTGATAACTAATTAATTTTTCCAACTGCAATATGCAAGTAAATACACTGCTCAAAAAAATTAAAGGAACACGTTTGAATTAAAACTCTTGGGATATTGATCTGGTCAGTTAAGTAGCAGAGGTGGAGGGGTGTATACAGAGGGGGTTGTTAATCAGTTTCAGCTGCTTTGCTGTTAATTGAAATTAACAACAGGTGCACTAGATGGGCAACAATGAGACGACCTCCAAAACAGGAATGTTTTTTCAGGTGGAGGTGTCTGTAATTTTTTTTCCCTACTCATCTTTTCTGAATGTTTTTCACTAGTTTTGCATTTGGCTAGGGTCAGTGTCACTACTGGTAGCACGAGACGATACTTGTAACCTATAAAGATTGCACAGGCAGTCCAACTCCTCCAGGTTGGCACATCAATACGTGTCATTGTCAGAAGGTTAGCCGTGTCTTCCAGCACAGTCTCAAGAGCATGGAGGAGATTCCAGGAGACATGCAGTTACTAAAGGAGAGCTGGACAGAGCCATAGAAGGTCCTTAACCCATCAGCAGGACCGGTATTTGCTCCTTTGTGCAAGGAGGATGTAACAGCTCTGGTGAACGGAGTGAACCACAACTGCGGTTAGCAAGGATTTCAATGTGCTTCTTTATGTGAAAACTCAGTATTAGACCCCAGGCGTCACTCCACACAAACAGGAGTTTGGGGGTTCTCTACATCATCTCTCTCACATAAAGAAAGACGTTGAGCTACTAAGGATGGACGCATTACAAGATGCGACCAGAGCTTAGCGTTTAAAATATAATATATACTTTAAAGATTCCAATACACCTCTATATGCAAGTGATTATCAGTACGGGACCCCAGGCGTCACTCCACATAAACAGGAGTTTGGGGCTTCTCTACATCATATCACTATAAACATACAGTATAGGCATGTATTAGGCCACTAAGGGAGTTGGTATGAAATACCATCAACCCTTAGCATAGAAAAGTTAGAGCGAACATGTTCAACAATTTAGGACAAGGCCTATAAGCAATTAGTACTTATGTCAAATACGTAGTAAATAAGAGTTGTAGTAATAACTAGTAGTTGCATATGAGAGGCAATATAGCTCAAGTAATAGTAGTTGCATATGAGAGGCAATTATAGCTCAGTTTTTTTTGAGGGTAGATGTCCCTTTAAGATTTTCCTAAGCAAACAGTCCTTAGCACAACAGTATATCCCAAATAGTAGGTTAATAAGCACAAGGCATGATAAATAACAGCAATTGTTTTAGATGGAACATAAGCAGCAGTTTTTCCTATAGCACTACAAGTGACTCAATAGCTACTTATCCATTTGCAGGCTTCAGTGTAGGAGATAGGGATTCCGTGGTTTAGGATGTTTAGCAAGGAAGGCCTTTATGTTGTCCCTAGCAATGGCTCCCTGTTGCAGTAGATGCAACAGCACTAAAGGAGTAGTTGCATGCTGGAGTGAAGTTGCAGCATGGGGAGTGATGGCACCGATATCAGTAGCGTGGCCGAGCTATGGCTCACAATAATAGAACAATGTTTCTATTGAAGATGAATGCCTTTATAGGCAAGGGAGAGGTGTATGGCAGCTGTAGTGCATAGCACTGATTCCAGCGCCGTGATGGTGCGGCGCACTTTCGCGTTCCAAGCTGGAACGCACACGGCGCCGGGCGATGATGTCATCGCGCGGTCACCGTACTGCATTCCAGCGTGGAACGCATTACAATAAACAGACAGTGCGAGAAGCGCCTGTTATAGAGGAACAAGATGAGCACTGTCAGAGTCCTACAAAATTATCTCCAGCAGGCCACTGGTGTGAATGTCTCTGACCAAACAATCAGAAACAGACTTCATGGGGGTGGCCCGAGGGTCCGAAGTCCTCTAGTGTGCTCTGTGCTCACTGCTGGACACTGTGGAGCTTGATTGGCATTTTCCATTGAACACCAGAATTGTCAGGTCCGCCACTGGTGCCCCATGCGTTTCACAAATGAGAGCAGGTTCACCCTGAGCATATGTGACAGACGTGAAAGGGTCTGGAGAAGCGACGGAGAACTTTATGCTGCCTGTAAAATTGTTCAGCATGACCAGTTTGGTGGTGGGTCAGTGATGGTCTGGGGAGGCATATCCATGGAGGGACGCACAGACCTCTACAGGCTACACAATGGCACCCTGACTCCCATTAGGTATCGGGATGAAATACTTGGATTCATTGTCAGACCCTACGCTGGTGCAGTGGGTCCTGGGTTCCTCCTGGTGCACGACAATGCTTCATGTGGCGAGAGCATGCAGCCAGTACCTGGAGGATGAAGAAATTGATACCATTGAATGGCCCCCACGCTCACCTGACCTAAATCCAAAAGAACACCTCTGGGATATTATGTTTCGGTCCATCCGGTGCCGCCAGTTTGCACCTCAGTCTGTTCAGGAGCTCAGTGATGCTCTGGTCCAGATCTGGGAGGAAATACCCCAGGACATCATCCGTCGTCTCATTAGGAGCATGCCCTGATGTTGTCAGGCATGCATACAAGCACTTGGGGGCCAAACAAACTACTGAGGACCATTTTGAGTTGTTGCAATGAAATTTCAGCAAAATGGACTAGCTTGCTGCATAATTTTTTCACTTTGATTTTCGGGGTGTCTTTGAATTCAGTCCTCTGTAAGTGGATCGTTTTAATTTCCATCAAATGATGTGCCATCCTTTCATTCCTAACACATTACCCAGTCCATATCAGTATAGATATCCAGCATTAGATTTTTGCCCGTTGAGATCTGATATGTTTCCAAAGTGTTCCTTTATTTTTTTTGAGCAGTGTATAAACTTGGACCAGGGAATGACAGCTTTTTCCCACCCAAAGCTCCACAAAGAACCAGTTGGTTTTGTTCCTTATCAATATTAAACCTTTGAGCCCCTCAATAGATATGTCCACAATCCTGCCAGGTAGTGCCTTACAATATATAATTCAGCAATGTATGGTTACCAAGGTTTTCAAGTGCAGAGCACCACTTTATAAAAGACTTGAACCCTTGAATTTAGCAGTACATTTTCTTTACCCACTTCACTGACTATGTATTAACCACTTACCGACCGCCACACGCCTATTTACGTCCTCAGAATGGCACGTACAGGCAGATGGGCGTATATATACGTCCCTGCCTACTAGCGGGTCGGGGGTCCGATCGGGACCCCCTCAGCTGCGTGCGGTGGTCGGCTTACCTCCGGGAGCGATCCGACTCGAGGGGGCGGCGGTTAGTTTCTCTCCGCCCCCTCGTGATCGCTCCCAGACAATCCCGTGCGCTGCCGCCGTGTCACTTCCTCTGCCTGTAAAATGTAAACACAGGCAGAGGAAGTGATGCAGCTCTCATCTCGGTGGTATTTTCAAACCGCCGAGATGAGAGAAGAGTCACAGTAAGTCCGCACAAACACTACACTGACACCACACACATAGGCACATTTAACCCCTTGCGATCACCCCCTCCCACCCCCCTGTCACACTGTCACTGAATGCAGTGATCATATATGCACTGATCACTGCATTTAGTGTCAGTGTGACAGGTAGTTAGTGTTAGGTTCAGGGTAGTCCCGTACTCCCCCTAAGAAAGTTTTAACCCCTTGATCACCGCCCTAGTTAACCCTTTCACCCCCTATTGCCAGCGTCACTAAGAGATCATTTTTCTGATCGCTGTACTAGTGTCACTGTTGCTGCTAGGAAGCTAAAAAAAAATTATTGCGATTTTTTTTTACTAAAGACATGTGGCTGAATAAATTGTGGCCTAAATGTTTGACTAAAATTTAGTTTATTAAATTTTTCTTATAACAAAAAAGAAAAAATTATGTTTTTTTTTAAAAATGTTGCTCTGTTTTTGTTTATAGCGCAAAAAATAAAAATCGCAGAGGCGATCACATAACACCAATAGAAAGCTCTATTTGTGGTTTATAGGTGTACTTACCTCTTAATAGATAATTTAATTTTCGTCCTACCGCGGGGTATGGCGCCGCTATATAGCGTCACGCCTTCCGAAAACAGCCGACTAGCACTCGGCTGTTCTCGGAGCTATACGGCGCCTGAGCACAGACCTAGGAGCTGACTGAGCAGGCGCCGTATATAGCCGCGTCACGCCCTCCGAAAAAAGCCGAAATAGGACTCGGCTGTATACGGCGCCTGCGCAGTCAGCTCCTGGGTCTGTGCGCAGGCGCCGAGAACAGCCGAGTGCTAGTCGGCTGTTTTCGGAAGGCGTGACGCTATATAGCAGCGCAATACCCCGCGGTAGGACGAAAATTAAATTATCTATTAAGAGGTAAGTACACCTATAAAAAAAAAAAGACAGCATACTGGCGCTGATGCCAGTATGCTGGATGGGATGGGAGAAAGTGGTTTTAAGGGTGAACCCCCTCTTTAACATAGGATGCGCCATCTTTTTGGTGGTTTATCTTTACGCCGGAAAACGCCTTACGTAAACGGTGTAAATTCACTGCGTCGCTCGGGCGTACGTTCGTGGATAGGCATATCTCGCTGATTTACATATTCTAGGCGTAAATCAGCGGGAACGCCCCTAGCGGCCATCTTTAAAATGCAGTTAAGATACGACGGCGTAATACAATTACGCCGCTCGTATCTTAACTAATTTCCAGCGTATCTTGTTTTCTGAATACAGAAAAAAGATACGCCGGCACATCTAAGAAGTTAAGCAGCTTATCTAGAGATAAGCCGTGTAACTTCTTACTGAATCTGGCCCAGTGTGTTCCCTGTTTGAAAATTATACAGTATAGCAATTCTAATATTACCTTATATTACATATATATACATACCATTTTGTAAGTATAACATTGCTTAAATTTTGTGTCGGATGCTAGCGTGCACGATCACTGTAATGCTGTAGAAAATAAAGAAATTATTAGATATATGTAATATACAGTAGGTGCTTTTCTAATAAACCAAGTCAAAGCAGTATAAATGTGGTATATAGAATAATATATAAAGGTTATTTAGACCTCAAGGCTGAAAAAAGTCCTGTCTAAACAAAACATTTTCTGTCATTTGTAAATGCTGATTTTTTGTTTATAACACATTTTTAAGACTATTGAAATAATCTACAGAAAAAAAAAAATATTAGAAAAATTCAATAAAACAGACACAATAGGCAGGGGAACCTTGTAGTACTTGACCACATGATATACCGGTAATCCTATATCTTATATCAAGTATGACAAATAATAAATAGGGATGCAGGTTGGGTTCACAGTGAATACTGTGTTTAGGGCCATGATGCCCATTATGGCAATTGGGGTGGCTGCTTTAGGAGGCACTTATGGAGATATGATGGGGAAATATTGATTTGGGTGTATCATACCAGACACTCTGTACCCAGTGAAACTCAGTATTGATGATTTATTTTTTTGGACCTTCTTCCAAGTATCTATTGCTGGACCTTCCATGTACCATTTGGGTATCACGTGCATAAAGAAACCAGCACCTCAATATATTAAGTCAGCAGATGCTGGTTTACCTTTCCCTATGTATAAGTGTCCTTTCACACGTGCGGACCGTTTCTTAGATCTGTTTTTTTTCATCCGTTTTTCATCCATTTACATCCGTTTTTCATCCGTTTTTCATCCGTTTCCATCCGTTTTCCATCCGTTTTTCATCCGTTTTTCATCCGTTTACATCCGTTTTTCATCCGTTAACATCCGTTTTTCGTCCGTTTTTCATCTGTTTTTCGTCCGTTTTTCATCCGTTTTTTCATTCGTTTTTTTTTCTTTGGTTTTAGAACTTTATTAAATCAGCTTTTAAGAATTTTCCCATGATTTTTTGTTTCCCCCAGCGTGCATTGTGCTTTCTTTCTTGCTTTGTGTTAACAGCAGGCTTTGCGCTTCCTGATACATTGCTGTACTGTAGTGCTTATTACAATGGATTTGGGGAGATATTATGAGCATGTGACATCATTTGTCATGCTCTACTATTTGAGGAGACAAAAAAGCAGGACCAGGAAGATGTCTGCGAGGAGACGCAGGTACTGGACACATCCCATGCTGCTCAATAGGCCAACTGAGGTTTTTTTTGCTCTGCACTACGCAGATTTGCGACGGTTCCCTCAAAAGAAAATTTAATTTTACAAGACAATCCACATTTTGTGGCAGGTGACGTGGTCAGTGGACAATCCACATTTTGTGGCAGGTGACGTGGTCAGTGGACAATCCACATTTTGTGGCAGGTGACGTGGCAGGTGACGTGGTCAGTGGACAATCCACATTTTGTGGCAGGTGACGTGGCAGGTGACGTGGTCAGTGGACTATTCACATTTTGTGGCAGGTGACGTGGTCAGTGGACAATCCGCATTTTGTGGCAGGTGACGTGGCAGGTGAAGTGGTCAGTGGACAATACATATTTTGTGGCAGGTGACGTGGCAGGTGACGTGGTCAGTGGACAATCCACATTTTGTGGCAGGTGACATGGCAGGTGACGTGGTCAGTGGACAATCCACATTTTGTGGATTTACTACAAGATTTACTATGCCAACCCACCACCACCCCCCCTTAACCCACAAACTACTTACCACGTTTGATTCGTTGTTTGCTGGAAAGTGTCTGCCAGTTCGGTGTCACCGCCTCAAAAATTTCCTCCCATTTTTTATTTGAGATATTTCAGTCGCTGTATTCTGCACACCTCTTGTCCCATATGGTAGGCCTATCTTGAACAAGCTGAATAAGCTCCTCATGGCTGACATCCTTTGCCATTTTTTACTTTTTTTCTTGGAATACACTATACAAGCACTGTCTTCACTTATGTCCAGGCACTGGGAAGCATGTGCTAGAACCATGTGACTTTGGACAATACACTACCTGGGTCAAAGGGTATTGTAATGTATGCATATTGCATGCATATTAAAGTTTATTGAATTTGAGCTTTTTACATATTTTGATGAAAAACGGATGTTAGCGGATCAGATGGTAAACGGATCGTCCGCTAACATCGTCCGTTCCGTTTTTTTGACGGAAGAAAAATAGGGTTTTCTTCCGTCCAAAAAAACGGAGCTTAACGGAGATGGATTTTAACGAACGTTAGCGGATGCTCATCCGCTAACGGACGCTAACCCATAGGAAAGCATTGCCGCCCATAAACGGACGTCTAAAAAACGGACGGACGGAACGGACGTGTGAAAGGACCCTAAGTCTGGATTTTATTTGTTTATTAAATACTGGCACTTTTTATTGATTCAGCACACTGGTGCTTTGTTATTTTTGCATATTTTTGGATCTTCCTTAGATCTGTCTTTTCCAAGAGCTGTGGATCTGTTCATCTGTGAATGTGTTGGGATCAATTCCACTCCCGGTTTTCTGCTCCTATCCGACTGATTGGTGGTTTCTCCTGCTGATCTTCTACCTTACGTTTTTCACTATTTCCAGTTTTGGCTCTTTTAATTTTATTGTGAGCGCTGGGTCAGAGTTTTTGGTTCATCAGTGTACATTATAGATGTTGGAGTGGAAGAGGGAATATCCCCAAATCACATTGGGCCGAGTATCTTAATGCCACCTTGCTAAAACTGCTGGCTTTACAGCTGTTTCCATTGTACCTTAATGGAATTAGCTCCTTTCTGAAAGTTTATAGCTTGTGCCACACCACAGTGAGAGGTACTAAGCCACAATTATTTTTCCCAAAAGGCCACCCTTGCCCTTTACCAGCATGTGAAATGTAATGTATCTGTGTTGCTGGAACCCACTGCCAGCTGCCTGTCCCTAGACACATGGTCCAGTATGTGAGCGCAGGGACACTACATATTCTTCACTGGGTCAATTTTCAGATGGATGGCTGGGAAGAATGTAGGATGGGGCACACAACTGGATATTGATCCAACATGTGTCTTGGACAATTGTGACAGAGTAGTCACCTGTACCCCTGACCACCTCACTGGCATCTCATGACTCCTCAAAACCAGCAGTTCCCCTACGTACCCCAGAGCATATGCTGCATCCCAGGCTAATTTTTGCCATGCAGGCCCAGCATGAAAGGTCAGTGACCCCATGATGGCCATGCTGCAGAGGTTACACCATCTATGAGTAAATGTGAAATTATTGTACAAATACAGGCCCTGGGAAACTGGTGTTCATTCACAGCTTTACTGAATAGACCATAATGTTTTTCTTTGATAAATGTCCAGTTGCAGAATAATACAAATTGGAAAATAGTATCACTTATTATAAATCATGGGGCATCATCTGATAGGGGAACGGGTAGCATTTATCTTTCCTTTTCCCTTATGGGGCTGAATAAAAAATGCCTGCTTTTTTTTCCACTGCAAGAACTTGTTTGCCCCTTGCCTTAATTCCAGATTTTAATACCTGAGGCCCAGCATTATTTCAGTAGCCACATTTTTGTGTGGGACACAGGATGTATATATAATATTTGTATATTTCAACCTTAACCACTTAAGCCCCGAACCATATTGCTGGTCAATGACCGGGCCACTTTTTGCGATTTGGCACTGCGTCGCTTTAACTGACAATTGCGCAGTCGTGCGAGGTGACCCAAAATTGGCATCCTTTTTTTCCCACAAATATAGCTTTCTTTTGGTGGTGTTTGATCACCCCTGCGGTTTTAATTTTTTTGCGCTATAAACAAAAATAGAGCGACAATTTTGAAAAAAAAAAAGAATATTTTTTACTTTTTGTAATAAATATCCCCAAAAATATATATAAAAAAAACATTTTTTTTCCTCAGTTTATGCCGATACGTATTCTACATATTTTTAGTAAAAAAAATCACAATAAGCATTTATTGATTGGTTTGCGCAAAAGTTATAGTGTCTACAAAATAGGGCATCGTTTTATGGCATTTTTATTGATATTTTTTTTTTTACTAGTAATGGCGGTGATCATCGATTTTTAATCGGTACTGCGACCTTATGGCGGACACTTCAGACACATTTTTGGGACCATTGGCATTTTTATAGCGATCAGTGCTATAAAAATGCATTGATTACTATAAACATGCCACTGGCAGGGAAGGGGTTAACACTAGGGGGTGAGGAAGGGGTTAAGTATGTTCCCTGCGTGTTCTAACTGAAGGGGGGGTGGGACTGACTGGGGGAAATGACTGATCACTGTTCATACATTGTATGAACAGAGGATCAGGCATTTCTCCCCCCTGACACACAGCTCCGGTTCTTGCTCTGTAATGAGCGATCGGGGGTGCCCGGCGGTAATCACGCCCACCGGGCACGTGTGTCGGAGTCAGGGGCGAAAGGGGGGGCCCGTGCGCCCCTATTGGCTTCTGGGCGAGATAACTTATAGCTATGTGATCTGGCCCAGCAGAGCCGACCTGCCGCTGTATAACCTGCAGCCGGCGGCTGGTCGGCAAGCAGTTAAGGAAGTGTCTATGTGTATTTTAACCTTGGAGGGCTCTAGGTTAAAGGTGTAAAAGCAAATATAAGTTTTATTTCCTGACAGATTATGCTGTCAACACATGGATCCCACAGCCTATATAAAATGTTTCCCCTCATTTTTATTCAGCTGGAGTCCCCTGGGCCAGGTTTCTACACAATGCATCCAATTTCTTTTGAACCTAATATTAGAAGTTGTACAGGTTAGTACACCTGCTATTGCTTTTACAAGGTAGGTACATTTGCCCTCTAAGGCCCCGTACACACGAGCAAATGAATCTGTTCAAATCGGTCTGACAGACCGATTTGATCATATTTGTCTGCTGGCTGTTTTGGTTTGATCGCTGTACACACGATCAAACCAAAATCCCCGCCGGCAGACAGCGCGGTGACGTGGCGGTGACGTTGACGCCGTCACGTCACTGCACCAGGAAGTAAAACACTTCCGCGCATGCGTCGAATCCATTCGACGCATGTGCGGACAGATATGTCTGCTGGTTAGCGTACTAACCACAGACATATCGGTCCGACGGGTTTCCAGCAGACAGATTTTAGAGCAGGCTTTAAAATCTGTCTGCTGGACAAATCCGTTTGCTCGCCCATACACACGATCAAATCTGTCTGCTGAGACGGTCTGTCAGACCGTTTCCAGCAGATAGATTTGATCGTGTGTACGCGGCCTTAGGCCTCGTACACACGATCAAATCTGTCTGCTGGAAACGGTCTGCTAGACCGTTTCAGCAGACAGATTCGATCGTGTGTACGGGCAAACAGACGGATTTGGCCACCCGACAAATTTCAAAGCATGCTTTGAAATCTGTCGGCTGGGAACCCATCTGCCCGACATGTCTGCTGGTTAGTATGCTAACCAGCAGACATGTCTTCTCGCACACTGCGCCAAATGATTTCGACGCATGCGCGGAAGTGTTTTACTTCCTGGTGCGGTGACGTGGCGGCGTCAACGTCACCGCCACGTCACCGACACGTCAGCGCACTGTCTGCTGGCGGGGATTTTGGTTTGCTCGTGTGTACACGCGAGCAAACCAAAATCCCAGCAGACAGATCTGTTCAAATCGGTCGGTCCGACCGATTTGAACAGACTCATTTAATCGTGTGTACGAGGCCTAAGACATTGGGGATTAACCACTTTCCCACCGCGCCATAAGCATTTTACTGGGACGTCGTCCTTCACTTCCGCGATTGCGCGTCCCCTGGGACGCGCTCGCGAAAGTGTCCGTGCTCGCCGGGTGTAGAAGACCCGGCGCATCACGGTAAATTGCCGCTGATAGCGGCCGTTTACCACGTGATCGCGCCATCGAATGACGCATTTGATGACGCCGGTTCCTCCCTCTCCTGCGTCTCCTCTCTGTACCGTTCGGTACAGTGTGCGAGGAGAGGAGGGGGAGCGGGGTGTCAGCAGCTGAGCTGTGGCTGGATCTGTGACAAATGCAGTCACAGATGCAGCCATCCCTCAATCCATCCCAGCTCTGCAATCCCTAGTACCCAGCAATCCCCCAGTACCCAGCAATCCCCCAGTACCCAACAATACCCCAGTACCCAACAATACCCCAGTACCCAACAATACCCCAGTACCCAACAATACCCCAGTACCCAACAATACCCCAGTACCCAACAATAACCCAGTACCCAACAATACCCCAATACTCAGCAATACCCCAGTACTCAGCAATACCCCAGTACTCGGCAATACCCCAATCGGCAATACCCCAGTACTCGGCTCAACAATACCCCAGTACTCAACAATACCCCAATACTCGGCAATACCCCAATACTCGGCAATACCCCAGTACTCGGCAATACCCCAGTACTCGGCAATACCCCAATACTCGGCAATACCCCAGTACTCGGCAATACCCCAGTACTCGGCAATACCCCAATACTCGGCAATACCCCAGTACTCGGCAATACCCCAATACTCTCGGCAATACCCCAGTACTCGGCAATACCCCAATACTCGGCAATTACCCCAGTACTCGGCAATACCCCAGTACTCGGCAATACCCCAATACTCGGCAATACCCCAATACTCGGCATTACCCCAGTACTCGGCAATACCCCAATACTCGGCAATACCCCAATACTCGACAATACAATACCCCAATACCCTGCATGATACTTTGCAATACCCCAATACTCTGCAATACCGCCTATGGGGATTTTTAAGTAGCAAAGTTTTCCACGAGTGTGCGCAATTTTGAAGGGTGACATGTTGGGTATCTATTTACTCGCCGTAACTTCATCTTTCCCATTATGAAAAAAAATTGGGCCAACTTTACTGTTTTGTTTTGTTTTAACCCCAAACAGTTTTTTTTTTAAAAAACACGCGTTCAATAAATTTCTGCGAAAATACCGTGAGTGATAAAAAGTTGTAACGGCCGCCATTGTATTCTCTAGGGTCTTTGCTAAAAAAGCATATATAATGTTTTGGGGTTCTATGTAATTTTCTAGCAAATAAATGATGATTTTTCCATGTAGGAGAGAAATGTCAGAATTGGTCTGGGTGTTCCAGAATGCCTGGTGGCGTTCCCTGCATGTTGGGCCTCTGTATGTGGCCACGCTGTGTAAAAGTCCCACACATGGGGTATCGCCATACTCGGGAGGAATAGCAGAATGTGTTTTGGGGTGTAATTTGTGGTATGCATATGCTGTGTGTGAGAAATAACCTGCTAATATGACAGAAACAAGTTTTTTTTTTTTTTTTTTTACAGAATTTTCAGTCGTTTTTCTTTTATAGCGCAAAAAATAAAAAAAAACAGAGGTGATCAAATACCAGCAAAAGAAAGCTCTATTTGTGTGAAAAAAAGGACAAAAATTTCAAATGGGTACAATGTTGTATGATTGAGTAATTGTCATTCAAATTGTGAGAGCACCGAAAGCTGAAAATTGGTCTGGTTAGGAAGGGGGTTTAAGTGCCCAGTGGTCAAGTGGTTAATTACGAAAAGGCAAATCCACGTTGCACTACAAGTGCAAACTACAAGTGCAAAGTGCACCTGAAATTGCACTGAAAGTGCATTTGGAAGTGCAGTCAATATAGATCCGAGGGGAAAATGCAAGGGAAATGAAAAACAGCATTTTAGCTGCATTTCCAAGTGCACTTTCAGTGCATTTTCAAGTGCACTTTGCACTTGTAGTTTGCACTTGCAGTGCAAACTGGATTTGCCTTTCGTAAATAACCCCCATTGTCTTTATTTTACATAATATAGACTTCTAAAGGGGGAGAAACAGGAACTTGTGTGGTAATAGCCAAAAATTGTATGCGGGAAAGCATTGAGCCAGCAACTATGACAAGGAGATTCGGCCCCTGAATGCTACATAAGATAAAAGAAGCCAGCAAGAAAATCATCTCACAAGATTTTTACCAAAATATTAGTTTTTGGTCAACTGAATAATAAAAGGTACTCCTAGTTTTTACTGGCACCCTATACCATTTATAGAGCTACAATTACAATTGTGTGCCTGTGTATGCATTTTTTCTGAGAGATTTTTTTCTTTAGCCGATTATAAAATGTTGGTCACCATTGCCATTTTGATTTGCAGTAGAGACACAGCATGGCATTCAATTTTCATGTTAGTAAGGATATGTTGGAATTTCTGTAGGCTAACTAGAATATCATTGGGCTATGTAAAAAGCTTAGCTTTTCTAAGTCATAAGCATTGGTTTTCCTAAAGCCAATGTGGATAGGCTCATCACAGATACCATTATCCACTTAGGGGATTACTACCTTAAGTTCCACAGTAAGTATAACAAGCATGCTATGCTGCATATACAGTACAGACTGATTTTACTGTTGTGGGTTTAGTAACACTTTAACCTGAGAAAAACATGTGCATGGAGTGAGGCAGGGAGTTTTTTTGTCTCTTATCAATAGTTTTTATTGAAATTTTTTAGATGCAAACAAGGAGAATTACAAGCATTCCCAGAAATAAGGGGAAAAATCGTACAACATGTGCGCTCATATTAATACAAACGATCAGAAAAGCATTAACAATAGTCTGTACACGGTTCAATGAGATGCCATGTTTAGAAAGTACTGAGTCTGCCATCAGCACTTGACAGAGGAGCCACACAGGAACAATAAACAAATATACTAGGAGGGTAAGGTGTGGAGGGGGGGGGGAGGGGGAAAGGAGAAAGGATTGAAGGAGAAGGAAAGGGAAAGGGGGACAAGGGGAAATGATGGATAACCGTATTGTCGCTATAAACACAGTCTTACTAGGGCGTTTTGCTTAAAACACATCACAACGGAACAAGTGCAAATGAGGACAAGTCGCCTTTACTGTAGAAAGAACCATTCCAGCCAGGGCTTCCACTGCTTATCAAATTTGTCTCTCCTACCCTCCCTGCTTGCCAGCAAGGCCTCAAAGGTGTAGTTGGTTCTAGTTACTTCAAGGACCTCTGTAACTTTAGGAACCTTATTAGATTTCCAATTCCTGGCCAGGAGCAACCTAGCAGCTAGTAGAAGATGAGTGACAACTATATGAAACTCTGGGGGAAATCCCTCCATTCCCAAATTCAACAGCGCAAGTTCAGGAGTAGGGGGCGTAAGTATACCTGTAATGCGTGAGATGCATTTGAACACACTTATCCAGAAACTCGTGAGGTTCTTGCAGAACCAAAAAACATCGATGATGTTACCAACGGCCCCACAATCTCTCCAGCAGAGCGGAGAGGCTGAAGGACAAAACCTAGAGATACAATATGGGGTAAGGTACCACCTCTGGGGTATTTTCTGAGAGAGCTCCCAGTGATTAACGCATCTGGAAGCTTTGTGCACAATTTTGAATGAGTACTGCCACTGACACGGTGTAAATGTTTTACCCAAATCTACTTCCAATCTGCGGAAAGGGGGCGACAATGTGAAATGTAATTTGTCCTGAAAGAGGTTGTAGAAGAGGGAAATTCCTTTAGGGGGTAGGGTCACTGCAGTATAGAATTGCCATGCATCAGCCTGTATCGTCACATGGCGGGATCTCAAACCTCGGAGGAAGTGGGAGGCCTGAGCATGTTTAAAGTAGTCTGTATGTGGGAGGTCATATTCAGCTGCCAGCGTATCAAATGGTTTGAGCACATTATAGCAGTACAAATCTTCAATCCAAGTGTTACCCCTGGCCGTCCAGTCGGAGTAAGAGGTGTATGGAATGGCGCATGCCAGGGTCTCAATAGGAACCGGGATAGGAACAGCGTCGGGAGATGTGGATGTCAATGTGCGCAATTCCCTCCATGCTAATAAGTATGTTTTGTTTCGAATATTAGAATATATATAAAAAAAAATACTAAATGGTATAAATCAAAAAATGGTATAAATCAAAAAAGTGATACTAAACCCAGGGCCCTGCATTAACTAAACCTGGTCTCCCACAGTACACAGAACATGTAAATACAAATAGTTTTGTAAATCTAAATATATTTTGTCATCAGCAGCATTTAGCAATCTTATGCATTATATTAGAGTCTGGTTAAAGCTTGTAGGAGGAGTTTTCATTCTACACTGACTGTCCTTTGAGGCTGCAGGACCCATGATTCTCTGTCTGGCCAGTTCTAATTGATCCTGTGCTGATCACATGCACTTTACCAAGAAAGAAAAAAAACATCTATAGCAATACACACCAAACTGAGCATGTGCAGAGTGACTCAAAAGGCTCTGTCATATCAAGAGATGGATTGGGGACAGCGGAAGAAGGGGAGGATCAGAGAAGTCATAATCTACACTATGTAGAGGATTAACCCCGTAGGCTCCACAGTGTGTATACCAAGCATGATTCACTGTATATACAAACTGATTTTACTTTTGTGGGTTTAGTAATAATTATTTAACATGATTAAAATAGATGAAAAGGACACAAAAAAAAAAAAAAACACAGAACCAATGTTTCTTGAACAGATATGTAGTTAATAAACAAGGACCCTTTGAAGTGTTCATTTTGTTCTACATAACTGATTACTATTGAAGCATTTTGTTTTTTTTGTCACACCATTGTAGTCACACCTAATTTTGGCAATTTAAGAAACTTGTTTGTCATCCTTATCATATTTGACAATGTTATGGGTATTTAGTTTGATTCAATACTTTAATTATATTCTGTATGGGTTTCCCGAAACTGAGATATACACTATGGGCCAGATTCAGGAAAGGTTACGCTGGCGGATCGAGTGATCCGCCAGCCTAACTGTGGCTTTGAGCCGGCGTTTCTGTTTTCTGTAACCAGAAAACAAGAAACGCCGGGTTGAAGTTCCGATGCGAGCAGCGTAACTGAGTTTCGCCATCGCATCGTTACTTCAACTTAAAAATGGCGCCGGGGGCGTTCCCGCCGATTTACGCTCAAAAAATATGTTAATGAGCGGAAATCGGCAATTCACGATCGAAATCCGGCGCGACGCAATGACGATACGACGTTTCCGGACGGGATACGCGGCGCATAGATATACCTACATGGGGTTGGAGTATCCTATGTTAGGTATAGGCGTCGTCATCGCGTCGGAAAAAAAAAAAAAAACGTCGCTTGCGTAAAACGGTCATGAATGGGAATGTGACGTCATTGGGCCAGATTCAGGAAAGGTTACGCTGGCGGATCGAGTGATCCGCCAGCCTAACTGTGGCTTTGAGCCGGCGTTTCTGTTTTCTGTAACCAGAAAACAAGAAACGCCGGGTTGAAGTTCCGATGCGAGCAGCGTAACTGAGTTTCGCCATCGCATCGTTACTTCAACTTAAAAATGGCGCCGGGGGCGTTCCCGCCGATTTACGCTCAAAAAATATGTTAATGAGCGGAAATCGGCAATTCACGATCGAAATCCGGCGCGACGCAATGACGATACGACGTTTCCGGACGGGATACGCGGCGCATAGATATACCTACATGGGGTTGGAGTATCCTATGTTAGGTATAGGCGTCGTCATCGCGTCGAAAAAAAAAAAAAAAACGTCGCTTGCGTAAAACGGTCATGAATGGGAATGTGACGTCATTGACGTTCATTCACAGATTTTGGAGCATGCGCACGGGGATGTTTTGACACTCACGCATGCGCAGTACGTTGGCGGCGGGATCGCGCGTAGTTAGCATACTACACGCCCCGTACCCGCGACATTTGAATTCCGCCGGCTCATTTGTGATGCGCTGCCGCAACTTTAGGAGCAAGTGCTTCGTGAATGACAGCATTTGCTCCTAAAATTTCGGCAGCGCAACGCAAATCAGAAGCGTTACTCCAGAGCAAAGATGCTCTGGAATACGTGAATCTGGCCCATTGACGTTCATTCACAGATTTTGGAGCATGCGCACGGGGATGTTTTGACACTCGACGCATGCGCAGTACGTTGGCGGCGGGATCGCGCGTAGTTAGCATACTACACGCCCCGTACCCGCGACATTTGAATTCCGCCGGCTCATTTGTGATGCGCTGCCGCAACTTTAGGAGCAAGTGCTTCGTGAATGACAGCACTTGCTCCTAAAATTTCGGCAGCGCAACGCAAATCAGAAGCGTTACTCCAGAGCAAAGATGCTCTGGAATACGTGAATCTGGCCCTATATGAAAGACCATATTATATTGAAAAGCTAACGTACAAATTCTATAATTATCAGCTAACAGCGCTGACCATTTACAGATCCTACATTGCTCATAAATTGTAAAGATGCATGTGAAATTTTGAGTGCATATATAGCCTATATTAGTAAAAATTACGAACCTCACAAAACTCGTACCATGTAAAGGGGAGAGAAAGAGAGTTACACACTGTTTTTACAATAGTGATGGTTTAATAATGGGTGAATGTGCCTAGGCTCAATTCCAAGTCCAATTGTCAAATTCATTGTAAACTCTAGAATTTTAATCCCAACCCTATTCAAGTCAATGTGGGGGTGGGGGGGAAGGGTGGAGGGTAAGACAAAGCTTCTTTAGTGGGGGGAAGGTCCTCCTTTTAATGCAACTTCGAAGGATATATTGGAAAATACCAATCCTTTTAATGACATACTGAAGATTCCTTTAAGCCGTATGTGGTGTTATGGAAGTTTATTGCTCATGAACAATGCCAGTGACATTGTTTGATTGTATCACATAATTTAAATGTGTTTTACTTTTATTTACTTGTATGCTCTTCTTATTGCACACATATTTTTTTTTTTTACCACACTGATTTTTTTTTATTGATTTTTTTTTACATTTAATTAAACATCACAACAAAGTGCACCCAAACCACAGCCCCACATTTCCTGAACCCCTCTACCATCTCTGTATTCCCAATTATTCCCCAAAATATTTTAAAATATACATTTCAAGTATGTGTTTAGTAGAAATTGGCTAACACTAGAACAGTATAGGAGCACCTAATACTGCAGCAAGTTAAAATAACTCTGTAGTGTAGGCATCTACTACCAATTGAGTTGGTGTGGTCTGCAGAACATAAAACAGAAAAATCATTTAGTGCATGCACTTGTGGGTTGCTTTGGAAGGCCCACAGTTTCACAGGGAGACAACAAATAAAAAAATAAAAATACAAAATAGAGTTTTATGTCACAGAAATAAGCCAAAAATATTGTATTAACTCCATGCTCTATATTTAAGCACATTTACTAGGCTGCAGTTTCAGTGGGCGTCAGAAGCTGGGTTTTAATTAAGAAATTACATTTATTATATAATCAGTATATATAATGGAATTTGTCAGAAGAAAAATGCATAACAATATTATTATTATCCACTTCCATATGGGGCCTATTTTGGCACTTCTCTCCTACATGCAAAAATCATAATTTTTTTGCTAGAAAATTACTCAGAACCCCCAAACATTATATATGTATTTTCTTTAGGGAATAAAATGGCAGTGATTGCAACTTTTTATCTCGCATGGTATTTGCGCAATAATTTTTCAAACGCCTTTTTTGGGGGAAAACAAATGTTTTCATGAATAAAAAAAAAACAAAAAAAACAGCAAAGTTAGCCCAATTTTTTTATATAATGTGAAATATGAAGTTACGCCGAGTAAATAGATACCTAACATGTAACGCTTTAAAATTGCGCACACTCATGGAATGGCGCCAGTACTTAAAAATCTCCATAGGTTTCACTTTTTTTTTTTTTACAGGTTACGAGTTTAGAGTTACAGAGGGGGTCTAGTGCTAGAATTGTTGCTGACCCTCTAACGCACGCGTCGATACCTGACATGTGTGGTTTGAACGGCGTTTACATATGTGGGCAGGACTTACGTGTGTGTTCGCTTCTGAGCACGAGCTACCGACTTGATTCACACTTTGAAAGTAGCTTTAGTAGGTTACAGTTAAGGAGTGACAAACCAGGTCGATTTTTTTTCTTTTTAAATTAAAATATCAGTGTATTATTTCACAGAAACATGACAAAAAATATAGTACAGACTCAGTTCTGATTATATAAGCAGCTTTAATAGTCCACGCTTTGAGAGGGAGGGAACAAGGCAATTTTAAAGGGGTTGTAAAGGTTCATTTTTTTTAAACATTTAGAAGGGAAATCGAAGGAAAGGGTAAGTGAACCAACAATGCACTAGCTTAAAGGAACCTATTTATCATCCAAAAAATAAATAAAAGAACCTATTTAGAAAATGAAAAAACAAACCTTTACAACCCCTTTAAGGAAGAAATCAAAACTAGAGTGTATTATCTCACATAAAAAGATATAAATAGTGTACTGAATTCATACACTGTAGGTACTTTTACTAGAACACACTTTGAGGCTCCATTCACACCTAGGCGTTTTAACGCCCGACGCTATTGCAGCCAGAGGGGTGATTTAACATTGTTGTCTATGGAGATGGTTTACATCTCCACGCCGAACGCCGAAACGCTGAACGCCTGAAGCTCAAAACAAGTCCCAGACCCTTTTTTTCAGGCGGCTTCGGCGTTCGGCATAGACAACAACGACTTGTTAAAAAAAAAAGATTAAAATGACGCGTTTTGTCGCGGCAAATCGCGGTACAAAACGCCGAAATTTGTTGTGGCAAATCCCCTACAAAACGCTGTGCTAAGGTGTGTATGCAGCCTAAATGTAAAGACACCAGTCCACTTCTAATTAAAAAAATGCAGAATGTATTGATTTTTCTTAAAACTACAAAAATATTATGGTGACTATGTGTGCAATATATAAACCCTTTTCGATGGGCAATATTTTGGACAGCACCCATACCAGCTAACTTTTGATCAAAAAAATTTATGTTACAGTGTTTTTAGTTGATCGAAGAAAGCCACCAAAATACTGTACTGACTACATTATTCACTTCAGCCCAAGAGCCATTTGAAGTATTTTTTTTTCAGAAATCAGAGACCATGGTGAAAAAAATTATGGTAGTATCATTATTTTATGACACATGAAACAAATACAACTGTTTATCAAATATATATATATATACATAAAATATATATATAAAATTAGTGAAAACAATCGTAATCATTTTTTTTTTTTAAATACAAAAGATTAATTTGCAAGTAAATAAATACTGAACATGTCAAGCCTTTAAACTGCATGTGCCAGTGAAGCCGTGACAAACTTTGGTTCCTAAAATTGTCTATAGGCAACCCTATAAAAGCCCTTACAACTCATCATTAAGACTTACAGCTCGCTTATACCATGATGCTACCTGCGCTGTGGGTATATGGGTATTATGTTTGACCCTCCAGCAGCTGCTTAAATGTGCTTACTACTAATTTGCATCAAATAGTGAAAAAATAAATATATCATAAAGCAGTGCTCTTGTGTGATTATACATTATACAAATCTCATGGGTATAGCAAACCCCCAATTTACTCACTTCAAATGACACAGTTATATAACACGAATGTACAAAATTCAGAGTGTTTAAATACTCAACACATAAAGAATCAAACTGCTTTAACAATAATCAAACTTCTGTGTATTTTGGCATAGTGCTTAAAATATACAACTACTGTGTTCCACTCCAATAAAAAGTTTGTGCTCCAAGTCCTACAACAAGTGTGACACTTCAATCCACCAACAAGCTTCAGTACCATGCCTAATTTAGTGGAAGGATTCACCACTTCTCCAATCCTGAGTACAGGTGATCACTAATCCCAGATATATCCTGGTTTGTGGCTCAAGCAAGGGGATAGAGAAACAGAAAAGCAGATATTGGGCAACAAGTTTATTAAAATGGTCAAAAGTACAAAGAAATACAATTAATATCCAGTGTATGCAGGATTGGCATGGAGTGGTGGAACTTTATGCTAAATTAAAGTGGTTATAAATAGGGTTGAGCGAACCCAAACTGTAAAGTTCAGGTTCGTACCGAACTTTATTTTTTTTTTGACCCGTACCCGAACCCGAACAATTTTCTGAAAGTTCGGGTTCAGGTTCAGAGTTTGGCTATGTAACGGCGCACTGCAGGGCAGCCAATCAGCATTTCTTTTGCTTGTGTGACCTAGAAGCCATCACAGCCATGCCTACTAATGGCATGGCTGTGATTGGCCAGTGCAGCATGTGACCGAGCATGTGACCCAGCCTCTATATAAGCTAGAGGCACACAGCACAGCTTGTCACTCTGCTTTAGCTAGGGTAGGGAAAGGCTGCAGCTGCTCTCAGGGAAAGATTTAGATAGGATGTTCCTGCTTCAGAAATCAAATTACAATACTCAGCGATCGATCTTAGCTACATTAGGGAAAGGTTCCCGATTGTGCTTATAGGGAGAGAATTAGTTAGGAGTCAGTCCTACTTCACAAATCTAATTGCAGCAGCACTGCATATGTTCCTGTCAGATACTCTGCATATTGCCCCAGCAATGCATATGTTCCTGTGAGATACTCTGCATATTACACCAGCACTGCATATGTTCCTGTCAGATACTCTGCATATTGCACCAGCACTGCATATGTTCCTGTCAGATACTCTGCATATTGCACCAGCACTGCATATGTTCCTGTAACATACTCTGCATTACAGTAGGTGACCGTGATATTGTGTCAATCTCGCTCTCTTTTCTCAGCGATATTGACCACCTACGAGCCCCATCACGGGAGCCAGCGCTGAGCTGGCTTGCCGCGATGGAGACAAAGCCGTCATAGAAGCGACGGGGATGTAACTTGGATTCTCGCCAAATCTACACACGGCGTTTGATATGTATCATGAGGGGGAACTCCACGCCAGATTTTTAAATAAAAATCTGGCATGGGTTCCCCCCCAGGGGACATACCAGGCCCTAAGGTCTGCTATGGATTGTAAGGAGAACCCCCCTATGCTGAAAAAAACGGCGTGGGAGTTCCCCCACAATCCATACCAGACCCGTATCCAAAGCACCCCGCCCGGCCGGTCAGGAAAGGAGTGGGGGCTCCCAGCGACTTATATAGGTCTATCTTGTGATGTCACAGTCCCATCATGCTCCGGAACCTACCCACGTGGGTAGGTACCACGTGGGTAGGTACCGGAGCATGATGGGACTGTGACATCACAAGATAGGCCTATATAAGTCGCTGGGAGCCACGCCCGGCATAACAGCGGGAGGAAGCGTCGAGTCAACATCTGGAGAAGAGAAGAAGGCGTCACAGAAGAGCGGACTGGCCGCCGCTAGTAATTGAGCTAACATGAAGATAGCGGCAGCCAGTCCTGAAGAAGAAGGCACCGGAGAGCACCGAGTCAACAGCGGAGAGCGGAGAAGTCCCCCGGACAGTGGGAGAAGACCCCGGAGAGCGGAGAAGACCCCTGGAGAGCGGGAGAAGACCCCAGAGAGCAGGAGAAGACCCCTGCAGAGTGGAGAAGACCCCCGGAGAGCGGAGAAGACCCCTGGAGAGCGGAAGAAAAGGCCCCCCTGGTAAAAGAGCTAAAGAAGAGGGGGTCCCTCCGGAGCTGTCTAATAAAATACTTTAAAAACCCTGTGTTGTTTATTTTGTTTTTACACTTTGCCTCCAGGTGAATGGGTAGGGGTACGATGTACCCCATATTCATTCACCTAGGGTGGGGGGCCGGTATCTGGGGGCCCCCTTATTAAAGGGGGCTTCCAGATTCTGATAAGCCGCCCGCCCGCAGACCCCGACAACCAACGGCCAGGGTTGTTGGCAAGAGGCCCTGTCCTTATCAACTTGGGGACAGGGTGCTCTGGGGTAGGGGGGCCGCAGTGCACCCCCCTGCCCCAGAGCACCTGACCCCCCCCATGTTGAGGGCATGCTGCCTGGTATGGCTCAGGAGGGGGGGGGGGCGCTCGCTCGCCCCCACTTCTTTCCTGACCAGCCAGGCGGCGTGCTTTGGATACGGGTCTGGTATGGATTGTGGGGGAACCCCCACGCCGTTTTTTATTTAAAAATCCGGCGTGGAGTTCCCCCTCATTATACATACCAAACACCGCGTGTAGATTTGGCAGGAATCCAAGTCGGATCCCTGTCGCTACTATGACGCGCTCGCTGGAATGTGCTTTGTCTATTCCAGCGAGTGCGAGATGTCGGTACCCTGTCGCTGAGAATCAGCGCGATGCTGTCGTGCTGGAAACACATTCTCGGTGACAGGTACTGTAGCTACTGTAGGTAAAGGTTCCTGATTGTGCTTATAGGGAGATAATTATATAGGAGTCAGTCCTACTTCACAAATCGAATTGCATTATTGGTATCATTGGCAGGAATAGTGTCCTATCATTTGTGTCAGTGGGAGAAATAGTGCTGCATCATTGTTATCAGTGGGAGGAATAGTGTCCCATCATTGGTATCATTGGCAGGAATAGTGTCCCATCATTTGTGTCAGTGGGAGAAATAGTGCCGCGTCATTGGTATCAGTGGGAGGAATAGTCTCCCATCATTGGTATCATTGGGAGGAATAGTGTCCCATCATTTGTGTCAGTGGGAGAAATAGTGCCACATCATTGGTATCAGTGGGAGGAATAGTCTCCCATCATTGGTATCATTGGGAGGAATAGTGTCCCATCATTTGTGTCAGTGGGAGAATAGTGCCCCATCATTGGTATCATTGGGAGGAATAGTGCCCCATCATTTGTGTCAGTGGGAGAAATAGTGCCCCATCATTGGTATCAGTGGGAGGAATAGTGTCCCATCATTGGGGAAGGTTCCTGTTTGTCAAGATTTGTTTTATTTTTGTATGTATTTTATGTTATTTTAAGTTATTTCCCTATCCACATTTAATTGCAGAGTACTTGTCATGCTCTTATCAACATTTTTCTGCCATTTGCAGTCCTCTAGCCCTTTCCCTTAGTTTTTTAGAGACATTTTAGTAGTCAAAAATTCGGGTCAAGTTCGGCTCCCGAACCCGGACTTTTTTCCAAAGTTCGGCCGAACCCGCCGAACCCGAACATCCAGGTGTTCGCTAAACTCTAGTTATAAACCCTTAAATATAGCCAGCAAAAGGACAATCCTCAGGTCATACACAGAGAGGAGACAAATCCTCTTGCGTAAGTTGTGCCTGTATATCTCTAGTTTTCTTTTCTCTACATCTATTTAACGTGTTAAATTTATAAGCTTGTCTGAGAGTCTTGCTAAAAGGGGACAGAGAGTTAGGCGGCGTACACACGACCGAGGTTTTCGCTGGAAACCAGCGAGAAACTCGCTGGAAGCTGCATTCCAGCGAGAACCTCGGCCGTGTGTACGCTCTTGGCGAGCATCCCGTCGGATGCCGTCGAGCAGAAATAGAGAGCATGTTCTCTATTTGCTCGACGGCCCGCCTGAATGAATGGCTGGTTGCCATTCCCGACGGGCGGGTCGCCGAATCTGACGGCCGGCAGAGAACCTCGACGGGCGGAACGATGTGTTCTGCCCGTCGAGGTTCTCTGCCGTGTGTACGCGGCTTTAAAGGTTACACTCTGCAGATCTCAGTGGAAAGAGGAAAGCTGTGATAGCTGATTGGAGACAAGAAAAATACCCCCACCACACAGCACACAGTAACAGAGCTGAGTCTGTCAATCTGCTGGAGCTCCCTCCCCTGTGACTAATTTTCTCTTGGCGTCAGGAAAAATTGTCAGAAGTGCTTTAGGCCCCTTTCACATGAGCGGACGAACGGTCGTTTACGGACTTGTAATGTGTCCCTATGGGAGCGGATCCATTAGCGGATGATGCATCCGCTAACGTCCGCCTACGATCCGCGTCCGTCTGGATCCGTTTTGCGGACGGAAGAAAACCGTTTCCATCCGACTCCCCATAGGGGAGAGCGGAGGAGAGACAGGGCGGTCCCTGCACAGTGCGGAGACCCCCCCGCTGAGCTGACGGACACACAGAGCTGACCGAAAAACGGACCGCTCCGTGTGTAAGGAGCCTAATGCTGATAGCAGAGGAACAAAGCACGCAGCAGACAGAAATGACATGTAGTGCTTTTAATTGAGACACGTACACACTATAGAGAGATATGCTTTGTTCTATTTCATGTCTGGGGTTTACAACCACATTAGGCATTTTTATGGCTCATTAGTTCATTACCAGGGGACACTGATTTTTGGTGAGTGCATATGTAGCACTACCCCTTCAGGAGCCGCTGGATAGATTTGGGATGGCGTGTTAGCTTTGTGATGTATCTAGGGATATGATGATGACATGATGATGTGATGTGAGCAATGATGGAATGTCCAAACAGCAGGGTGTCGTTTTCTGTGCTTTTATTCTATTGCCAAATACGGCAAACGATTAACTTGAAGTAGACAGAGAAAGAATGGTGAAAGGAGATTTGCAGATTCAGGCCTTAACTTCTTAAGGACTGCCTACTGTACATTTACGTCAGCAGAATGGCACGGCTGGGCACATCAACGTATATATACGTTGGTTCTAGTACCCAGCCGTGGGTCACGGGCGCGTGCCCGCGGCGTGCTCCCGTGACCCGGTCCGAAGCTCCAGGACCGGGTCCGCGGGAGTGCGGCGATCGGTCCCCGGAGCTGAAGAACGGGGAGAGCCGTGTGTAAACACGGCTTCCCCGTGCTTCACTGTGGCCGCAGCATCGCTCGCGTCATCCCTGTTATAGGGGGACGTGATCGATGACGTCACACCTACAGCCACACCCCCCTACAGTTGTAAACACACACAGGGAACACACAAATCCTACAGCGCCCCCTTGTGGTTAACTCCCAAACTGCAACTGTCATTTTCACAGTAAACAATTTAAATGCATTTTTTGCTGTAAAAATTACAATTGTCCCAAAAATGTGTCAAAATTGTCCGAAGTGTCCGCCATAATAATGCAGTCACGAAAAAAATCGCTGATCGCCGCTATTAGTAGTAAAAAATAAAATAAAAATAAAAATGCAATAAAACTATCCCTTATTTTGTAAACGCTATAAATTTTGCGAAAACCAACCGATAAACGCTTATTGCGATTTTTTATTACCAAAAATAGGTAGAAGAATACGTATCGGCCTAAACTGAGGAAAAAAAAAATATATATTTTATATTATATCGCAAAAAGGGGCAAGGTCCTTTACCTGCATTTTGGTCCGGGTCTTAAGTGGTTAACCATGTAGAAGCAGTCCTGCTTCAACGATACCTTTGCTTCGTCGCCACTCCAGCCGGAGTGGGTATAGTGTACCTGGACAGTCTCTCTCACAGAACTGGCAGCCAGGGTATCACTCGGAACCTTGAGAAGGAAAACAAGTCTCTGCTACAGACTTGGCTCAAATGAAAGTAGGAGTGGAACCTCTGCCACCGGCACCTGCTCTGGAACACAGATAAATGGAGCACATCCTTCTCAATAAAGTAGTTGCCTGAATCTCCCTCAGGTAGTTCTTGGTTTCGGTCACCGACTGACAGGTTGCCATAAGACAAACTCTCAGTGTCCGGTCACCTTGATCTCCGATGGCTTGTCTAGGCCCTATTGGATTGCCTGCCTCCGGACTTTCCTCAGACTGACTCCCCACGAACAGCACAACTCGCTTGGGATCTTCTCTCAAAAGATGGGGGACCCAATAAGTCACTGGGTCCCATCACCGATTCAGTTGCTCCGGGCCAACGTGGTCCTGGAACCAAAGACAACGCGTAGCACGTCTGCCCCGGCCTGGTAGGCCATATCGCCGGGGCCCGTGATGTGCGCACACCCTAAAAGTGGGTGCCGCTATCGGTTCCACAGTTAATCTCACGAGAATTTAGGGACTTCTACAATACATTGTATAATCTACCCACTACCCCTCTAAATGCCGGGACAGATCCTTCCAGGGAATACTTGAACTCCTCGGCTATGCCGACTTTACCCCCGGACGTTAGGAACCTACTTGAGGAACCTATCACCCTAGCAGAACTACAACTTGCTGTGGGCAGCACCAAACAGGGGAAAGCCCTGGGCCCAGATGGGTTAACCGTGGCGTATTACAAAGCACTCTTCCCATCCCTGAGCCCCCATCTGATCTCTCTATTTAACAACCTTGGTACAGGGACGAGACTACACGGATCAACGTTACAAGCACAGATAGCGGTAATCCATAAAGAGGGGAAAGACCCGAGTCACTGTGGGAGTTACCGCCCTATCTCGCTGCTGAATGTCGATCTTAAAATCCTTACTAAGATCCTCGCGACCAGAATTCAAAGCCACTTACCGAGCCTGATCCACTTGGACCAGGTCGGGTTTATCCCCACCAGAGAAGCGAGGGACAACACTGCTAAGGTGCTGAACCTCGTCCATGCAGTGAACACTACAAAAACCCCCTGCATCTTTGTGAGTACTGACGCTGAAAAGGCGTTCGATCGGGTTAGCTGGAAGTTTATGTTCGATACGCTGAAACACATTGGGCTAGGTCATAAAATCCTGAATTGGATAACAGCGACCTACACAGATCCATCTGCCAGAGTCAGAGCCAACGGTGTACTGTCGGAACCTTTTCCGATTAAAAACGGGACGCGCCAGGGGTGCCCTTTGTCACCCCTGCTGTTTGCACTTACTCTTGAACCCTTTCTGTGTCACGTACGAACAAACTCGGCCATTACGGGGATTAGGGTGGGAGATGCAGAACATAAAGTCTCTGCCTATGCGGATGACTTACTCTTCCCCCTGACAGACCCGGAAACATCCCTCCCCGGTCTGTTGAAAGAATTCGAGATCTATGGACAACTATCCAACCTTAAAATAAATATGAGCAAATCGGTAGCAATGGGGGTGGGAATCCCGAGCCCGAATCTGGAATGCCTACGCAGCAGCACTAGTCTGCGGTGGACGGATACAGCCCTAGACTATCTTGGTACGCGCATCCCCCGACCCTCTCCCAAACTTTTAGACTTAACTTCCCACCGCTCCTGAACGAGGTCCAGAAGTTATTGGACCACTGGACCACCGGTCTCCACTCTTGGTTCGGCAGGTGCAACATACTGAAGATGTCCATACTGCCGAAATTTATATACCTTTTCCAAGCCCTCCCCATTCATATACCAGCAATCTTCTTTAAACAGGTTCAGACCATGTTTAAGACCTTTTTGTGGGCTGGGAAACATCCTCGAATACGCAGATCAGTACTGTCCCTGCCCAAGAGTCATGGGGGAATGGCCATGCCCGATGTCCGGGCGTATTATCACGCTGCCCATTTAAACCGCCTTCTTGACTGGTGCCGACATAGTGACACCAAACTGTGGCCCCACCTGGAACAGGCCCAGAGTGAGATCCCGCTACAAAGGGCACCGTGGTGCCCGTTAGCACTGCACAGATCAATGCGACTTCATCCCCTGATAGGAAATACACTCAAGGTCTGCGCTAGGCTACTCTCACAAGCAAAGCTAACAACGGGAACCTCGCCGTTGTATCCAATACTGGGCAACCCGCAATTTGAACCAGGAATACAAGACACGCGATTTCGAACTCTGAGAGACTCAGGCACTTTCCAGGCCTCCCACTTTAGTGCGGCGGGTCGATGGAGGAAGCTCGCGGACCTGATGAACCCAAGTGGTATTTACCACTTGGACTTCCTGAGTGCCAATCAACTCAGTCACTTCTTACACACCATGCCACCCCCCCCTGCAGGCACTCATTCCCTAAATGCCCTGGAGGAACTATGCTCGGGCACGGAACCGGTACCACACGCCCTATCCATTTTATACAATATACTTGTCACACCACCGGAGGGATATCGTACCCTGTGCATTGATAAATGGGAACAAGACCTACACTGCACGTTCTCTGCCAAGAAAAGACAACAAATATTGACATTCACCCACAAGTCCTCCATCTGTACGAAAGTCCAAGAGACAAATTATAAAATTATGACACGCTGGTACCGTACACCGACCTTGCTTAGCAAGCTGTTCCGAACAACTTCGGACTTGTGCTGGCGCTGCCAGACTGAGAGGGGCACGTTACTCCATATCTTCTGGTCCTGCCCACGACTAAAGCCCTTCTGGACGGAGGTCAGGAGGATATCCCAAAAATTTACAGACAGACAACTTCCCGACGACCCAGCCTTCCTGCTGTTACATGCCAATGACATCCCCACACGCGTGTATAAGAAGTCTATTATTAGACACCTTCTTGATGCCGCTAAGGCCTGTATCCCCATTCGCTGGAAATCCTCAGAACCACCGACCATAGCGATGTGGCTACGGAAGGTAGATGACATAAATAAAATGGAAGACCTGATTCTCTCGAGCCAAGACAGACAGGAAACTCATATACAAACATGGCGACTGTGGAACATATACACCTACTCCGATGAAGGACAAAATCTTAGAGACCCGACCAGATCCCAAGAACCTACCCCCTCTGCCCCTGTTGGCCTGGGAGCCGACTTAACAGACCAAGCACAACGTGGACAGGACCTTTAGACATATGGATCCATGCTCGCGAGTGCCCCCCCCTTCCCCTTATGTCCCCCCCGATTGGGACCTCTCCCCACGGGGTGACTCCATTATCTGACCTCTCAGGCTGTGCCTGGGAAGCTCCCTCTATCTTCTGTCATTTCCCTTCCTTCGCTCTTACTGTTTCTCAGAATATTAGGAAAAGGTGAGCAGATCTGCGGATCCCTGGTTGCAGGTCACATCCCTTAGGCTACTGAATCTAGCCTCTGTAATGTTTGCAGTGTAGTACCTGTATGGGGCTGTTGCTTCCAGCTATGAGATGACCTATTTGTTCTTAGTAACAATATATATATCATTTAACTTTGTTTGTATATGCATCTCTGGATAACACTGTTTTTGAATATGGCTGTGATCCGTGTGAAATGCTCTTTGTTGTGTGAAAATAAAAAATGTTGAAAAAAAAAAAGTGGGTACCGCACCCGGATCCAACCTTGAACTCCTCCGCCCAACATGGCGCCTAACTAGAAATACCCTCCCCCAGCATGCCCAGCGAGGAAAAAAAAAACCCTGATTGGCTGCTGGCAAGAAGGTGCTCTGGCCTGGACTCCACTGCCGCCACCTGTCTCCCTGGGGTGGAAAAAGCACCCCAGGAACACAGAATGAACTGACAGCACAGCCCAGCTAGACAGAAAGTCAAATTTACAGAATTCACATAGATGAGAGCTACATAACTCTCTCATCCCCCTCCAAATTTAAGATAGCACCTGAACTGAAAGTACACAGGCGCTACACATATATATGCGGAGCACTGGAGATCCAGGTATGTGTGTGTATGTGGGGTCAAGGGGGCTTTAACTTTTTGGTCACTTAATATGATACAATATATACTTTTATAACTTTATTCTTGTCACATGGGGGACCAAAGTTTCCCTATGTTAGTATATAGGTTGTGACAGGTTCTCTTTATTGAGAATTCAGAGGTCTATTGGAAGTCTTCCCTTTATTCCAATGCAGCTAATGAAGCACAGGTCGTGCTCCAATAACTGCTACCCTAACGAGTGCTACTCAGGAAATTACAGCTTTGAACCAGGGAGTGACTTAATGTGGTTGTAAACCTCAGACATGAACTATGAACAAAGCATATCAGTCTATAGTTTGTACTTATTTCAACTAAGAACACTTCTTTCCTCTGCTATTAGCATGAATGACTTGTGATAAGTTTTCTTGACACCAAGAGAGAAAAGAGAGAAAAGATTGACAGCCTCAACTCTGTTAGGCGGCGTACGCGAGAACCTCGCTGGAAGCTGCATTCCAGCGAGGACCTCGGCCGTGTGTACACTCTCGGCGAGCTTCCCGTCGGGAAGCCCGTCGAGCAGAAATAGAGAGCACGCTCTCTATTTGCTCGACGGCCCGCCTGGATGAATGGCTGGTTGCCATTCCCGACGGACGGGTCGCCTGATTTCGACGGCCGGCAGGGAACCTCGACGGGCGGAACGATGTGTTCTGCCCGTCAAGGTTCTCTGCCGTGTGTACGCGGCTTTACTGTGTAGTGTGTGAAGGTGGTTTCCCTCCAATCAGCTCTCAGAGCTCTCCTCACCGAGTTATGCAAAGTGCGACTTCAGCTTTTCACCCCCTTTTTTCTGAATACTCAGTCAATCTTAAAAATTCTGGATTTGAAAGGATGTAGAAAAAAGAAGACTGCAGATAAACAGATACAATGTATGTAGGAAGATCTGTTTCATCTCTGTGTATCACCTGAGGCCAGACACTTCACTGGGTATATGTAAGGGATCCCAACCACTTTAATACACATCACTTTCTGGTTTATTTACTGGAGGGAGGATCAGAAAATACATTTCCACTATGATTTATATCTGCTTGCATCACTTGCATCTGAAAGCCAACATTCAGCTTAACAAGAGTACATACCCCTGTGTTTAAAAGCCCTTGATACCAGCACAGTTTTACTGGGACTCAAGATGTGAAAATAAATGTTTAGTTAAGCCCACTGGAATCACAAGCCCAAACAATCATGAAGAAAATCCTCTGAGGCCGCGTACACACATCCGAGAACCTCGTCGGGCTAAACCCATCGTTCCACCCGACGAGGTTCCTCGATGAGTGGTCGAAAAGGTCGTCATTAAACAACGAGGAAAAAGAGAGCATGCTCTATATTTTGGCTCGATAAGCTTCCCGGCGGGACACTCGTCGATAGTGTACACACGACCGAGAACCTCGGCAGAATACGTCTCCCAGCGAGCTTCTCGCTGGATTCTGCCGAGAAGCTTCGGTCGTGTGTACGGGGCTTCACATAAACTTTATCTCTTTAATCTTTTTCCTCCAGATCCTGCAGATCACACTTCCTATGTACTAGAGGGGAGTGGGGCATCATTATGGATGGCCTAGTGTTGAAGCATATGTCCAGAAAAGATGATTGCAGGGGAATATGAACATGTGTAGGATCCACACTATGCACTATTGATAGAGACAGGTACACATTATATGAGGATAGTATTTGTGTATTTTATATTTCTAAATTGAATTACCACCTAAGCACTTTCACTAGGCCATTTTTGATCAGGAGGGAGAGACCCCAGTTACCCTTTAAATGAAAAAATCTGCATTAAAGTGTATTTAAAGTGATTGTAAAGGTTTTTTTAATTAAAAAAAAAGTTTTACATACCTGTTCTGTGCAGTGATCTTGCACAGAGCGTCCCTAAACCTCCTACTCTGTGGTCCCCTGCTGATGCTTCTGTCTCCTCTAGCCTTCCAAATGCCCCCAGAGCAAGCCACTTTTTATGGGGGCACGCTTACTGGCTCTATTCCAAGCTAGACCCCACACCCTGCTTCTTTGTCACAGGCTTTAACTGACAGAAGTGCTGGATGGTGACTAGGCTCAGGTAAGTGTTAGGGAGAGGGGCTTGGGGAAGAAGCATTTAAAAGATTGCATTTAGTTGAAAAAAATTAACTTTTACCTTTACAACCCATTTAATTCAGTAAAAAAGCACACAAACTATTGTAGCCTGAGCTAGGCCCCATTATTAGCAGAACACCCACCATCACAAAATAAACAATAATGCTTAATTATCTTGCTTGAGAAAGCATGCAAAATATTTTTGTGCCTACATGTGTGTATTAAATGACTTGTACTAGGCCCCAATTTAAACATGACATTTTAAATCAAGAAATTATATGCACTAACATTAGAATTTTTTGCAAAAAAATCACCACAAAAAATGTTGTGGGCTAGATTTACGTAGCCCGCCGTAACTTTGTGTGGGTGTAGCGTATCTTGTTTACGCTACACCGCCGTAAATTAGCGAGGCAAGTGCTGTATTCACCAAGCTAAGTTATGGCGGCGTAGCATAAAAGGGCTGGCGTAAGCCCGGGTAATTCAAATGTGGATGAGGTGGGCGTGTTTTATGGAAATGTGTTGTTAAGATACGACGGCGTAATACAATTACGCCGCTCGCATCTTAGCTCAAACCCGGCGTATCTTGTTTTCTGAATACAGAAAATAGATACGCCGGCGCAGTTTAGAATTTAGGCGGCGTATCTCGAGATACGCCATCGTAACTAATGCTGAATCTGGCCCTGTATGTCTACATGCACAGTACTAAACTAATTGTGCTAGCTCCCAATTTGAGCAGGACCACTCAAAGCCAATTTCAAATCTAGAAATCAACATTAACAAAAGATTGTAATGACTACATGTGCCTACAATGTGCTGTATTAAATGATTTGCTTAGACTCCAAATTAAACAAGACCCCCAACTTTTGAAATTTTGAAAATAAATTTAAAGTGTGATTTACTTGCAGAAAAAGTTTCCAAATTGTAGTGCCCACGTGTGCAAAATGAAATCATTTGCTTTAGGTCCCAATTTGAAAAGAAACCCAATACAGTATTCCTTTTTAAAACTAGAAATCAACATTAGTGTTAATTAGTGTAAACAACTTTAGTGCCTACATGTGCAGTATTAGATTATTTTAACTGAGGTCACATTTGAACAGGACTTCCAACAGTCATTTCCAAATCTAGAAATAAACATTACAGTGCAATTTATTTGCAGAAAAAAGATTGCTGTGCCTATGTGTTTTAAATAACTTGCACTAGGTCCCAATTTGAACAGGACGAGCAACAGCCATTTTAAATCAAGTACAAAATCAAGTACAAAAAACATTACAGTGTTTGGTTATTTGCAGAGAAAAAAACATCCCCCAAAACATCCCCAAAAATATTGTGCATAGAATTTGATTATTTGCAATTTGAAAAGGATCCCTAACAGCTATTTTTAAATCTAGAAATGTACATTATAGTGTTATTTATTCACAGAACAAAGCCTCCAACTGTATTAATTAATTTTTGCACTATCCTCCAAATGAAACAGCACTCCCAACAATTTTTAAAATGGTTCTGCTAGATCTGTGATTGCATTCACATGTGCTGATGTCTCCTGTGCTTACCTATGAGCGTCACCTTCTCCACTGTGGATTTATAGCCTTTTCCCTTCTATCACTTCCTGGCCTGCCGTCCAGTCCACTTCCCTATAAAGCTGGCCATACTTTATACAATTTTCTTATTCAATTTCCTTTAAGCCTCGTACACACGATCGGACATCAAAAAAACTTTCCCTTGGATTTTTGTCCGAAGGGAGTTGTCCGGTCACACCCATAGCATACACACGCTCTGACTTTTTCGGCAACAAACACGAACGTAGTGACGTTTCAACGTAGTGACGAGGGTTTAAAAGAGGAAGTTCAATTCTCAGGCATCACCCTTTGGGCTCCTTCTGCTAATCGAGAGTTAGTAGAGGTTTCGTTTGTGTGCATTCGCGATTTTCAGTTTCGTGCAATTTTGTTTGTTTCTGAATGTCCGTTCGTCAAGCAGAAAAGTTGCGCAATGGGGTTGTGCTAACTTGACCCACAAAAAAATATAGAAATATGTTTGATTCATATAACCAAAATACACTATTTCAAAGTAAAGACATTTGTTTTTACTCCGTCAGTATCACATTATAAAGAAGAGAATGTGTGCTGCTTTTCTTGATTTCAGAACTTGCCGCGTCACGAATGTGCTCTTTCAAATACAAACGCTAGTTTTACCAGACAGAACGCTTCCAGCTGGTCTTTGCTTCTGAGCATGCGCGTTTGTACTTTGTACAAAAGTCTGATTGCTTGCTGTACACACGTCGGACTAGGCACCATCGGACTCTTGTTGACATAAAGTTTGTTTGTTTGCAGACCGAAATTTTTGTCCGATGAAACCCGAAATAGTTTGTCCGATGGAGCGTACACACGGTCAGACTATTTTGAAAACTTGCTAATTTTGAAGTTTGTTGGCAAAAAGTCAGACCGTGTGTTCGGGCCTATAGATTTACCTTCAACTATGTAGTGCAGGGACCTGTCTGATTGCATACAAATTGAAAGTGTTTAGTAGATATGTGCATTCCCGTTCGTACGAATGTTATTTTCGTACGAAAATGTTCATTTTCGTACCCGCGGGATAATGTGTACATACGAAAACGGTAAAGCACCAAAATACGAAAACGACGGGATAACGGATGAGCCGCATAACGAACGACCGCAAATACGAACGAACGATCCGACGGGAAAAAACGACAAAACGAAAATGGCAAAATAATGAAAATTAAATCTGTATCAAGAGGTTTGCATTGTGTATTTTGTTTAAATCTGTTTTGTGTTCGTTTTCAGTTGTATGTTCATTGTTCAATGACATCTATAACAAAAGAATTTCATTATGTATATTGAATGAATTCTTTTTTCTTTTTTCTGTGTATTCAAAATACTGAATGCAATTTTTTTGTTATAGGTGTCATATCAACATACGAAAATAACAAAAGAAACAGGTTCAAATGCAAACCTACTGTTTATGGGTTTTTTAATGGCCAGAGAGTTATGCCGCGTACACACGATCACTTTTTGCGATGAAAAAAAACGACGTTTTTCAAACTTCATTTTCCAAAACGACGTTGCGTACACACCATCGTTTTTCCCAAAAAGTCTAGCAAAGCGCCGTGACGTCCATCACGTACGACGGAACTATAAAGGGTCATTTCCATGCGGAAGACGGCCTCTTTTGCTGATATTGTGTTGCTGCGTGTTAGTAAAAGTTTGGTGAGAGACGATTCGCGCTTTTCAGTCTTCGTGCTTTAATATCGTTTACTGTCGTACAGTTTGTGCTTTTGGGGTCGTATTTGTGATACAGTGCTTGTTTTCCAATCGTATCTGTTTTGGCAGTGCGTTCTTGTCTACACGTTCCTGTTTTGCAGGTCCGTTCTTCAAAGGCATTTCTGTACTTCAGAGCGGTGTTTTAGTGCGATCTGATTTGACGACCGTTTTCTAGCCATGTTGCGGGTACGTTCTCGTCGCCGAGATCGTGCTGTGCTTCTTGTTGGGATGTGTGCTGCATCCCGGCTCCGGTCCTTGAGGAGGGCGAGAAGGACTTTGTGGGCCAAGGACTGGTTTCTTCGCAGGGACCAGTTCTCTCATATGCCTCTGCTGCGGGAGATCCGAGAAAATAACCCTGATGATTTCAGGAATTTTCTTCGGATGTCTGACCCCGTATTTCAGCAGCTTTTGGCTTCGGTGTCGCCTTATATCACCAGGCAGGACACCGTTATGCGGGAAGCCATCACTGCTGAGCAGCGGCTAGTTGCCACCTTGCGGTACCTGGCAACAGGGAGAAGTCTGCAGGACTTGAAGTTCTCGACGGGCATCTCCCCCCAGGCTCTGGGCCTCATAATTCCCCAGACCTGTTCTGCCATCATTCATGTTCTGCAGGAGGACTATATTAAGGTAAGTGGTGGCCTTTAAAGGCACAAACTATGTTTTATTTAGGCTTTTGTATTTGTTTCAATTTGTTTGGTTTTAAACAGTCCCTAATTAACCTGTTTGTGATCTGCTGGTAATGTTCCCTTTCATCTCCATGCATGCTGTATTCATTTTATATTTGCTCCTACATGCATCTTTTGTTTTGCCAACCTGTCCAGGTTTTTTTTTTTTTTTTTGTGTCCCAAACCCACCTAGCCTAGTCCCCCTATATTTTGTCCTATATTGTAGTGCTGTCTATAGAAGTCCCTATATCCCCCTATATGTTGTCCTATATTGTAGTGCACGCACAACCCCCCCCCTCTTTTTTTTGTAATTGTATAAATTAACATTTTTTTAGTATTTAATTTTTTTTAGAGGTCTCAAACTCATTTTGGGCCTCCACTCCCCTTATTTTTTGTAGGATTGTGACCATCAGAGGGTGTGATTAATCTGCTTTAGTGATCTCTTCTTATTTTTCCTATTTTTAACCACTTCCCTACGGCCGTACGACTATATGCGGCCGCAGGGTGGTTCTAAATCTCTGGGCTGCCGTTTTTTCACGGCAGCCTCTTTCTGTGTTCCCAGCGTGCGCTCCAGAGCACGCAGCGGGGAACTTGTGTACTGGCCGTGTCCCTTGGACACAGCCAATCACAGCTCGCCGCGAACGGCCAATCAGAGTGGCCGTTTGCAATGCGATCTGTGCAGCCAATGAGAGATGATCTCATATGTAAACATATGAGATCATTTCTCATTGCCGGCTCTCACAATGACAGCGTCCTGTCACTGGAGAGAGCAGACCGATCAGTGTTCCTTATACATGGGGACACAGATCGGTCACCCCCCCCTCCCCCCACAGTTAGAACACAATGCAGGATACACATTAACCCCTTCCTCACCCCCTAGTGTTAACCCCTTCCCTGCCAGTCACATTTATACAGTAATTAGTGCATATTTATAGCACTGATTGCAGTATAAATGTGAATGGTGCCAAAAAGGTGTCAAAAGTGTCCGATGTGTCCGCCATGTTGTCGCAGTCGCAATAAAATTCGCAGATCGCCACCATTACTAGTAAAAAAATAAATAACAAATAATAATTCTGTCCCTTATTTTGTAGGTGCTATAGCTTTTGCACAAACCAGTCGCTTATTGCGATTTTTTTTGATTTTTTTTTTTTTTTAACCAAAAATATGTAGAAGAATACGTATCGCCCTAAAATGAATTTTTTATTTTATAGCAACAAGTAAAAAATATTGTTTTTTTTTTCAAAATAGTCGTCGTTTTTTGTTTATAGCGCAAAAAATATAAATCGCAGGGGTGACCAAATACCAGCCAAAAGAAAGCTCTATTTGTGGGGAAAAAAGGACGCCAATTTTGTTTGGGAGCCATATCGCACGACCGCGCAATTGTCAGTTAAAGCGACGCAGTGCCGCAAGCTGAAATTTCACATGGTCAGGAAGGGGGTTTACATGCCCAGTAAGGAAGTGGTTAATAATACTTCAAATTAATGTTTGTTTTTTTGGTATCAAAAAATGTTTTGGGATGTTCTTTTAGGAATGTTTGTTTGATATTTTTTTATTTTTTTGGTATCTACAGTTCCCCACCACGCCACAGGAATGGCAGACTGTGGCAGCGGACTTCTCCCGGCGATGGAATTTTCCAAACTGCGGAGGAGCTATTGACGGCAAGCACGTCCGCATCGTGCCACCACCCCATAGTGGATCCCATTATTTCAATTACAAGGGGTTCCACAGTGTTGTTCTGATGGCGGTGGTGTCTGCCAATTACGAGTTCTTGTATCTTGATGTTGGGAAAAATGGGCGGATGTCGGACGGTGGTGTCTTTGCCGAGACGGAGTTCGCCCAACGGCTTCTTTCCGAGGACCTGGGATTGCCGCCTGCGGAGGATAATGAAGAGGGTCTGCCCTTCGTTTTTGTTGCAGATGAGGCTTTCGCCTTGGGTCCTCACCTCATGAGGCCATTTCCCCAACGCGCCCTCACCCCTGAGAGGAGGGTGTTTAATTACAGGCTGGCCAGAGCCAGACGTGTGGTGGAAAATGCCTTTGGCATCATGGCCAGCCGTTTCCGGCTATTTCTTACTGCCATAAACATGGCCGAATACAAGTTGAATTATATAATTACATGCTGCTGCATTTTACACAACTATTTAAAAAAACATTCTTCTTCTTACCTAACCCTTTTGCCTGATGACCCTGTTGACATTCCAGAGGCAGCTCGTGACGCTGCCCATCCCCAATTGGCCCCCCGAAACGCACGTGCTGTGCGTCAGGCATATGTGGACTACTTTATGGGTAGGGGGGCCATTCCAATGCCAGATCTTGGCTGAATAATTAAATTTATTTTTTGCCTGAAACAGTCTTTTCTTTGTTCTTTAATTAATTTATAAGGTTTGTGTTTTTATTTTATCTCCTAGGTCAGTGATGGCGACCTTGTCACCCCAGATGTTTTGGAACTACATTTCCCATGATGCTCATGCATTCTGCAGTATAGTGGAGCATCAAGGGAAATGTAGTTTCAAAACATCTGGAGTGCCAAGGTTCGCCATCACGGTCCTAGGTTATCATAGTGCCATGTGTTTGTGATGGACTGAAATAACTATCCCTCATTGTTTAATGTTCTCAGCATACATTTTTTTTAGGTATTTTCTAGGGTTGTCCCGATACCACTTTTTTAGGACCGAGTACAAGTACGGATACTTTTTTTCAAGTAGTCGCCGATCCCGAATACCGATACTTTTTTTTTAAATGTGTCCCCAAATGCAGCCATGTCCCCCACATATGCAGCCATGTATGTCCCCCATATTGCAGCGATGCGTCCCTCATACCTTTTTAGATATGCTGATGCCGCCTCTGCCGCATACCGCCGTATCCCCCTGCACAATCGCGTAGCGCAGGGGTCTCCAAACTATGGCCCTCCAGTTGTTCAGGAACTACAATTCCCATAATGCTTAGTCATGTCTGTGAATGTCAGAGTTTTACAATGCCTCATGGGAAATGTAGTTCCGAAACAGCTGGAGGGCCGTAGTTTGGAGATCCTTGGCGTAGCGCATTACAAGCTTTCATTCTAAAAACTTGTAAATGGCCGCGCTTCGTGTTTTAAAACTCCCCTTCTCCGGATGGAGGGATCCGTCCAATCCGGAGAGGGGGAGTGTCAATACACGGCCATTTACAAGTATTCAGAATGAATGCTTGTAATGTAAGCTATGCGATTGTGCAGGGGGATAAGGCGGTATGCGGCGGCGTCAGCATATCTAAAAAGGTATGAGGGACGCATCGCTGCAATATGGGGGGGGAAGTATTCTATTTAGGTATCGGGGGTATTTGCGGGAGTACAAGTACTCCCGCAAATACTCGGCATCGGTATCGGGACAACCCTAGTATTTTCTATTAATCATTGAGCTTAAATAACAAGACACATATTTTACTGTAAATTTTTTATTTTTTGCATCTTGAAAAACATAACTTTTTGACATAAAATTTTTTAAAAACATTTTTTTTAGTTACAAAACAAATATATATTTTTTGTTTTTGTTTTTTTTTATAACATTCCAAAAATAAAATCACTTTTTTTTTTTTTTTTTTAAATTATTAAAAAAATAAAATCACTTTTTTTTTTATATTTATTTTTTTACATTATTCAAAATCTAAAATCACATTTTTTTTTTTTTCATTATTCAAAAAATAAAATCACTTTTTTTTTTTTACATTCAAAAACTAAAATCACTTTTTTTTTTTTTTTTTTTTTTTTTACATTATTCAAAAAATAAAATCACATTTTTTTTTTTTATTATAAACCAAACCTTTTTTCTATTACAAAATAAACACTAAATAAATCAAAACCTACCCAAATAATCTATTAAATTTTTAATTTGTGTCTCCAGCCCTTTTGATTTTTCTACCACTTCTCGTGCAGTGTCCTGGATGTCCTCTAGTTGTTCCCTGAAGGACCATATTTCGGACAGCACAAATTTGGCAGTATCCCTGTCCATTGTCGCTGCACGACTTGCTCCTGAAATGTGGGAACAAAAAAGGTATTAAAATTCGGAAAACCTACATGTAGATCATGGGTCTTCAAACTACGGCCCTCCAGTTGTTCAGGAACTACAATTCCCATCATGCCTAGTCATGTCTGTGAATGTCAGTGTGTTACAATGAATGCCTCATGGGATGTGTAGTTCCACAACAGCTGGAGGGCCGTAGTTTGAGGATCCCTGATCTAGATTACCTGGGTATGAGTGTTGTGTAGGAAATTTACTGGATGTGGTGGCAGCGTCATCATCCCTCGGGGGTGGGGCTTCGGAAGTTCCAACCTGCCTTGCTGCTTCACTGCGCCCTACGAGATTGAAGATAGGGAAAAAAGAAAGGTAAAAGATTATAAAGAGATATGAGTGAGAACTAAAAATACAAGTACAGAGTATATAAACATGTGCAGAATCCACTGCTGAGCAGACTCTCCTTTTTCTGTTTATTGGTCATATTTACTAAGCTTTTCACATCGACTTTAATTTAGGTACAAATCTACATTACAAAAGATCACAAGTGAAGTCACATTACAACAAAAATGGCAAGATTCCTGTTTGGGGACACATGAATTGGTCGTAGGAGTCGTCGTTTGTTCAAATAATAACAAATACAAAGACGTTTTTTGGGAATGATATAGTGTTTATACACTCCTTTTTGTCCATGCGAACTAGGCGCATGATGATATTTAGCACGAAGATTGTCGTTTAGTAGGTCGAAAAACAACGTATAAACGACGACTTCTCCGACCACTTTTTGTGCCCACAAACAGATACAGTACAACCTGAAATTAAAATCACATGGCACAATTAACAAACACCACAAATGTGTCAAAAAATAAAAAAAACTTACTTTTTCCCCGAATCAGCCTCTTGATATGCTGGAGTTGTTCAGGCTCTCTGTTTTTGAGGTCTGACCACCTCTTTCTCAATTGTTCTCGAGTCCTGCGTTGGCCAAATTTTTGATGCAGCCTCCTGATCACCTTCTCCATGATGTCGGCCTTCACCCTGTTTGGATGCAGGTAAGGGCCATGCTTCCCGTCATAATCCTCCCTTTGTAAGATGGTGACCATCTCCACCATCTCTTGGAAGGCCATGTTTGAGGCCTTGTACCTCCGCCGGGATCGTCCGGTTGGCTGGGCCTGGCCTGCCTGATGGCTTGAGCTTGCCATGTTTCTCTCCATCTTGTTCTTGCCTAAAACACACCCACAAAGAAAGATCGAGAAAGGGGCGTGGAAAAGACGAGACCGAACGTCAGGGGCGGGATCTCGTGCATCGCGTCACACGTTCGCGCCGTTTAAAGGGATCCACGCCATTGCAAGCGCCGTTCACAACCTGCGGAACAAGGCGGAAGAGACGATCGGATCATAAGACGGTATGTATCTGGATTATGGACATTACAAATATTAGGGAACAGTGGATTATTGTGTGGGCTAGAAGATATGGGGGGTTCATTGCAAGCGCCGTTCACAACCTGCGGAACAAGGCGGAAGAGACGATCGGATCATAAGACGGTATGTATCTGGATTATGGACATTACAAATATTAGGGAACAGTGGATGATTGTGTGGGCTAGAAGATATGGGGGGTGATTTACTTAAAGGAAAAGACACTTTGCACTACAAGTGCACTTGTAAATGCAGTCGCTGGACATCTTGAGGAGGACATGCAAGGATAAATTTAGAAATAGCATTTTAGCATGCACATCATTGTCTGATACAATCAGCAGAGCTTCCCCTCATTTCTGATCTACCCCTCTCAGATTTATACAACGATTGCACTTCCAAGTGCACTTTCAGTGCAATTGAAGTGCAGAGTGTATTTTCCTTTCATAAATAACCCCCATGGTGTTTAAAAGCTAATTAGTAGTAGTGGCTTGACTGACACTAGGCTTTGTTTTTTGTTTTGTACATGCAGAACTAATGGAGGCCTTTAAGGATCCGGAATTTCTGACAGAATTTATCCAGAGATGGAAGGAACATCCAGTTCTCTGGCAATCCAAAAGCAAAATTAATAAAAACAAAGATGCCCGGAAGAAAGCAAAGGAGGCCCTGCTTGAATATGTAAAAACAAGGGTCCCCAACGCTACATTGGAGACTGTTAAGGCTAAAATCAATTCGCTTTGGGGCACCTACAGGACCCAACGGTCACAAGTCCTGGCCTCGATGAGATCTGGGGCTGCAGCTGACAGCGTCTACAAGCCTAACCTGTGGTACTATAGTCAGATGCAGTTCCTGGATGATCACATAGAGTCCAGGCCATCCATGTCTACCCTTCCCCCAAGGAGACAGTCCAGTGTTCCCTGCAGTCAGCCCTCCAGTGTTCCCTGCAGTCAGCCCTCCAGTGTTCCCTGCAGGCAAGAGCAGGCAAGCTCAGAGGAAGAGCCTGAGTTCATGGAGGAGGCAGATTGTGACCCATGGAGCCAGGTATTGCATTTTCAGATTCATTTTTGTAATGCAAAGTATAATAATGATGAGTAATTTATGTTACAAGTGATTGAAATTATATAAATGTTTGGCCAAAAAATTTGGAACATATCACTAAGCAATAGTGGCAAAACAGAATGGGGACAAGATACATAAATGCAGAGGTCATAATGAATGTGTGTCATTTTCTTGTACGCCATTAGGTACACCATACAGTGGCCGCAGATGTTAAACACCCTTTTTAGCCATTAACATTTTGTCCACCCTAAAGTAAAAAAACGGTTGGGTAAAGGCCCCCTACTTTGGAATTTCAGTCAACATCAACCCCCCCCGCCCCCAGCTCCAGGGGGCACATATCTAAAGCTGTGTAAGGGGCCACAGAATTAGGGATGGAGGGCCTGTGATAAATATATTTTAGCATTCAATTATGATATGTCATTAAGTTAGAAATGTGTGTGATGAATGAAGCCAAAAAATAAAATATGTCCCTTTTTTATTATACACAGGCAGAGCAAAGCCAGGAGGAGGCAGGCCCCACAGGGAGCCAGGGGGAGGCAGGCCACGCAGGGAGCCAGGGGGAGGCAGGCCACGCAGGGAGCCAGGGGGAGGCAGGCCACGCAGGGAGCCAGGGGGAGGCAGGCCCCACTGGGAGCCAGGAGGAGGCAGGCCCCAGTGGGAGACAGGAGTCACGCCAGCGTGATTGTATCTCCCAAATCCCTCCTATCCGGAACCCAGCAAAAAGGGCCAGAAGGCTCATGCAGATGGAGGAGGAGACCCAGGCCATGCTCCGTGAAGCAACTTTGGCCATCAGAGAGCAGCCCAGTGAGGAAGAGGGATTCGCAGCGCTGATCGCTGCCAAGCTTAAAAATCTAGAGCTGGGCCAGCGTGTGCGCTGCGAATCCCTTATGTTCCAGATCATGAGCATGGCCACACTGGGACAGCTCAATGACGATATTGGCATTGGGCTGATTCGCACTCCTGTCCTTACTGCGCTTCCTGGTCCTGCTCCATCTCCAGCCCCTGCTCCTGCTCCATCTCCAGCCCCTGCTCCTGCTCCTTCTCCTGCTCCTCCTCTTCCTGAGCCTGCTCTGGCTCCTGGCACGTCGGCTCCAGAAACACAGCCCCTGAGGACTCGGCCTGCAGGGAAGGCTGCAGGGAAGGCTGCAGGGAAGACTGCAGGGAAGGCTGCAGGGAAGGCTGCAGGGAAGAAGAAGAAGTGAGGAGATGATGCCCCGAAGCGAATTTTTTTTGGCCTTCACAGCCTTCATTGTTTTCTTGGTGGACCCTTGTGTTTACAACTTCAAGCAGGGTCTCCTTTGTTTTTATCCAGGCTTCTTTGTTTTTATTTGGTTTTGCTTTTGGATTGCCAGATGGTTGTACTTTTTATTTATTTACCTTTTTAACCTGAATAAAGGTATATTTTGGTTGGTTTGCAAATTTTGACCATGTGTATTTTTTTACAAACAAATATAGAGATTGTTATAGTGAGTAGGCAGACACATTTTAAAAATTAAAACGACATTAAACAAGGAACAACAACCTCCTTGTGGGTAAATGAAACCACAAAAAATAAGCTGCTGTGGTCACTTCACACCCTCCAAAATCCTTAAAAAAAAATTTTAGTTCAAAACATCTGTTAAAAGATATTACCCCAAAAAAATTACGTGTCCCAAAAAACAAAAAATAAATAAAAAAAAGGGCCCAAAAAAATAATAAAGTCAAAAGGTTGACAGAAATATGTCAAACAAGATGAGCCACAACAAACTAGGAGTTTAGGGTAGCTTGGAAATGGTTTAAAAAGCATTGTGGCAAATACAGCGCATTGTTTTCTTCATTAGATTTAAAATAACGAATGTGCTTAATCCATTCTAAACAGTAGTTTTACCAGAACGAGCTCTCCCATCTCAGAAATTGCTTCTGAGCACGCGCGGGTTTAAAACGTCATTTTCTATGTCGTTTTGCCCACACACGATCATTTTTTATGACACAAAAAACGACGTTTTGAAAAACGACACAAAAAATTCAAGCATGTTGGAATTTTTTTTTTGGTCGTTTTTTTAAGACAAAAAACGACGTTTTGCCCACACACGATCAATTTAAATGACGTTTTAAAAAACGTCGTTTTTTTCATCGCAAAAAACGACCGTGTGTACGCGGCATTAGGCTGGCCATACATGATTTTCTGTGCAATTTTCTTTAGATTTACCTTCAACTATGTAGTGCAAGGGCCTGCCTGATTGCATACAATTGAAAGTGTTTAGTTTGACCTCATATATGGTTTTTGGTAAATCTAAAAGAAAATTGTACAAGAAAATTGAACATGTATGGCCAGCCTCAGTGACTGAAAGCAGCTTCTCTTTTGTGCAGAGTAGTGAGTACACTTGTATAGTAAAGCCTAATAAACTTTTCTGTGGATTTTCATCTGAGGGGAGATCAGTTGGCCAGACTTCTGAACCCAAAAATGGTTTTCTGATGCAGTTTAAAAACAAACGAATTTTCTGAGAACGATCGGAAAACGATCGTTTTTATGTGTGTTGTTAAAATAGTCTGACCAAGTGTATGGGGCTTAACAATAGTATTGTAACTCTCTGGCCATTCAAAAAAAAACATAAACAAAAGATTTGCATTTGAACCTGTTTCTTTTGTTATTTTCGTATGTTGATATGACACCTATAACAGAAAAAGGAATTCATTCAATATACATAATGAAATTCTTTTGTTATAGATGTCATTGAACAATGAACATACAACTGACACTAACAAAAGAAAAGCATTCAAGATACACAGAATGCAAATTGACGAAAATTAACGATAATTATTGTCTAACAAGAAACGAACATGAATTAAACAGAATAACGAATCATCCCGCATGTACGAAAATAAAACGGTAACGGAAATACGAAACGATCGGAATATGAAAAAATCGCGTCGTACGACAAACGAACGGAAACGAACGGGAAAACGGGCGTCTTACGAAAAACGAACGGAAACGAACAGACGGGACCATACGAAACGGAACAAAAAAAAACGAAAATTTTTTCTGTGCACATGTCTAGTGTTTAGGTTTGACCTCATATTATATGATTTTGGTAACTTTAACCTCTTAACCACTTAAGACCCGGACCAATACGCTGGTAAATGACCCAAGGTGTTTTTGCGATTCGGCACTGCGTCGCTTTAACAGACAATTGCGCGGTCGTGCGACGTGGCTCCCAAACAAAATTTGCGTCCTTTTCTTCCCACAAATAGAGCTTTCTTTTGGTGGTATTCGATCGCCTCTGCGATTTTTATTTTTTGCGCTATAAACTAAAATAGAGCCACAGTTTTGAAAAAAAATACAATTTTTTTACTTTTTGTTATAAAAAAAATCAAATAAACTAAATTTTAGTAAAACATTTAGGCCAAAATTAATTCAGCCACATGTCTTTAGTAAAAAAAAAATCGCAATAAAAAAAAATAGCTACCTAGCAGGAACAGCGACACTAATACAGCGATCAGAAAAATGATCGCTTAGTGACGCTGGCAATAGGGAGTGAAAGGGTTAACTAGGGCGGTGATCAGGGGGTTAAAACTTTATTAGGGGGGGTGGGGGGGCTATCCTGAACCTAACACTAACTGTTTTTTACACTGCCTGTCACACTGACACTAAATGCAGTGATTAGATCACTGCATTCAGTGACACTGTGACAGGGGGGTGGGGGGGGGCGATCACAAGGGGTTAATATGCCTATGTGAGTGTGTGTCAGTGTTGTGTTGGTGCACACTTACTTGTGATGTCTTCTCTCATCAGCAGCGCTGGGAAACAGCGCTGCGATGAGAAATTACATCATTTCCTCCTTCCTGTGTAAACACAGGAGGAGGAACTGACACGATGGGAGCGCGCTCCCATTGGCTGGGAGCGATCGCGGGGGGGGGGCGGAAATCACGGACATCCGCCCGCTCGTCGGCGATCGCTCCCAGAGGCAGGGGGACCCCCGCACGCCGCGGAGGGGGTCCCGATGGGACCCCCGAACCGCACGAAGGCGGGGACGTAAATTTACGCCCTTGTGCCTGTACGAGCCATTCTGTGGCCGTATATGTGCGTGCGGGGGTCCTTAAGTGGTTAAGGACCGCCTACTGTACATTTACATCAGCAGAATGGCACGGCTGGGCACATCAACGTATATATACGTTGGTTCTAGTACCCAGCCGTGGGTCACGGGCGCGTGCCCGCGGCGCACTCCCGTGACCCGGTCCGAAGCTCCGGGACCATGGAACTCGCGGACCCGATCGCCGCTGGAGAGCGGCGATCGGTCCCTGGAGCTGAAGAACGGGGAGAGCCGTGTGTAAACACGGCTTCCCCATGCTTCACTGTGGCCGCAACATCGATCACGTCATCCCTGTTATAGGGGGACGTGATCGATGACGTCACACCTACAGCCACACCCCCCTACAGTTGTAAACACACACAGGGAACATGCAAATCCTACAGCGCCCCCTTGTGGTTAACTCTCAAAAAAATGTGTCAAAATTGTCCGAAGTGTCCGCCATAATGTCGCAATCACGAAAAAAATCGCTGATCGCCGCTATTATTAGTAAAAAAAAAAAATTAATAAAAATGCAATAAAACTATCCCTTATTTTGTAAACGCTATAAATTTTGCGAAAACCAACCGATAAACGCTTATAACGATTTTTTTTACCAAAAATAGGTAGAAGAATACGTATCGGCCTAAACTGAGGAAAAAAAATGTTTATATATATTTTGGGGGGATATTTATTATAGCAAAAAGTAAAAAATATTGCATTTTTTTTTTCAAAATTGTCGCTCTATTTTTGTTTATAGCGCAAAAAATAAAAACTGCAGAGGGGATCAAATACAACCAAAAGAAAGCTCTATTTGTGGGGAAAAAAGGACGCCAATTTTGTTTTGGAGCCACGTCGCACGACCGCGCAATTGTCAGTTAAAACGACGCAGTGCCGAATCGCAAAAAGGGGCAAGGTCCTTTACCTGCATTTTGGTCCGGGTCTTAAGTGGTTAAAGGAAAATTGTACAAGAAACTTGTATCATGTACAGCCATAATAAACAAAGCTCAGTACCCAGGTTGCCTGAGAAAAGTCCTAGTTTCTCTGTGCTTCTGCTTCGCCTTGTATAACTTCTATTTTGTACTATTTTACCTTGTGTTCCATCCGCCCTGTTATCTGTACTCTGCACAGGTGAGTGGTATTCATATTGTCAAGTGGGTGTACCTGGGCGCCTAGACCTGGTTCCAGTGTGCTGTGCTGCAAGTCCATCCCCACCATCAGGGGCCCTGTTGAAGAAGCAGGCTGTGGTATACCCTGTGGTTATGACTAAGGCCTTATAGGCTGAAACGTGTTAACCTTTCCTATTTGCGTTTGTCTACTGTGGCTTGTCAATCAATACGTCAATTGTTTAAGAGCAACGACCGGAGTGCGGATCATCTTTTTCTCATTATTCTACGCAGCCAGCGACTGTGGATCGAGCACCCGAGAGCTCTGTTTTCCATGTGATGTATGGGTAGTAGCACTGATTTTTTTGTTTATATACCCTGGAGTTTGCCTCAAGTTGGCTTTCTATAAGGGCTCACTATTATAGAATCCTGAAGCCGCGTACACACGGCAGAGAACCTCGACGGGCAGAACACATCGTTCCGCCCTTCGAGGTTCTCTGCCGGCCGTCAGATTCGGCGACCCGCCCGTCGGGAATGGCAACCAGCCATTCATCCAGGCGGGCCGTCGAGCAAATAGAGAGCGTGCTCTCTATTTCTGCTCGACTGCATTCCCGACGGGATGCTCGCCGAGAGCGTACACACGGCCGAGGTTTTTTGCTGGAATGCAGCTTCCAGCGAGGTTCTCGCTGGTTCCTAGCGAGAACCTCAGTCGTGTGTACGGCGCCTAACAATAACCTAATCACTTGTCCAGTGTATGATACTTTTAGGCCTGTGCCTAGTCTTCTCTAGTCTGCTACATTTTGTTGTACCATTTGCAGCAAATCCAGGCTAATGATTGTACTACCGGGTAAGCCAAAGTTCTTCTACTGTTACTACTATATGCAAGAATTAATTATGTTGCAAATAAAAATGTATTTTAATTTATTATACTTTTTACAATACAAAATGCTTTATTCTATAATCTTTAACAAGTGTCCTTGCAGCAGAACTTTAATACGTATCCTCTAGGATCAGAAAAAAAAAAGCAATTTTCATAATGTTTTTCTAATTGATAAGAAAGCAGTTTGTTTAATGTGTCACAGATAAACTAGCTAATTATTAAACTGCTTTGTTTTTCAGGAGTTCAGAAAATCTTCAAAGGCTGTTGTAGGCTCACTACATTGTAAAATGGATTTACTTTAATTTTGGTGTAAAATGTGCAAATGCATTTTAAGAACAAACATAAATTACCTAAAATAATGCACAATTTAATAAGCCCAATGTAAACATCAAGAACTCTACCTTGCTTTTGCAGCATTGTTATAACAGAATCGCTGGTAGTCTGAGAAAAAGACAGGAAATAGAAGAGCAATATGGACTGGCCAAAAGCAAACAGAGTCTTTCTAGTTTTACAATTTATGCTATAAATGGTGCCAGTCCCTGGTGGTTCCCCAGAAACAGGGTGGGCCAACTTTACACCTTAAGGTTTAGATTACTATAGGTAATAACAGTATGTGAACAGATAGGTGCCAGTCACTCTAAGCTACAAACATTTTTTTTTTTTTAATTAATTGATGCTCACTAAAAAAAAATCCTAAACTACCTCAATACTAGACACTTTCCCCCCTTCCTGCTCAAGCCATTTTTACGTTTTCAGGGTTGTCACAGTTTAGGCCCATACACACGATCGGATTTTCCAATGGGAATTGTGTGATTGCAGGATGTTGTTGGATGATCTGACCATTTGTATGCTCAATCTGGCAATTGCTGTCGGATTATCCGATCATGTGTACAGAAGTCCGTCTGAAAAAAAAAATCCAAAGTACAAACACACATGCTTCAAAGCAATGCTTACCATAAGACAACATTAGCAGATGTTGCCCAAAGGGTGGTGCTTAGGAGCTGAAAAACCACATTGTTTTGTGTAGGTTGGCCAACAATTCTTTGCCGTTTATATGCAATACAAGTTCACGGCCAACGCCCTTCACACAAAATTCCACAGCTTTGTCCGATGGAAATCCGATCGTGTGTATGAGGCTTTAGAATGACAACACTGTACCCAAATGACATTTTTACTTTATTTATTTTTTGGTGGTATTTAACCACTTCAATACAGGGCTTTTATACCACCTCAATACCGGGCCTATTCTCTCCTACATGTGCAAATCATCATTCTTTTGCTAGAAAATTACTCAGAACCCCCAAATATTATATATTTTTTTTTAGAAGACACCCTAGGGAATAAAATGACGGTCTTTACAACTATTTATCTTGCATGGTATTTTCTGCGCAATCATTTTTTAAACCCCTTTTTTAGGGAAAAATAGTTTCATAAATTAAAAAATAACAAAACAGCAAAGGTTAGCCCAATTTTTTTGTATAATGTGAAAGATAATGTTACGCCGAGTAAATAGATACCTAACATGTCACGCTTTAAAATTGCGCAAATTAATGGAATGGCGCCAAACTTTGGTACTTAAAAATCTCCATAGGCGACGCTTTGAATTTTTTTACAGGTTACCGGTTTAGAGTTACAGAGAAGATCTAGTGCTAGAATTGTTGCACACGCTCTAATGCACATGGTGATACCTCACATATGTGGTTTGAACAGTGTTTATATATATGGGTGGGACTTACGTTTGCGTTTGCTTCTGAGCGCGAGCTACCAGTGACAGGGCTTTTAAAAAAATGTATTATTATTTATTTTACTTATTTTTTTTATTTTTACACTTTTTTTTTACATTTTAATTTTTTTGATCACTTTTATTCCTATTACAAGGAATTTAAACATCCCTTGTAATAGGAATGGTGTGTGACAGGTCCTCTTTATGGAGAGATGTGGGGTCAATAAGACCCCACATCTCTCCTTCAGGCTGGAAAGCATGAGATTGGGAAAAACAAATCCCCGATCTCATGCTTACTAGCCGCAATCGCGGCTTTGTTTACTTCCGGGAACCCGGGCGTGATGTCATAACGCCGCACCCGGGCCTCCGACAGTCATAGAGATTATGAAATCTCTATGCTCCTCATCCGGCGCTGGCCGATTTTTTTCTCCGGGCCTCAATGGCAAAGAAGAGCCCGGTGAAGCACTGGATGGCCCCTTCCATCACCTATAAGAACGATCAAGCAGCTGAAGTGCCGCTATGAATGTTCTTATAGTGCACAGAATCACCGGCATGAAAGAATGATATCTGATTGATGCCTCCAGCTGCAGGCATCATTCAGATATCCCCCCACAAAGTCAAGGACATCATATGACGTCCACCCAGGATGGGAGATCCCATCTGTGGACATCATACAGGGCTGATCCTCCCTATAGTCTCACTATGCAGGCCGCCTAGGGCCCTGCAAAGCTGCGGAGGGCTCCCCAACTCACTGGCTGCATGGGAGAAGAGGTAAGAAGTCAGCAACCCCCGCTTCTCTCTTTAATCTTTAATGTGACATGTCACTGTCCGCAGTGCCCCCCGCTCCTCAACTTTAATGTGACATGTCATTTTGCTTAGGGCCCCAGGGAGGTCAGGATCGGCACTGACGTCATATGACTATGGCTGTGTAATGAAGTGGTTAATCACCACTGAGTTTTTTATGTTTTGCTATATAAACGAAAAATACAGAACATTTGCAAAAAAATGATCTTCATAAATGTAGGGCAAAATGTATGCTGCTAAATTTTTTTGGTAAACATAACCAAAAACACTATATACACTAAAACACTGTATATTATCCAGTGTGTGTACATTTTTTAGAGTTTACAATCTATCGTATAGTATTTATATTTACAAATAGATGAATCCTGATGTACTGAAGGCCTATCTCAATTATTGAGGACTTAAAAATTCCAGGACAGTACAAATATCCCAAATGGGGCCTTTTTGGACAGCCCAAAATGTTTAGTAAGAGCCATAGTGAGTTTTTTGAAATTGTCATTTTTCTCTCACAATTTTTGGGAAAATTATGAAATTCAATCCAATTTTTTTTTTTTTACAAAGTTGCCATTTTAACATGTCGTACAGTCATATTTTTTATTATTACACCCTGAAACACATTTTGCCACATCATGCCTCCTAAGTATGGGGATACTACATGTGTGGGACTTTTTCACAGCCTAAATGCATCGAAGGACCCAAAGTCCAAAAAGCATCAATGACTCAATTACTCATCAAGTAGTCTAGATTCCTAACTACAGTACCTACCATCACGTTTTTGGTGGCCCTGGAGCATCAGGACAATGGAAACACCTACAAAATGAAAGCATTTTTAAAAAAAACACTCCAAGCTATTTTCCAAGAGGTAAAATTAGTATTTTAAAATGTAATTTTTTGCCACACGGTTTTGGAAAATGCAAGAAAGAATTGTTTTTTTTTTTTTTACACAAAGCTGTCAAGTATCAAGATATTTCTAATACACATCATAGGTATACTTAGAATTACACCCCAAAACACATTCTGCTACTCCTCTTATGGATATACCACATCATTTTTTCACAGTCTAGCCACACAGAGGGGCCCAAAATCCAAAGAGCACCTTTTCATTTCCTGACTATTAGTTAATTTTTTTGGAGGCCCTGGAGCACCAGGACAATAGAAATACCTAAAAAAAAATGATCACATTTTGAAAAAGCAGCCTACTGGTACTTGTGACAGTATGGATTGCAGACCAGCACACACTTTTACGTTGGCAGAATGGCACAAACAGGCAAATCGGCGTACAGGTACATTTGCCGTTATGTGGGTGAGCGTGATCCGCGGATTCGATGTCTGCCGGTGTCCCGCGATCGTGTCACAGAGCGGCAGAACGGGGGGAGGCCTGTGTAAACAAGGCATCTCCCTGTTCTGCCTAGTTACAGGACACTGATCGTCTGCTCCCTCTCATCGGGAACAGCAATCAGTGTCTTGCCACAGTAAGCCCCACCCCCACACAGTTTAAATCACTCCCTAGAACACACTTAACCCCTTCCTAGCCCCCTAGTGTTTAACCCCTTGCCTGCCAGTCACATTTATATAGTAATCATTGCATTTTTATAGCACTGATCGCTGTATAAATGTGAATGGTCCCAAAAGAGCATTAAAAGTGTCCGATGTTTTTCGCCATTATGTCGCAGTCATGATAAAAATCACTGATCGTCGCCATTACTAGTTAAAAAAAATATTAATAAAAATGCCATAAAACTATCCCCTATTATTTTGTAGACGCTATAATTATTGTGCAAAACAATCAATAAACGCTTATTGTGATTTTATTTACCAAATATATGTAGAAGAATATGTATTGGCCTAAACTGAGTAAAAAATTCATTTATTTTAGATATTTTTGGGGGATATTTATTGTAGCAAAATGTAAAAAATATTGCTTTTTTTTTCAAAATTTTCGCTGTATTTTTGTTTATAGCGTGGAAAATAAAAGCCGCAGGGGTGATCAAATACCACCAAAAGACAGCTTTTTATATGGGAAAAAAAGGACGTAAATTTCGTTTGGGAGCCACAACGCATGACCGCGCAATTGTCAGTTAAAGTGACACAGTCGTCATTTTTTCCGTGTGTGTGCCCAATCTGAGTTTTTCCATCGGAAATTCCGACGGACTTAGAAAGAGAACATGAAAAACCCAACATTTTTATCTGGAATTCTGTTCGTCTGTATGGAACTCCAACGGAGAAAAAAACTGCGGACCAGTTTCAGCGGACATGTTCGATCGTGTGTACGCGGCCTCAGGCTACAGTTCAGAAACCGCTGATCTATCAGGGGTACAGTATAGCCATCTCACATGATACTGTATATAGGTGATAATGTTGCTGCAAATTCATGATTGCTTTTACTTGCCTCCCTGATGTGTCTAATAATTTGCTGTGTTTATACTGCACATGCATGTTTTCATTGTAACAACATAAGCTACCCTTCAGCATAATCTACCCCACTACATTTCTATAATAATAGTTGTTAGAAATATTAATGCTATTATTATTTATTTATTTATTTTTTGTAGTTGTCAGGCTGTTATCATTGTCACAGTGCTGTAGTTAGTAGTTGTTTAATTGTGACTGTTGTGTTGATGTTTTCCAGGCCTTGTAGTTCCCCATCAGAGTTTTTCCATCGGAAATTCCGACGGACTTAGAAAGAGAACATGAAAGAACATGAAAACCCCAACATTTCTATCTGGAATTCTGTTTGTCTGTATGGAACTCCAACGGAGAAAAAAACATGCATGCTCAGAATCAAGTTGACGCATGCTTGGAAGCATTGAACTTAATTTTTCAAGGCTCGTTGTAGTGTTTTACATTTTGGATGGTCAGAATTTGGTGTGACAGTGTGTATGCAAGACAGCTTGAACAGAATTCTGTCAGAAAAATCCATCGGAGTTTGTCCCAATGGAAATTCTGTACAAGGCATTAGAACTTGATTTGACAGGTTTTTAATCATATCAGAGTTACTTCTCTTCAATATAAGTCAGTGGGAACACAAACACAGCTCAGTGCAGCTCAGAAGTAGTTCAAATTTAGGTAAGAACTGAAAGCAAGCTGAATATACTGATCCATACTAGCTCTAAACCTACTGGATCTTTCTCTCCTGATCACTCTATCACGTCTCACATTCATCCTGTTATAAACACATCATTTTACTTATCCTAATCTTGTCTGCCAAGACCCCCAGTGCTGCCAACACATTTATATTATGTCCCATCAAGATCAAAATGCCTACATGACAAGACCTTATATCCAAGCCAGGTATACTGGCTTCGCTACCTCCCCTGGAAATGGTATACCTGGCACAGCCGTACAGTACACTATGCCTGAAAACTTTTTTATATTACTCTCCATTTTCTTGCTCATCAGTGCAGTTTACCTGGAGACACCACTCACCTATCCCTGGCTTAACAGTGCAGTGTTCATCATAGATATATAACTTTCCCATCCCTGTTTCAACAGTGCAGTGTCCTTGGAAATATAACTTTCTTACCCCTGACTGAGCAGTCCAGCATACCTTAAAACTTATTTTCCCACCAATCTCTGGTCCAGCGGTGCAGTGTACCTAGAACTAATCATTTAATTTCCAGCTCAGCAAAGTACAGTACTTAGAAATGTTACTTTCTCTTCCCTGGCTGAGCAGTCCAGCATACCTTTAAATATCATTCTCTGATCTCTAGTCTAGTGGTGCAGTGTACCTAGAAATATTTTTCTCATCTCCAACTCAGCAGTATACAGTCCTTGAAATTGTCACCTTTTTTGATTTCTGAGTAAGGAATGTCTCTACAAATACCTCTTCCCACTCTTTCCCAGGTCTGCAACAACATGTCTCTAACATTTATGACTCAGCAGTGCAGTCCTTTCTTGAAATATCACTTTCCAAACCTTGGTTCCGTAGTAAACTACAGTGCCTCAGGCAATATCACTCTGTCATCCATGGCTCAGCTATGCAGCATACCTGGAAATGTTTGTGTCACTGTCCTGTTCTTCCAGCGCCTTTTGTGATATAATCCTACCCCGACTTCTGATTTCTGTGGAAGAGAAGATGGAGGGAAGCAATGAGCCAGTGCAGAACACTAAAGTTGAACATAGTGCAGTGACCCATAGTAACCAAAAGTACATTTTTAGGTAGCTCCAAAAATCTGAAATGTCTCATTTTTAATGTAGCACCCTGTCCTACACAGGGGGTACTATTCAAATGTAGTCTTGGTGGTAGTAAGCCAGACAGAATAATCATTTACTTGTTCATCTGGTTTTCCCAGTGACGCTGCTGTCAGTAAGTGTCACTGGTACCTCTGGCAATAGAATGAGATGCCACAGCAATACTGAGTTATAAATGTTTACGTTTCCCTTAGCCAACCACCAAGAAGTTTCTTGCCACTGGTGCATGCTGGGGAAGATAAATATTTAGGGTGGACCATGTGAACTCTCTCTCCTTCCAGGGCTACAGCCTGGGTGTGTATGTGTGTGTGTGAAGCCACTGGGAGCATTTACTCAAACTGGAGTGTGAAAAATCTAGTGCAGCTCTGCAATAAAAACACAGACTACTCTATTAATCTTTGACAATAAAACCTGAAGTCTGATTGCATTGTCAAAGATTAATAGAGAAGTCTGTGATTTTTTGCTAATCAATTTTACCTCAGGGAATGCATCATCAGACTGATGCTGCATCTGTCCCCCGGGATCTCTGCACTGAGAACCGAGCCACAGGAAACCACCGATGTCTCAGTTCTCATTCCTCCACTAGTGTCCTCCCAAGTTAACCCTCTTGTAGTAGTGTTGCTTCTTCCCCTTTAGTGCAAATACAGACCCAGGTTCTTTTAGAATACGCTAGAACCAACATGTATCCCTTTAAATAACTTCAGGACAGGCTCAAATGGTTAATGCAACTTTACTGTAAAAATACAGCATGTCAGTACAAAACTAACGTCTTATCCCTAATCCTAACTAAGATAGCGTTGTGGCCCAGGCATATCTCCATAAGGTGAGAGTCCTTAAAGCGGTTGTAAACCGCATATACATTTTTTTTTAGAACCTGCAAGGCAAAAGCCATAATGAGCTATTATGCACCGCATAATAGCTCATTATGAAATACTTACCTCTGAACGAGGAAAGTGGAACTTACCTGGTCCATGGCGAGCGAGATGTCATCTTGACTCGACGTGTCTTCCGGGTAGCGCTATGATTGGCTAGAGCAGCGATGACGTCACGCATGCGCGGGAGATTTCAAACCGGCAGGGTCCGGTGGATGCCGGTCCTTTTGCCGTGGATTCCCCTCTGCGCATGCACCGCTGCAATCAGCAGCGCATTGCAAGGGGAATATCTCCAGGTTTAGGAGATATTCTTTATACCTACAGGTAAGCCTTATTATAGGCTTACCTGTATGTAAAAGTGAAAAAGTGGAGTTTACAATCCACTTTAATGGCGATGTCCATGGCTTGGATGCTGTCTGTGAATCCTGCTTTTTTCAGGGCCACACTTGCATTTACAGGTGAGTCTATAATCCACCTATACCCATGTCCTGTTCCCCAGAAAGTCCTTGAACTAAGTTGTACCCCTTTGTATATAACAGTTGGGCCTGTCAAAACCAAAAGCCCGGGAACTGAGCCGAATATGTTTTACCTTTTACTCCAGCCTGAGCAGCTAACTGCACACACATTTTTCAACCTGCCTACATGCAGGTCGGTAATGGATGTTTGAATTCCTTACCCCTGTCTTCCTGGAGTTTGAGTCAAAGATAATAAACTGCTTTTATTTTGCACTTAAATGGGTCAGGGCTGGGCTGCTACTATTTAAGCAGCTCTTTTCTTTCAGTGCACAGAGGCTACTCAGCTATTGGTTAATTACTAGCCACTCGTTGTTTCCACAGTGACTCACCTGGTTACCATTACCTGCCTCATTAGTCCAGCCTACAGCCAGCCCTTTTTGGCAATTTAAACAGCTTTGCTCATTTCCTCTGTGCTCTTGTGTGGTCTATGATCTCCACCGTGTTCCTGTGTATGACTTCTCTTTCTATACCTGTTGCTGTTTTTGCTCCATACTATGCTGACTTCTGGCTTCCTGACACTGGCTCACCTGATTACCCATTCTAGCATCCAAACCCTGGCCTAATTTGTTGACTATTCTTCTGAACTGTGTTATTTTTTTGCTATTTTATTAAAGGTGTGATTTTAACGCCATTTTCTGCAGTCCACTCAGGTAAGTATGATTTGTAAAAAAAAGTCATACTTCTCTCTTAATGAAAATACAAACACAATACTGGAGCATTAAGTGAACACTCTATTTTTTTCTTTTTGCTTTGTCAATATCTTGCAAAACCTTAGTAGATTGTACAATAAATATGCTAATCTGGAGGGTAAGCCTGATAGATTTCCTTACTTTACAATAGCTTAACCAATTAAGGACCGCCTACTGCACATTTACGTCGGCAGAATGGCACGGCTGGGCACATCAACGTATATATACGTTGATTTTAGTACCCAGCCGTGGGTCACGGGCACGTGCCCGCGGCGCGCTCCCGTGACCCGGTCCGAAGCTCCAGGAACGGGACCGCGGGATTCGGCGATCCGTCCCTGGAGCTGAAGAACGGGGAGAGCCGTGTGTAAACACGGCTTCCCCGTGCTTCACTGTGGCCGCAGCATCGATCGCGTCATCCCTGTAATAGGGGGACGCGATCGATGACGTCACACCTACAGCCACACCCCCTACAGTTGTAAACACACACACAGGGAACACTCAAATTCACAGCGCCCCCTGTGGTTAAACTCCCAAACTGCAATAAAAATCGCTGATCGCCGCTATTAGTAGTAAAAAAATAAATAAAAATAAAAATGCAATAAAACTATCCCTTATGTTGTAAACGCTATGGGCCAGATTCACAGAGCGATTACGCCGGCGTAACAGGAGATGCACGGCGTAAGTCTAATTCTTCACGTGCGTTTCGATGCACGGCATCCCCAAAACGAGATACGCAAGAAATCTACATTTGTTTGTCCAGCGTAATTTCGTTAGACAGGCGCATCCGTCCGCGCAAAACTGCGCTAGACAGGCCATTGATTTGCTAGTCAAATATGCTAATGAGGGACTTACAGGGATCCACAAAAGAACGTTAGGGCAGCGCAGGCTACGCAGTGTGCGCAACAGCAAAATGTCCTGTCTAAAATTAGACCATATAAAAGCTGGTCTAAAAAGAGAAAAATCGTCTACATGTCAGATAAAGCAACACTGTTAGTGAGGAGCTCAGCAGTCACACGTGTTGCCCAACAAACTGTATGCCAACATGCCAGTGGCATCCATGCTCATAGCTATACTACTGACTTTAGATGAGCAAAGAAGGAGGAGGGCACTGAGGAGGGCACTGAGGAGGGCACTGAGGAGGGCACTGAGGAGGGTACGGGAGTTTTTTTTTTTTTTTTACTTTTTATTTGCTTATATAAACTTTACAATTTAATCTAATCTAATACAATATTCTTATCTGATACAAGCCCCTCACTCTTCACTCTTCACGGGAGAGGATATACTGCACACGCATAGACATCTATGGCATGAGTGATTCTGAGGTGTCTCGCATCTTCAGATTCACCCCTCATGCCATCATGGAATTAACCACAACCTTGCAGGAGGACATCAGCAGCCCAACACATGACACTACCCATGACAGCTACATATACAATCATAGCCCCATCCCCACAGATTTTGAACAGAACATGTATGGGGACAGCTGGCTGGTTGGTGAGTGACATGGGTGGCAGGCATGACTGTCCCCCCCATGATGCACACATCACAAGGGGCACATGCACGACTAACATCCTCCTGTCTTTTCCCTTCAAGGTGACTCTGCATATGCACTGGGACCCCATCTCATGACCCCATCTCATGCCAGCTCACATATGCATCTTTGCACGTTAAACACACACATTAATCAAGGCACAATGAGAATGCATGCATGCACACCACTGTGGTCCCTAGCACACACACCCCACATCCTCATCACATTGGATTGGCACCAGTCCACCATGCAGGACTTGTGAGCAGCAACGCCACGCCAAGGCTGAAATTATGTCACTGTACATTCATACACCATTCACACGGACCTGGGGATCACTTCTCCCTGGTCCTGGGGAACCCTTCTCCACCAAAATTGAGGGTGACACCCCTTTTCCGGCAGAAATGTCACCCCCACATTCCCAAATCATACACAAACAGAACCAAAAAAAAAAAAAAAAGCCCAGCAAAAATATAATTAAAAAAAAACAACAACAAAGAAAACACATAAAAGACAAAAATCACTCTGCAAAACAGTCCCCAAATATCTCAACAACACGTCACAAACAAACAAATAAACGCTAAAAAACAACAGAACAAAAGCACCTTGCTGTATAGGGAGGGATACAAAGGGATGTACTTTTGCATGGAAGTGCATTTGTTTCTGGCTATTTATGCTGTCTGCGTAGTTCAGCAAAGTTGCCAGGGTCTACTTCCAATTTCACTGATTGCGCTGTTTCCGAGTTGTGAGCATGCGCACAGAGGTGCTGACCATGGTCTCCTTCAAGCGCGCATGTGCGAGCCGGCCGGCCCTTCATTTGCATGGGGTCACGGCTCATTTCAATGTAACTTGCCCACGTCCTTCCCAATTTGTATTACTCCGCCTTACGCCTCTGAAATAACGTTACGCATGCGCAATTTTCTGCGTAAAAGCGACGAGAATAGGGTGATTGCGCGGCTACATTGCACAAGTCTAACGTAAAGGCAGTGCGCTACGCCGGTCCAATAATGCGCAGATGTACCTGAATCTGGCCCTATAAATTTTGCGAAAACCAACCGATAAACGCTTATTGCGATTTTTTTTACCAAAAATATGTAGAAGAATACGTATCGCCCTAAACTGAGGAAAAAAAAAGTTTTTTTTATATATTTTTGGGGGATATTTATTATAGCAAAAAGTAAAAAATATTGAGTTTTTTTTTTTTATTGTCGCTCTATTTTTGTTTATAGCGCAAAAAATAAAAACCGCAGAGGTGATCAAATACCACCAAAAGAAAGCTCTATTTGTGGGGAAAAAAGGACGCCAATTTTGTTTGGGAGCCACGTCGCACGACCGCGCAATTGTCAGTTAAAACAATGCAGTGTCGAATCGCAAAAAGGGGCAAGGTCCTTTACCTGCATTTTGGTCCGGGTCTTAAGTGGTTTTAAGTGCATTGGTTATGAGAACAATTTGGACCACCCACTGCCAGGAAAAGATCTGAAAAAGGACTCTGCACATCACCTGACTGGCATGAAGTCTTTAGAAAGATGTAACTTTAAAAAAAAAAAAAAAAAAAAAAAAATCAAACAATTAAAAAAAATGTTTGGAACATGCAAGTTATGTGCTTTTGAATACATGTATTATTTCCTTTAAATTAATGTATTATTATTTTTAATTAATAATAATACAAATACTAATTAGTTGTTTTCCAAGTAGTAAAAACACATTTTATTTTTTATTTCAATCATGTCATTATATCTATAAATTGATAGTTACTTTTTTTTAAATGAAATCAGCAGTGCAAATCGCACTGATGTGCAGCTTTGAAATCACAATGAAGTAGTGGGATTTCAACGCTGCATTGGTGTGAACAAGGATTTAGACCTAACTGTAATTCTAGCAGGGTTTGTAATGCTATAAAATAAATACTGTAAGATTAATGTCAATACTATGAAAGTGATTATTATTGAAGTGAATTTTCTTTGTGTGAACATTTTTAACGTGTTTAGTAAATCAGCCTCTATGTGGTTTTGATTAACTGCACTATGACTCTTCAAGGCCACTTCATGTGCTTCCTTCGAAAAATAACTACCTTAAAATTGACACATACACATATATTTTGCTAAATTTGTTTGATTTTTCTGTATTTTGGGATAATTTTTTGTGTCCCATATATTTTTAAAATGTTTTTTTTTTATTATTATTGAAAGTGGCAGTGTCATCCCACTTTAAATGCATACAATTACAATCTTCATGCTCACCTAATATCTGTGAAATTATGTGATAATAAAAAGCTGCAGCACTTAAAATTTCACCAGTTTTCTATAAATATACTGCAAAATGTCCAATGCTAAAAATTAAATCCACATTTTGAAATATTTTACAGAATAAAAATGAATAAACGATTGTGATAATATATAACAATGCTTGTAAGTTATACAGTGCAATAAATATATATGTAAATAACCAGGAACAAATTATTAGTCAGTGCCAAAATATAATTATTTTTCCAAGCCAAAAACATGAAAATTCTGCCTGAATCAGCAACAAATCCCAGTTTATATGTGTAAATCTCCACCACCAACAAGCAGCCTAATGATGGACTCTCACCTTAAAATATAGACCTTTAGATTATAGAGGTCCTACAATGCTTGTTCTCTTTAAAAGCTCATCTACACTGTTGGCTTACTGGTTCTCTTCTTTTAACTGGTCCGCACCAGGATAGTAAATCGGGCCACAAAAAGTATACAAAGGAAAACAAATAGTGCTCTTCGCATGCAAGTACTAATCCCTTTATTAATGTGTTAAAACCACACTTACAAATATCACTGTGCAAGAGGCAGAACACTGCTTACCAGAGCGGGATGCATCCCACGGCTTATGGCTCTCTGCAGAGTTCAGCTGACAGCTCCAGCAATCACATGAATCAGGCTGTGATTCCAAACAAGATCTCTGCTAGGCTAGCTGTATACCTTGTGGCACTCCGCCCTACGCGTTACATCAATAATGACTCCATCAAAAGGCAACAATTACTTAATCAAGCCTAATTCCAAGCCTAATTTCAGCTTTCTGTCACATATATTTACTGGTCATGAGCATGGTCCCACAACAAAATCAGGACAAGCTAAGTCAGTCACAGGAGGTCTTGTATTTTTATGAATGAATACAAGGCTTCCCCTGAATGGCTGAAGTGGAAAGGTGGGTGGATGATATCACTATCCCTACCTCAGTCAATCAGAGGAAGCCTTGTAGTCCTTCATAAAAATAAAATGCTTCCTGTGATTAGTTAACCACTTGCTTACTGGGCACATAAACCCCCTTCGTGCCCAGGCGAAATTTCAGCTTGCGGCACTGCGTTGCTTTAACTGACAATTGCTCGGTCGTGCGACGTGGCACCCAAACAAAATTGACGTCCTTTTTTTCCCCACAAATAGAGCTTTCTTTTGGTGGTATTTGATCGCCTGTGCGGTTTTTATTTTTTGCGTTATAAACAAAAAAAGAGCGACAATTTAAAAATATATATATTTTTTTTACTTGTTGCTATAATAAATATCCCAATTTTTAAAAAAAAAAAAAATATTTTTTTTTCTCAGTTAAGGCCGATACGTATTCTTCTACGTATTTTTGTAAAAAAAAAAATCGCAATAAGCGACTGCTTTGCGCAAAAGTTATAGCACCTACAAAATAGGGGACAGAATTATGATTTTTTTTTTATATTTTTTTTTTACTAGTAATGGCGGCGATCTGCGATTTTTATTTTGACTGCGATATTGCGGCGGACACATCGGACACTTTTGACACAATTTTGGCGCCATTCACATTTATACAGCGACCAGTGCTATAAATATGCACCAATTACTGTATAAATGTGACTGGCATTGAAGGGGTTAACACTAGGGGGGTGAGGGAGGGGTTAAATGTATTGCCTGGGTGTGTTCTAACTGTGTGGGGGGAGGGGGGTGACTGGGGGAGGTGATCGATGCTGTCTCCCTATGTACAAGGGAAACAGCATCTGTCACCTCTCCCTGACAGGACGTGGAGCTCTGTGTTTACACACAGAGCTCCATGTCCCTGCTCTGTCACCGACGATCGCGTGTACCTGACGGACATCGCGGCCGCCGGGTACACGCATCGAATCCTCGGTGATGCGTCGGGACTGTTTTTCCCCGCCGCACACCACCCTGTGGCGCGTGCGGGGAATTACAAGCAAATCACGTTCAAAGACGTGACCCCGGCGCCTCAGGTCCACGCTGCTGACGTATTATGTCAATAGCGCGGACCGGAAGTGGTTAAGCAGCACTGAACCTCACTCAATTTTGTTCCCGGAGTAGAATGGAATGTCCCTGTCCCTCTGCCAGAAAAGAGCACTGTAGACTGGATTTAGCTCATTCTACATAGAGTCTATAAAGGGCTTACAGTGGCACATCTGTTAGTGAGGGTAACAGATCATTTGGACCATGTGGACCAGCTCAGCACCAAACTAACAATTTTAATGTGACAAAGGTTGGAGTTAATACACTGCTTTCGAGAGCCGATCACAGTAAATACGATATTTTCCGATCGGACATGCCCAAAAATTATTCTCGTATCATACCAGATCCTATGATTTTCATTTAATCAGTACAGTTGTCCGAAAATACAATACAAATACACTACAACACATGACATCACTTTCGATTTTTTTATTCTGCCGTACGAGAATTTTCGTAACTTCGTAAGCCCTTCGTGTTCTATATACGACTAGCATGCAAAAAAAAAAAAAAAAACGGACGATCTGTCCTCCGATTTTCGGATCGTGTGTATGGGTCATTAGGCTTTACACCCTCAACCAGTCTATCCAAAAATGATACCAAAAAATTGTCTGGACTTGACACTTTAAAGATACTCTGTAAGTCTGTAAAAAAAACATACCTGAATTTTATTGCAATAGAAGGGGGGGGGATATACCCACCACTCCTGGTGCCCCTGTCTCCCCTTTTCCCTCTGCTCCAGTGCTGCAGCCTCCATAAACCCTCAAAGCACTAACCAGTGAAAATGGGGGAAGGAAAAAGGTGCCACAGCAGGTGACAGGGGACACAGGCATATGTCACTAGTGGAAGTATCAAAAGCAAAATGACTCAAAGGGGCTACAGCACTGGAAGTGAAGGATGTTAATAGACACAAGATACCTGCAAGGTGAATATATAACCTCTGCTTTTGCAGGGAACTTCAGGTATTTTTTTTTTTTTGGAGAGACTAACAGGGTGGTGTAAATTTTCCAGAAGTAGGTACATTTTCACTAATCTTATGCCACAGTACATGATATAGTTTATTAAACATATATACTTTATTAAAATAAAGCAATGGAAATTTGATCACAGTTGTACTGTACCCTTTCTGTACTGTACCCTTTCTCTTTGTTTTGTTTTGTTGTTCTTCTTTTGTAATTCTCAATAAAATTTACATTTGAAAAAAAAAATTAAGCAATGGAACAGGTTAAATGTAAGCCATATGTACTTTTTTTTCCTCATAATGTCTGCTGCATAAATTATTATACATTTGTTTTTACATTTTGTTACTGACTAATGAGTAAATTGTTCTCTATATCTTAGCTTTCTACCTCCCAACATGGATCAAAAATTTGAGCAGCAGCTGATACTAGTGATTGGCATAAAGTCACACAGTTTAAATGACTACAATCAGCAAGCAAGCAGGTAATACGGAACCCAAAATTCACGCTACAGTTTTAATCTAGCCAGTTTTAGTTTTGACAAAAGATGAAACATTTACTCTTTGTTGTAATAACCTAGCAATCAAAATAAAGACATCTACTGCTCCTGGTAAAAGCATTTTTTTTTTTTATGGATTTATGGTAAAGTGCTTATTTTTGGGGAAAAGAGGCTAATTTGTTATAGAATTCTAACAGCTTTTATTTAATTGCCATGCTTTTTAGCAATGATACATGAGTTTGGATTTTCAATTTGTTGCATGAATACACATAATTTGGTTACATAGCCACAGCAATAGTAATTGATGTTATAATTTAAAATTGTTTTAGTCTAAATCCTGTTAGTGCCCACTGCAATGATATTGAAATATTCCTACTTCTATGAGGGCACCTGGGAAATTTGGATGTGTTGTACTCTCCCTATTTTATAGCAGATGCTGCATGGAACTATAGCATTAGTATGTGGAGATGGCCTCCCTTAACCTGCATCACAATGGAGAGGTCAAGTAAGGTATCCGAAGAAGCTGAGAGATGCACAAAATGTGACAAGTTTAATTAGAGTACAATGTCCTTTTTGCCATATGTAAGTCCAGAGAGCCAAAGGGAGTGCCTAGAGCATTTTTAGGGGATGACATGGTTTTTATACTCTTTATAGATATAAATGTAAAAAGGGCTTTTCATTTAGCAAAGCATCAGGTCCTTCTGGAAATGTCTCAGGAAATAGAAAGATGCACGTGCTTATTGCAGAATAAACTACAGAAATTCCTGCTATGCCTCATAAAATGTGTATTATAATATTGTTAAGGAATAACAGCATGCTTCTGGATTATATTTCCTTCTACAAGGCTGAGTGAAGAGAGCTGTAAAAACTATGCAGCCTGATGTCTTTAGCTGGTGAAGCCTCACAAGCCCAGGGTAATTAGTCAACTGGGCTTTATGGACTTTCTACATGCCATTGTAACACCAGTCGTGCCACAGTTCTCTTCATAGGGGGCCATCTTGCTTACAAAGTTAAAACAAATTTATCAGGTAGAAAGGTTGTATATGTTCAGATTACATAGGTCAAAAAACGAATTATAAGTGGAAAATTACTAAAGATAAACCAAATGTTCTTTGGAGAAAGAGAGAATAAATAAATAAATAAATAATAAGAGAGGGGTAAGTAAGAGAGGTGGAGGAGGGGTTAACTTTGAAGTTGCATAGCCTAGAATGGCATCTGACTAGGGAAACAGTCCAATATATTAGCATATGTTTTATGGCCTCAGATAAGAGGGCCCAGAAATCAATGATTTTGTTATAGGGCCATAGGAAGAGCCAGGTCAGAGATTGATTTAAATGCCCAAACCCTATACAACTGGCAGAGAGAACTATTAAGATGTTCATCGTAATGTTTCATAGAGTACACAACACTGATTATTTTTATTAACACAGTAACGGGCGGAAGGGAAGGTTATTTTCAATGTCTTGGGACTATTCAAATGGCTGCTGTTATGGAATAGTTTACCACATTGTCCGGTTAACATTTTTATTGGTTTTCTTGGTACGAATAGAAGTACTGTACATACTAAGTTTTTACACATATACTGTTTTACATGTTTTACTTGAATAAAGCTGAAAATGTAATTAGTTAAATATAATTTGTATGTGTGTCAAACAGATAGCATAATCTATTTACATTTTGTAAATGTTTTTTGATTAAAACTTTTTTTAAATAAACATATATTTAAAGATATTCTTGCATCAGTATGGATTGGCTATATGGTTTCCAATATGGCCAATCACTGTTTACTGGTCCTGTGATAATTGTCCTTTGATAATTTGGCTGGGGTACTCTGCCTTCGTTGATAAGCATGGAGATCACATCCTCCCAGTTGTATCATTCCTTGTCCAGGTATACTTTTTCAGAATGTTTGGCCACATCAGAATATATTTTAACATGGTATTTACTGCAGGGGAGAAAAACCCCTATGGATTTCAGGTATTACTTTGTCAAACTAATCAACACAAGTTTTGTTAAAAATTCAATGTTAAGTTATAAACTGAATATAATCATTGAATATAATATAATGTAACATGATTTACTGGATTTAAACAAGTTTCTTAAAATCTAAATTAGTGCCGTGTTAAATAAAGTGATTTTGGCCAGATCTAGAAATACTTGAGTGTCTATGGAGAGTCTGCAATCTGTGCAGACAGCCATCTGAGAAAAGCATTATTTAGCTAGCTTGGATTTTTCTAGCTGATTATTATTTTGTTTTAAAATGGGGCTTTCTGCACAAAGGATAAACATGCAGGTATGACTGATATTCCTGTGTATTTTAATGTGATAGTCATTCAAATTAATGATTATTGAATATTTGCATTTTACATTTGAGTACCTTAAAGGACAACTGCTGGATTTAAAAGCAAGACAAAGTACCACATTCTTTTATTTTTTTTCAACATGGCATATCAGTTGATTTGCTGACTTCAATATAATAATTTGTATTTATTTTATATAAAATTTGATTGACTATTTCCACTGTTCCAAATAATGAATGAACAGTTTTTAAGAAAAAAAATAGCAAGAAATGTAAGTTGCATTTCTGCAACTTTACTTTTTAAGTTTTTAAAAGAATATACTGAATACAATTTATAGAAAATAATATTTTCTAGTTTAATAGTATTCAGCCTTCTTTACTGCGTATACTTACTAACTGACTTTAATACTAAGCACTCACTATAACATGTATATTATTACTTATAAGAGGAAAACCATAATGAGTATTCTTGAAGATTGAAATTGGTAAGATTGGTTGTACAAATCTTCCAGCATGCAGGAACACTCCTATCTCATAGGTGCAAATTGTTCTATGCAGAGCTGGAAATTAAGGCCTCTTTGGTTCTCAGAAATCATTGCAAAAGCATTAAGTTCTCTGATCTATTCTCACAATAGCTATTTGCAGTTAAAAATTATGCAATAATATAATAAATAGGTTTTCGTAAACCTCTAAGTATAATATTCTTACAATTAACTACCAAAAACATATATTAAGAAATATAATGACTGAAAGATGGTGTTATATTGATGGCATTATTTCTTCAAAATAGATGTTTGCCACATTGTAAACATTTTGTGATTTGGTGAAAATGTCTGTGGAAGATTGCAACAGCATTTGGTTTTAGACAGAAATTAGGAAATGCCTAACATGCAATGTAATCACAAAATAAAATATACTTAAAGGGCAACCATTTGGTTCTGTTTTGTACAATGTGCAGCATAGCTAGTTATTATGAAATCCACTTAGTTAACATACTAGAATAATGCACTGCTATGTGGAAATACAGGCTAGGAGGATCATCTTGGCATCATTTTAAACAACACGTTGTATTGTTTCAATTATTCTATTGTTCAAAGCACTGTACACATAGTAGAGCAGAACATCACATTTTATGTATTCTCCCCTAGGTTTACTGCCAACATTTGTTTACATCTTCTTATATTGTATGACAAAACTATTCATTTTGACTTTGGACAGATTTTTTTTCTTGTATTTTATATCTAAAAAGATCAAATGGAAATTACAAAACATTCAAAATAAAGATTGTTCAATGAGATAGAATTGGAAGTCTTTGAGACATTAAATGTATTACTAGCGAAAACATCACAGCATTATAATAGTAAGTAGTTTAGAGGGATATGGCTAAGTAAGAAAAGATTCAATCATTTACAAACAGATTCCATTTAATTTGAAGAAAAATCCAAATAAGTTTCCTAAGCTTTGCAATTCTGTTGCAAATATTTTTTTTTTTAATGCAAAATGTCTTATTTCATTAATCTAAAATTGCCATAGTATTATTATTATTATTATTAGAAACCTTGCTAAATTGCTTTCTTAAAATCAAAGAAAGTGGATCTCTGATAATAATAATAATGATGATACAATATTTTTTAACACTTAATAATGCAAAGTAGAAGAGAGTATATTGTGCTTTAAAGAGAAAGGGACAGGATGAAATCACAACGTTAAGCATATAGTTTGGCACCTCTAAATAACAAGTGCAAATTACCGATAAGAAGAACTTAACCCTAGAGAGCAAAAGAAAAAAGCCAAGTAAACATGTTGAGCCTTACTTGGTACATATAGCGATTAGCTAATTCTGTTCATCTGGAGAGAGCGGAATATAACATGTTTTTCATGTCATGCTGGAGTAGATTCTCATGATCCCCTGGTAAAAGAAGCAATTTATTCAGTACAGAGGACTAGCCAGCAGAAGCAGTGGCACGTACCACTCATCCTATTAACCATGAAATATGTATTGTCATCTTGACATGTTGACTATTTCTCTTCTTCCATCACCTTCATGTCAATCTGATGCCTTTCTTTTGCAAATTAAGTTTAAAAAAAACTGTTACCTAGGAAATAAGGGAAGTCATTAGTAATCATTCTGTTATTAGCAAAATTGATTGAAACTTAAAAGAGTAGGAAAAGTGGGATGCTTTTGATGAAGAAAGCACAACCTAGTGTTTGTCTTAGACAATTAGTAAAGTAGATCAGGCTGAAACACATCTAACAAAAGAAAAAAAGCAAAAGGAACCATTAAAACTTTGCTTGAATTTTAAGTAGTAGCAAAGAATTGTTTGTGAGGTTTTTACATTATGTACATGACAATGCATGTAGTATATTCATTTGTAAATAGCTATTTGTTTTTAAACAAGTCAATGGACTCAAATGTAATTTTTGCTATCCTCTCAATTTTACAGAAAGCAGTACATTTTTAGTATGAGGTGGAGTTCAAAGCCATAGTGCTGCAAGACAGCAGTGTGAACCAATTTGCAGTCTGCTGAAGCAGAACTAAATTTTGCCATGGCATAGGAACACTTGCCATAGTGTGGAATTATGCACAGCATACAGTCATATCATGACAGACCTATCTCCTAGAGAGGAGGGAGTCACCGCTCCAGATGGGATCGCTGTATGGTCACAAGTGGTTGCAGGATGCTAAGGGTGCTGGCGGTGCACTGAGCAGACAGGAAAATTGGATAAATGGATAGCCACACTCCACAAACCTTGATAAGGTGGTCTTTATTAAATGAACAGCAGGTACAGAATGGGGTCACAGCAGTAAAAAACAAGGAAACAGCCGACGCGTTTTGCACTACATCAGTGCTTATTCATGCAATTATTCATCCAATTTTCCTGTTAGACCTATCTCCTAGACTGCTCTCCTCCAGTTCTTATAGGCCCATACTCATTGTCACCACTTTATCTGTGCCACCATCTTCTCTGGCATGTCTTCTGGACAGATCTCTTCTTCTTTCTCCTCTAATCATAAAACTTATGTACATGCATGTTACATTACTCTGGCACCCGACTCCATTCGTGGAATCTTATACATCCTAGGAATGGACTGAGCATAAAGACTGAACTGCACATGTGCCAGGAGAAATTTAGTTTTTTTTTTTTTTTTGCAGACAACACATAGAAAGACTCTTCTACCAATAAACTCTATCTCCTAGGAATTTTTTTCGACTTTACTTTTTAAAACAGCACCACCTTGTGTTTAGCAAAAGAGTGGAATGTTTATTTAGTCCAGTGAACTTGTCTTCAGTTCAAAAAATCAATCATGTGCAAAGTAATTTAATACAAGCAGGAATTTGCCTCACAGGTGAGTAGATGATTGAAGTGAAATCAGGCTCACTAAGCTGTGAAAGGATGGCGCAAAAGCCTAGAGAAACCTCTGCACCTCAAAAACCTATTTTCAGACCACTCCAATCTGTTCATGTGATTCCCTGTATCAGCCTGCAGTGGCTGCAAGGGAGATAAGAGAGCAGTCCAACAATGGCTAATAAAGCCTTGAGCAGTAACCTCACCTATAGGCTTGATGTGACTCATACATTGTTGGTGCTCTGCCACTGGCTGACAGATGGCAGTGGAATCACATGACCGGACTGCAGTAGCATGAAAATAGGTACGCATACACATATTTCTTACACAGGTTAGTAAACATAAGTGTTATGGGAAGGAGGTTGGGGGTTAGAAGTAGCTAGGGTTATGCCAATATTCCCCTTTAACAACTGTATCAAGAATATAAGCCCAATAAGTAGATCCTTCTGTAGCACATATATGCATGTATGCAGGTTGCCTACTCTTGGTTAGTTAGTCTACCGGCTATATCCATGTTGAGGGGAAGGGGTTAATGCCCATGTCACCTTTTTTGTGTGTTCACAGGTTTTTCCTCTGGGGTCCAGCCTCCCTACTGTATGATATAAAGGAGAAATCAGAACCTTAGAGCAGGCTTGGGATGCACGAAGACTCCGGATTATGTCCTCAGAAGATCGTTGGAATGCTGACCCATTGACCCATTGTAATACTCCAAAACATACCTGAATAGGTTACGATTCTCTGGTAGCAACAGGAATCGGCATTCGGCTTCCTCCCCAGCTGTCTGTCTCCATCAGTCACCGGGACTGGATTAGTGTTACAGAGATCGAATACCTGGTCATTTGGTTGGCATGGGAAGGGTTAAGAGAAGCATGCATGGGTTCCATACTATGGGCCAGATTCAGGAACACTTGCGCTGGAGTATTTCGATATGCGCCGCGTAACTGTGATGATGCGCCGTCGTTTCTATGTGCCCGTACCCACCAAACTAGATGCGCCCAATAACGGGTCATTTGCGACCGGCGGAACGTTCCGACGCCAGAGTATCGTCAGCGGTTAATTTCGCTGGGCGCATCAGTCGCGCCTATTGATTTCCCCTGCAAATATGCAAATGAGGGATTTTTCCCAATTCACGAACGGATTAGCACCATACGCTGGCTACATGCGCCGCGCGTATCTCGTCCGTCCGGCGCAAAGTTATTTCTACAAAAGGCTGCTTTATCTTTACTCCAGATGGTCACAGGTCAGCAGGAGAGCAGCTACAGCAGCGTTACCGACGATAAGAGCTAGCTGAGCACCCCCACTTGCAGGACAACACCTCTGTCCATGCTTGTCTGTCAAATTTTACAGCCATGGAGGAAGACATCATAGGTCTCCATAGCCGAGATGACGGCTGTCAGCTCCTGGCCATTAAAGTTCAGCCTTCTCCTTTGTGTTTGCGGGGAACGGGAGCAGCCATCTCAGAACAAAAGTAACATCACTGCGGGGAGGGGGAGCAGGATATACTTTAGTGCCGGAATGGCGCTTCTACGGGCGCATTTAAACGCCCAACGGAAGGCATTGCGCTGACGTTTCCCGGGAAGTGGTGCCGACGGAAGTTGTGAGCATGCGCACAAGGGGGGCGAGTGGAGCCGCACTCACTGCGCATGCTCCCTGGATGATGCGCTGAACGTAAGCCTCTGCGCTGGGCTCCGCCCATCATTTACATATGATCACACCCACTTCCACTTGCGTCGGGTTACGCCAGCGCATTATCGTTACTCTGGCGCAAGTTTACGCGCAACTGCTATGTGAATTACAGGACTTGCGCTGAAAGGGTCTTCAGAGTAACGTAAATGAGAAGCGTTACTCCAGAGGAAAGATACTCTCATCTACCTGAATCTGGCCCTTTGTGTTCGGAGGGACCCAGCCTAATAACCCTATTCTGTTACTGGGAGTGAGGGTAACAGGGGTACACTGACTGGTGGAGTGGGCATAGGCTTTCCATGTCCCTCCTAATGCAACACATACACCTGTTCAAGTGTGTAGGACAAGACATAATATCTTTGGAAGATCTCTGCATACAACACCACACACTAGTGGCTCATCTCAGAGGTGGGACAACAGGCAAGGTGTTACCCCTGTGCTGGGACAAGTAATCCGTTCATCATCTAGCCTAAAGAACCAATTACAAGGTAGATCTCCTGTGTGACCCACACTTGGCAAACACCAAGCTTATGGGAAACATTTAGGAAATGTCAACTGCCTGCCCTACATGCATGGCACATGTGAAACATTTATTGTACTGTAGATGAAGGTGATTTGTATCCTCTCATAGTGCTCCATCCAATAATCTAGATCAAACAAAATACTCCTAAGTGGACTTTTAAGGCAAAAACGGAATTGAAGTATATATGAGTATATTTATAGAAAAGTAAAATGTATTAAATACATTGTATCAATAACATAATTGTGAAAGAATGAGTATAACAATACATTGTTGTACAGTAATAAAGTATATCCTTGTATATGCTGAATATACAATTATATTATAAAATGCACTTACGCATGCTATGGTGGTATCACAGATGAACATTTCAGCAGACTATGGTTAAAATTAAAGAAAGCATAAAAAAGGACTGCATCTCAGAGTTTCCTGCTTGGGTGTCTCTGCAGACCATGGCTCTTAGAACTGCACCATATAATTAATTTAAGAGACAGACTCTCATAGTTCTTAGCCTCCCCATGGAGGTGATGGACAGCAGAAAGCACTGAGGCCAAAGGTGGACAGTGACCTGCAAGTAAGAGAAAGATGATGACAGTGTATAATATGCTTATGCATAGCTTTATGTATATCAAGTGCATTACTGAGTTTGTACATCAGTGTGAGTAGATCTAAGTATATAATGTATGTTCAAAGAGTCTCATACGTGAGTCATGCAGCTGCACAGTGCAGAGGCAGGGTAGCTCTTTAGATATAAAGAAGGTACAGACTGTAAAATAACGTATAAATAACAACAAATCAGTTGTGTAGTTATATGCGAATATATTGACAGTCATTGCAATTAAATAAATACTTATGGATATACATGGAAAAACAGTGGTCTATAGCAACATCCTTCAAACTAGTGTTGCTGATATTAGTGTGCTATATAATATGCATAAATTGAAACAGACATTTTGTGTACTCTATAGTAATAGGGATTGTATTTTAAATGTAACATGTGTGTGAGATTATCTCATAGAGGTAGTGCGATCTTATCTGTAAACATAAGATGAAAAGCCATAGCCCTAATAACCTACAGTATTGCGGTCTTGGTGATTAAAGATAGAGATAGACCAGTAGGTCCTAATGTATAACACAACTAAATCGATCTAAGTTGAAAAATTACTGCAGTCACTGTACTTTGTAAATATCCTTAACCGCATGGAGACAAGTCCTGAAATCCAGCTCCCAAACAGGGTGGATGCCTGACATGGTTTCAAGTGTGTAGATGAAGCTTTAGGAGCAAAGCTTTTCCCAATAAGGGCGCAGTGTAAGCTGGTTGTTAAGGAACGGGGCCGGTAAGCCGGCCGCCGCGTCCTTAACAACCGATGAGTCATCAGCTGTCAATGGTTTTCCCCGATGACAGCTGAATAATAAAAAAAATGTGCCAGCATAAAAAAAACGAGAAAAAAACAAAACAATAAACACATTATTTTCAAGTAAAGGGCCAAAAAGGGGTATAGGGGTCTGGGTACTGCCCAGGGGGACATGTATATCAACAAGTTTTTTCATAAACAATAGTTTTTTCAGAAGCAGTGATTATAATGATGCTTAAAGTGCAACAATAAAAATGAAAAATTCCTTTAAATATCGTGCCTGTAAAGTGGTGCATGTGTAGCATGTACAGAACATGCTATAACTTGTGATTACAATTGCTGGCACCTGGCTATTAAAAAAGAAAGAAAATATCACAGAACACACTTTATCATCATAGATGTAATGGAGGTATGAGTCTTCCAGACTTACACAAATATTTTATAGCAGCAAGACTAGCACAACTCTCCTCGATATACTCAAGGTCTGAGAAACCGGATTGGATCAAGATGGAAATCAAGCAGTACCCTGCTACTCCCTTGATTATCTTCTATGGAGGTCACCCAAGAAACGACCACCCATAATGTCTCCTATCCTTTCTCAATCCTTTGCTTTTTGGGACAGATTCAGGTGTCGTCGGGCTCTTATTTTCACAGACCATCCTCTAGTTCCGTTATTTAATAACCCAGATTTTCCTCCGGGATTAAATGTGAAAGAATTCAAATGGTGGACAGACAGAGGTTTATACCAGGGGTCGTCAACCCCCGGTCCGCGGCCCACTACCAGGCCGTGGCCCTTCTGCAGGCAGGCCGCGGGTGCAGACGGCCGTCAAGAGACATGCTGGGCTGCCGGCATGAGACCGCTGGGTGAATGTAAGAAGTGAGCGGGTGAGCAAGCAGAGATATCATCTCTCTCAGCCCCATGCATCATGGCCCTTCTGCAGGCAGGCCGCGGGTGCAGGTGGCCATCAAGAGAGAGACATGCTGGGCTGCCCGGCATGAGACCGCTGGGTGGATGGAGGAAGTGAGCGGGCGGGCAAGCAGAGATATCATCTCTCTCAGCCCCCTGCATCGCCGCTCTTCCGCCCTCAAAGCCAGTGCTCTGCCTCAGTGTTGGAGGTTAGGCGGGGAGCAGAGATATGACATCATCTCACACTGCCTGCCCGGCATCGCCTCTCTCCTGCGGCTCCTCACTAGGAAAACCAGTCCTTGTTCAGCGGCGCAGATTGCTGGCAATCCACATCTTGTGGCAGGCAGTGTGACAGGTGATATGGCAAGTGACATTCCGCATCTTGTGGCAGTAAGTGTGGCAGGTGATGTGGGAAGTGACATTCCGCATCTGGTGACAGGCAACGTGGCAAGTGACAATCCACATCTTGTGGCAGTAAGCATGGTAGGTGATATGGAAAGTGACAATCCACATCTTGTGGCAGGTGATGTGGCAAGTGAGATTCCGCATCTGGTGACAGGCAGCGTGGCAAGTGACTATCCACATCTGGTAGCAGGCGACAGTGGCAAGTGACACGCTCACCCTGACACCATGTTAACCATGGTGCCGTGATGATTGAAGCGCCAACACGAGCCATTGCCCGCAAATAAAATCGCCCACCCCCCGGTCCTTGGCATAATTTTCTTCCACGCAGCCGGTCCCTGGTGCCAAAAAGGTTGGGGACCACTGGTTTATACCGCATTGGAAACTTCTCTGTTTCTGGGAGTCCTATAACTTTCAATTACTGCACCAAAAAATTGAAACTCCCAGACTCCAAAAGAATACACTTTCCTCAGATCTCACAATTCCTAAATTCTCTATGGAAGGACAAATCTCTACCTCTCCAATTTACTAAATATGAACTGTGGTGTGGTCAAAATACAGAGCCAAGGGGAGGTATTTCTATCATTTATTCATCCCTTACTCACTCTATGACGAAATCCTCCTTTATGACAGCTTGGGAAACAAATTTTCAGTTCAGCTGGGGCCTGGAAGCCTGGCAAAGAGCATGCTCTAAATCCTTCAAAGGTATTATAAACATATATTTATCAGAAGCTAATATCAAGATATTAACTAGATAATATCTTACTCCCACTAAACTGGCTGCCATATAACCTTCCTCGGATCCTTCTTGCTTTAGAGGGTGCCATCTTTCAGGTTCGATGGCCCACATCTGGTGGGAATGCCGAGGATCCGTTCATTTTGGAAAAAAGTATTTAGCTTGATCTTCAGCGTAACTGGGTGCCAGGCTCCCAGGTCTCCGTGTGTTGCTCTCCTAAACGCCCATATACCCCATATACCTAAGTTTTTTCCAAATCCTTGTTCATTTTATCCTTACAGGGGCCATAATAACTGTTGCCAAGGAATGGAAAAAAACAAAACCCTTTCTTTCTGATGTAATTCGGAAAGTCTTGTGGATAATGACTCAAGAGAAACTGGCCAGTATTCTAAATAACACCACCGCAAAATTTGGAAAAATATGGGAACCATGGGCTAATTATATTGGAATATCACTTAGTTGAGATGTATCTACATTCTCTCTAGACTCATGTTTATGGAGCTAGGCATGTACTCTTTGCTCTTCCTATTTCTCTCTTTCCTTTTTTCCTTTTATTTACCTTTTTCTTTCTATTAGTACTCTCTTATAAGTCTCCCGGAGACATGTTTAACCACTTAAGGATCGCCGCATGTACATTTACGTCGGCAGAATGGCACGTACAGGCACATTGGTGTACCTGTACGTCCCTGCCTAGACGTGGGTCGGGGGTCCGATCGGGACCCCCCCCCCCTGGTACATGCGGCGTTCCCGTGGCTGTCCCAGCGATCCAGGATGAGGGGGCGGCTGTTCGTTTTTGTCCACCCCCTCCCAGCCAATGCGCACACTCCCCCTGTGTGTCACTTCTTCTGCCTGTGTAAACACAGGAAGGGGGAATTGATGTAATCTCTCCTCTCGGAGGTATTTTCAACCGCCGCTGAGGAGAGAAGACATCACACAGTAAGTCTGCACAACACTACACTGACACCAGTACACACAGGCACATTAACCCCCCGATCACCCCCCCCACCCCCTGTCACAGTGTCACTGAATGCAGTGATCATATATGTACTGATCACTGCATTTAGTGTCAGTGTGACAGTTAGTGTGACAGGCAGTTAGTGTTAGGTTAAGGAAAGCCCCGTACCCCCCCTAATAAAGTTTTAACCCATTGATCACCACCCTAGTTAACCCTTTCACCCCCTATTGCCAGTGTCACTAAGCGATCATTTTTCTGATCACTGTATTAGTGTCACTGTTGCCGCTAGGTAGCTATTTTTTTTTTATTGCGATTTTTTTTTACTAAAGACATGTGGCTGAATACATTTTGGCCTAAATGTTTGACTAAAATTCAGTTTATTCGATTTTTCCTATAACAAAAAGGAAAAAATATTGTTTTTTTTTTCAAAAATTACTATTTTTGGATATAGCGCAAAAAATAAAAATCGCAGAGGTGATAAAATACCATCAAAAGAAAGCTCTATTTGTGGAAAGAAAAGGACGCAAATTTTGTTTGGGAGCCACGTCGCACACCACGAAATTGTCTGTTAAAGCGACGCATTTCCGAATTGTAAAAACGCCTCTAGGCATTTAGCAGCATATTGGTCCGGTCCTTAAGTGGTTAAGGATCCTATTTACGAAGCTCCGTGACCAGGACCGTGGGACCCGCGGACCCTATTGCCGCTGGAGTCCCACGATCGGTCCCCGGAGCTGTAAACACGGCTTCCCCGCTCTTCATTGTGGTAGCGTCATCGATCGCGTGATCTCTTTTATAGGGATACACAATCGATGACGTCACACCTACAGCCACACCCCCCTACAGTTGTAAACACATATTAGGTCACACATAACCCCTTCAGCGCCCCCTTGTGTTTAACTCCCAAACTGCAATTGTCATTTTCACAATAAACAATGCATTTTAAATGCTTTTTTTGCTGTGAAAATTACAATGGTCCCAAAAATGTGTCAAAATTGTCCGAAATGTCCGCCATAATGTCGCAGTCATGAAAGAAATCGCTGATCGCCGCCATTAGTAGTAAAAAAATAAATAATAAAAAATGCAATAAAACTATCCCCTATTTTGTAAACGCTATAAACCAACCGATAAACGCTTATTGCATTTTTTTTTTTACCCAAAATAGGTAGAAGAATACGTATCGGCCTAAACTGAGGAAACAAATATGTTTATATATATTTTTGGGGGATGTTTATTATAGCAAAAAGTAAAAAATATTGCATTTTTTTCAAAATTGTCGCTCTATTTTTGTTTATAGCGCAAAAAATAAAAACCGCAGAGGTGATCAAATACCACCAAAAAAAGCTCTATTTGTGGGAAAAAAAGGAGGCCAATTTTGTTTGGGAGCCATGTCGGACGACCCGCAATTGTCTGTTAAAGCTACCTAAAGGTCCGGGCCTTAAGTGGTTAAGCTACCCTAACCAATATTCTTGTATCTCCGATATTATTTTTTCCCTTTTTTTTCCATCCTTTTTATTTTTACCTGTTTTTCCGTTTATATTAACTTATTGGTTGTTGATTATCCTTTCTTTTTTGTTATATCTCTCCGGGAGGTTTATTTATTGTCTTTATATTATTTCTTGAAAATAAAATATTTTGAAAGGAAAAAATAAAGGAAAAAAAACAGCGTGGGGTCCCCCCAGTCCATACCAGGCCCTTTGGGTCTGCTATGGATTATAATGCCAAAGATAGATGTGGGTCCCCCCCAAAATCCATACCAAACCCTTATCCGAGCATGCAGCCTGGCACGAACCAGAAAATAGAAAAAAAATGTTTACGTCTCCTGGGTGTAGGATTAAGTTCATCTGCTGGTGGCTCTATCCTGCTCTGAGCTGTTTGCTGCAGCTCCAGTCTCCACCAGCAGGCTGGAATGTGTAATCAGGTTAATAAATGTTCAGCTGCCTGGGGGCTACTTAAGGCTTCTCTTCCCTTCCCCAGCGCATCACGATTCTGGTCCCTTCCTTGCTACCATTTCCTAGCCTGATCCAGTCTGTACCTCTCTGCCTTGTTCCTGTCTCCCCCTGCTTTGTTTCTATTCGAGTACCCTGTTAACATCCCCCTTCCTTAAAACCTTGCATTCTCTGTATCCTTGTCCTTTAGATGGTTTTTGTATATAGGTAGTAGTTAGGTTCTTTTGTTATTTGTCTTTTGTGTTTAGTTTATGTTCACGTTTCATGTGTGCTGTGTTTGCTGTGTTTATGGTTTGCTGTGTTTCACTATAAATAAATATCACTTTAATATATATATATCCTTTGTTTGGTCTCAGTTCCCTTGTGTAGCTACATGTCTGGTAACCCTAGCCACTGATCCTTACACTGGAGGCCTCCCACCTACACTTTATCAGCTCTTATATTGGCAGGGGGAAGGGCCACCCAGGTACATCACCCGATGACACCACCCCCTTCTGACCTTTATTTTTCGGGTCTGTTGGGCATTGTGATTGACGGTGGATTTCGATAGAGAGATACCTTTTTCTTTTCTTCTGTTTTTAATAAATGACGCTCTATTTTTGGATATAGCACAAATAAAAAAAAATCGCAGAGGTGATCAAATACCATCAAAAGAAAGCTCTATTTGTGGAAAGAAAAGGACGCAAATTTTGTTTGGGAGCCACGTCGCACGACCGCGCAATTGTCTGTTAAAGCGATGCAGTGGCGAACTGTAAAAACGCCTCTAGGCATTTAGCAGCATATTGGTCCGGTCCTTAAGTGGTTAAGGATCCTATTTACGAAGCTCCGTGACCGGGACTGTGGGACCCGTGGACCCGATCGCCGCTGGAGTCCCCCGATCGGTCCCCGGAGCTGAAGAATGGGGAGAGCCATGTGTAAACACGGCTTCCCCGTTCTTCATTGTGGTGGCGTCATCGATCTCGTGATCTCTTTTATAGGGATACACAATCGATGATGTCACACCTACAGCCACACCCCCCTACAGTTGTAAACACATATTAGGTCACACATAACCCCTTCAGCGCCCCCTTGTGGTTAACTCCCAAACTGCAATTGTCATTTTCACAATAAACAATGCATTTTAAATGCATTTTTTGCTGTGAAAATGACAATGGTCCCAAAAATGTGTCAAAATTGTCCGAAGTGTCCGCCATAATGTCGCAGTCATGAAAAAAATCGCTGATCGCCGCCATTAGTAGTAAAAAAAAATAATAAGAAGAAATGCAATAAAACTATCCCCTATTTTGTAAACGCTATAAACCAACCGATAAACGCTTATTGCATTTTTTTTTACCAAAAATAGGGAGAAGAATACATATCGGCCTAAACTGAGGAAACAAATATTTTTATATATATTTTTGGGGGATGTTTATTTTAGCAAAAAGTAAAAAATATTGATTTTTTTTTTAAATTGTCGCTCTATTTTTGTTTATAGCGCAAAAAATAAAAACCGCAGAGGTGATCAAATACCACGAAAAAAAAGCTCTATTTGTGGGAAAAAAAGGAGGCCAATTTTGTTTGGGAGCAATGTCGGACAACCGCGCAATCGTCTGTTAAAGCTGCCTAAAGGTCCGGGTCTTAAGTGGTTAAGCTACCCTAACCAATATTCTTGTATCTCCGATCATTTTTTCCCTTTTTTTTCCATCCTTTTTATTCCTACCTGTTTTTCCGTTTATATTCACTTATTGGTTGTTGATTATCCTTTTTTTTTTGTTATATCTCTCCGGGAGGTATCTTGATTACACTAAGGCGGCGTACACACGATCGGATATATCCGATGAAAACGGTCCGCGGACCATTTCCATCGGATATGTCCGATCGGGAGTTTGATCCGATGGCGTGTACACACCATCGGATCAAATTCCCCGCCGCCGGACGGCGCGGTGACGTAGTGGTGACGCGGCGGTGACGTTGACGCCGCCGCGTCACCGCCACGTCACCGCACCAGGAAGTAAAACACTTCCGCGCATGCGCCGAATCCATTCGGCAGCGGCGCGGCGGTGGTGGGAGCCGACATGTCTGCTGGTAAGTGTACTAACCAGCAGACATGTCGGGCGGACAGATTCCCACCGGATAGATTTCAAAGCATGCTTTGAAATCTGTCGGGTGGAGAAATCTGTCCGCTAGCCCATACACACGAGCGGAGATGTCTGCTGAAACGGTCCATCGGACCGTTTTCAGCGGACATATCCCCTCGTGTGTACGCGGCCTAAGATGTATTGTGATTTATTGTCGTTATATTATTTCTTATTTCTTGAAAATAAAATACTTTGAAAGGAAAAAATAAAGGAAAAAAAACAGCGTTGGGCCCCTCCTGTCCATACCAGGCCCTTTGGGTCTGCTATGGATTATAATGCCAAAGATAGATGTGGGTCCCCCCCAAAATCCATACCAAACCCTTATCCGAGCATGCAGCCTGGCACGGACCAAAAAATAGAAAAAAAATGTTTACGTCTCCTGGGTGTAGGATTAAGTTCATCTGCTGGTGGCTCTATCCTGCTCTGAGCTGTTTGCTGCAGCTCCAGTCTCCACCAGCAGGTGTAATCAGGTTAATTAATGTTCAGCTGCCTGGGGGCTACTTAAGGCTTCTCTTCCCTTCTCTGGCGCATCACGATTCTGGGCCCTTCCTTGCTACCTTTTCCTAGCCTGATCCAGTCTGTACCTCTCTGCCTTGTTCCTGTCTCCCCCTGCCTTGTTTCTAATCGAGTACCCTGTTAACATCCCCCTTCCTTAAAACCTTTCATTCTCGGTATCCTTGTCCTTTAGATGGTTTTTGTATATAGGTAGTAGTTAGGTTCTTTTGTTTTTTGTCTTTTGGGTTTAGTTTATGTTCACATTTCATGTGTGCTGTGTTTGCTATGTTTATGGTTTGCTGTGTTTCACTATAAATAAATATCACTTTAATATATATATCCTTTGTTTGGTCTCAGTTCCCTTGTGTAGCTACATGTCTGGTAACCCTAGCCGCTGATCCTTACACTGGAGGCCTCCCGCCTACTGCCCCTGCACTTTGACAGCACTTTGCTATATTGGCAGGGGAAAGGGCCACCCAGGTACGTCACCCGATGACACCACCCCCTTCTGACCTCTATTTTTCGGGTCTGTTGGGTGTTGTGATTGACGGTGGATTTCGATAGAGAGACACCTTTTTATTTTTTTATTTTTTTAATAAATGATTTGTCAAAAACTGTCTCCTGTTTTTCTTACTTTTTGGTGAATGGGTACATCTAAGCCCCTGCACCCGCAGACCCTGACAACCACAGCCCAGAGTTATCGGGAAGAGGCCCTTGTCCCCATAAATATGGGGACAAGGTTCTTTGGGGTGGAGAGCGCAGAGCCCACCCCCCTTGTTTAGGGGCATGTGGCCTGCTATGGTTCAGGGGGGCTTTTGCCCCCTCTTTTCCTGACCTGTCAGGCTGCAGGCTTGAATAACGGTTTGGTATTGATTTGTGGGGACCCCACGCCAATTTTTTCCACCAATGAAAAAGAAGTTACACCTTCTGGGCCAGGTTTCTGAAAATATTTTATTATTCATTGTTCAAAGTGGTATTTAAGACCACTGGCCATTATCCAAGGGACACACTCAAACAGACACACACACTTCATCCATCAACTCATATACCCACTCACACTTATAAAGATTCCTTAATGCCTTATACTCTAAGGCCTCGTACACACGATCAAATCTGTCCGCTGGAAACGGTCCGCTGGACCGTTTCAGCAGACAGATTCGATCGTGTGTACGGCCGAGCCGACGGATTTGGCCACCCGACAGATTTCAAAGCATGCTTTGAAATCTATCGGGTGGGAATCCGTCCGCCCGACATGTCTGCTGGTTAGTACACTTACCAGCAGACATGTCGTCCCGCACCGCCGCCGCACCGCCGCCGCATGGATTCGGCGCATGCGCGGAAGTGTTTTACTTCCTGGTGCGGTGACGTGGCGGCGTCAACGTCACCGCCACGTCACCGACACGTCAGCGCGCTCTCTGCTGGCGGGGATTTTGGTTTGCTCGTGTGTACACGCGAGCAAACCAAAATCCCAGCAGACAGATTTGTTCAAATCTGTCGGACGGACAGATTTGAACAAATCTGTCTGCTCGTGTGTACGAGGCCTCAAACTCTGAGGACGCAAGACGCATCTCCACCTTAGGCAGAAGCCATCTTGGAGACCACAGCAGCCATTTTGGAACTCTGGTAACCACCATTTTAGACAAGCAGCCATTTTTGAAAGGGTAATTACATTGTATTGATTTTATCTTATATTCTATTGTTTTATTTGAAAAATTGATTATTATAAACAGTTGGAGAACGATTTCTCTCAAATTGATAACCACCATGTAGATTGTTCTGTAGCTTCATTTTTAACTTACAATTTTTGTAATTTTTCTGTTTGTTGAAATAGCAGGCGTCTATTTTATTTCACGCTGTTGATCACTTACTTACCTGCAGTATAGTAACAGTTGAGTTTGTGAAATACAGACGTTCTGTCTAATCGTCATATTTACACGGTTATTGAATCTACAGGGAAGTTTTATCATTTCTGTGTCATTTAATAAGTACAACACTCCCATCAGCGGATGTTTTCAATTGGTTTTTAATATTTTATGCAACATTTATTTCTGTAAACCAAATATATAACTATATTGTATGAATACATGTCTAGTGAATAAATCTCCTGTTTTTAGTCTGTAGTAATATTGATTGATCCTGTATCTTAAAAATATTATCGTTTAAAAATTACTCATTCATAATTATCACGCCGAAAAATTATTCTCATAAGCACGACAAAAGGCTGTAAGCAAAGAGGCTAAAATAAATTGCCCATTTTATGAGTGGAGCCAAAACTATAGGACAACATGTCATCCTATTTTGCTTTTAGTATGGTTTCTAGTTCAGATAATAACATGTCTGAGTGACCGTGTACCAACCCTAGCAGCCATACCACCCTATGCCACATCCTATGTTGGCTATTGTTGGCTATGCAGAATCTTTCCCTGCTTGCAAGGCCATGGGGCGCCAGCAGTGCTGCAAGTGAAAGTTCTGGGTTTCAAACATATTTCTTGTATCTGTGCACAAGCTTGCCATGTAAACCTGGTAGAGCAGTTGATGACAATGGGCCTGTGCTCATTACTGTATGTACTGGAGGTTTTAGCCAGAATCAGCTCTTTCCTTTAGAAAGAAGACGAACATTGTCGGAAGAATTGTGGAATATTATACAGGGGTGTTACCACATAAAATAGGTTGTTTACACTACAATATACAGTATCTTTAACCGGTCTGCTTTATGGGTCAATTGAATTTTAGTAGTACTGAAAACTCCCGATAATTCAGAATTAAATGTCTACCATGTTTAACGAGGGATAATTCTTCCTCTTAAAATACAAGAGCAATGTTATGAAACTTAATTCAATTTTCACAATTAATCAAGGTGGAGTATACAGTATATGGGTATTGTAATTCAATGTAGAGATTGCATTTAAAGGGTATAACAATTTTTATAAAACAGGGTTACAATTTAAAACAAATGTGAATGTATTTCTTCTATTTTTTTCAGATTCTGGAATAAGCAAAGGGATAGTTTCATAGTAGACAGCTAAAACTTGCTGATGTGTATGCAGCAACCAATAATAATTTGAAGAATACTCGAATATGCAATATTCGTAGCGAATATTCGCAATGCGAATATTCGTGAGAAACACTACTACCCACCCCATATGAATTTTAATGATGTGTTTATGTTTTTTTTATATACAAAATTATAGGTGTATGATGTATGTTCACTCAACATAGAGGTATATTTATGAGATATATATTTGAGAGCACATACCAGTGTATCAACTAACAAAAAATAGTTTGTTAGTAGGCACGACCATCGGGTAAAAAGCCACACATGCTCAGAATCAAGTCGACGCATTCTTGGAAGCATTGAACTTCATTTTTTCAGCACGTAGTTGTGTTTTACGTCATCGCGTTCTAACACGATCGTTTTTTTTAACCGATGGCGTGTAGGCACATCAGACCATCAATCAGCTTCATCGGTTAACCGATGACAACAGTCCTTCGGACCGTTCTCATCGGATGGACTGATCGTGTGTACGAGGCCTAAGGGTCAGTGCCCATGAATGTCCATCTGCAGCCTGATTAATTAAAGTAAAGAGTAAACATTTTACTACATGATGGATATCTTTCTTCTGTCTCCTCAGGTGCAATATTGTGTGGCCTGATTCTATTGCCTCCTATATATGAAAAAGAGATATTCACATGGCTGGTGTTTTCCAATAAGTTTATTTAGACACATTTACTGTGGGGTCTAGATATCTGATAAGCAGATCTGTGTATTGATGGTGGTTGAGAAGGAAGCACCTTGCATGGAAGATCACACACATACCTCAGAGGGGAAGGAGGGGGACGAGCGCCCCGCCGGAAAAATCACCGAGCCGTCTTGGCTTTCACTCGGCTGACACGTCACACATGCACAGTCCCGCCTCCGCCATTGGCATTGGAACATCTCCTGTGATAGACAGAACACTGGTACAATGCTGTTGGCGGAGGCGGGACTGTGCGTGTGTGACGTGACAGTCGAGCGAGAGCCGAGAGGAGATGACGGCTCGTTGATTTCCGGCGGCAGCTCGTCCCTCTCCTTCCCCTCCGAGGTATGCTATCGGCGTATAACGCGCACCCATGATTTTATGGGGAAAAACGTGCGTGGTATACGCCGATAAATACGGTACATACACTGACCTTACCTACCTGACATACATGGAGCTACCTGACATACACTGACCTCACCTACCTGTCATATGCGTACATTGACCTATGTATTGGACTCTGTCTCCCATTTGCTGTATATCAGCAGAGAATTTGTGGATGAGGGAGGAGAGATTGGACATGAGGGATGATTAGAGAGATAGAAGCATGTTTTTCATAGATGAGTCCAGAACAGGTTGTCTTGTAGTAGGAAATGAGGTAACGGAGGATTGTAAAGAGGCATTTACATATAGTGGGGAAATGTCCATACTCACCCCTGTGGCTGGGTAATGAGAATCCATTCTTATTCTGGCTTTGGCTTGGCTTCTCATCGTGGGGCTGTTAGGAGTAGAATTACCTGGGAAAGTGGTTGTTTGTCCCTCTTCTGTCACAGTGCTCGACATCTGGCAGATCAGTGTAGAATGCTGAGGGCGTGCGAGTGTACTGCTCGCCGGCGCCATCTTGTGCCTCTAATCCTAGTGGCGCGCCCATCATGTGTCAAGGCAAACAGAAAGGAGGAGGAGAGGAGAGCCGCCCGCCTGAGCCGCAATCTTACAGTGATGTGGCTCAGTGTGGCAGCATTGTATTTTCTGCCTTCCGAAGCCTGCGGCGCCTATGATGGACGTCACAAATCCTGCAGTCCCGGCATTGGACCTGTGGGATGTCCATCTGTCAATTTTTTTTTAGCACCAGCTGCCACTGGATTAGAGAAAATCTTTTTTGGCCTGAACACTGTCAAATGGGCACATGGCTCCCCCATAATCAGAAGCCCCCCTCTACTAGCAGGGCTCAACCAGAGTGGTCGGAAATGGCAGAATGACAGTTAAATCACTACACTAAAACACAGAGGTGTGACAGTAGCATTACTGAAATAATATATATATATATATATATATATATATATATATATATATATATATATATATATATATATATATATACATGTAAATTTGCCTTTTTATTTTTTTTTTAATATTGCCATAAAGGTTTTTGATAAAATACCCCGACTGTAATCTGGATGCTTACAAGTCATAACTTTCAGTAATTTGTTTTATGCTGTGAAATATTTAATTATATAGAACTTTAACTTGAAGAAAAAAACACACGACTGATTAACTCATCTAATCATTACTTTTTAATTTTGTCTGAGCCTCCAACACACAAAAAGGAGATCTGACAGGTAACTGAGAAGTAAAATATTGTCTGCTTATGTTATCATTGCTTTATTCAGTCTAATGAGGCCAGCTTTTCACCAGGCACTGTGGAAAGGAAATGAAGCGATGGGATGAATCAGGGTAAAAGAGGTGCCATGTGACAAGCTGCGGTGTGACCTGATTGAATTCTAACCATTCCAGACATCAGCTGGAAAAATGGGAAGGGGCAAAATGGGAAGAAACACCAAAAAGTTGAAACTCAAACACAGGACAAGTTACACGCACATATTAAAAATAGACAGTGTATTTAATAGATTGATGCAATATATTAGCATGAAAAAAAGTCTTTGCATGATGACTTGCACAAACCTGTAACAAATCAAGTTAATCATTTGCCAAATAGCTAGGTTCATGTATGTGTCTTTTATTTCACAAAGTTTTCAGGTCAAAGATTGTCACAACTCATTCTTGAATATCTCAAAATGCAAATATGTTTTAAAAGAGCCAAATTAAATCTAAAATCTTTTTTTTTTTTGTTCTGGATAGAATAGATATCCTATTTTTTTTATTTTTATTATGGGTTGTCAATGTACCTTAGCATGGGGACAAACGGGTGCAAGGCGAGGAAATGCATTGAGGTGCACTATAATGCACATGCATTTTAACGCATTGTAACTTGTTGGGGTGCAACTAAATTACTGTATGATTTACTATGTGTAATGGCAACGCCCGTTATAACTCTGGTCATAATGCAAATAATAACGTGCATTATGTTGTGAATGGGCTCCGGCAGTGCCAATAAAACAGTAACCCATTTTAATAGTACAAATTAAAGTAGAACACCAAAGTAGCACGCAAAAGAGAAACACTTTGAAAGCTGATGTGCATGTCATGGTTGTGTATTTTATTTTGTCATTTATTTATGTTGTGATTTTTTTTTAATTCTGTATAGTTTTTTTAGATTTTGTTATAACATTTTGCAAACAGGTAATTTTGCTCCTTCACTGATGGGCTGCACTGATGGACACGGATAAGGTGGCACTGCTGGGCATTGATAGGTGGCACTGCTGAGCACTGATGAGGCAGCACTGGTGGGCACTGATCAGGAGGCACTGATAAGACTGCACTGATGGGCACTGATAAGTAACACTGATAGATGACACTGATAATGAGGCACTGATGGGCACTGATTGGCAACACTGATGGGCACTGCTAGGTGGCACAGATGGGCACTGATTAGCAGTACTGATGAGCACTGATAGATGGCTCTAGTGGGCACAGATTAGTGGCACTGGAATAGTAGACATGTGCAGACTGGAATATTTTGTTTAGTTTTTTCGTTTGGAAAATACATTTATTTAGTTACTCCCGAAAATCGTTTTGATTTATGTCGTTTTCGTTGCGAAAGTTTTCATCTGAAAACGACGATTTTCAATGCTTTGTCGAATTTTCGTCGTTCAATTTGACAAAGCATCGAAAATCGTTGATTTTTCGTCGTTCAATTTCTACCTATTCACTGTATTCAGAATGACGATTTTCGATGCTTTGTCGAATTGAACGACGAAAATTCGACAAAGCATCGAAAATCGTCGGATCTGAACAAAAACGAAAATAAAGCATTTTTTATGTCGGTTTTCGTTTCTTGCGCTTTCGTTTTCGTTTGTTAAAATGATAACGAAAATACCAGATTTTCGGACGAAAATGCATTCTAACGAAAACGAATGCACATGTCCCTCTAAGGCCCCAATGTCCAATGTCCCTCTAAGGCCCCGTACACACGAGCAAATGAATTTGTTCAAATCGGTCGGACCGACCGATTTGAACAGATTTGTCTGCTGGCTGTTTTGGTTTGATCGCTGTACACACGATCAAACCAAAATCCCCGCCAGCAGACAGCCCGGTGACGTGGCGATGACGTTGACGCCGCGACATCACCGCACCAGGAAGTAAATCACTTCCGCGCATGCTTTGAATCCATTCGACGCATGTGCGGGCAGATATGTCTGCTGGTTAGCGTACTAACCAGCAAACATATCGGTCCGACGGGTTCTCAGCAGACAGATTTTAAAGCAGGCTTTAAAATCTGTCTGCTGGGAAAATCCGTCGGCTTGCCCGTACACACGATCGAATCTGTCTGCTGGGACGGTCTGTCAGACCGTTTTCAGCAGACAGATTTGATCGTGTGTACGCGGCCTTACAGAAGCCAGTTAACATCTTTCTTCTTCTCTTCATGCTGACAGAGTCAGGGGGAAAAAAATCAATAACCAGCTTCTGTTTACTTCTGTGACCAGCTGTCATGGACTTAAAGCTGATCACGTGGTAAAGGGCCCTTGATTGGCCCTTTACTTGATGTGTGATCAGCAGAGTCCCAAGAACTCGGTGATCACAGAGCACATGTACGTCCTACCGGCAATGTAAGCCTGCGCTGTAGCTATCTTTCGGCTATAGCGCAGTTGCCAAGCGGTTAAATCACATGTCTAGGGATGCTCTGGCCCTTCTTGTGAAGTAGTGCAACTGTGCAATGTATACAACCTACTACAGCAACACTGATGCCGTGTACACACCATCGGTCCATCCGATGAGAACGGTCTGATGGACCGTTTTCATCGGTTAACCGATGAAGCTGACTGATGGTCCGTCGCGCCTATACACCATTGGTTAAAAAAAACGATCATGTCAGAACGCGGTGACGTAAAACACAACGACGTGCTGAAAAAAATGAAGTTCAATGCTTCCAAGCATGCGTCGACTTGATTCTGAGCATGCGTGAATTTTTAACCGATGGTCGTGTCTACAAACGATCGTTTTTTTGCTATCCATTAGGTATTCATCAGTTAAATTTCAAACAAGTTGGCTTTTTTTTAACTGATGGTTAAATAACTGATGGCGCCCACACACGATCGGTTTGGACCGATGAAAACGGTCCATCAGACCTATCTCATCGGTTTAACCGGTTTAATGCTCTGTCTAATTGGGCGACTAAGTGGCAGATGAGGTTTAATGTTGATAAATGTAAAGTTATGCACTTGGGGGCTAAGAATATTCATGCATCATACATGCTAGGGGGAGTACAACTGGGGGGATCTGTAGTGGAGAAGGATCTGGGTGTTTTAGTTGATCATAAGCTCAATAATGGCATGCAATGCCAAGCTGCGGTTTCCAAAGCGAGCAAAGTCCTTTCTTGTATTAAGAGAGGTATGGACTCCAGAGATAGAGATATCATTTTGCCCCTGTACAAATCATTAGTAAGACCTCATCTGGAATATGCAGTCCAGTTTTGGGCACCAGTTCTCAAAAAGGATATCGGAGAACTGGAGAAAGTGCAGAGAAGGGCAACCAAACTGATAAGAGGCATGGAGGAGCTCAGCTATGAGGAAAGATTAGAGGAACTGAATTTATTCACTCTTGAGAAGAGGAGAATAAGGGGGATATGATCAACATGTACAAATACATAAGAGGTCCATATAGTGAACTTGGTGTTGAGTTATTCACTTTAAGGTCAACACTGAGGACAAGGGGGCACTCTTTACGTCTGGAGGAAAAGAGATTTCACCTCCAAATACGGAAAGGTTTCTTCACAGTAAGAGCTGTGAAAATGTGGAACAGACTCCCTCCAGAGGTGGTTCTGGCCAGCTCAGTAGATTGCTTTAAGAGAGGCCTGGATTCTTTCCTAAATGCACATAATATAACTGAGTACTAAGTTTTGTAGGTAAAGTTGATCCGGGGTAAATCCGATTGCCTTTCGGGGGATCAGGAAGGAATTTTTTCCCCTCCGGTAGCAAATTGGATCATCGCTCTGCTGGGGTTTTTTGCCTTCCTCTGGATCAACTGTGGGTATGGAGTTGGGTGTATGGGAGGATGTACTGTGTTTTACTTTGTTTTATTTTTATTTATTTTTATGGTTGAACTGGATGGACTTGTGTCTTTTTTCAACCTGACTAACTATGTAACTATGTAACTATGTAACTATGTGTATGCGGCATAACATTTACAAGTGCGTTTAATCCAATTGCTGTCAAAATGACAGCTGCTTCCCACTTCACTGTCCATTCACAGGCTAGAGCAGTGGCCCTGAACCTTTTGAAGAGTGAGGGTCACTTAAGCGACTTGGTAACCGGTAGCTTGCCACAAAAATCAGAGCCAGCGAATGGCAGGTCCGTGTCCACTCTGCTCTCCCATCCAATCTGCCCAGATGAAAGGGGGTGGATCCTCTTCCTTTTTTTTTTGGGCGGATCAGAATGCAGATAGGTGGGTGTAAAAGGACAAAGTCTGTTTACATCTGCCGCTTCATAGAGTTAAATGAAGGATCTGATTGAGTCAAACTGATTGTGTGAAAGGGTCCTAAGGTTGCTTTCACACTGATGCGCTGCACTTTACCCACACTGCAGTGGCAGAGCAGTTGCTGGCTTTTCTGCGGGTTAGCTACACTTTGAAATAGACTTCTATTATATCCTGCAGGTGTAGAGCACTTTCTGGAAGTGCACCAAACCCGCAGGTAATAACAGAAGTCTATTGCTCAGTAAAAGGAACCTATAGGTGCACTGCGCTCCACCTGCAGATCAGTTTGAAAGCAGCCCAGTAACCATTGCAGAACACATATTTCCATATATACACATATATACACTGTGATTTTTGTAATAAACTTACCTTTAATGGTAAAAATAAACAGGTTACCTCTTTAGGTAACCCTGGCTGTTGCTGTCCCAGGCATAGTGCATTTGGTATCACTCCGCCTGTGACAGGTGGCGGCACTATGTAGAAAGCATTGGCTTATGCAGCTCTGCTCCGCAGTTGCTTGCTTCCTCTACCACCAGCTTCATTCACAACACAGATGATCTTGAATAGTGGATTGGCCACCCGTGATCTGGGCTTGCCAACCAGCCATCCCAGAACAGGAGGTCACGGGCCACATCACAGGAGCTCCATGGACCACTGGTTGGGCACCCCTGGGCTAGAAGAAGGGTGCACCAGACCTGCGAGTGAAAGTGAGACTGCAGCAGATAAAAATCAGTACCAACCTGAGCCTCCATCCCCTCCCTGCACAATTAGACAGGGCTGTGCTGTAAAAAACCCTAGGACTGGATAGACAGTAAGGCTCCATTCATACCTGGGTGTGACCGCGATTCTGCCCGCGATCCCAAAATGCTGTGCAAAAATGACAAATCGTACAATGCTTGTTTTGGTGCCATTCAATTCATTTTCAATGGCAAACTAAATGTGGGTGAGATTTGGCTGTGATTCTGGTGCGATAAGTAGCACCACAATTGCGTCAAATTGCAACGTGCAAATCTGTCACCCAAAAGAAGTTCCTGTACCTGCAACTTCACATGTTGCAAAGCGCAGCAATATCGCACCTGCTTGAAGAGAGTGGAGGCTATTTAAAGCTCCCCTTGGCGCCAAAAAAAGCTTAGCTTGGCGGCATTTTTTGGCACCAAAGGGAGCTTTAAATAGCCTCCACTCTCTTCATTACTCTGTGCAGAGCGTGTCACTCTCTCCCAGGGGACTTTTTTGGATATCTTTAGCCTATGTACTTACCATGGAGCATTAATATGGCTGCACATACAGCATATTCCTATTGGTGCATGGAACTGATTCAGTGACTATTTTGAAGTATTCCTTCGTATCTCCTTATTCCCTCTTATATGGGTTTGTTGCCATTACTCTGGGTTGTCTCGTATCTACTTTCCCCTGTGTGAAGTTTGAAGATTTTTGTTTCAGGAACCACCGGTGCCTCTGTCTTCGTTTTTCCAGCACTGCGCTCTCTGCATGAGTTAATTTTTTTCCTATATTGGATATTTTCATTAGCCATTGTGCTGATCAAGTCTTGAGTTATTTACAAGATAGGGCCAGATTCACGAACACTTGCGCTGGAGTATTTGGATATGCGCCGCGTAACTGTGCTGATGCGCCGACGTTTCTATGTGCCCGTACCCACCAAACTAGATGCGCCCAATAACGGCTCATTTGCGACCGGCGGAACGTTCCGACGCCAGAGTATCGTCAGCGTTTATTTTCGCTGGGCGCATCAGTCGCGCCCATTGATTTCCCCTGCAAATATGCAAATGAGGGATTTTTCACAATTCACGAACGGATTAGCACCATACGCTGGCTACATGCGCCGCGCGTATCTGATCCGTCCGGCGCAAAGTTATTTCTACAAAAGGCTGCTTTATCTTTACTCCAGACGGTCACAGGTCAGCAGGAGAGCAGCTACAGCAGCGTTACAGACGATAGGAGCTAGCTGAGCACCCCCACTTGCAAGGACAACACCTCTGTGTGCCAACATGCCAGGGGCACTCGTGGTCCTAGAACTACTGATGGGTCCCCTGGAACCAAGAAGGCGGGCACGTGAGAGGATATACCGCACACGTATGAACCTCTTTGGCATGGGGGATGAGGAGGTGTATCGCCTATTCAGATTCAGCCCAGATGCAATACTTGAACTAACCACAACCCTGCAGGATGACATCACCAGCCCAACACACCGATCACAAGCAGTGCAGCCACTGGTGAAGGTCCTGGCAACACTCCATTTCCTTGCAAGTGGATCATTCCAGCGTACAAGTGGAGTGGTGGCTGGGATGTCACAGTCCTCCATAAGCAGATGTGTGCACCAGGTTGTCCCTGCAATCCTCAGACGCATGTCCAACCAGTTCATCAGACCCACCACTGAGGAGCTGCGGCAGAAGGCAATGACAGATTTCTACAACATTGCCAGATTCCCACGCACTGTGGGGGCCATTGATTGCACACATGTGGCCCTACAGCCCCCCAGTGCCACAGAGCACATATACCGCAATCGGAAGCATTGGCACTCCATCAACGTACAGGTGATAGCTGATGCCCAACGCCTCATATGGCACGTCCGTGCCAAACATCCCGGGTCCAGCCATGACAGTTTCATATACCGTCAGAGCCCCATCCCAGCAGAATTTAACCAGAACATGTATGGGGACAGCTGGCTGGTTGGTGAGTGACAAGGGAGTCAGGCATGACTATCCCCTCCCGTGATGCACAACAGAAATCGCACATGCATGACTAACATTCTCCTGTCTTTTACCTTACAGGTGACTCTGCATATGCATTGGGACCCCATCTAATGACTCCTTTCCGGAACCCCCAAACCAGAGGAGAGAGAAAATACAATGAAGCACACATCAAAACCCGTGCAGTGGTGGAGCAAACATTTGGGCTCCTGAAGTCCCGTTTCCGATGCTTGGATAAGTCTGGGGGGGCCCTCTTGTATTCCCCTACCTTTGTGTGTCAGATCATCGGTGCATGTTGCATACTACATAACTTTGCTATGAAAAAAGGCCTGCATATTGACATACGTGATGACCTGACCCCCGACCCACACAGTCCCCACCTGCCAGAGGACACCCAGTCTGCTGATGGAAGAGCAGTCAGGAGGGTCCTCGCCGAAGGCATCTTTGGACACTAAACCAAAACATTAATCACACAGACAGTGCACGCGTGTACACCACTGATGTCCCTAGATCACACACACCACATGCACATCGCATTGGATTAGCCCAAGTCCAGCATGTAGGAGTTGGGAGCAGTAACGCCAGCGTCAAGGCCCCAATGATGTCATTGTCCATTCACACACCTTTCACACATCATTCATTCAGCCGTGGGGTTCACTTCACCACCACGGCCGAGGGTGACACCCCTTACTTTCAGGAGTGCCACCCTCTCACATTCACACACCATTCACACTGTCCCCTGCACTCCTGACCGTGTGCAGTACAAAAAGAAATTAGAAATATCATATCCTGATCATTAAAAGAAAAATAATCTCATAACCTGAGAAAAATAAAAAATAAACTCATGACCTGAGTATGTCAAAAACAATAATATAAAACCAGAAAAAATAAAAGGCCTCATCGGGGATGCCGGGGCTTCTTCTGGGGGCCCCTCTCTGGCTCCGCAGCTGCCTGGATGGAGTGGGTGGGGGTGGGGGGGCATCTGGAGGTGGCTGCTCCCCAGGTGGGCCACTCCTGGCAGGTGTGGCCTGCGTGCCCTCCAAGGCCCTGGCTATCCGTCCAAGGTAATTGTTCGTCTGGGCCTGCATCCGGAGCTGACGGGTCACCTGGTAATGCTGGGCCCGCCGACTCAGCCTCCCCTGCTCCCGGATGGCAGCACTGTTCCCATGGATGGCAGCAGTGTTGGCCTGGACGGCTGCAGTAAGGTGCTGGATATCCCCCTGCACCTCCCCCAAAGTGGTGACCACTGCAGCGCAATTAGAGCTGACATCCTGCACTGCGTTGCTGAGGTTGGCAACGGAGCCCAGGCTGTCAGCCACTTTCTCCAAGTGCACCGCTATGGCCCCCATCTGTTCCGTCTGCCTGGCGTGATCCCTCGCCAACTGGTCCTGGACACCATCAGACACCCCCCTGGTCTTCTGGGTCGCCTTCCTGGGGCCAGAAGATGGATGTCCTCGGGTGGAAGGAGTCGCCCTTGAGGGGCTTCCAAGGATGGGGGAGGGGACGACAGACGGGCCAGGAGAAGGGGAGGAGACAGACAAAACCAAAGAAAAGTCCTGCTCTGCCACAGCAGGATCCTCCACAACCACCTCGGCAGGTGTGGTGTGGCCACTCTCCTCCTCCACAACCTCTTCACCACCCAGTGGCTCGGGCACATGATGGCGTGGGGGGGATGGGGTGGAATGCAGGCTGACAGATGATGGCCCAGCTCCGTCATCTGTGGATGACACAAAGCAGACACATGTTGGTGGTCCCACACACTTGGCACATGTCCCCCCCCCCCCAAATGCAAAACAACAAATAGGGGATTATAAAACACTTACCTGTCCTTGTGCCTTCCTCCACGGAGTCATAGCCTGCGACCCCCTCCACCTGCTCCCTCTCCAGGCAGCGAGCAACCACCTCCTCCTCTGCGGTCAGGGTGACAGGACATGGGGGACCACCACCTGTGCCCCTCTCATACCTCCTGATGGAGGCCACCTTGTCCCTCACCTTGCGCCGCAGGTCATTTATTTTCTTTTGTATGTCCCCAGCAGTCCGGGTGGAGTAGCCCAGGACATTGACCCTGGCAGCAATCGACTCCAGGATGCCCTGCTTCCTCTCCCGGCTGGTCTTCCGGCTTTTTTTGCCATGGAGAAATTCATTCTCCGTCTCCATAGCCGAGATAATCACTGAGACCTCCTGGGTATTAAAGTTGAGGTTCCTCCTCTCTCTGGGGGTAGCGGGAGCAGCCATTACAGTGCAAAAGTATCTTCCCTGGGGTGGGGGGAAACGGAACTACTTTTGCGCCGGAATGGCGTTTCCGCCAGCGCTTTTAAGCGCCCAGCGGAACGCATTGCGCTGACGTTTCCCAGGAAGTGGTGCCGACGGAAGTTGTGAGCATGCGCACAAGGGGGCGAGTGGAGCCGCACTCACTGCGCATGCTCCGTGGATGATGCGCTGAACGTAAGCCTCTGCGCCGGGCTCCGCCCATCATTTACATATGATCACACCCACTTCCACTTGCGTCGGGTTACGCCAGCGCATTATCGTTACTCTGGCGCAAGTTTACGCGCAACTGCTATGTGAATTACAGGACTTGCGCTGAAAGGGTCTTCAGAGTAACGTAAATGAGAAGCGTTACTCCAGAGGAAAGATACTCTCATCTACCTGAATCTGGCCCATAGTGGGATTACCTTGTTTTGCTCTTACAATTACTGTATCCTGAACTGCGTCCTGAAGAAGCCCAGTGGCAAAACGCGTTGATGCACTCGGGTTCTCATCATATGATATGTATTCATATGAATGATTTTTAATATTTGTATTGTCCTCATATCTCATGTATGTGTCCTTTTTCATTAAAATTATTTCTATGTATCTCTGTGCAGTTTACTGTGCGGTTAAAGTCGTAATAGGAAGTACCTTTGGATTCCCTTTCTCTCCCCCTTTTTGTTCAACATATTATTTACAGATGATGGCAATGTGAGTGCTGTTTTTCAATTTATCTATTTTATTTTTAACAGTGTTAAATGCATATATTAAGGTTCCTACACATTGAGACAAGATTACCTGGAAAAAAAAATAAAAAATTAGATATGGACCACAAGTTGGCAGTAATTTTTTTAAGGAAAATATGTTCATAGCCATAGATCACTTGAGACTGCAGATGGCTGAATATTCTCTGAATTAGGATAAACAACTTAAAGGAGTTGTAAAGGATTTTTTTTTTTTTGCTGAAATGACTGTTTACAGGGTATAGAGACATTTAAAAACGATTAAAAATAGATAAAAATCAATCATATAATGTACCTGTAGTTTTTTAGTTTCATTTTTGCATGTTATCTTGTATATGTGCTATACAGAGCCATAGAGCAGTGATGGTTTGGAAAACGAAACTAAAAGCTCCCAGTACTGTGGTCACAGGGAAACAGACAACCAGGGAGTGTCCAGAACAGAGGAGAATTACAGCAACATCAGAGCAAAAACGAAGAATGAGGACATGAAACCAGGACTGCATTAAGCTAACGGAAGTTATTTAGCTAAACAAAAAATAAATCCTTTAGTGACCCTTTAAGGGACAGTTTGTATCACACAGTATTATATTCTCTTTATACATTCACATTATTATGTTAGCTAAGCACACTGAATGCCTCTGAAACAACCTTACATTCAAAAAATACATTTATGATAATTTAACCCCTTTACTGCTGCAGTTATGCTCCCATTTGTTTAATCTCAGCTAAGCCAGATACAAATGTTTGAACTTTCCAATAAACTTAGATGGAATTCTTTGTGTCAATAGTCCCAGAGCACAACACTCTGTAATTGTGAAATATAAAAAAGGGGTCATGGACACCACAGCACTGATTGCCCTTATACAGCATGGAGCAGAAAGTGTCATTACATAATCAGACTTGCTTGAGTGACTCAGCATAGAGCAGTGGACACAATCAGAACAGCATCCACTAGGGAAAAATAATGGAACTAGGTACAGTAAACATGCTTGTAATCCAAAGCACGGTATAAAAGAGAAGAAGAGAGGCGCCTCTTAGTGTAGCAATAAGTTGCTAAATGTTGTATCTTCATTAAATGTAACCATATTGCTACACTTTAAGGCTCCTCTCTTCTCTTTTATACTCAGTTGTGACATAACACTACTCTTATATCAAGACATCGCTTGTATATCAAGGCAATTTTTTTAAAAACATTTAGCTTGTCTTGCAGAACGCTCTCAAATCAAGCTACTCTCAAACCAAGGTTTTACTGTATAATGATTACAGTAAAAGACTTTCAAAGCAATTTACAGGGCTTGAAAGATTGGAAAGTCATAGTTAGAACTGAAATGCAGGTATACAGGTATATAGCATACTTCCATTGGTCCAGCTTGGCGAAACGTAAGTATGCATATTTCATAACTATAGCCATAATCTACCTGCTTGGCTTCATGTACACTAGCGGTTCCTAAACTTGAGTTTATGAACCCTTGGCATTTTTTTTTTGCCAAAGCTCCTAAAGATATGAATACCATATTTGCCGACGTATAAGACGACTGGGCGTATAAGATGACCCTCTAATTTTCCAGGAAATTTTTTGGTTTTGGGATATACTCGCCGTATAAGACTACCCCCTTCCTATTAGTCTTTCTGGAAGCTGAGGGGTAGCCGAAACAACCACTGACAGGAACAACTGCTGACAGAAACAGCCTTTTTTCAAATCTCACTGTGCCATTACATGCCTCACTGTGCCATTCCATTACATGCCTCACTGTGTCATTACCTTACATGCCTCACTGTGCCATTACATTACATGCCCCCAGTGTGCCATCACTTGCCCCCACTGTGCCATCACTTGCCCCCACTGTGCCATCACTTGCCATCACTTGCCCCCACTGTGCCGGCCAAGACGATCTCCCTACCTTATGTTTTTGCAGGATCCGTCTTCCAGGCTGCGGGCATCCATGATTCAAAAGCCGCGCCTTCTCCTCAGACTGTTCCGTGATAGGAAGAACACAAATTTTCCCAGCAGGTCCTCTGTTCAGTGTTCCGCCTATGACAGATGTCCTCTCATCCGAGGCCACTAAACAGAGGCCCTGCTGGGAAAATTTGTGTTCCGCCTATCACAGGACAGTCTGAGGAGTAGGCGCGGCTTTTAAATCATGGATGCCCGCAGCCTGGAAGACGGATCCTGCAAAAACATAAGGTAGGGAGATCGGACGGAGACTGTATAAGACGACCCCTGACTTCGGATGCATTTTTTTGCATCCAAAATGTCGTTTTATACGCCGGAAAATACGGTATTTACATTGTAAGCTGGACCAATATGAGTATGTAATACAAAAAGTTACCAGCATTCCAATTTAAAGCAAACCTTAACCACTTCATCCCTGGAAGGATTTACCTCCTTAATGACCAGGCCATTTTTTGGGATATGGCACTGCGTTACTTTAACTGACAATTGCGCGGTTGTGCGATGTTGTACCAAAACAAAATTGACCCACATATAGAGCTTTCTGTTGGTGGTATTTGATCACCTCTGCAGTTAAAAATGTTTGCGCTATAAACAAAAAAAGACAGACAATTTTGAAAAAAAAACAAAACAATATTTTTTACTTTCTGCTATAATACATTTCCAAAAAATGAATTTATTGATCAGTTTAGGCCAATATGTATTCTTCTACATATTTTTGTAAAAAAAAAAACAACAACAAAAAACAATAAGCATATACAGTATTGATTGGTTTGCACAAAAGTTATAGCATTTACAAAATAGGGGCTAGATTTATGACATTATTTGTTTCTAGTAATGGTGGCGATCAGCGATTTTTAGTGGGACTGCGGCATTGCGGCGGACAGATGGGACATGTAACTGACATTTTTTACACTTTTCTGGGAACTAGTAGACATGTGCATTCGTTTTCGTTCCGAATGCATTTTCGTCCGAAATTCAGGTAAAGCACAGAAAACGAAAAACCAAAATATCCGACATAAACAAATGCTTTATTTTCGTTTTCGTTGCGGTAGAATGTGCCTAACCTTAACTCTATTGGTCCAATATTATTCTACATAAAGAGAAAATATTCGACATAGAGAGAAAAGATTGGACATAGAGAGACATGAAGAGTCTAATTTTTTTTTTCTTAGGCCGCGTACACACGATCAAATCTGTCTGCTGGAAACGGTCGGCCCGACCGTCCCAGCAGACAGATTCGATCGTGTGTACGGGCGAGCCGACGGATTTGGCCACCCGACAGATTGGAAAGCATGCTTTCCAATCTGTCGGCTGGGAACCCGTCCGCCCGACATGTCTGCTGGTTAGTACGCTAACCAGCAGACATGTCTTCTCGCACACGCGTCGAATGGTTTTGACGCATGTGCGGAAGTGTTTTACTTCCTGGTGCGGTGACGTGGCGGCGTCAACGTCACCGCCACGTCAGCGCGCCGTCTGCCAGCGGGGATTTTGGTTTGATCGTGTGTACACGATCAAACCAATATGTCCCCAGCAGACAGATTTGTTCAAATCGGTCTGTCTGACCGATTTGAACAAATGTGTCTGCTCGTGTGTATGGGGCCTTAGAACATTCAACAGACACCATAAGCCTTCAATGACAGATTCGACATAGAGAGACATGAAGATTCGACATAGAGAGACATGAAGATTCGACACAGAGAGACACGAAGATTCGACATAGAGAGACATGAAGATTTGACATAGAGAGACATGAAGAGTCCAATTTTTTTTTTTTCAAAGATTCTGTCGAATCTTCTTCTTCTTTTTTTTTTTTTCTTAGAACATTCGACAGACACCATAACACTTCAATGACAGATTCAACCTTAATTTGGATTTTCGGACGAATGCATTTTTTTTTACAAGTAACTAAATAAATGTATTTTTCAGACGAAAACAAAATTACAAAACATATCTAGGAACTAGTGACATTAATACAGTGATCAGTGCTGAAAATATGTACTAATGACACTGACAGGGAAGGGGTTAACATCAGGGGGGATCAAGGGGTTAAATGTGTTCCCTGTTTGTGATTACTAACTGTGACTGAGGAAACACAAAGATCCATCTTCCTGCTTAGCAGGGAGATAGATCTCAGTGTCATCCCCTGACAGAATCAAGATCTGCCTTGTAACTTCAGTAGATCTCCGTTCTGTCTCTGCAGACATTGAGTCTGCCGGACCCGCTGATTGGCTCCCCCACTAATGAACTAATCGCCATACTGGTATGGCGATTTGCGCAGCCGAGCCACCTTGCCACAGTACATCTGCAGCGGGTGGTCGTCAAGTAGTTAAGCAAATGTGAACTTACTCTGACCGGGAAACATCTCTGCTTTTGTCTACATTTCAGCTGTATTTATTCATCCCAACTGCAGTAGGGGGCAGAGTGGTGCAGGATTCAACTCATCATACACAGCTCTTTTTTTTGTATTTGTAAAAACTTTATTTAAAGGGGTTGTAAAGGATTTTTTTTCCTAAATAGCTTCCTTTACCCTAGTGCAGTCCTCCTTCACTTACCTCATCCTTCCATTTTGATTTTAAATGTCCTTATTTCTTCTGAGAAATGCTCACTTCCTGTTCTTCTGTCTGTAACTCACCACCGTAATGCAAGGCTTTCTCCCTGGTGTGGAGAAAGCCTCTTGAGGAGGGAGGGGGCGAGCAGGCAAGTCAGGACACTCTCTACTTTGCAGATAGAGAAAGGAGCTGTGTGTTAGGGGGCATCCTGACACTCCTGCTCGCCCCCTCCCCCCTCAAGAGTCTTTTTCCACACCAGGGAGAAAGCCTCGCATTACGGTGTGTAGTTACAGACAGAAGAACAGGAAGTGAGCAATTCTCAGAAGAAATAAGCACATTTAAAATCAAAATGGAAGGATGAGGTAAATGAAGAAGGAATGCGCTAAGGTGAAGGAAGCTATTTAGGGGAAAAAAATACATTTACAAGCCCTTTAAAGCGTACAAAAGTTTATTCTGACCCACAAATTGTCATTGGCCATGAAAACCGAAGAAAAAGGGTTTAAATTGGTAACTAGATGGTATAGGTGTCCTTCCACCCTCTACCTACTTTCCAAAAAGGGGTTATTTGTCCTGCCATTTTAGGGCCTCAAGAAATGAGATAGTCCATCAGGATTGATCGATTTTTTTTTTAGATACTGTATATACAGTATCATAGATTGTGGACTCTATAATGTTCCTACAGACTAAATTATATACACTATTTGGGTTATTTTCACCAAAGAAATGTAGCAGAATACATTGTTGGCTAAATTTATTTGCTAAATATTATAACAGAAATTAATAAAAACAAATGTTTTTACAACATTTTTAGTATTTTTTAATTTATTTTGCAAATAATAAAAAAAAAACTGTGGTGATAAAATACCACCCAAAGAAAGCTATATCTGTGTGAACAACATGATCAAAATTTAGTTTGGGTACAGTGTGAACAGCATGATACAAATTGTTTTTATTTTATTTATTTTTTTAGAAATTTTGCTCGTGGTACACACTGGGCTAGATTCAGGTACAGCGGCGTGTCTTTGTGCGGGCGTATCTTCTTTACGCTATGCTGCCGCAACTTAGAGAGGCAAGGCCGGCGTAAGCCCTCGTAATTCAAAGTAGCAAGGCAGTGGGCGTGTTGTATTGTAATGAACCGTGACCCCATGCAAATGATGGGCCGAACGAACGGCGCACACGCCATCTGTGGACTATCCCAATGCGCATACTCAGAATCACATCGAATAGAATGTCTAAGATAAATGTCGAACGTAACTTACGCACAGCCCCATTCACGTACAACTTACGTAACCAACGTAAACTATGTAAAATTCGACGGCTGTTCCGACGTCCATACCTTTGCATTATCTGCGCCTCATTATAGCAGGGGTAACTTTACGCCGGACGTAAGCCTTACACAAATCGCGTATATTAATGTGCCGTTTGCATCTACGTTCATGAATCGGCTTATCTTGCTCATTTGCATATTTTTAATGGGAACATCGAATGCGTTCAGCGTAACTATGCACCCATGATACGCCGGCGTAGGCAAGTTACTTCGGACTACTGAAGCCATGTTTTTCGGCTTATCTTGTTTTGTGAATCGGTGCAAAGATGCGACGGCGCACATTTGTACTTACGTCGGCGTATCTCGAGATACGCCGGCGTAAACCTTTCTAAATCTGGCCCTCTGTGTTTACAATCATATACAAAAATGTAATTTAATTTAAATACATTTCCATAAAACCTTATTTTTGTTATCAACCGTGTCGCCTGTGTATTATTTCTTTTTTTTCCCCTTCTACCCCTCCCCCCTCCCCCCTCCACCATCACCTTATTTATTTCCTCTTGTGGCTAACTTACATATTTCTACTACCCACGTGATACACATTTAGTTTGGGTACAGTGTACCAGAAATGCGCAATTGTCATTCAAAGTGCGACAGAGCTGAAAGCTGAAAATTGGTCTGGGCAGGAAAGGGATAAAAGTGCTCGGTATTGAAGTGGTTAAAACACTTTCTTACTCTATTCTGCTTCCTAAAGAAAATTGATATGCATACAGCTAAATTGAAAAGATATCTTTCACCCAGGAAATGCAGAAATTTGTAAATTAGGCAGAGCAATATATTAGTGTTGTTTGGACTTTGTAGCAATGTAATACAAAATGAACTGTAGGCACGGCTATTATGATTTATTACCTTCAGAGTGTTGAGCTATGCAAACAGAAACGACAAGAAGTTTCAATTCTGTGCATTTTATTTCTGTAAGTATCAAAGTGTTGAAGATTAAAGAATGCCAGCAAAAAAGGCCATTTTCCAACTGCTATTTTTTTGGCAGAGGCAGCATGCATTAAAAAAGTGTAAGTTTTTTTTTGTATTGTACAATGTGTTTTTGCCTCACAAGCTACAGTCTTTTGTTTTAAATACCATATTCTGTTTCACCTTTTTAATTCAAACAAGAACTTTCACATTGGCACATTAAGTGGAAAATATTGTAACATAATGATAATGTTGCCATTTGTAAGTCTCCCCCTGCAGAGAGTGCAAGTGGTCCCTTATTAATGGGTTATTTTTCACTGAATGTTTAGTACAGTTGAGAAACATTGTTTGAAAGAGAATTATTATTTTACTTCTTTATTGCATACACTTTATATATTGTTTGTGGAAAACCAAATTTCATTTTTTTTCTTGGTCTTTAAGACTTGAAATCTGTACTGAAAAAATATGTAGGTTGCCATTATATAATTTTTGTATTAACCGCTTTCCAGCCGATGCACGACTATTTACATCGGCAGAATGGCACGGCTGCGCATATGGACGTACCCGTACGCCCCCTTTAAGACGCGACAATGCAGGTGTGCACACGTCCGCGGTGAGTGTTTGACCGCGGGTCCCGCAGACTTGATGTCCACCAGGTGCCCGCGATCGTGTCACGGAGGTGCAGAATGGGGGATGTCAGTGTAAACAAGGCACCTCCCTGTTCTGCCTTGTGACGGGACACTGATCTTCTGCTTCCTGTCATTGGGAGCAGTAATCAGTGTTGTATCACACGTAGCCCATCCCCCCATAGTTAGAATCACTCCCTAGGACACACTTAACCCCTCCTTTGCCCCCTACTGGTTAACCCCTTCCCTGCCAGTGTCATTTACACAGTAATCAGTGCATTGTTAGAGCACTGATCGCTGTATAAATGACAATGGTCCCAAAATAGCAAGTGTCTGATGTGTCCGCCATAATGTCGCAGTCACGATAAAAATCGCTGATCGCCGCCATTACTAAATAAAAAAAATAACAATAAAAATGCCATAAAACTATACCCTATTTTGCGCAAACCAATCAATATACGCTTATTGTGTTTTTTTTTGCCATAAATATGTAGAAAAATACATATCAGCCTAAAGTGAGAAAAAAAATTATATATTTTTTGAGGATATCTATTATAGCAAAAAGTTAAATATATTGCTTTTATTTTTAAAACTCTCTTTTTTTGTTTATAGTACAAAAAATGAAAACCGCAGAGGTGATCAAATACCACCAAAAGTAAGCTCTATATGTGGGGGGAAAAAAAATGTCAATTTTGTTTAGGAGCCGTGTTGCGCAATTGTCAGTTAAAGCGACGCAGTGCTGAATCGCAAAAAAAGGCCAGGTCATTGGGCAGCCAAATCCTTCGGGGCAGAAGTGGTTGAGATTGTTATGTATGCGTCTGGCTCTCATGGTGATCTAAAGGCTTCAATAAATGTATGTGTTAACTCTGGGTATGCTTGCGTTATGGGTCATTGACTTGGGAAATATTGAAGGTGGAGATAGCAAGACAAGTTTTTTTTTTTTTTACAATTTACAGGCGGTCAAAATTGGATTCTCACTTGTTTTCGTTAAAGCGGACATTCATCATTCCTCATAAAAAAATAAAAGTAATGACAGCGACAATTCTGCAACTGAGCAAATTTCAGTGTTTTTGATTTGATTACATTATTGAATAATTTTTATTATAATTATAATTACATTATCATTTGTTATAATTATTTATTATATTATAATTTTATGATTTTGTGTTTCAAACTTTATTATACCTGGGATGTCTACTAGACTCTGTTTTGGACAAATTTAAGTGAGTTATTCCTAAGAATTGCAGGCCTACAGTATAAAACACAGAATTTCCATGCAAATTTTTTTTACCGCTTTTGGTACATAATTCCAGACAGAATCATACCGCCAGGGAGGTTAAATAAAAGCGCTGAGCTAAGGCAAAAAGTGCGATTCATGCAAATCACACAACAAGTGCATCACTGTGCATACATCCACAAATTGTATAGTAAAGTGTAATTGTGCAATAATTGATACAGTTTGAAATTAACTAAATCATAACATATGTGCAATGTAGTATCACAAGTGCAAAAAATGGGTAAAGAAAAAGAAAAGTTCATATGCAGCTGATTTTCATTAGTAGTTCCAGGAAGAGGGGGTGTATTAAGAATGATGATCAAATGCTTAGCAGCGTGATACCCATCACCACAGATAAAATTAAAGGGGTTGTAAAGGTTTGTTTTTTATTCTCGAAATAGGTTAATTTTGCTAGTGCATTGTTGGTTCACTTACCTTTTCCTTCGATTACCTTTCAAAATGTTTTTTTTCTTTGTTTTCTTTGTCTAAGGCCGCGTACACACGACTAAACAAATCCGATGAAAACGGTCGGACAGATTTTTGTCCGCTGGTTAGGCGTACTAACCAGCGGACATGTCGGATGGACCGGTTTCCAGCAGACAAGTTTTAAAGCATGCTTTAAAACTTTTCTGCTGGAAAAACCTGTCTGCTCGCCCGTACACACGATCGAATTTGTCTGCTTAAACGGTCTGTCGGACCGGTTTCAGCACATAAATTCGATCGTGTGTACGCGACCTGAGTTTCTCACTTCTTGTTCCTCCTCAGTAAGCTGTTCTGGCTGACTAACCCCCAGCCAGGTGATGGGGGCAAGCTTACTGAGGAGAAGCAGGAAGTGGGAAATTCAGACAAAGAAAACTATTTTTAGAAGGGAAATCGAAGGAAAAGGTAAGTGAACCAACAATGAACTAGCTTAAAGGAACCTATTTAGAAAATAAAAAACAAACCTTTAAGGCTTACCAGAAACCCAGTGACCCCTTTATTCAGGGAGGTCACAAAGCGCTTTGTTGGATCTGTGATCCACAAAAAAGATGTCCTAATGTCTCTCTCCAATAGCCTCAGAAGATTGTACTTTTTGCCTTAGCGCTGCACTTTTATTTAAACATTTTTCTTTGTGCCTGATATCTGGTTTATAGTGCTCAGCTGCTGGCTATTTTATGTACGAAGCGTGGATATATCTTTACACTTGTTTACTGTTTTACCTGCCTAAAGATTTATAATTATGTTCAACTATCCCTGTAATGCTGCATACACATGATTTCTGACAAGAAATGTCCGATGTGAACTTTTGGTCGGAAATTCCAATGGTGTGTAGGCTCCATCTGACTTTTTCTGTCGGAATTTCTGACAGCAAAAATTTAAGAGCTGGTTCTCAATTTTTCCGACAAGAAAAGTTCTTGACAGAAATTCCGATCGTCTGTATGCAATACCAACGTGCAAAAAACGTTACAAATCCGGAAGCGGTGATGAAAATACGGTATGTACGGCAATGAAAAAAAAACAGCCTAATGTCATTATGACCACTCAGCTGAATGTAATGTTAAAAAAAAAAAAAATTTGGGTGAACCCCCGCTTTAAAAAATTAACAGGAGCTGGAAGTCTGTCATTTAATGGCGGTAACACTACAGTCAATAAATGACAGATCCCTGTCAGAATTCTGTTTGTAACAAACTTGAATGGCAGGTCATTGTGTTGGTGGGTCAATCTCATCTGGGCAGATCACCATGATTGTCATGGATCTACAGTACATCAATAAACAAGAAACATTTTCATGGTGTGGTGAATTTTATTAAGCCTTGTCGTCTTTACACTTTTCTGTGATCTCCGACCTCTGATCCTTCCAGTGACGTCATCATGTTACAGTGTGTCTTCCTGACTCCTCGAGGCTTCAGGAATTGTCCCACTTCTTGATGAACAGTTGGAACCGTATGACTTACCATCATACAGGATGCACAAGGATGATTGCTAAGAGATCTACACACAGATGAGCCCGTTGTTCATGTACATTCTGTACTTTTTTCTTATTGATTTTAATTTAATAAACTCACTGGGATACTACACTTAGTTGGTACTGTCCTTCCCTCTCTTCTGTATTGCTGTACAATGTGATTGATGTTCAGTTTATGTTGGAAAGTATTGTACCCTTGTTACTCAATCACAAAAAAGTGAAAAAGTTAATAAAAACCACCACACCATGAAAAATATTCTTGTAATAAACTCACTGTGATACTACACCTGACCTGATGGGCCAAGAGGCTTCCATTCTTCTACACACAGGCTTCCATTCTTCTACCTCACATCCAGCTTGGTGTGCTGCACGTCATCCAGGCGCGCCTGATACTTCGACTCGGCTCACCTGGTCTCTGGCCTTGCATGGGTAAGTGCGGGGCTTGTGGGGCAGACAGACGTCCCCTGTCCCCCCACAAAAATGGAGCACCAGCCGCCACTGCTTACTTGTAAGTAAAACATAAGCAAATGGACTTTACTACCACTTTAAGAACACCAAGTGAGAGTCCACTGCTGGGGAATAGGATAGTGTTGTCTGCTGGGGGAGTGAAGAATAAGTAAGTAAAAGTACTTTTTCTGTCCCATAGACAACAATTTGCAGTTAACCCTTGCAGTGTAGGCACAGCCCCACTGCAAGGGAGGACTTTCACTCTTCTGGACTTTAACATTTTAAAGCTAATATGATATTCACTGATTGGGTTACTTTAATTTCCAACAAACAAAGCATTCCCAATTCCCAAAATGTGCTAGTGTAACTCTCAGCAGTAACCACATCTAAATCAAAGCTTTGTGTATAACACTGAATGAACACTACACACAACACTGTCTCCAGCAGCTGCCCAGCCTGCTGATGATCCAAGACATTAAAAAACAGTGCCCAATTGTTTAATACACTACACTAACCAACTGAGAAAAAGTCATTTGCTGAAACTAGGAACACAGAAAATTATCATATAGTTCGGTCATCGTAAACAATGCTTTCTCTGAACATTTTTTAAATACGTAAAGCACAAAATGCACATTGATCTATTGCTGAAACAACTAATCAACATAATCAACATTTTATAATTGAATATGAAAATATTGTCAACTATTTTCATAATGGATTAGTTGGTCAGGTGATTATTTGCCCTGCATACAGAATGCATTATTTGTTTTCATATCAGGAAATATGCCGTGCACATACAGCTCAGTACACCATCCATGCATGTCAGTATAAACAGCACAGCACACACACAGTTCAGTACAACATTCCTGTCCGTAAGTGCCTAGGAACTTGTGAATGTGAATGTGTGAGGAGCAATGCCTTGTGTGACATGTAGTCCTGGGCAGGAGAAGGAAGTGATCTAAAGTAATTGTAAAGGCAGAAGTTGTTTTACCTTGCTCTAGGGGCACTCTCTATACTATAATTTGTGGCTTGCTGTAGGGGCACTCTGAAGGCAGGATGAAACAGAAGAGAAGAATCAAGACTGCTATGTGCAAAACCATTACACAGAGCAGGTAAGCAAGTTTGTTGTTTAAAACAAATCCAACATTTACAGTCACTTTAAGGGCTCTGTGCAGAGAAGATCAGCATCTGAACCCAGAGAATCTGGAGGCTGATAGACTGAAGGTAATATAAGGCATTACAATAAAAGCAAAAGTTTAGTAAAAAAAAAAAAAGTATTGTGCATTGTATTTAAAATTATTATATCCTTTTAAAATCAATGCAATTTCTGTATGAAAACCACACACCTTGCCCAAACGTGTGTTCAATCAAGAAAGCTTTTCTGTTCTGTTCCTTCAAATTTTCTCATCACTGTGGTAGAAAACAAATGTCGATTTGACCCCATAACAACTAGAAAGTCAAACAAACGTTCTTAAAACAAACATTTTCAAAGGACAATATCATGTACAATATTATATTACAGTCCTGACTGAAAATCTGCAAAACAGCATTTTAGGGCCTTTAAAATATCTGGATATACATCTCTTCTGCCTGTCATCCTCAGAGTGGGTTAGATATTTTGTTCCCTTTTTTTTTCCTTTTTTTTTTTTTTTTCTTTTTTCGTTCCCACATCAGGCTTAACCCAGGGTTGAGAGGTGTTAGAGGGGTTCATCTTTATTCCGCCCATCATGTTTCCACCTCAGATTTGCATCATTTGTGGGTGGTTCTCTATGTTTTCTGTATTTTATCTCTTTTTTCTTTTTTTTTGTGTTGTTTTTTTTTTTCACTTGTTTCTTTTGTTTTATTATTGTTGATATGTATTTTTTTTTTCTCAATATATTAAAAGTATGGTTACAAATGACTACGCATGCTCATAATAGATGACGCAACCATTTCTCCCCCCAGCACCCCCCTCCCTGGATCTCTATGTATATATTTGTTCCCTAACCATATAGCTGGTTATTTATAATTACCATTGCATATAGACATTCAAGAATAAATTGTCTTTTTTTAAACTTACATTAACTGAATTATACACAACACTTTTTTTGGAGGTTTTTATCTGATTTTTCCAAACAATAATCAGTCAACTAAGGATTATGAAAATAATTGTTAGTTGAAGCCCTACATTAATTAATCTTTCATTACTGAATTAGGTATTAAATATTGATGATGATAAAATAATCAATGTATAAGTGTAGCAGAATAGAAGGGATTTTTTTATCACTTTTTTTCATTCAATATCGCAACCAACACTAAAAAGCTGAATAAAGACTTTCTGGATCCGCACATTTCATGATTCTCTGCAGATCATAAATAATTGCATACCTATACAGTATGTTCAGAGTCAAAAGTAGCAAATCCTCTAGTTAAATCTATTTATAAATCACTTCATAACCCCTGTACAAATGATTCCAAATTTAAAATACTAAAACAATCTTAGGCATAAGCAAATAGATGTATGTAAACAATAGACAGCTCCATGTCTATCAAATATTACAGAATATTTAATATACAGAGGCTGCAAGCACCATAGGCAGCCAGTGCTGTAAAATATATTCAGTCGGACCAGAAATGGATGCATAGTATATTTTAACATAGATTCTGATTTATTAGGGAATTGCATATCAGTACTTTGAGATACTCCAGCAGCTGACGTTATATACTAGTCTAGGATTTTCCTAAAGTCAAGTCTAAATCTGTTCCCTTTTGTTAACTGAGGCTGAGCCTTCTATTTTGGCAAACTGTCCTCTATTATTCACAGTAAAGGACCTCTAGGAAGTTGTGTGCAGAAGAAGATGAAGACGAAGAAGAAGAAGAAGAAGAAGAAGAAGAAGAAGAAGAAGGAAGTGGGGTAAAGCTTCATAGGAAAAATGGCCTCTTGCACACTGCAGCTTGAAAAAGCTCAGTACAGCTTATTTTTTTACTGTCCTAAAATACAGTCCATTCATTATAACAATTTTACAAATAAGCTTTATTTTTTTACATAAGCACCATCCACATTAAGACACTTCTGTAAGCAATAATACAAGCCATTTATGCCATCTCAGAGGAACTGAGGGTCCTGAGAACGTAAAGAGGAGGTCCAGCCTGGGTGAAAAAAAATTAAAATGAGCAGCTACAAATACTTCAGCTGCTGACTTTTAATATATGGACACTTACCTGGGAGCGATCTCAGTACTCCAGCTGATCTTCAGATCGACTCCTGGGAGCTGCCACCACCATTCCTGGTAAGGGAAACAGGCAGTGAAGATTTTCAGCTTCACTCCTGGTTCCCTACTGCGCGTGCATGAATCACACTGCGCTTTCTAATTGGCCCAGAGGCGGAAGAAGGAGAAAGGGGGCCGAACTTTTGGGACATCGTGCCACGGCCCATCTCCAGAAGTTGGGAAGGGGACCTGTGGAGCCGGAGGGGGAGAGGAAGCATATAAGCGAGAGTTGCACTTTTGGGTGGAACTCCGCTTCAACCATGTCAAAGCAGCCTTCCATCATTAATGGTATCAAAATTGGTATTTTTCAAAAAAAAAAATTCAAGTTGAGAAATAAGAAAAAGTCAGAGGATGCAAAAGATCTTCAGTGTTGAGAGGAATTGGCAGGGACATTGTTGTGGTGGAAGATGACTCTCTGATTAAGCTTTCCACAGATCTTTTTGACTAGCTGTTACATAATAAGCAGATGTTACTGTCCCTTTCCCTTCCAAAAAGTCAACTAATAGAATTCCCTCAGAATCCCAGAAAACAATCTCCACAATGTTTAATTTCTTCTGACCAGCTTGCTTTTGCTTTGACTGGACTCTTTCCTCCTTTAGGTAGCTATTGCTTCGACTGAGCTTTGACGTCAGAATTATAGTGATAAAGCCATGTTTCATCTACAGTTATAATTCGCTTCAGAAAGTCCTCTGGATTTTATCCCGTTTGTTCAGAATCTCCATTGAAAGCTCTGCTCTTGTCTGTTGCTGAACTGGGCGCAGCAATTTCCGTACCCAATGAGCAGATCGTTTGCTTAGCTTTAATTTCTCAGATAAAACTGTGGGAGATAAAATTGTGTAACAGAACCTACGTAGATGTCCAGGCTGTTAGATAGTTTTTCTGCCATCAGCCATTCTTGATTAAATCTCAAATAGCATAATTTTTTTCCTCACAAACTAATGTTGATGGTCTGCCCTTTCATTCATAGTCTTCAATGCTTTCATTCTTTTTTTAAATGTGCTGGGCTAACGATTTGTTAATTGCTGATTTGTTTTGGTGATAAACTTTTATCAAAGCAGTAACTACTGTATGTCTTCATTATTCCAACCAAGTTTTACCATCAATTTGATGTTAGTTCTTGCTTCAATTTTAACACAATTTCTTATGCTCCACAGAAAGTTGTCCTCGCACTGGCAAAAGTTTCACTCTGAGCTGAAGCCAAACTCCAGCTTACACTGCATGTACAGAAACAGTTACAGCACCAGATTTTGTTCTTTTGGGATAAATACATAACTAATATGATAAATAAGTAAAAAGTGATTGTTGTAAGAATCCTTGTCTGTGGTAAACTGTTTGCCTCAACACTCGAACTTGATACATTTAAAGGAGAGCTTTTTGTTATAAAAAAAAATGATTTACAGGCCATATTACCAGATGAAAATAAAAGAAAGAAAGCCAAAAAGAAAATAATGAATGCAGATATCAACTATAAGAATTTCTAACTGGCAACATAGTAAATGTTTGCTTTTGAATTTATTACCATTTTAAATACTACCTGTACATATATTTTACAACCCATAAGTCCATGTTGACCCTTTTTGAATGGCCCTCTTTGTTAGGAAAAAGTTCACATGCTGGTGGCACTATCCTGCTCTGCGCTGTTTGCTGCAGTTCCCGTGTCCACCAGCAGGTGTCTCCCAAATACCAGCAGGATCTGATCAGCCACACCTGGCTCCAGCTGCCGGGATATTTAAGGCTACTCCTCCCTTCCCCCAGTGTGTCAAGATTCTGGTCCCTTCCTGCTACCAGCTTGTGCCTGCCAACCTGCCCACCTGTCCTTGTCCTGATCCTTCTTGCCTGGTTCCATGCTCTTGTCCCCAGCCGTGTCCTTTTCCTTGCATCCCTGTTGCCTTTTCCCTTGTTGTAGTTATTGTTGTAGATATTGTATATAGTTAGCTATTAGGTTTATTAGTTATTCTTGTTTGCTGGAGTGGTTTATGTTTTCATTGGTTGCTGTGTATGTTTGTTGGTGTATTTTCACGGTAAATACATATCACTTAATATATATATATATATATATATATATCCTTTGTTTGGTCTCAGTTCCCTTGTGTAGCTACGTGTCTGGTCACCTTAGCCGCTGATCCTGACATAATCTTGACGCCCACTAACGACCAGATCTGCTACACTTGGGGACTGAGAGCCAGTTGATTTTTTCCTTTCACAATGTTGAGAGTGCAGGTTATTTGCCGTGTGCAACTTGCATTAGGGGATAAGGATTTGTGTCATTCATTGTGGCAGGATCTAACTGAGGAGGAGCTGCTTGGAAGCATTCTGACTGCACATGCCTTAGCCGTGGAGGGAAGATTTTCATTTGGTCAAGTACAACCTTTCATTTAGGTCTGTTCTGAGCTACTATTTCAGGTTACCTCTCAGGGCCATGATGTTTTCACTCCTCCATTTACTTTGTACCAGGCTGAATTTTTGGGATGGTTGCTGAAAAATTGTGCAGGTTCGTTTCTCCAGCAGTATGCAGCCTATTCACAACAGGTGGTGTTGGAATGTATTGCCTCTGTGCACTGTTTAATTGAGCAAGGGAGAGACAGACTGACTTTAGTTCAACCTCTGCTACAAGCTTGGTCAGAGATCATATCCCCAGTGCTAGATGAGTCACATAAGTACCCTGACACCAGAGGTCACACTTCCCCTGTATGCAATCAATTGAAAGCTCCCCCTGCAGTGCCGTTACCCATGGCAACATCTCAGGCCTCTTCCTGTATTTCTGATACTCTTCCCTCTATCCCCCCTAGTACTGTTCCTACCTTCCCACCATCAGCAGTACAGTCTGGTCAGCACAAGGCAACCACATGCAGTAATCCAATATCTAAGCCTAAGAAAAAGAAACAAAGTTCATCCCCTGCTCTTATATCTGTGCCACTATCCCTGTTGCCTGTTGATTCTGTTCCCACTGATCCGGTGTCTGATGCTATCCAGTCATCCTCCATGTTGCCGCCTGCTGACGCGATCCAGTCCTCCTCCATGTTGCCGCCTGCTGATGCGATCCAGTCCTCCTCCATGCTGCCACTTGCTGATGCGATCCAGTCCTCCTCCATGCTGCCGCCTGCTGATGCGATCCAGTCCTCCTCCATGCTGCCGCCTGCTGATGCGATCCAGTCCTCCTCCATGTTGCCGCCTGCTGACGTGATCCAGTCCTCCTCCATGTTGCCGCCTGCTGACGTGATCCAGTCCTCCTCCATGTTGCCGCCTGCTGACGTGATCCAGTCCTCCTCCATGTTGCCGCCTGCTGACGTGATCCAGTCCTCCTCCATGTTGCCGCCTGCTGACGCGATCCAGTCCTCCTCCATGTTGCCGCCTGCTGACGTGATCCAGTCCTCCTCCATGTTGCCGCCTGCTGACGTGATCCAGTCCTCCTCCATGTTGCCGCCTGCTGACGCGATCCAGTCCTCCTCCATGTTGCCGCCTGCTGACGCGATCCAGTCCTCCTCCATGTTGCCGCCTGCTAACGCGATCCAGTCCTCCTCCATGTTGCCGCCTGCTGATGCGATCCAGGCCTCCTCCATGTTGCTGCTTGACGATGTGATCCATGCTTTCTCCATGCTGCCGTCTGTTGCAAAGTCTGCTGTGGGTGATCTACAATCTGTTGCCAAGCTTGCCACAGCGGGTTCCTGGGCTGCCGCTGACCAGCTTGACTATGCTGGTTCCCGGGCTGCTGCCCAGTCTGATGTGCCCATTGCCCCGCCTGTTGATCTGGTATCTTCCGCCCCTCTGGACTATGCTGATTCTGGGGCTGCCGCCCCTCTGGACTATGCTGATTCCGGGGCTGCCGCCCCTCTGGACTATGCTGATTCCGGGGCTGCCGCCCCTCTGGACTATGCTGATTCCGGGGCTGCCGCCCCTCTGGACTATGCTGATTCCGGGGCTGCCGCCCCTCTGGACTATGCTGACTCCGGGGCTGCCGCCCCTCTGGACTATGCTGACTCCGGGGCTGCCGCCCCTCTGGACTATGCTGATTCCAGGGCTGCCGCCCCTCTGGACTATGCTGATTCCGGGGCTGCCGCCCCTCTGGACTATGCTGATTCCGGGGCTGCCGCCCCTCTGGACTATGCCAAACCTCTACTTGCTGTCAAACTGGTTACTGATTGGGTTAAACTCCAACCTAATGATGTGTCTGAGGCTTTTAAAAATCCAGTGTTATGTGGCCTAAATGTGTTGTCTGGGTGGGTCAAGATCCCTACATTTGCTCCTCCCGAGTTCCTTTTGCAGCCAGAGGATCCTGTTGTGCCAAGGCCAGATGGTCCAGATCTCCCATCTAAACTTGAGAGCCAAATCTGCTGTTACAGCCCCGGTAGTAGAGGTCCCATGGTAAAGAACAGTGTTCCATTTGAGCCTTGTCCTGACCCAGGGGTCATCCCTGGTGCATTTGGGGACCTGGGTGGGGTAACCTATGCACTAGGTAGAACCGAGGGACAGGTACAGTGCAGATTGGCCTCTAGTAACAGAGAGAGAAAAGGTCCAGTTGTGAAGGAATGCACTGACATCGGGGTACCTGCACGGACCAGGAACTCTGGCATTGGGCGGTCGGGTGTCCTTTGGTGTCACAGCATTGGAACACAGGCTGCTTTTAAGAATATACCTTTGGTGTTGCGCCTCCTTAGGGATCTGACCAGCAGAGAACCCAGACAGTTTTGGGACCCTGGCGGCGGGGTTCTCACCAGGCCTCCAGACACTGGAGTGCTCAGTCAGCTTGCAGATCCTGGTGGTGGGGCCCCATGGAGCATCCAGAGGCCGCTCCTTAAGGTGGGGAATATGTTAGGAATAAGTTCACCTGCTGGTGGCACTATCCTGCTCTGCGCTGTTTGCTGCAGTTCCAGTGTCCACCAGCAGGTGTCTCCCAAATACCAGCAGGATCTGATCAGCGAAACCTGGCTCCAGCTGCCGGGATATTTAAGGCTACTCCTCCCTTCCCCCAGTGCGTCAAGATTCTGGTCCCTTCCTGCTACCTGCTTGTGCCTGCCAACCTGCCCACCTGTCCTTGTCCTGATCCTTCTTGCCTTGTTCCATGCTCTTGTCCCCAGCCGTGTCCTTTTCCTTGCATCCCTGTTGCCTTTTGACATGGTTTTCACTAAAAAAATCTTTGCTTTTTATTTAATTTTGTATTTATTTTTTTATCATGTGCTCATCTTGAATTGTCTAAGCTTGAGGCAGGTTTAATGTACATTTGATAAATGTTGTCTTGCCATGCTTTACAGGACTACTGGTTTTGTATTGTATGTGATAATGTTAGAGAGCTGTGACCAATGCAGTGGCTTCAAGGGGCTGGTTGCAATGAGTGGAGGAAACCTAAAAAAGATTTGGTAAAGTGTTTCTAACTATTTCCCCACTAACCAAATGAGCATTTAACCCATGCATTTTTTACAGAAGCCAGGTGCGGGGCCTTAACAGCACCTTGCAAACATTTTATCTCTCAGATGATTTCTTATACAATAATAAAAAAAGAGTTCTATATATAAACACAATTTAATAATTTAGCTAATTAATTCTATGACCTCTACATCTTAAAAGCACAAACTTGTAAGTATGCCTAAATCCAACCACCTCAACCAAATATTCTATGGCACCTATTCCTGGAATGTCAAATCATTCAAGGTAATCCTATCAGAAAGGTGTAACCATCAGCTCTTATTTACCTAAATTGATAATGATTATTCAGCTCAGCTGTGGTGTCACTTTTATCCTCTGGAGATTGCATGTATCCACATGAAGTTTATGAGTCCACAGCATATGTACAGCACAAAGGGAAAAACCTGATCTGAGGGTAAAACTGTAATTTTTAACAAAAAATTATGTGAAACAGTTTTATTTACAGTGTTCCACACAACTAAATGGTTTTGCAAGAGTTTAATTACAATTTAAAAGTATAGGGCCCCATTTACATTTGGGCAGTGAGTTAATATGCACTATATCATTTGTTGATGTACATTGCATTAAGGCTGCCTATTGAAATCAATTGGTTGGCAATGCATCAAAGACATTAAAAAAATTGGATCTGCAACAAACTTTAAAAGCAACACACCCTTAGCATACTATGAGTCAATTGCCTCCTTTAAAGTCCCATATTCCTTTCTTACGCCCTTAGCATACTATGGTACATTTCCATATGCTGTAGCATTCTACATCTGCATTGCCTTGGTGCATTGGGGTACTATTCAAAATTAATGGCACCGCAATGCATCAGTGCATTCAACATGTGTTGCCACACATTGTGGGAAGGTGCTCAACTGCTCATTCAAGCAAGATATACATGTAAATTGTCCCTTACAGATATCACCATTGTAAATCAAACTATTCAGACATTTAATATGGTGGTACATTATTATCATTGCATTTCATAGCACTTTTTACACATTTTTTGTCTTGGAGCAAGTTAAAGCGGAGCTCCACCCTAATTTTAACATTACCTTAATATTACTGCCGATATTAAAAAAAGCTTAAAATTTATGTTTTTATTTTTAATATGTGTACAGTACCTTTACATTCATGAGCCTTCCGGTGAGCACAACTGCAGGTATTCTTCGGGCATGAGGTCACTTCCCAGACCACGCAGTGTGCTCTGGGGGCGTCTCTCATAGCTCAGAGTGTGAAGTGCGGAGCTGTGAGAGCAAATATTGCGCGATTTGTGAACCAGGAAGTGACGCGTGACGCGAGTCCGATCTATCAAAGTGACTTGTCTTGTTAGATGAGCCTGTGTTTACATCACGTTGTGATGGCAAAACAGACGCTGACGCCGCGGCTCCCCCCAGCATCACCGCAACAAGGAAGTGCCCACAGTTAAAATGGCAACTGCACGAACAGCGGAATATAACTAAAAATTTCAGGCAGAATGACAGAGGAACAGACATAGGACACCAAAAACGTGAGTTTATATAAGCAGCGCTATTAACTATTTAACTGGCCCTAAAAAAAAAAAACATTTTTGCGTGGGAGATCCGCTTTAACCCTCCACTTATGTTAGGTTTCTGTTACTATCCATGATGTTTATTTATTTATTTATTTATAAAAATGCTTTTTGGGAGCGCAGTCATTACCCGAAGGCCTCGATGCGCTCATAAAACCACAGATACATGTAAAAACACATCATACAATATAATAATCACTTAAAAATCACATGATAACATCAACAGCTAAAACTGATAAAACTGCTAATATCTAACCCTAATTAAGACCATACGCCTGAGAAAATAAAAACGTTTTTAAAAACTTCCTGAACTTTAACAAATCCTTCTCCCGTCTTAAATGTAAAGGTAGAGAGTTCCAGAATAATGATCCTCGTACATCCAGAGTCCTCCCTCCACATTTAGTTTTCCTAAATTTAGGGACCGTCAAATTACCCTGATCAGCAGATCTTAACGATCTGCTGGGCACGTAACAGGTAAAAAAAATTTGCAGATACCATGGGCCCACTTTGAACGAGACCCGTTCAGCAACAGGTAACCAATGCAAGGCTTTTAGAAATGGTGTGATATGGTCCCGACGGCCCACTCCCGTTGCTAAACTAGCTGCCGCATTTTGGATCAACTGAAGCTTATGCAGAAGGGCTTTTGAGCACCCCATATATAACGCATTACAGTAGTCCAACCGACTGCCAATGAAAGCATTAATCACGTGGACTCTGTCTACCTCATCAATAAAATCCAATGTAGAACGCAGGAGTTTCAGATGGTAATAGCACCCGCTTACCACCTGGTTTACCTGCGCCTCCAAAGACAGTTTGGAATCTAAAATGAATCCCAAATCCCGGACCTTAGTGCCCGGGACCGGGTAAGGCTTAAAGGAAACCGGCCAAGATGGAAAATCCGTCGAACTGGCTTTACTCTGAGTACTAATGATGATACATTCCGTTTTTGAGCCATTAAGTTTTAAATAATTTGATCCCATCCAGGACTGTATTTCCTCCAGACAGGCTGACAAATCCACCTGAACTTCCTTATTTTTTGGCAACTTAAAATAGATCTGCGTATCGTCTGCATAGATGTGAAAGCTGACGGTATGGTGCCGAATAATATAGAGCAACGGCCTTATGTAGATATTAAATAATATCGGCGATAACGCCGAGCCCTGAGGAACCCCGCAAGACAAGGAACTATTAGATGAATAATACGTTCCTAGTCTTACCCTCTGGGCCCTATTCTGCAGGAATGAGGCCATCCATGTCAATGCCATGTCCTCAAGCCCGGCCACAGACACCAGCCTTTCCAGAAGTCTGGCATGATCTATAGTATCGAATGCGGCCGACAGATCAAGCAGTATTAACGCTGACGCCTCATCGTTGTCCATAGCCCATAGGCAGTCGTCCTTAACCTTAATGAGAGCAGTCTCTGTGCTTCTACCAGGACGGAATCCCGACTGATATTCATCAAAAATGTTATTTGATTCCAAATGCGGCTGAAATTGCCACACAGCAGCCCTCTCCATTATTTTAGCTAAAAAAGGCAGCGTCGAAATTGGCTGATTATTACTTAAATCTGACCGTGTCACGTTAGCCTTCTTCAATAGGGGAATTATAACTGCCTGCTTCAAAATACTTGGCACTGTTCCAATAGCAAAAGACATATTAATAATGTCTGCTATAAACGGTGCCAAGGTAACCGCAGAGTCCTTCACCAACTGCGCAATGCATTGATCAAGCGCTGAAGACGAAGCTCTGAGCGACTTAATAATCTTCAGTATCTCTGCGTTAGTTACCGCTGAAAAACGTGTAAAACGTATCCCTTTGTATACAGGAGAACTTTCTGTATAACAGGAATCAGGTATATTATTTCGTATATCAAGAATTTTTTTCTTAAAATATTCTGCTAAATTCTCACTTAGTTCTGGAGAGAATTCCTCCTTGATATCTAAACAACTTGGGTTTGCAAGAGTATTGGCAACTTTAAATAATTCTGCGGCCTTATTTTCCGCCAACCTAATTTTCTCTGTTAGATATATTTTGTTGGCTTTTTAACGGGTCGGTTTTGACCCGTGTCTTAAATCAGCCATAAAATACCCTCTGAACAATTATTTATCATCCAATTTGTTTCTTACCTCTTGGTTACCTTGTTAGGCTTCTTTATCCTTGAAAATATTTTTGGTGTGACCCCTTAGACCTTTCTTTTGATAGCATACCTCTCATTTTCAAATTTAAAAATGGTAAAATAAAGTCAGCAACTCTGAAATGTTAATGGTCCTATGTTTCTTTACTTTATTTAGAGAAGCAGACAAGCAGGCAAAGAGATAGGCCCCTCCCTAACTACAGCTCACAGGGTTGAGAGGTGATTGGCTGTCAGTGTTACTAAGCAGAGAGAGTGTTTATGATTTCAGTTTTGGCACTTATTAGTGTCCTAAAATCCTATATTATAACTGGGTCAGAATTGACCCTAACACCATAAACGTCTTAATTTTCACCACAGTATTTTATAATTTAGTTAAAAGGATTATTTTTCTATTACGTTGTTTAAATAGAGGTTCCTGACAAAGTAAAACAAGCTTGATGCAATAAACAAATTTATGTGATACTTATAGACATTCAGAACCTGAAAACGTGTCGGTTCTGACACTAACACAAGAGGAGGGTTAAATGCTCATCCAAGTTAAAATTTTTAGTGACCACAAGAGGGAGTCATTTACTTTTTCATGCAATGTACAAAAGCTCCAGTGGAAGTATCAGAGAATGAATGAATGAATGAATGAATGAATGAAGAACTTGTATAGCGCAGCACATGCGAAATAAATCGCCTCTGGGCGCTTGTTGTTCCTTTCTCCTTTGAGATCAAAAGAGATGAGTCTTGATCTTTCTCCTGAAGACCAAGTAGTTCTCCTCCAGTCGAATGCTGGCTGGTAAGGCGTTCCATAGTCTGGGACCTTGGACAGCGAATCTCCTGTCTCCTTTGGACTTGTATCTGGCTTTCGGTATCTGAAGCCGATTTTGGTTATTGGATCGTAGAATACGATTGGGATTGTAAATTTTTAATTTTTCGCATAGATAATGGGGAGCATTCCCATGGATACATCTATGCGTTAGACAGAGTGCTTTAAAGGTGATTCTGTCTTTGACTGGTAGCCAGTGAAGGGATCTCAACGAGGGTGAGATTGATTCCCAGGGTTTTTTCCCAGTCACAAGTCTGGCGGCCGTATTTTGTACGACTTGAAGACGAGCGATTTGGTACTTGGGAAGTCCGAGGTAAAGGGCATTTGCATAGTCCAATCTGGAGTTTACAATCGCTCCCACCACGACCGCTATGTCTTTCTTGGGAATAAAAGGCGTGAGTCTGCGTAGTAGGCGCAGCAGATAGTGAGATCCGCTGACTACTGCCCCTATTTGTGCGTTCATTGTCATGTCGGAGTCAAAGATTACCCCCAGACTTTTGACTTTGGCGCTAGGGGTGATGACTTTGCCCAGAATGGGCGGGGGGATCCAGGTTGTTATCGATTGATTGCTACGCTTGGCGTGAAACAGAAGAAGTTCTGTTTTTGCTCCGTTGAGTTTGAGATAACTCTTAGTCATCCAATCCTCTATCAAAGAGAGGCATGTCTCTAGATTGAGGTGGTGATCCTTTTTATTGCAAATGCGGAAGTACAGTTGCGTGTCGTCTGCATATGAGTGATATAGCAGTTTTTGGCTGCTGATGATTTCAAAAAGAGGACGCACATAGATGTTGAATAACATCGGCGACAGGGGAGATCCTTGAGGGAGCCCGCACGATAATGTGCGTTGTTTAGAAGTGAAGGGTCCTAGCTTCACTATTTGCGATCGGTTTTCCACAAAAGAGGAGAACCAGGATAGATCGCTTTCTGCGACTTTGGCTATTTTAGCCAGCCGAGTCAATAACAGCTTGTGATCAACTGTATCAAAGGCTGCGCTTAGGTCCAGCAGAACCAGCAGAGAAGATTCTCCTTCGTCTGCGGCCTCAAGAACGTCGTCCCATATCTTAAGCAATGCTGTTTCCGTCCCGTGTCCGGGACGGAATCCCGATTGCAATGGGTCGAGTAAGTTGTGGGTATCTAGATGCTGTTGCAGCTGCAGTACCACTGCCTTCTCCATTACCTTGGAGAGAACATTTAGGCCTGTTATGGGGCGCCAGTTAAGTGGATCCTTAGGATCCAGGGTGGCTTTCTTCAAGATGGGTTGAATGAAGCCCTCCTTCAGCTGGGAGGGCATTTTGCCCTCCCTGAAGGATTGGTTAATAAGCTGCGTGACAGGAGGTGCCAGGATGTCGGCGCATTCCTTCAGCAGTTTGGTGGGGATAATATCATTTGGCGCAGTGCTGTTGCGCAGAGTGCCGATGATATTTTTAGTGGTCTGAATGGAGATGGGTTCCAGCGTGAACTCACCAAACTGTGGTGAATTGCTGCCGGTGCTGTGTAAATGACTACGGGGGGGGCTGGGAGAGCAATTGTTCTGCTGAATGCTTTGCCGGATTGCCTCAATTTTGTTAATGAAGCAATCCGACAACTCATCGCAAAATTCTTGTGTATCCAAGTTGGGGGCTTCAAGACATTCTGGATTCATGGTCTGAGTGACCAACTTGAAGAGTTCGCGGGGGCGATTTAGGGCACCGTTGATAGCCTCAGAAAAATAGTTTTTCTTGGCTTCGAAGATTTGCTTGTAGTATTTTCTGGTTATTGCCTTGTAAATCGCGAGGTTCTCATCTGAAGGGTTTCTTTTCCAGGCTGCTTCTGCCCTTCTACGCTCTTGCTTCAGTAACGCCAGCTGGTTGTTGAACCAGCCGGCGTTGTTTTTCCTGATCTGGGTCTTTCGTTTCGGCGCTATCAAGTCAGCTGACTGCAATAGTGCTGTATTTATGGCCTCTAGTGTTTCTTCCGCTGTTTGGTGCGGCTGAATTGTGTTTATTTTTCCCCCTAACGTGGCTTTGAAGAGTTCCGAATGGAGCTTCTTCTGACATCTGGTCCAGTGTGTTGTCACTGGATTTGATGTTTTTGTTAAGGGGGGGAATTCGGCAATAATGAATTTGATTGCATGGTGATCTGTCCATGGCAATGGTTCATTTTCCAAGATTTTTATTTCCAGATCTTGTCTGAAAATAAGATCGAGCGTATGACCTGAAGCATGTGTGGGCCCACATACTAGTTGCTGAAGCCCTAATCCTTCCAGGTGGTCGATGCAGGCATCGGCAATGGGGTCTTGCGGGGAGTTGGCCCAGAGGTTGAAGTCCCCGAGCATCAAAAGGTGTTTGCTATTCAGGGTATAAGTGGAGACAAAGTCCGTCAAAGATGGGAGCAGCTGCGACTTGGGGCCGGGTGGCCTATAGCAAAGTAGAATCCGGACGGTCTCCTGGCCGTTTACTTGCAGTTGAAGAGTAAGGGTTTCCATGAATGGAAGCGGGTTTTGGAGGCTTGGTTTTGTGATCGCAAGACGCGTCTTATGGATCACCGCCAGTCCTCCACCTCTTTGCCCTATTCTGTTTTCCGTTATAATACGGTAGTTTTCTGGCACCAATTCTCCTAGAATGGTGTTACAGTCAGCTGTGAGCCAGCTCTCTGTAATGAAGAGGCAGTCTAGGTCGTGTAGTAGAATGAAATCATGGATTTCAAGTCGGTGTTTTACCGCCGATCTTGTGTTGATCAGAGCACATGCAATGCGCTTAGGTTGGGGTAAACGGCTAAAATTTTTGACGGTCGATCGTCGATCGATCCTCAAAAGGTGCTCAATTCTTAGGGTCTTTTTGGTGATGGCTGGCAGCATTGCGGCGAAACGCCTCAAATTCCAAATGGTTTCTGCGGAGTACCGCCGATCAGCCATGGTCGCCATTCACCGGGGGAAAAGTCGTTCCTTTTGGTGGCGATGAAGAGAGGATTCAATGAATCCTCCCGGCTTGGTCCAGAGGAAGGCAAAAAACCCCTAGCCGTGCTATGCCAATTTGCCTTTGGTAGGGGAAAAAATTCCTTCCTGATCCCTGAAAGGCGATCGGGCAAGCCCCTGGATCAAGTGCTGTTTAAGTTGTGACAGGGGGGGTGGGGGGGGAAGCTGACACTGCTGACACTGCTGGGTGTACCAAGATGGCCGCCGACCAGGAGCAGGGCATGGGACCCAGGCTGGTATGTAGCCAGCTGGGTGGATTAGTGAGCCAGGGGGGGGGGGCTGGTTGTTGAGGCCAGGGGTGGATGAGTACCCACAGTGGTTGGGGGTGAGCTCCTGGGGGCTACAACCAAAGATTTGGCCGAAAATGCGGCATTACTGTATATAAATGAAACAATACTATAATTTCCGATCGTTGTTATTTTTATATAACAAAAATATCTGAAGGTCATCTCTCATCAGGACCTGCACATTCTGGATACAAGATATAGTAAACTGTATTTTGTTTTAAATTGCAATAGATTTTAAGAAATTCTGCCCATGGTTGGCAAATAAAACTTTTTCTATTTTCTTGTGGTATTTATATTTTTTGTTCATACTCCACTGAGGCACAACCAAAGTCCCACTCCACTCTCCTTTTTTTGAATTTTGAATCATACATTTCAGCGATGGTGTCTCTGTGGTAGTATAATTGTTTTGCGTCTACCCCCACCCATACATAATATCCAAAGGTCTCTGCTTTGTAAAAGTTCTAAATCTCAACCGAGAATTTACAGATTTACCACTTCTACCAACAGACTTATTTTGACTGTTTCCACCTGTTTTCTTGCTATTCAGAAAACAAGATACGCCGGAATTCTTCTAAGATATGAGCGGCGTAATTCGCTTACACTGTCGTATCTTAGTTGCATATTTACGCTGGCCGCTAGGTGCCGCTTACGGCGGTTTAAGCGTAAAATATGCAAATTAGCTATTTACGGCGATTCTCGAATGTACTTGCGGCGGCGTGTCAAAAATTTTACGTTGTTTGCTTAAGCGTTAGAGTGGCGTAAGGTTACCCCTGCTATAGGAGGCGTAGCCAATGTTAAGTATGGACGTCGGGACAGCGTCGAATTGAACGTCGGTTACGCCGTTTGCGTAAATTGTTCGGGAATGGGGCTTGACGTTAGTTACGTTCACGTTGTTTACATTGAGAAAAAGCGACGTGATTTTGCGCATGCGCACTGGGAACGTCCACGGACGACGCATGCTGCCATAAATAAGGGCGCAAGTTCTTTCTGAATAAAGAACTTGCGCAAATATTTACAGCGGCGTAACGTATACGCCAGCAGGAAGATCTGCGGATCTTTCTGAATCTGGCCCTAAATGTGTAACATCCACTTTCATGACATCAAGAGGAAAAGTCACCCTTTAGACACCTCTGATGGCATTACATATTTTATTATATAACCCTTGATCAGTTTTTTAATGTGCATGTCTGGGCAAAATTAAAAACAAAAAATATTCAGTAAATCTCGCATATACATTTACAAGTTCTCACCTTTTGTCTCTATACAAATACCACAAAATCATTTTTGTGGTGATAAAAAAAACGGAAACGCCAATAAATAAGAAACAAATTGACTTTAGCACAAAAAATACATTCACTTATAAATGTATGTAATATAGGGCCTTTATTTTATCTTTAAAAAACAATTAAAGTGCATTCATAAAAAAGATTTTTATATCACTTCTGCGCTATCTACTGTATAACAGCACACCTATAGGTGATAACAATAACTACAAATAATATTTTGTGCAGGTTACTGCAAACAACATAAAATATATTCTCACAATATTACCAGTGAATAAATACATTAATGAATAAATGATGCTGTGCTACCTCATTATCTAAAAAATAAATAACTATAAATGGTGACAAACAATCCATACATCATCAATAAATAATTCAAACTAATGTAATTTCAAAATATCTCAGTGAAAATATTTTTCTCATCACCAAATGTCACAATATTCACTCCTTGGACGTAAAATTCCCCACGCGATTCCTTCAATGCATTTAAAAAAATTATACTTTGCTATAATTGCACTTCTGATGGCCACAAAACTATATACATTTGTGGCAACTATAGTCCTGGTCAGTGGCAGCCCGCCCATAGACGGCGCAGGGGCGCCGCCCCCCAATAATAATGAATGTAAAAAATAAAATAAAAGATACTAGCCCTTTAAGTGACTGTGGGACGCCGGAAACACATGTGTATGGGAAGCATGATGTGCTGCAATCACTGAAAAAAATAAAAAATAAAATAAAGAAAAAATAATGGCCCTTTAAGTGTGTGCAGGGTACCGGACATTGCAAACAAGAAGCTCTTTTGGCTTCTTTTGGAAAGTCCTCAAGGTGCAGAGCTCTGTGCCCAGAACACTCCCTCTATAGCATTGTCCCCTGCTGTGGATAGTAATTGGTGGGTTCTGTGCCTTCACTTCTAGTTTCTCTGACTCATCCCGGCCAGTCCGAAGGTGGATGACAGGCGACTTGCTGTGAGACCTCTGAATACAAGGGGGTGAGGGGAGACATCTGATGTAAAGGGGGGGGGCTCTGATATGGACATCTGATGTGAAGGAGGACTCTGATGGGGACATCTAATGTAAAGGGGGACTCTGATGGTGACATCTGATGTAACGGAGGTCTCTGATGGGGACATCTGATGTAAAGGAGGACTTTGATGGTGACATATAATGTTAAGGGGGACTCTGATGAGGACATTGGGTTTAAAGGAGGACTCTGATGGTGACATCTGATGTAACAGAGAACTCTGATGGGGACATCTCATGTAACGGGGGGCTCTAATGGGGACATCTAATGTAAAGGGGGACACTGATGGGGACATCTGATGTGAAATGGGGGCTCTAAAGAGGACACCTTATGTTAAGTGGTTTTATTTTACATGAAATGTGGTGTGGATGTGGTTAGTTTACTGTGACGGGCACAGTGAGACTGCATTTGATGGGCATAGTATCTGGCAGTAATGATACATAATCACCTGATAAATGACTATTTACAGCTCTGCATTACTAACAGTTTAATTTTTCAGTTTGTTTACGCCCCCCCAAAAAAAAAAAAAAATATTTGAGCACCAGCCGCCACTGGTCCTAATACTAGCTATACCAATACTTAGATATGTTAGTATTACTTACATCTTAGCTAATTTAGCCTTCAACCTTGTTTTTTAAAGTAGATGGGGGCTCACTAAAATGATCTTTGTCCTATAACAACTAAGAGTCGGTTCACACTGGGGCGGCACAACTTCGGGGGCGACTCGGCAAGGCGTCCTAAAGACAACTTTAGAGGCGACATGCAAAATTACTTCTGTATAGAAGTCAATGTAAGTCACCCCGAGTCGCCCCGAAATAGTACAAGAACCTTTTTCTAAGTCGGAGCGACTTGCGTCGCTCCTATCAGAATGGTTCTATTGAATAGAATTGGACGCGACTTGTCAGGCGGCTGAGTCTCCTGATGAGTCACCCCAGTGTGAACCGGCTGTTCGAATTTTCATAACCCTTGGGTAGAGGATCTAGTTGCACATTTATCAACAAACACACATAATAACAACATCTAAATGATTTAAAACAGAATTATTATGCATTATACATAGACCAGTATTTTCTCTTATGTGCCTGGCTGAGCAAGATTGGTTGTCGTCAGGGAAAGTGAGCTGCAGTTTATTTAGGACTAACAATCTCCTTCAGATAAGTGAATCATTTTACAAGTGAATAATTGCATTTTTGAAGAGAGCATTATGTTTGAATCACCATAAAGAATACAATATGTTCCTATACAAAATACCCATGGGACTTCCGGTTTTAGCAGACTATTTTACATTTATTATCCTCAAAAACCTCAGAATGGAAGATTCACTTAAGTGATGTTCTTTGAAGAAGGATTTTAAAAGCATAATTATAGCTAATGCATATAGTATATAAAAAGGAGTATCCTTTATGAACAAATGTTCCAGATGGTGGACAGTTTTCTGCTCACTAGTTGTTAAGCAAAGGGTTAAAGTATAATTCTCTGTCTGGAGAGAAACATGGAGGCTGCCATTGCTTACCTCTTCTTCCCATAATGCTAGTCATTTGGCTGTCATGCTGACCTTCTTGTTTCAACTTGGACAATAAATCATTTTCATTAACTCTGTCCATGGCCGTACATGTTTAACGTTTGCAATTGATATAACCTTAGGACCAACACACACGATCGATCAAACCGATGAGAATACTCTGATAAACCGTTTTCATCGGTCAAACCCGATTGTGTGTGGGCGCCATGGGTTATTTAACCTTCGGTTAAAAAAAAAGCCAACTTGTTTTAAATTTAACCGATGGATTCCTAATCGATAGAACAAAACTGATCGTTAGTAGGCACGACCATCGGTTAAAAATCCATGCATGCTCAGAATCAAGTCGACACATGCTTGGAAGCATTGAACTTCATTTTTTTTCAGCACGTCGTTGTGTTTTACGTCACCACGTTCTGACACGATCGTTTTTTTAACCGATGGTGTGTAGGCACTACTGACCATCAGTCAGCTTCATCGGTTAACCGATGAAAACGGTCCATCAGACCGTTCTCATCGGATGGACCGATCGTGTGTACGCGGCATAAGAGTTAAAATGTAGCAGAAGTCCCACATGGGCTCCAGGAACACTTGGCATATATAGTTTGCAAGACATACTTGCACATAATGGCAAACGTATTTATTAGTTTGGTCTCCTCCAGAGATGATGGGTAGGTGTTCACTCTCATTACTCTGTCAAAGCTGCTGATCTCATTTTCAGTTCTTCTTCCTGCCTGATGTCTTGTTTCTACAACCACTGGAGATGTATTTCCAACACATACACACTGGAATAAATTATCAAAGCAAATGGTAATAAATACTGAACTGCCAAGAAAAGGTCTTTTCTACCAAAAAATACATCCTAGAATATATATATATTTTTTATTTCTATTATGCTTTAAAGTACAAATTATAACAAAACACTTTTAGAGCTGTAGCTGGAAGCACTTGTTATGGCATTTAACCACTTCAATACAGGGCTTTAAAACCAACCTCCATACCGGGCCTATTCTGGCACTTCTCTCCTACATGTACAAATCATCATTCTTTTACTAGAAAATTACTCAGAACCCCCAAACCTTATATATTTTTTTTAGCAGACACCCTGGGGAATAAAATGGCAGTAATTGCAACTTGTTATCTTGCACCGTATTTGCGCAATCATTTTTTAAACGCCTTTTTTTTTTGTAACAAAAAATTGTTTCATGAATTAAAAAATAACAAAACAGTAAAGTTAGCCCAAATAAATTGCGCACACTCATGGAATGGCGTCAAACTTTGTTACTTAAAAATCTCCATAGGCGATGCTTTAAAATTTTTACAGGTTACCAGTTTAGAGTTACAAAGGAGGTCTAGTGTTAAAATTGTTGCACATGCTCTAACGCAAGCGGCGACACCTCACATGTGTGGTTTGAACAATGTTTACATACGTGGGTGGGACTTACGTGTGCGTTCGCTTCTGAGCGCAAGCTACCGGGGACATGGGCGTTTTAATTTTTTTTATTTTTATTTTTTTTATTTTAATTATGTATTTATTTTTTACACTTTTTTTATTTTTATTTTTTTCCGATTGCTTTTATTCCTATTACAAGGAATAGGCGACACTTTAAAATGTTTACAGGCTACCAGTTTAGAGTTACAGAGGAGGTCTAGTGCTAAAATTGTTGCACACGCTGTAACGCACGAATGTAAACATTCCTTGTAATAGGTATAGTGTGTGACATGTCCTCTTTAAGGAGACAGGCGGGGTCAATAAGACCCCCCATTTCTCCTCCAGGCTGGAAATAATGAGATTGTGAAAAAAAATTCACAGATCTCATTCTTACTAACTCATTCTTACTAAATTCTTACTAGCTGCAGTTGTGGTTTGTTTACTTATAGGTACCCGGGCGTGACGTCATCACATCACGCCCGGGCCTCCGACGGTCATAGAGATGACTGGTGAACATTTGGTCACAGTCATCTCTATGCTTCATGTCCGGCGGACAGCGATCATCTCTCTGGGCCCTCTGGCATGGGGGAGCCCGGAGAAGCACCAGAATGATCAAGCGCCACTATGATCATTCTTACGGTGTGCAGGATTGCTGCTGGAAGAAAATGATATCTGAATGATGACTCTAGGTGCAGGCATCATTCAGATATCCCCGCACAAACTCCAGGATGTCATATGACGTCCACCCGGGATAACAGATCCCCTTTTTGGATGTCATATGACGGCGTGCAGTTCTTAAGTGGTCAAAGAATAAAAAAAGTTATATTTTTGGTACGGTGCGCAGGATCACCGCTGAAAGAAAATTATATCTGAATGATGCCTCTAGGTGCAGGCATCATTCAGATATCCCCGCACAAACTCCAGGATGTCATATGATGTCCACCCGGGATAACAGATCCCCTTTTTGGACGGCGTGCGGGTCTTAAGTGGTTAAAGAATAAAAAAATTCTATTTTTGGAAAGCAATTTTTCCTTTTTACCCTACACTCTGCCTACATAGAACTTTGGTCAAGATAGGGATGAACGTTGTGGCATGTCGAACCAATATGGTGATTCAAACAGGCATGGGCAAGGCTCTTACCACCCAAACTTGATGAGAAAACCACCAAACATGAGTTCCCATAGGTTGGGTTCACATCTGAGAAGGTAAAGGACTGCGTGTAAATCACACACTTTCCTGCACCCACTGCAAAAATGACACCCCCATGCACTGAAACCACAACAAATCACAGTGCTTTCCCCCATGCTGGGAACCACATGGCACTATGCAGTTTTCCTGCAGCTGTAATTTTGTAAAATGTGCAGGGACCTTTTTCTTGCATTTTCTCAAACCTCAGCCCCTTTGACACACCTGGTTCCAGACAAGACACTGCAAGCACTTATAAGAACATGAATATGGATACCTTTAACGTGGTTGTGAATTAGTACCAGGAAATAGACACAAGATGGTTTTAATGATAAATAAGCTCAATGTGTTGGTATAGATTAGAAAGAATGATGGTTTGAGCATAAATGAGCATACAGAAGGAAGGTTCAGGCACAGTCTGCTAGATACTGTGGTATAATCACTACGCCAAAGTAACTTAGAATTGAGTTCAGGACCACTAGACTGGAATCAACTCATAAATAAGCAAAGTCAGCAAAATACAATGCATATAAACTACAGTGTAGACTATAATATAGTAACTAGATTGGAGTGCACCCCAATACCACGTACACACGATCGGACATTCCGACATCAAAACCGACAATTTTTTTCTGATGGATTTTTCGCTCAAACTTGTCTTGCATACTTACTGTCACACAAATGTTGTCGGAAATTCCAAACGTCAAGAACACGGTCACGTACAATACAACGACGAGACAAGAAAAATGTGTATTTATCGGCGTATACCGCGCACTTTTTTCCCCTTAAAATAAGGGGAAAATCGTGGGTGCGTGATATACGCCGATATCCGTTTTCTCGCTCTCAGTTTGAACTGAGCCGCCGACATATACCGAGTGCAGTACACTCGGGTACATTTGGCCAGGCTCGGCTTCGCTCGTGCTCACGCATAAACGTCACAGAGCGAAGCCGAGCCTGGCCGAATGTACCCAAGTGTACTGCACTCGGTATATGTTGGCGGAGGCATTCAAACTGAATGTGGGAAGCGGGGATTCGACTCGAGACAGCGCTGGAGAAGCCGGGAGGACACCACTGGAGCTGAAGACGGATGCTGGACTGGACGATGGACGCCGATGGACGCAGCGCAAGACACCAAAACTGTAAGTACTAAAAGTACTAAAATGTTTTTTACAGATCCACATTAGGGGTGCGCGCTATACGCTGGAGTGCGTAATACCCCAATAAATACGGTAGTTCAATGATTCCGAGCATGCGTCAAATTGATTCCAAGCATGCATAAGATTTTTGCGCATTGGAATTGGCTACATTGGCTATCGGAATTTCTGGTGGGAAAACGCTCAATAATGCTAATGTAAAAACGCGCCTGCCCTTTTTAGTGCTGATGTAGCGCTGACATTTTTAAAACGTCCTGTGGGCATGAGCCCTTGTCAGAGTTGAGTGTTTTTACAGCTGAAAAACTCTACTAGTTCTGTTTTTTCTTTCCTGCCAAAAAAAGCTGACAACAGCCTATGTGTGTATGGACACATAGCATAAAACGCTGAGGAGTTTACCAGTATGCATGAGGCCTAACAATTCACTTACAATGACCCCAAAATAACAAATCATATACAGTATGTGATTTAAACCTTTAGCTATAGTGCCAGTAAATAATACACACATACAAACACACACACACACAATTTTTTAGAAAAGAGCATTTACATTTGACCCATATGCATCGTGCACTACAGGCCACTGAGTTTTGATCACAATGAAATTTCTCCCATCATAAAGATCCTTATCCAGTAAGGGTGTGGAAACCTCATCAATGGAATTAAAAGCTATATTAAGGAAATTATTTTATTTTTTAAATAACAAACATAATATGCTTACCTGATCTGTGCAGTGGTTTTGCACAGAGCAGTCCTGATTCTTCTATTCTCAGTTCCCCCACCAGTGCTCCTGGCCCCTCCCTCTTGCCCACCAAGCAGCTTGCAATGGAGGCACCCAAGTAGGTTCACTTGCTAGCTGCTGCTCTGTGTGTCCATCCACCCACAGAGCTGTGGCTTGGCCCTGCCCTTCTCTTTTTGCATTGGCTTCCTGTCAGTGATTGACAGCAGTGGGAGTCAATGGCTCCTGTTGCTGTCTCAGCCAATAAGGCAGAAGAGCACCCGGAGAGACGAGCTTCTCATGGACATTGCTTGATTGCGATGGGGCCCAGGTAAATATTAGGGGGCTGCTGCAGAGAGAAGGTTTTTTTACCTTGATGCATTGGATGCACAAAGGTAAAACACCTGGAGCCTTTAAGATCATTTTAATACATTTGTAAAACACAGCCTGTTCTTTTTTGTCTGTCTGCAAAAATATGAACAATTGTAAACCCTGCTGCAGAGTGCACCTGCTGTAATATAGTCAATTCATTCAATGGAGTAATCAGCAGTGGCAGCAGCACCCTCTAAGTGACGGTACTTGGTGTGTACTGCTCATACATTTTTTACATAAGCCTAATTATTAATGGAGCTTTGGCATCTTTGGTAAGTTCTCTTGAGCATTATCAAATATTGTATACTTGACAGCTCATGTAAACTAACTGTCATAAGTATTTTAAAATAATCTATCAGAAGAATATACTTTCTGTTTCCTCACACTCCAGGGCTTCCTCTGAAGCTTGCCAGTTTGTCATTTACCTATCTACATGTATCTCTCTCTATTCTGGTAATATTTCACACTCTCTCTGATTATGACCATTGCCTCTTGCAGTGTTTTACTGCAGTAACAGTATATATATATATATATATATATATATATATATATATATATATATATACACAGTATATATCTGTCATAATACCTGAAGAAGGAGCTTTAGAGCTCCAAACGCAATTTTTTTGTATTAATATCAGCTTCTAATATACACACAATTGCTTCATACTATTTGCTCTTTAGAATAAAATAGTTTTTATGTTCTACCATGTTGCTACATCTATACGGTATGGGGCTAAAATTTGATTGCCAGTGGTTCAAAAATTAATATAACTTTAAAAGCAATTTTTTGATTACACTGTTATAAAATAAGAATTAACTTCCTAAACATAAGGAAGTATTATAATTGATTGTAATCTCTTTGACTTTTTTTTATTTTTAATGTACATTGGGTTTACACTGTGGAATAACCTCTTACACCTTTTAAAATGGCATGCAGCACAGAATGTTATAATATTTGGATTAGGAGTGCATAAATATTTTGGGGAAGAAATCACCCGGCATGAACAATTTCTCATGCTGACATTGATTTTACAAAGATTTCGACTAGAAAAAAATTCAGAACATAAACTAACTTTGATGCCAATTAATGTACTCTTAAACCTCAAAAATATGTGTTAAAGGACATAACACACAATTAACCTTCTACTCTATTTGCTAATGTACAGGTCTCCCGGCATCTAGAAAGAGCCTCTGTGAACAGATCTGTTAAACTGTAATGGCATAATACATAGTTTAAATACTTTTATTTCACATGTTTAATCTTTAAAATTATAGATTAATTTTTAATGTTTATTCTGCATAGAGATTAGATGCATTTTATGTCCAAGAGGTTCATTTTTTAATAGTTTATTTTTTAACTCAATGTATTACACTGCCATTAGGTTTTGTCCACTTGTCCACTTTATTTTTGTAAATAATTGTTAGATACTTAACTGGCAGAAATATCAAGGCTTACTACTAATCCAACAATTTTGGAATTCGCTACTCTAGACAGGTATGCAGATCAGGAGTTCTGACTTTCAAATACATGTTGCTCCGAGTCACAGCATTGAAAATAATTACAGGTAGGTTCCATATTTCTTCCAGTATAATTTTAATTTGTGCCTGGAATGTTACATCTCTGGTTTTAAAAGTATGCATATTCATACATAATTTGACATTCATGGGACAAGACAATGGGTCAAGGGACTTAAAGCCTAAGTTAATTTAATAAAATAAGCACACATTTGTGCTGTGAGTACACGTGGACTGTGAGTGCACGTTTGCTGTGAGTGCATGTGGACTGTGAGTGCGCGTGGGCTCTGAGTACTCAAGTGCTGTGATTTCACATGGACTGTGAGTGCACAAGTGCTGTGAGTGCACGTGGACTGTGAGTGCACGTGTTCTTTGAGTGCACGTGTGTTGCGAGTACCTGTGTATTGTCTTGTTGAGAACTTGTGTATTGTTGAGTATTAGTGTCAGGAAGCTAGCTGTTAGTTAATTTGTACAGAGTATAACCCCCAATCCCCATTAAATTAGTGGGTACGATGCCCGGCGGGTGTGGAGATGTGACTCAGTGTACATCTTGCAGCATGTATGCATTCCTTCCTGTGCAAAATGTAAGCACATTATTTCCCAGGAAGCCCACGTTCTGAATCTAGGGAAAAAAACAACAGTCACTGCCCCTACCTATAACCGGTCTTCACAGCAAGGAGCCTTGGAAGGGGCGAACGCAAGTCAAAAAACACACAGATTTTCCAAGCTCAACTTACCAACCAATCAGCAACCAACCAAATTCACCTGTCTAACCGTTCGTTAATAACAGGAGTTTAGTTGCAGGCATTTGCAAATATATGCGTAAGCTGCAAGGCCCATCAAGGCTCCCTGTGTACTGCAGACCCTAACTCTAAAATTTAAAGAGTCTCCTCAGTGGAAGCACATGTATGGTGATGGATAGATTAAGGGCAGATGACTGAAGGGAGCCCAACCCTCCTTAAAGGAGCAGGAACACACTAAACACCCAGCACATTGAATCTAGGGAAGCAACTGTCAACACTGAGAAGTCCCTTCATACTAAAGGAGAGCTGGGATTGTACCAGGCAGGTGCCGGCAGGGGCCAGCACAGAGGTGGGTGGAGTTAAAGAGGCACAGGCACCAAAGCAGAGTAGATGGGTGACAGTCTGGAAGGATAGAGGGGAAAGAGTCAGGGAGGTCGATCCTGGGCTGGAAAATCCCAATAAGGAAAGACAGCTTCTGGCAGTAGGGGACTTATTTATTAGAAGGACAGAGAGGGCAATCTGTCACAAAGACCTGAATCGCCAAACTGTATGTCGTTTACCGGGCGCTCGGTTTCGGCACATTTGGGATCTGGTTGACAGATTACTGGGAATGGCAGGGGAAGACCCAGCTGTCATAGTGCATGTTGGCACCAATGAACAAGTTAGAGGAAGAGGGAGTGTCCTGAAAAAATGATTTTAGGGACTTAGGAGCTAAATTGAGGAAAAGGATCCCCAAGGTAGTATTCTCAGAAATACTATCGGTACCTCGATCCACACCAGAAAGGGAGATTAGGGAAGTAAACAAGTGGCTGAGTAGCTGGTGTAAAAATAAGGGGTTTGGGTTCCTGGAGAACTGGGGTGCGGATCTGCTGAGAGTGAACATGGCCGAAAAGTTAGAGGGGCTTTTAAACTAGGCGATGGGGGGAGGGTCCAGAGGTAGTGATAGTCAGCGCGAACATAATCCAGAGGGTAGTATTGGGGGCATTAGTGGTAGGTTGACTAAAGCACTTAAACCCGAGGTAAGTATAGTAGCAAGTCCTATTTGCAACCCCAGATCACCCAATAAGGAGATAGTATGCGACTGGTCTAAACTATGTGCCATGTTCACCAATTCCAGGAGTCTGGTGGACAAGATGGGAGAACTAGAGCTACTGTTGTATAAGGAGGATTTAGATTTTGTAGGAATTACAGAAACTTGGTTCAACAGCTCTTATGATTGATTGGCAACCGTTCAAGGGTATTCCCTATATCACAGGGATGGAGAGGTTACAAAGGGGGGAGGGGTATGCCTGTATATAAAAAATGATGTACAAGTGAATGTGAGAGATTACACTAAGGGAGCAAGGAAGGAGGTGGAATTCTTAGGGGTAGAGCTACAAAGGGAGAAAACCAAGGGAATAGTGATACAGGAAGTATGCTATAGGCCCCCTAGCCAGAGGGAGGAGACGGAGGCAGACCTACTATCACAATTTGGATTAGCGGCAAGAATGAGAAGTGTCATTATAATGGGGGATTTTAATTATCCAGACATACACTGGGTGGAAGAATAATAGGGGGGAGTTTGGGACTTTAAATGAATCACACGGTATGTGCCTCCATCCCTGGTTCAGGTATGAGAGAAGGGAAAGTGGGACTTTAAATGAGGCTATTAATTTGTGGGGGTGAAGTAATTTGAATGTATATTTAATTGGCATATTGAGTCTGACAATACATAACAATAATGCACATAGTTTAATAAAAAAGGTTTAATATGTATACACACACATACAGGGTGTTGACCTCATAAATGCATTACATATACATATTAAATTGACTGCATATAAAATAGACAAGAGATTTATTATGGATAAAATTAATTATTACAAATTCATATACGTACACGTCATTGGTGGATGAGGAATCAGAGGCTGTTCACATTGTCTGTAGTGTGAATTTGTATTACAGTTTTTCTCTATTGTTTTGGCTCATTTCTTGAAACCGAAATGACATTCTCAAAACTCTAATGCCGCGTACACACGATCACTTTTCGCGATGAAAAAAAACGACGTTTTTTAAAACGTCATTTAAATTGATCGTGTGTGGGCAAAACGTCGTTTTTTGTCTTAAAAAAAACGACCCAAAAAAAATTCCAACATGCTTGAATTCTTTGTGTCGTTTTTCAAAACGTCGTTTTTCGTGTCATAAAAAGTGATGGTGTGTGGGCAAAACGACGTTGAAAACAACGTTTTTAAAACCCGCGCATGCTCAGAAGCAAGTTATGAGACGGAGCTTCAATGGAAAAGAGTGCCGTCGAACGTGGTGTACGTCATCACGCTTTTCTAGAGCTTTGTAGAAAAACGATGGTGTGTACGCAACGTCGTTTTGGAAAATGAAGTTTGAAAAACGTCGTTTTTTTTCATGATTGAAAACTTCTTTTTTTTTCATCGCAAAAAACGACCGTGTGTACGCGGCATAAGATCATTTGGCAAAACAGTCTTACAGTTCAGCACAACACTATAATTCACTTGCAAAAGCTCATATCTTTCCCAAAACTGTTCACTCATGCTTCAAAACCCTATTCCTTTCCCATATAAAGTGCCAGTGCCTCCAAAAAGATTCTTCTCAATTGCTTTGGCTCATTTCTTAAAACAGACCAGACATTCTCAGCTCTTTTGGTACTTTTGCCAAAATAACCTGGATGGTTCGGCACAACACCATGGTTCACCTTCAAAAGCTCATATCCTTCCCAAAACAGTTCACTCATGTGTCAAAACTAATTTTCTTTCTCATTCAAATAGTCAGTGCCCCCAAAATGCATCATCCCTTTGGCATTGTGTAAGCACTGCAAGTCAAAATGTTTAGATGTTTTATCTCTATGGCAGAGGACCATTGAAATATCCCTCATGTCCACCTTTCAGTCTTAACCCAGTCCTTCATTGACAACAGTTACTGTACAGTTTTTATCTAGCTAACTGAATACAACTGAAAAAAAGAAAATATTTTAGGGTAAGAGTAGCCTCCAAGGTTTGACATCACACATTGCACTCATACTGCCAAGGAAAAATTACTTTACAGTATTGTAACCATTATCATTCACACACAAAGTAACTTGCATACATGAGACTAAAAAGAAAACATATACAGCATAATATACAGAAATATAAGCACACAAACAAAAAACAAGGACAATTAAATTTAGCCAACAATGCTGTAAATAAAGCTTGAGTTTTACAACTACTGTAAGGCCCCTTTCACACGGGGCGGATCAGCAATGATCTGCCCCGTGAACCTCCACTTGCTCAGTGGGGATCGCTCCATTGATCCCCGCTGAGCCGCCGGATGACAGGGAGGTATTTGCACACTGTGCAGGGACTGCCCTGTCAGCTCTCTGCTCTCCCCTATGGGGGGATCGGATGAACACGGACCGTTTGTACGTGTTCACCCGATCCGATCCGGCAGACGGATGGAAAAGTAGGTCACACTTTGGCGGATCGGAGCGGGTCGGATGTCAGCGGGCATGTCACCGCTGACATCCGCGGCTCCATAGAGGAGCACAGAGCACCCATTCAGGTCCGCCTAAAAAACTGGCAGGCGGACCTGAACAGGCCACCCGTGTGAAAGAGCCCTAACATCTCTTCACTGGTCACTGTCCTCACCCTCCCTCTCCTGGGTACTGCCCTCACCCTCCTGCCCATCCACACGCTGCTGTCTGTCTGGCCACAGATTCCCATCAACATTGCAGCTTATATCCTCCCTTGCGATGCAACGAGGGAAGAAACGAGAGAGATGTTGCAACCATCACCTACACTGATCTCCTGTAATATTCTCACAGGCAGCGTCTATTGCATGGAGCAGGGACATCTGATCTTGAGCCTGATGCTCATACACTCTCCACCTCCAAGCGCAGAAAAACTCCTCAATAGGATTGAGGAAAGGAGAGTAAGGTGGTAGGAACACAATATCCATCCTTGGATGAGCAGTGAACCAGGCCCTGATAAGCGAGCCATGGTGGAAATTCACATTGTCCCATACAATTATATATTGTGGTAGGTGAGGCCCTATGAGACCTCTCTCATTTTCAGGGATCAAATCCAAATGAAAGCGGTCCAAGAAGATGAGGAGCTTCTTTGTAGTGTATGGGCCAAGACTGTGCATGTAAATGGCCACACCATTCTCAGAAATGGCAGCACACATAGTTATATTGCCCCCTTGCTGGCCTGGGACATCCACCGTGGCCCAGTGGCCAATAAAATTACGACCACGTCTTCGGCCCTTGGCCAGGTTAAAGCCAGCCTCATCCCCATACACGAGTATGCCATTATTCTCTACAATAGAGTAAATAAAGAAAACATCAAATCAGTCATACAGAAGAGTCATACACTACAGTTACAGACAGCTACATAGGAATGTTCTATGTTCTGCACAAGTTCAATATACTACTGGCCAGTATTCCAGTGGATCCAAACCAGGGGGTATTTGACAGAAAGGGGAGGGGAAAAATATCAATATCACGGGGCAGATCATTGCTGAAAATATCAACGACTAGACTTACTGAAATGTTACAGTAACATTATTAGATAGATGTACATGGGAGGCACTACTGTAATTGCAGCTCTTTGACCCTTTTACTTACTGTATTGTATGTTATATTCTTCAAAATATGAATTTTAATAATTGCATCATACAGTAAGCTGCAGTTTTTACTGTAATACTGGACTACTGTAAACTGTATCATCAATATTGTAGAAAATAAATGATTCCATACTATTCCATGGTTTATTTTCTACAATATTTTTCTTGTCATGGTTAGTATCATACGTAACATCCCACTGAAGTCAGATACTGTAATACTGTAGGCCTATCACACATGCACACTAAATGAATACGTAAATGAGTAAATAAACATATTTGTTTCTCCATGCACAGTGTCCTGTCCTATACATTATATAATTCCATCATTGATTGTGAGGCCATGGTTGATGACATGGCCTATAATTGTGGCCCGAATTTCATCAGGGACAGCATGGTGTCTTTGTGCTCCTTGGCCTCTTCCCCCTATTCCACCACCACGTACCCTTACTCCTCCTCCTCTTCTTCCTCTTCCTCCAGCAGGCAGTTGCCCTTGTTCATTTACTTGGCCAGTTGCCTCCATGTTCATAAATGATGGTATTATGTTCCTTAATAATTTTAACAAATGAACAGACTGTTGTGCATATGATGACTTAAACAATGAAATTACGCTAACACGTTTTGGAGAGAACGACCATTAGACTAAGAATTGACAAATCAGTTTAGATCAACAAGATCTATTCAATTGAAAATTGTGCTAAATATAGGCTACTTGTACTAAATAATTTGAAAAATGTACTAAGACATTCAGACATGTACTGAGACATTTGCAATTTGATGAAATTAATGAGAAATGCAATTCAGTTGTGAACAATTGTGAAGTGGTTTGGAGATTTGTCCATGCTGTTTTGAGAATGTCATTTCTGTTTCAAGAAATGAGCCAAAGCAATGGAGAAAAACTGTAACTACTGGCCGACCAGCCGTCGCAGTTATACGGCCGCAGGTCGGCTCGGCTGGGCGAGATCACGTAGGTATACGTCATCTCTCAGCTCAGTGAATAGGGGGCACTCGCCCCTGATCCCGATGCACGTGCCCGGCGGGCGTGATCACTGCCGGACACCCGTGATCGCTTGTTACAGAGCGAGAACCGAGAGTTGTGTGTGTAAACACACAGCTCCCGGTCCTGTCAGGGGGAGAAATGCCTGATCATCTGTTCATACAATGTATGAACAGTGTTCAGTCATTTCCCCTAAAAAGTACCACCCCCCTTCAGTTAGAACACACCCAGGGAACATGATTAACCCCTTCCTCTCCCCCTAGTGTTAACCCCTTCCCTGCCAGTGGCATTTTTATAGTAATCAATGCATTTTTATAGCACTAATCGCTATAAAAATGCCAATGGTCCCAAAAATGTGTCAAAAGTGTTCGAAGTGTCTGCCATGATGTCACAGTACCAATAAAAATCGCTGATCGCCGCCATTACTAGTAAAAAAAATATTAACAAAAATGCCATAAAACTATCTCCTATTTTGTAAACGCTATAACTTTTGCGCAAACCAATCAATAAATGCTTATTTTGTTTTACGAAAAATATGTAGAAGGACACGTATCAGCCTAAACTGAGAAACAATTGTTTTTTTTATATATTTTTGGGGATATTTATTATAGCAACATTTAAAATATATATATATTTTTTTTTCAAAATTGTCACTCCATTTTTGTTTATAACACAAAAAATAAAACCTGCAGAGGTGATCAAATACCACCAAAAGAAAGCTCTATTTGTGGGAAAAAAAGGACTCCAATTTTGTTTGGGAGCCATGTCGCACGATCGTACAATTGTCAGTTAAAGTGACACAGTGCCGAAACACAAAAAGTGTCCCGGTCATTGACCAGCAATATGGTCCAGGGCTGAAGTGTTTAATTAAAACTATTTTATATGCCTTCCATTGATATGTACATGTAATGTATTTATGAAATCAACACCATGTATATGTGTGTATACATATTAAACCTTTTTTACTATGTGCATTATTGTATTGTCTGACTCAATATGCCAATTAAATATGCTTTCAAATTACTTCACCCCCCAAAAATCAATAGCCTCATTTAAAGTCCTACTTTCCTTTTCCTCATAGACTGGGTTGAAGGAACCGTGCATTCATCTAAGGCTCACCAGTTCCTAACTGTCTTGCAGAACAATTTTATTTGTGAGTTGGTAAATACACCAATTAGAAACAAAGCGTTCCTAAACCTACTGAGTACAAACATTCATTCCTGATCATGGATGTGGAAATAGGGGGCAATTTAGGAAACATCGATCATTGGTCAATTTGTTTTAGGATAAATCACACAAATAGGAATTATAAGGAAAATACGAGGACGCTGATTTTCAAAAGAGCCAACTTCACTAAAAAACGATCTTTGCTAGAAGATAATAATTGGAATAAAATCTTAGAAACAAAGAACACAGAAGAAAAATGAGTATACTGTAAGAGCATATTAATTAAGGGCATTAGCCAGTGCATCCCAAATGTAAATAGATTTAAAAGAGCTAATAAAAGTCCTTGGTGGCCTAACTCCCATGTAAAAATGCATATAAAAGTAAAGGAGAAGGCTTTAAAAAAATACAAGACTGAGGGTTCAACATCTACTTTCCAACTTTACAAAGAATGCAACAAGAAATGTAAGGGTACAATCAAGGCGCTGGGGTGTGGCCTGGAGCGGCATGGGATAGGACGCTAGTGACCTGAGCTCCGCCGGCCGACTATCCTACCTCGATATCCTGGGACCCTGGACATAACTTCAAACCGGGTACTGACTCCCCTCGGCCCGGGCAACACCCGTGATCATGTCCCCATCTAAGAAAAACACGTCTGCAGCGGCTAAACTGGCTCAATTTCGCCATGACGGCACGGACCCCCCAGAGCAAGATGGCGGCGTGGCGCTGGGGGAGGACACGTCCAAGCTTTTCGAGGCTATCACAGCATGTCGCAAGGCCGTTACCTCCTGCCAGACCAATCTCACTGCCCGCATTGAGGAAGTCAAGGTAGACATCTCCCTGGTCCGACAGGATTTTCAGAAACTGCGGGAACGGGTCACGGATGCGGAGACACGCCTGGGTGCGGTGGAGGACTCCATCCCCCCCCTGCAGGTATCGGCGGATGCCATGCAGCTCCAAATCGCACAGCTCCTCCAGAAACAAGACGACATTGAGAACAGAATTTGCAGGTGTAACTTGCGATTCATAGGCCTGCCGGAGGGGGTGGAGGGGAGAGACCCACCGACGTTTCTTGAGGAACTGTTGGCTGATACCTATGGCAGAGAGTCTTTCTCCCCTACATTCGTTGTGGAGAGGGCCCACCGTATGTCGGGCAAACCACCGCCACCCGGGGCCCCCCCGCGCACCTTCATAGCTAAATTCTTGAATTTTAGAGACCGGGATGCGATCCTCCGCCTCAGCAGAGTGAAGGGCAACATCCCTTTTGGGAACAAAATGGTCGCCGTATTCCCGGACTTTTCAGCGGAGGTACAGAAGAAGCGCAAAACGTTCACGGAAGTGAAACTCCGTCTGCGGATCAAGAACATGAAATATGCCATGCTGTTTCCTGCTCGCCTGTGTGTGGAAGGGGATGATCGAGCTTACTTCTTCGAGGATCCGGAGGCGGCTACGGCGTGGTTAGAACAGCGTGAAGCATGCCATTAAGCTAAGTACCTATACACCCCTAGGTCTGCGCTGTCAAAGACACGTGTGTGCTGCCCATCCCTCGCCTCTACCCTGGGTTGATCTCCCTCTGGTTTCCCCCCCCTCATCTTCCATGTTTCTCCGTTCCCGGCTTCTCCTGCTACTGATAGCCTCTGTGACACTTAGGCAAGGGGAGTACGCTGTGACTGCATACTGACATTGCTCATTGTCTTAGTACCCCCCCTGCACAGCATAACACCTTGGAGTTATCCCTTTTATCTGACCCTGTGTACCAAGGGGGGGCACGTATGACTGTATTCTGACATTACTCTCTGATCCCACTGCCCCTCTTGCCCTGTGAGCTGGTACACTTCTCTCCTTTAGGGCGCGAAGGTCCTCATGGTTGGTGGGTGTGAGTCGGAGAATGGAACCTTCCTGCTCTGTACCACCCGGATGGGGGGTGGGGGGGCTTCAAGGGCAAGTGTGAACCTTTTGACCCAAGTACTGATGCCTGCAATTTGTCTCCTAATGTCCTAGCAGGAGAGCTGTTTAATTCTATCAGGGGGAGTTTCCAGCACGCCGTGCAGTCTTACAAGCGCACGGATACAACGCTTTTTATGTTATGTATACCTGGTTCAGGGTCACACGTACTGTATTTTGTATTGATCCTTCACCGCTTACCCATCACCTCTTTTAGCCGGCGGGGTGTAGTACCTCGTCTACAAGCACACACAGGTTAGTGGGCAGTGTCTACGCTGTGTCCTCTAGCACAGCAAATTTTCGCCCCGTGTGCTGAAATGCGCAGCCTGGGTGGGGAGGTGAGACGAGTTGCTGTGTCTCTGGCCTTCATGGCCTCCGTATGCACCGCACTCCTTCTTACTTTCTCCTTTCCAGGTTGGGCATTTTTTTTGCCCAGTTGGCAGTTAGGGATAAATGCCCGCACCAGTTGGGGTCAGTGCAGGGCGGGGTGGGGGGTGGTTGGGTTTGTAATGTTTGTTATTACTGCTATACAGTACATGAGAGAAGGTCTTGACTGGTGCCATATTTTTGTATTTCTGTTGCTGATGCCCGTCCCCGGCTGGGGGAGGTCATGCGGGGTGGTAGCCTGCCGGGGCACCCCGGGTCCTGGAGTCTCGTATTGGTGGTACTACAACCCATGGCCACGCTAAAGTTTCTCACATGGAATGTGAGGGGGCTGAGAGACCCCATTAAAAGGGCAGCTGTGTTCGGACAGCTTAAGAAACACAGAGCGGACGTGGTGGCCCTGGTGGAGACGCACGCCGAGGGTCCTGTGTTAGGTTCCCTTAAACGGCCGTGGATAGGTTGGTCATACCATGCCGTACATACCACCCACTCTCGTGGAGTGTCCCTGCTTATAGCTAAAAATACTCACTTTGAACTCCAGGACTCGGTGATGGACCCGCTGGGCCGATATGTGTTCCTTAGGGCTAAATTACATGGGGATGTGATACTTATACTGACTTTTTACATACACCGTTTCAGTTTGATGTATTAAATGAGGGATTTAACTTCATGTCACTACACCCTGCTGTACCAGCCATTTGGCTAGGGGACTTCAATAATGTCTTAGATACATCACTGGACAGGTTGACCAGACCCCCTCAGTCTCAGCTGCCCGCCCACGTGACGAGATTTGCCCGCATGCTCAGTGACTTTAACCTGACGGATACATGAAGACACAGACATCCTACGGAGCGGGCCTATTCCTGTTTCTCTGCGTCCCACCACTCCATGTCGCGCATTGACCTTATACTAGTCTCCAGATCCCTCCTCCCTAGACTCGCAGACACAGGCTTCTATCCGAGATCCCTCTCTGATCACTGCCCCTACTGGGCTGAGCTCTCCCTACCGCACACATGCCCTCCACTAACCTGGCGTTTGAACCCTTTCTGGTTAACTTTGTTACCAGAAGATGATGACCTCGGGCCGAGTGGGAATTTTTTTTCGGGAACAACGAAGGTTCGGCACGGCCTCAAGTTGTGTGGGAGGCATTTAAGCTTCATGCACGTATGACCCTCACTGCCCGTATAAACCGACTAAAGCGAACTTCCACAGTGGCTCTTGACGCGGCGAAAGAAACCCTCCTGACAGCAGAGAGGGCATTCCTTGACGACCCCACTGATGACAGAGCAGGGACTCTTAAAATGTGCTCGAGAACCCTAGATCAGCTGATCTATGAAAAATCCAAACAAAAGCTTTTTTTCCTCAGACAGAGGTCATTTGAGCATGGTCCATAATGAGGAGAGGCCCCCCGTGGTGATATCTCTCCGCGCCCCGGGTGACGTCCTCGTGTCTGAACCTGTTCAGGTCACGACGATATTCCAGGACTTTTTCGCTTCTCTGTACACTACCGCTGTCTCGGATGAACCCTCTTTTATGGAATCATTTTTGGCTGGGCTGCAGATCCCTAGGCTCTCGCCCGAGCAGAGGCAGGAACTTGAGGAACCTCTGTCACAGGAGGAGATATCTATAGCGTTGGCAGCCTTTCCCGCATCTAAGGCCCCAGGTTCTGATGGTCTCCCTGTGGAGTTTTATTCTACATACTCGGAACAATTGGCGCCCGATTATTAGCACTATACAACTCCATATTCGAACACTCTGAGCTACCGCCCACAATGAGAGAGGCCACTATAGTGCTCATCCCCAAACCCGGGAAAGATCCGCATCTGCCGGAATCTTACCGCCCCATCTCATTGCTTCAGGTGGATGTCAAAATCCTTGCTAAGGTGCTTGCTATCCGGCTGAACAAGGTTATTCTCTCGCTAATTCATGGGGATCAGGCAGGCTTCATGCCAGGTAGAAATACTTCCTTCAATCTCCGTAGACTGTTTATTAACCTCCAAACTGCGCATGACAACCCGGGATCCAGAATGATTGTAGCCTTGGACACCGCCAAGGCGTTCGACTCTGTTGAGTGGAGGTATCTGTGGACATGCCTAGGCGAATTTGGCCTCGGGCCTAGATTTATAAAATGGGTCAAACTCCTGTACCAAAATCCAGTGGCCAAAGTCTTGGCAAATGGGTGGCCCTCAAAACAATTCTCTCTATCTAGAGGTACTAGACAGGGGTGCCCGCTGTCACCACTGCTGTACGCCCTGGCAGCAGAACCCTTAGCCATAGCGATCCGGGCCCACACAGGGAATGTAGGACTAAGCAGGGCGGGGGTGGTGGAAGAGATCAGCACATATGCGGATGACACCCTCCTTTACTTGGACGACTCGGACACCTCCCTGCCCCAAGCCCTGGCCCTAATAGAGCGGTTTGGCGCTTTCTCTGGCCTTAAAATAAATTGTAACAAATCCCAGATACTCCCCTTGGACAGTTTCCCAGCACCAGGAGACAGAACATTACTTCCCTTACAACGTGTTGACCGTATCAAATATCTTGGAATCCATACCACCAAAGACCCAGCTGACTACATATCACTAAACGTGACACCGCTGTTTGACATGCTCAAGAGCAAGACGCAGGTGTGGGCACGCTTGCCCCTGGGTGTCATGGGCCGAGTGAGTCTTATTAAAATGATTTTGCTGCCTAAAATCTTGTACGTGATCTGGCACTCGCCTGTGTATCTGGTGCTAAGGCTTTTCAAATCTATGGAAGCTCTTTTAAAACCGTTCGTGTGGGGAGACAACCGACACAAACTCCCATGGCATAGGCTTAAGAACCCCACCGACCAGGCGGGAATAGCCCTCCCCGACTTTGGCCTTTATTACATAGCGGCACAGCTCTCTCAAATTTTTCACATTGACAAGACTGACAGGGACAGATTTTTGAGTTTCCTCTGTCCAAAGTGGACAAGGCCAACGATGGACTCTATGGTGGCAATAATTGGAAAGGCGGAGAGGGCAGGTGGACAGGCTGATCGTAAGACCCTTATGTACCAATATAGGAGAATCTGGTCACTTGCGTCTAGTAAACTACATATTCAATAATATTCAGTAAACTATCCGATCGGCTGACTCAGGTATTTATAACTCATAGAGCATATCTTACGCCGTTAAGAGTATCAAAATACAAAAGAGACTCCTCGGACGCATGCCCGATGTGCGGCCGTGAGACAGGTACTTTCTTCCACCTCCTATGGAGTTGCCCTAAGATACAGGCCTTCTGGTCCCAGGTTGTAAAGTTCCTCCACGACACCATGGGGTCCCCTATAACCCTGGAACCAAAGTCATGTCTTTTGGGAATCTTCCCTAACCCTGACATTAATAAATTCTCTAAAATATTTCTGCACGAAACGCTCTTCTCTGCTCGAAAGGTGATCGCTAGGGTATGGATGAGGCCTGATCCCCCCACCATTTTGCAATGGATTACTGAGGTTATTGCAACCTTACCATACAAAAAGTTGATATATTCTCACAGGAGTTGCCCCTCTAAATATGGGAAAATATGGGACAAATGGCTCAAGGCTGTGGAAACATGTGTGTAGACAGATTGGACTTGTCCCAATACGCTTGCTCCATCTTACGGCCAAGGGAGGAAGGTATATGATTGGTGGGGACAGGGCCCCGAACAACACGCAATGTTAACCCCCCACAACAGTGATATGTTACTGGCACTGATTTTGAGGTTTTGACATATGTTTCTCTCACAATAGATTGATGTCCTACTTAACTGTTAAAGATACTGTCAGTTACACTTCTTGGTTGTCATGATTTCCTTTTGACTGTACTGTATATATTTCTCTTGTTCAATAAAAGATTTCTTTATAAAAAAAAAAATGGTGCAATCAGGGCGGCTAAGATAGAACACGAAAGGCACATAGCGGAGGAGAGTAAAAGAAATCCCAAGAAATTCTTTAAGTACATAAATAGTGAAAAAGGGTGGTCAGATCATATTGGTCCCATAAAGAATGATGAAGGGAATCTGGTTACTAAGGATAGAGAGATGGCAAAGGTATTGAATTTATTCTTCTCCTCAGTCTTCATGAGGGAAACGGGGGGCTTCAGAGACCAATACTGCAATGTTTATTAACATCTATGCCCCCAATAGGGACCCCATAACATACCTAAATGGCATCCTGGGAAAGTTGATGGAGTTCAAGATGGGACAGGTGATCTTGATGGGTGACATGAATTTTTGCATGGATCCAGGAGTAGTTATTACGTCCCGTGTACTGGGGACAAATAACCTACAACTAAAAAGCTAAAATAAAAAATGCATAGGTGCCAAATAGTAGATATATGGAGGATTCACCACCCAAAAATACAAGATTACACGTTTTACTCCCCTATACATGGGACGTACTCTAGGATAGACTATATATTGTATACTGTGAAAAAAGAGCTAGAACATTATTTTTTAACAAAAAATAATACAGAATAGATAACGGGGACAACCCTATGGGAGGCCCATAAAGCCTATGTTAGGGGAATCTTGATATCTCTAGGGGCAAGGAAGAAAAAAGAGAGAATAAGGGAAATTAAAACACTAACTAAAGAAAGATTTGAAGTCGAACAAGAACATGGCTCAACATGAAGCGCTGTATCAAAAGTTAGTAACTAAAGGAGATGAACTAAAGGACCTTACGGAACAAGAAGCTAAAATGTTGCAAAAGAAAAAAACTAAAAACTATATACTGTAGAAAAAATCCAAAATAAGAAAGGAGAAACAGCATAGGCAACAAAGGATATAGCGGAAATCTTTAAAAAATATTACGAGGGCTGTATTCCGTAGAACAGAAAGGGGCTCAGACAAAATTTCTAGAAAATGCCAGACTGCCCAAAATTAACGAGAATGAAAGATTGATATTAGGCAAACCCATATCAGGAGAGGAAATAAATACAGCTCTCACCGGGGAAAAGTCCTGACCCAATGGGTTCACAATGTACTATTTTAAAAAATACAAAGAGATTTTGACCCCCAGGCTGTGTCAGTATATGAACGGACTGGGGGTCGAATACGAAATGGGCAGGAAGGCATTGGCTGCTACTATTACAGTAATCCCGAAGGAGGGGAAAGATGGTACGCTCTGTTAACAGTTATAGGCCCATATCGCTGCTCAATGCGAGAACGTTACCCTAGAAGATAAAACGAAATGGGTCTCCAGGTCTATTCCTGTCGATAGATGCTGAAAAGCCTTCGACAGGGTAGACTGGGGACTCATAATTAGAGTTGAGCAGACATCAGAATGTTTGGGTTCGGCGGGTTCGACCGAACCTCGGAAAAAAGTCTGGGTTCTTGACCCGAACCGGAACCCCATTGAAGTTAATAGGGATCCAAATTTTTGACTACTAAAATGTCTCTAGAAAAAGGGAAAGGGCTAGAGGGCTGCAAATGGCAGCAACATGTTGGTAAGAGCATGGTAAGTATTCTGCAATCAAATGTTGATAGGGAAATAACTTAAAATAACATAAAATACATTAAAACAAATTTTGACAAGCAGGAACCTCCCACTGATACCAATGATGGGGCGCTATTCTTCCCACTGACACAAATGATGGGGCACTATTCCTCCCAATGAAACCAATGATGGGGCACTATTCCTCCCAATGATACCAATGATGGGGCACTATTTCTCCCACTGACACACATGATGGGACACTATTCCTCCCAATGATACCAATGACGAGAGACTATTCCTCCCACTTATACCAATGATGCGGCACAATTTCTCGCACTGACACAAATGATGGGACACTATTCCTCCCAATGATACCAATGATGGGGCACTATTTCTCCCATTGACACAAATGATGGGGCTCTATTCCCCCCAATGATACCAATGATGGGGAATATATAATTCTCTCCCTAACAACAAGCAGGAACCTTGCCCTAAACTATGTAATGCACAGTATCTCACAGGGGACAGATGTAGCGCTGGTGTAATATGCAGAGTATCTCCTATATAATTCTCTCCCTATAACAAAAAGCAGGAACCTTGCCCTAAACTATGTAATGCACACTATCTCACAGGGGACAGATGCAGTGCTGGTGTAATATGCAGAGTATCTCCTATATAATTCTCTCCCTAACAACAATCAGGAACCTTGCCCTAAACTATGTAATGCACAGTATCTCACAGGGGACAGATGCAGTACTGGTGTAGATTTCTGAAGCAGGATAGTCCTATCTCAATCTCTCCCTCAGATGAGCAGCAGCCTTTCCCTACCCTAGCTAAAGCAGACTGACAAGCTGTGCTGTGTGCCTCTAGCTTATATAGAGGCTGGGTCACATGCTGGGTCACATGCTGCACTGGCCAGTCACAGCCATGCCATTAGTAGGCATGGCTGTGATGGCTTCTTAGTCACAGTAGTAAAACAAATGGCGATTGGCTTCCGTGCAAACCCTGAACCCGAACTTATAGCAAATTATTCAGGTTCGGGTTCGGGTCCAAAAAAAACAAAATTTGGTATGAACCGGAACTTTACAGTTCAGGTTCGCTCAACCCTACTCATGATGCAAACATTAGAAATGATGGGAATTGGGCCAAGAATGATCCAGTGGATCAAGACATTATACCATCATCCTACCACATCAATAAAAATAAACGGCACATTATCCCCCTCCTTCGAGATGAAAAATGGGACGAGACAAGGCTGTCCCCTGTCTCCTCTCCTGTTTGTGTTGTCCTTGGAGCCCCTACTTGCTACGGTTCGAAATAATCCTGATGTCAAGGGCATTATGGTAGAAGAAGAGGAACACAAACTTGCAGCTTTTGCAGATGATGTATTGTTCTATATAGTCAACCCTATGACCACATTACCCAATTTATTAAAGATATTAAAACAATATGGCGAAATATCAATTTTTTTTAATTAACCACTTAATCACCAGGCCTATTTTGGCACTTCTCTCCTTCATGTAAAAATCACAATTTTTTTGCTAGAAAATTAATCAGAACCCCCAAAAATTATATATTTTTTTTAGCAGACACCCTAGGGAATAAAATGGTGGTCGTTGCAACTTTTTTTCTTGCACAGTATTTGCGCAATAATTTTTCAAACGCCTTTTTTTAGGGAAATTAAATTGAATTAAAAAATAACAAAACAGCAAAGTTAGCCCAATTTTTTGTATAATGTGAAAGACGATGTTACGCCGAGTAAATAGATACCTAACATGTCACGCTTTAAAATTGCGCACACTCATGGAATGGCGCCAAACTTCGGTACTTAAAAATCTCTATAGGCGACGCTTAATTTTTTTTTACAGGTTACTATTTTTGAGTTACAGAGGAGGTCTAGTGCTAGAATTATTGCACACACTCTAACGCACGCGATGATACCTCACATGTGGGGTTTGAACGGTGTTTACATATGTGGGCGGGACTTGCATGCGTGTTCGCTTCTGCACGTGAGCGACCAGGACAGGGGCGTTTTAATTTTATTTTTATTATTATTTTGTTTTTTTACTTAATTCGTTTTTTTACACTTTTTTTTACATTTTTTTTTATCACTTTTATTCCTATTACAAGGAATGTAAACATCCCTTGTAATAGGAATCACTGTGACAGGTCCTCTTTATGGAGAGATTTGGGGTCAATAAGACCAGGCTGAAAAGCATTAGATAGTGAAAAAAAAATCACCAATCTAATGCTTTCAGCCGCGATTGCGGCTGTGTTTACATTCCGGGTCCTTCCCGGTCCTCCGACGGTCATAGAGATGACTGTCTGGTCACCAGTCATCTCTATGGTTCTGCAGGGAACGCCGGCCGATTCGCTCTCTGGGCCCCCGATCGCACGATATTTCACATCGGGGAGAAAGATAATTGGAGGAAATTGGATAAAAAAGGACAAAGCACAACTAAGATATATAAATCACTCCAAGAGTTAAAGCATAATTTTGTTCTGTTATATTCGTTATATTATGTTAATTTGTTTTTGGATAATTTGTTACTTCTCTAGAGTATAGATATTCGTTATAATGAATCAAATTTGTTTTATTGTTTAATTCTTTTGTTTTTGACTCGTCAGAACTTCGCTCTCCTCTATGGGGGATAGGATGAAAACGGACCGTAGAGTCTGTTTTCATCTGATCCGATCCACCAGACGGATGGAAGATAGTGTTTCCATCCGTCTGAATTTAGTGGATTGGATGTCAGCGGACATGTCACCGCTGATATCCGTCGCTTAATAGACCTGCATGGAGCGTCCACCTAAAAAAAAAGATTTTTTTTTGTATTTCTTCACAGTCATATTAATATTATTGCATTCATGTTATATATGTTTTGGGTCACTTTGTAGCGCAGCACTGTTTTTTAGTATATATTATTTTGTAGGTGGATTGACACCACTGGAAAACCACTGGAAACCCTATGCACCTTTAGATTTCCTAATTAACTTCACATCAGCTACGTCAGTTGTCTAAATACCCAGTATGTCTGTGTATGCAACTTACTTGTAAATTCCCTCTGCCTCCCACCATGTAGTGATCAGTTCTTGAGTGACCCAGGCTCAAGCACTGAAACAATTTACAGATTTTTTATTCATTTCTGGATATGTTCATTTAATCTCAGACAAGCAGATCACATACATATATAAACTGCATGTAAGTCCTGTGTTTTTCCCATTGCTGAGTAAAAACTGTGAGAAACTGTAAAAGGCTATTGTTTACTGCAGTAAAACACTGCCAGGGGCAAAGGTTGGTCGCACAGTGTGTAACCGGTAGATAACATATCTATAAAGAGGCTAGGCAATGTTTCTTTTGCAGAGAGATATAGCAAGAAACAAAAATCAGCACATTTAAATAAAACAGGGGAGAATATAACGAACATAAGCTTGAAATGTACACAGGTTAAAACAGTTACCGCTCTTAAGAAACAAGTCAAACCAGTTTGGGTAAAGGCGTCCATAGAGAGGAACACCCAACATATGTAGGTTTTTTTCTTCATAAGTCACTGGAGAATCAAAGACCATGAATATGGCGTCAGGTAAATGGTTTTCTGTCCTTTTCACTACATTTCTTCTATCCCAGTTTCCATATTTATGATCATTTTTCTTTTGGTAGTACAAATCAATGTTTAATGAAAGCATAACTGATTGGCAAATCTATAAAGAAAGTGAAGGTAAATGACAAGTGATAGCCTGTGCTATTGCATAATTTCATGTTAGTCTTGTATTATGTTACATTGCATGTGTGATATCAGTCTGTTTTGTTCTATTTCTTGTTTAAAGAGTAACTCCACTTTTGTTGATTGATAAAAAAATAAAAAATAAATAAAAAAAACAATCCACCCTTGGTGTTTAACCACTTGCTTACTGGGCACATAAACCCCCTTCGTGCCCAGACGAAATTTCAGCTTGCGGCACTGCGTCACTTTAACTGACAATTGCGCGGTCGTGCATCCTTTTTTTCCCCACAAATAGAGCTTTCTTTTGGTGGTATATGATCGCCCGTGCGGTTTTTATTTTTTGCGTTATAAACAAAAAAAGAGCGACAATTTAAAAAAATATATATATTTTTTACTTGTTGCTATAATAAATATCCCAATTTAAAAAAAAAAAAAAAAAAAATTTTTCTCAGTTAAGGCCGATACGTATTCTTCTACGTATTTTTGTAAAAAAAAAAAAAAAAAATCACAATAAGTGACTGCTTTGCGCAAAAGTTATAGCACCTACAAAATAGGGGACAGAATTATGATTTTTTTTTAATATTTTTTTTTTTACTAGTAATAGCGGCGATCTGCGATTTTTATTTTGACTGCGATATTGCGGCGGACACATCGGACACTTTTGACACAATTTTGGCGCCATTCACATTTATACAGCGACCAGTGCTATAAATATGCACCAATTACTGTATAAATGTGACTGGCATTGAAGGGGTTAACACTAGGGGGTGAGGAAGGGGTTAAATGTATTGCCTGGGTGTGTTCTAACTGTGTGGGGGGAGGGGGGTGACTGGGGGAGGTGATCGATGCTGTCTCCCTATGTACAAGGGAAACAGTATCTGTCACCTCTCCCTGACAGGACGTGGAGCTCTGTGTTTACACACAGAGCTCCACGTCCCTGCTCTGTCACCGATGATCGCGTGTACCTGACGGACATTGCGGCCGCCGGGTACACGCATCGAATCCTCGGTGATGCGTCGGGACTGTTTTTCCCCGCCGCGCGCCACCCTGTGGCGCTCGCGGGGAATTACAAGCAAATCACGTCCAAAGACGTGACCCCGGCGCCTCAGGTCCGCGCTGCTGACGTATTATGTCAATAGCGCGGACCGGAAGTGGTTAACCACTTCAGCCCCGGAAGATTTGTCTGCTCAATGACCAGGCCATTTTTTGCGATATGGCACTGCGCTGCTTTAACTGACAATTGTGCGGTTGTGCAACGCTGTACCCAAACAAAATTTACGTCCTTTTTTCCCACAAATAGAGCTTTCTTTTGGTGGTATTTGATTACCTTTTTTTTGTTTTTTTTATAAACAAAAATAGAGCGACAATTTTGTAAAAAAAAAAAAAACACAATGGGCCAGATTCGCAGAGCCATTACGCCTGTCTAACTGGTGTTAGACTGGAGTAATTTCAAATTACGCACGTTTTCTAGCTAGTCGAAAACCTCAAACCATGAATAGACGGCTGCGGGCTTCAATTCGACTGGATTACGTGTTAGTACGCCTTCGGATCTAGGCTGCAATAAAATTGCGGCCACTGGGTGGACTTCCCGTCGTTTTCCGTGTCGGGGTATGCAAATGAGCTTTTGCCGGCGATCCCCGAAATTACGATCTACTATCGCAATCTCTTACGGCACCTTTAGTCATCTTTTATTTGCGTAACACTATACCAGCTTTTTGCTGCTCTAATATTAGACAGCCCATGTTAAGTATGGCCGTCGTTCCCGCGTCGAATTTCTACGTTTTCCAACGTCCTTTAATATTTTTTACGTAAGTCGTCCGGGAATAGGAATGTTTGTAAACGACGCTACTCAAACAACGAATGACGTAACGACGTGATTTTGCGCAATGCACTAGCGGGAAATTTCTGAACGGAGCATGCGCAGTTCGATCGCCGCGGGGATGCGCTTAATTTAAATGCTTCACGCCCCCCAATCGCGTATTTCGATTAGACTACGCCGCCATAGCGTACGGGCAAAAATCTACCAGGATTCGGTGTAGAGCCTGGTAAAATACGGCAGAGTAGAGTATTTCGATTACGCAGCGCAATATTAAGTGTATGTGAATCTGGCCCAATATCTTTTACTTTCTGCTATAATAAATATTCCAATAAAAAAAAAAAAAAAAAAAAAAAAACATTTTTTTTCTCAGTTTAGGCCGATATGTATTCTTCTACATATTTTTGACAAAAAAATTGCAATAAGCGTATATTGATTGGTTTGCGCAAAAGTTATTTGGGCCAGATTCAGAGAGCCGTAACTCCTGTCTAACTGGTGTTAGACTGGAGTAATTTCAAATTACGCGCGTTTTTTAGCTAGTCGGAAAGCTCAAACCATGAATAGACGGCTGCGGGCTTCAATTCGACTGGATTATGTGTTCGTACGCCTTCGGATCTACGCTGCAATAAAATTACGGCCACTGGGTGGACTTCCCGTAATTTTCCGCGTTGGGGTATGCTAATGAGCTTTTGTCTGCGATCACAGAAATTACGATCTTCAATCGCAATCTCTTACGGCATCTTTAGTCATCTTTTTTTTGCGTAACACTATACCAGCTTATTGCTGCTCTAATATTAGACAGCCCATGTTAAGTATGGCCGTCGTTCCCGCGTCAAATTTCTACGTTTTCCGACGTCTTTTATTATTTTTTACGTAAGTCGTCCGGGAATAGGAATGTTCGTAAACGACGCTACTCAAACAACGAATGACGTAACGACGTGATTTCGCGCAATGAATGGCGGGAAATTTCTGAACGGAGCATGCGCAGTTCGATCGCTGCGGGGATGCGCTTAATTTAAATGCTTCACGCCCCCTAATCGCGTATTTTGATTACGCGGCGAGAAATAGACTACGCCGCCGTAGCGTACGGGCAAAAATCTACCAGAATTCGGTGTAGAGCCTGGTAAAATACGGCAGTGTAGAGTATTTCGATTATGCAGTGCAATATTAAGTGTATTTGAATCTGGCCCATTGTTTCTATTAAATAGGGGATAGATTTATGTTTTTTTTTTTTTTTTTTACTAGTAATGTTGGTGATCGGGATTTTTCTCGGGACTGCGATATTGCGTGGGATAGACCAGACACTTTTGACTCATTTTTGGGACCAGTGAGAATTATACAGCGAACAGTGCTATAAAAAATGCACTAATTACTGTGTAATTGTCACTGGCAGATTAGGGGGCAATCAAGTGGTTAACTGTGTTCCCTAGGTGTGTTCTAACTGTGAGGGGGATGGGACTGACTAGGAGAAGAGAGAGATCGGTGTTCATAGTATGAACACATGATCTGTCTCCTCTCCCCTGAGAGAACCGGGATCTGCATGTTTACACACAGATCCGGTTCTCGCTTTGACACGAGTGATCGCGGGTGCCCGGCGGTCATCGTGCCCGCTGGGCATTCGAATCGGCTCTGGCGGTGCATGCGTCCCCTAGTGGTTAAAGAGCAAACTGATATAAGGTAACGTCATTTCGCCCAGGGGAGCCAACCTGCCGCAGTAAAACAGGCCGGGAAGGGGTTAATGTAAATTGCAAGCATTTTTTCAAACTTATTTTCAAAGTTCTACCTGTTTCTGCTCTGAAAAATTAGCTCTTCTGTTAGATCATGCCTTGGACTGAATGGGAGTGACTTTTTTATTTCTGATCAGCTGCTGCACTTGCCAATCAGTTAGCCAATCACACAAACAGTAAATTACATCTGGATGGGGGGTAATGCATACACCAACTGTGTACAGAACGCCGTATTGCATTGAATTTTACAGTAAATGACAGCACTGCAGATTGAAAAGAAAATATAATTTTTAAAAACAATAAATTACAATATGGCTTGTGTCTCTAATGTATACACTATTTTATTTGAAATATTTTTTTCTGACGAAAGTGGAGTTACACTTTAATAGGCATTGACTTAACTTTTGGGATAAGACATACAGAACATGTACATTTTGTTAAATTGTTAAATATCTTTTAGAAGGTCAAGTTGTCACTACATGTGCCTTTCTTTTAATAAATTATATTTTTTATTTCTTGTAAAGTTGTTTTTTATCATTTTTCTATTGATTTTTTTTTAGCCATTTTTCATCAGCTACTGGTGACCTGCAATAGGGGGAAAGTCTCCAAATGTGTTAAGGTTGCTAATTAGTAAATGAGACCACATTGTAAAAAGAAAAGGAACTATGCAATTGCTGATTTTACTTATTTGATTATTAGGGAAGGGTGAACTGATTAGTGGGAATCGGAGACAGTAGTGGATCAGACCACACCTCTTGAAGTAGAGGCTTGCAAATACACTATATTACCAAAAGTATTGGGACACCTGACTTTACACGCACATGAACTTTAATTGTTTTTCTTTTTGGCACTGTGTTAGTTTAACTGACAATTGTGTGCTCATGCAACACTGTACCCAAATTAAATGTATATATTTTTTTCACACAAATATAGCTTTCGTTTGGTGGTATTTGATCACCACTGTTTTTTTTTAATTTGTTGCATTTTAAATAAAAAAAGGCTGAACATTTCTGCTATAAAACAAATCCAATAAAAATAAAAATAAAATTTTTGGGGTTAAGAAAAATCCCAATAAGCTTGTATGGATTGGTTTGCACAAACATTATAGGGTCTAAAAACAATGGTATTTATACTGTTTTTTTTATATATCTATATGCAAGTAATGGCAGTGATCAGCAACTTATAACAGGTCTGTTTTTACTAAGCGATGTGCCGGTTTTTATTGCAGGGAAACAAAAACTGGCACATCCCCGCTGACAGAACAGAGCTAGAAACATATTGTTCTAAGTCTTCATATTTGTATTCTTTAAGTACTCTCATGTAAGTAAGAATAAAGTTGTGCACTATGGGTACTCGTAGTTGTGTTTTAAAACTCTATAGAATTTGTCGGGTCTATTGTGGTCCTCAAAATCTTTTGCCTCGGTTTTGATACACAAGAATCTGATTGTTGCCCAGGAGCTGAGGTTGTGGGAAAAGTTTGACCCCCGTTTGTCTCTTAGATCAAGGGTTCCTTCTGGAGCCTCATTTTTGGGGGATCCTAGATTCCCTACGGCTTTTGACACACTGGCTTGTTTTGGATGGTGGACGAGCAGCGGTCTGGTATCTTTGGGGGACTTCTTGCATGAAGGCAGATTTGTCTCTTTTTCTCAGCTCCGCACGCTGAAGGATATTCCCTTGAGGGAGTACTACAGGTGTTTGCAGGTCCGCCATTTTTTATCAGACTCACTATGCTGCCGTCCCCTCTGATTCAAGTACGGTTTTTGAAACCCTTTGTATCACTTCCCCCAGGCAGAAGGGCTTGATCTCAGCACTATATAAATCCATGGAGGGGAATGGGAATGGCTCTATTCTGAGACACATATCCCAATGGGATCAGGAGTTGGGCCTCAACTATGAATCTGTGCATTGTGATGCTTGCTGGCAGAACCTGAGGAAATGCACGATTTCCCTTTCGGTTAGGGAAACCGCCATCAAATTATTCACCCGCTGGTATCTCACTCCCCTACATTTGAGTAAAATCTTCCCTCAAAGCTCTCCCTTATGCTTTCATGGTTGCTCCCTTCAGGGTTCTTTTCTACACTTGTTTTGAGATTGTGAGAAGAAGTTGTGGCCCACATGGAGGGAGGTTCTGCGTTTGATGGATAGGCTGGCGGGGAGGCGAATGACTCTGACACACGCTCATTGTTTGCTGTTTGAGAAAATTCCAGACATTCCTAAACCCTTGTGAAGTTGTTTCACATTATTTGTATAGCTGTCCATTGGACAATTGCGCTTCATTGAAAGTCTAGCACAGTCCCCCTCGTGCAGGTCTTGTCGAGGGTGGATCAAATAATGTTAACTGAGAAAATTCACCACACACTTCCAGATACTATTCCAATGTATGATGCTAAGTGGAATCCTTGGTTTTTGCTCTGTGTTTCTGATTAACCTGAGCTTTTCTTGTGTTTTAATTTCTTGTATTTTTTTTTGGTTCCTTTTGTTGTTCTTTATGTTCGCTGTTACTCTCATTTGTATTCATGTCTGTGTTCTGTCATGGACTTTTGGCATTTGAATACCTTAGTGCATATTATTGGTTACAGTTTGATAATTTTGCTGTCTATCTAGTCTGATTTGCACATGTTAATTGGTCATATTCAATGATTGCCTTATTTAAAGGTATGCTGTGAAATGTTTATTTTCAATAAAAACCTTTAGTAAAAAATAAATAAAAAAACTCTATTGAATAGTCATACTAATGTAGAAAATCATATTGAAGCCACACTAAGGAAAAAGAGACATGTGCCTCTTCATATTGTTAAGATGAGTACTTTAATATCTTTAATCTTGTGAGAATAGCAAGGTAATTACTGGGGAAAACATAAGTGTTAAAAGCTTACTTTGTTTTTAGTGGGATATCTGTGGCCATGGAGAGTGCCAAAAGTTGCAGTGTATGGTTATTAAAGGAAAGGAAACAAGTGATGATTAGGCTCTTAAGACACTTTACGGGAAGTATTTAAAGACTGTGTTTATTTCCTTTACAGCTTTGAAGAACCTACTGGGAGAACTGTTTTCATTTGAAGTGACTGTGATTCTAATTACCATAACAACTGTTTTACTTGTACTGAGGTCACGCAAAAGAAGAGGACTTGCTTTGCCAGGCCCATGGTCACTACCTATTGTAGGGAACTTCTTTCAGCTAGGAGATCAAGCTCACAAATCTCTTACTGAGATGAGAAAACTGTATGGAGATGTCTTCCTCATCAGATTGGGCATGATGCCTATAGTGGTTGTAAGTGGTTCTGATACAGTAAAAAAGGTCCTTGGTAAACAAGGGGAACATTTTGCAAACAGGCCAGAATTGTATTCCTTTTCTCTGCTGGCCAATGGACAAAGTATGACATTTTCAGAGAAGTACAATGAAGCCTGGAAAATACATAAGAAAATAATGAAAAATGCTTTAAGGTCTTTTTCAAAAGAAGAGGCCAGTTCATCAAACTGCTCTTGTCGTCTTGAAGAATACATATCTGCTGAAGCATCAGAGCTGGTCAACAACATGACACAACTGTCTGCAAATCAGGGGAGTTTCAACCCTCTCCCCCTTATAACAATTACCGTTGCCAATGTTGTGTGCGCCTTGTGTTTTGGTAAGAGATATAATCATCATGACAAAGAGTTTCTCCAAATAGTTGAACTAAATGATGACCTCCAAAGATTGTCTGGGGCTGGACTTCTGGCAGATTTTATCCCAGTTTTAAAATATTTTCCATCATCTGCCCTAAATGAGCTGAAGAAATTTATAGGAGCTTTGAATGATTTCATAACTAAATCTGTACAAGATCACTATGAGTCACTTGATGAGGTAAGGAACCATAAATAATTGTCTTATTAGTATAAAATTAGTTTGAACTTTTTCAGGTGTTTCTTTCACTCCGCTCTCCAAACTCTTAACATTTATAAGATACTAGTACTAATTTCTACAGGATTCATGCTTTCATGTTGTTATTCATCCTAAAATAGTCCCTACTCAAGTTACCTAAGCCAAATACAGAACAAAAACCTTTTACTTAAAAATGACATAAGCAGGATTGGCTCTCTCTATTTGCAATTAGGAGAATACTTGGACATATACCGCCAACCCTTGGTCACACAGGGTGAATCCTATTTAACAGATAGTAGGGAACTTATTAAATTACTTTCCACTTTGGAAATTAGTGATAACACTTTATTGGTTACAGTGGATATTGAATCCTTGTACACCAATTTTAAGCAAACTGATGGGCTCAAGGCAGCTAAATGGGCATTAAAAAAACATTTCCAACTAAAAAATGCACAAATAAACTATTTACCAGTAATTGAAGGACTCACAATGACAATGGGGAACAATTATTTTTGGTTTTTAATTAAATATTACAATCAAATAAAGAGAGTGGCCATGGTGGCTCGGTATGCCCCCAGTGTGGCTAATTTAGTGCTGAACAAGTGGGAACAAGAAACCATTTATAAACAAAAGTGAGCGGAGTTCAACTTTTATAAAAGGTATATCGATGATGTTTTCTTGCTATAGGAAGGGTCCCAGGCTAGTTTAACATAATTTTTAGGTAACATGAACAACAATGCCTATGGTCTCAAATTTGTAGCACAATGGGATGAAATGACCATCAGCTATTTAGATTTAGTACTAACAAACAAATAAACAAGATCAACATTCATACCCATTTCAAAGAAACAGACAGAAACAGCTATGTACCAATTCAAAGTTGCCATCACCCCAAATGGCTTTCAGCAATACCAAAGAGCCAAAATATGAGGATCACGAAGAATTGTGATAATCTTGATGATTACAACACCCAATCTGATATTCTTACAAATAGATTTACAGAAAATGGGTACTCACCTAGGCAATTGATAAGGTGTCAAGATCAAGTCCTTGCCAATCCCTTGTAACTAATACAGGGTTTTTTCAACAATATTGACATTTTTTTTTTCCAAAAAACACTGGCCCATCCTTTTGAAATATAAGGATTTAAAGAATGTTTTACCAAACAAATCCACATTTATTTATAAAAGGGCACCAGGACTTTTCTGGATAGGGCAGGTTTTCACTATTGCACTAGGTGCAAGGTGTGTAAAACCACAAAGAGATCTAAGACGAAAATTGACAGCTCTCTGTCGGTGGCTACACAACAACAATTTAAGGTCAAACCACTTATTACATATGACTCTGAATATGTTACATATGTGTTGGAATGCCCATGTCCAAAGCAATATGTAGGCAGAACAACACAGAAATTATGCACAAGAATAAATGAACATCTAACCAATATCAAAAATGTTTTTTTTTTAAACATAGCGTGTTAAAACAATTCAGACAGTACCACAAGGCCCCTTTTACACTGGAGCGGGAGATGCGGTGGCGGTAAAGCGCCGCTATTTTTAGTGGCGCTTTACCATCAGAATTGCGGCTGTATTCGGCAGCTAGCGGTGCGGTTTTACCCCCGCTAGCGGCCAAAAAAGGGTTAATACCGCCGACAATGTACTTTTTTATCCAGGTAAGCTTCACGCCCAGTTCCCTACTGCAAATGCGCAAAGTGTACTGTACTTTCTGATTGGCCTGGCGACAGTGAAAGGAGGAGGAGGCCGGACTTCTGGGAGTTCAGGCTGTGGCCCAGTCTCCTAGAAGTAGGAAAGGGGACCTGTCAAAAACAGGTCCCTGTTTTGTCACTGGTCAATCTCAGCTGCTTTGCCTTGACTGCATATCACTGTGTTACATTTAGAAGTCTTGTTTTTTTGAGCTCCAACTTGCTGGTGAAGATAACTACAAGGCCTTGCATCTTTGAACTCTGCTAATTCTATCCCTACTTAAAGGGACACACCACTAGCCACTATATTACTTCATCTCTCATTAGGATTAACCCCCCTGGCGGTATCCCCGAGCGTGACTCAGGGTGGATTTGTTATGTAAAAATCGATATCCCCGACTCGCGCTCGGGGTGAATATGCAGAGCCTGCAGCGCGCTGGCTTACCTTGTATCCAGGCAGGGTTACTGTACTTACCTTGTGCCTGGATCCAGCGATGCATCCCCACTGTGTGAGCGAGTGGCGTCCTCCATTCGACTCACACAGTGCCCGCGCGCCGCCGATCTCCGTTCCCTGCGACGTAACGGTGCACGGGGGCGGAGACCGGCGGCAAATTCAAAAAAGTACACAAACACATTGCATACAGAATACTGTAATCTTATAGATTACAGTACTGTATGTAAAAAGTACACACCCCCCTTGTCCCTAGTGGTCTGCCCAGTGCCCTGCATGTTCTTTTACATAATAAAAACATTTTTTTTGTGCCTGCAAACTGTAGATTGTCCATAGCAACCAAAAGTGTCCCTTTATGTCAAAAGTGATTTTAGAGCAGCTAGAAAACAGCGATAATAAATGATAATCACTTGCAGAATTGTGCGATAGCGATTTGTGGGGAAATTCGTCATAAAAAAATAAAAGTAATGACAGCGACAAGTCTGCAACTGAGCAAATTTCAGTGATTTTGATTTGATTACATTAGTGAATAATTTGTATTATAATTACATTATTATTTGTTATAATTATTTATAGTTATTTATTATATTATAATTTTATGATTTTGTGTTTCAAACTTTATCATACCAGAGATGTTTACTAGACTATTGTTTGGACAAATTTAAGTGAGTTATTCCTAAGAATTGCAGGCCTACAGTATAAAACGCAGAATTTCCATGCAAAATAATTGTACCGCTTTTGGTACGTAATTCCAGACAGAATCATACCGCCAGGGAGGTTAAAGGTATAATAGGTCACTCTGGGGTTCCTCTTTAGCAGTGGTATCATATTCAGCAATCAGTAACCCTTTTGAAACTCATTAATTTCCTGTCTGTTTTTTGTATGCCTTAATTTTATGTTTCTTTACTCGCCAAATGTCATTTAATTGCTTGGGAACATTCTTAACTGAGTCTTGGCTACTATTCCAGGACTTGGCTGACTTATACACTTTTACAAGACTCTCCTTTTGAGTAAGTAAAACCAAGAGAGCTAATCCATATACCTAGTGTCAGTGTGTTATTAAAATGTAAACACAACATATTTGAACCTAGAGTGTCAGGAGGGCTGGAAAGTTCACAAGGTCAAGGTGGTGCAGAGGAACATCCAATTCTAAGCAACACCCAAGGGGCAGTGCTACAATACTTTTACAAGAGACACCGCTGAGTCTATACCACTCCGCCAATCCAGCATACCTCTTCCACCTCACTCCCAGTGACAGAATGGGGTCCTGCTATGCACCTACTGTGGACCTCATGTGTGCACTTAACTCCTTCCACTTTTCTTTACAATGTGGTCAGGTCCATGAGGTCTCTGTACCGCAGGTTCAGTCCCAGATACTTTTGTGGAACTGACTGCTAGGGAGGGAACCAGAACATCACTCCCCTCGCTACCGGAGGACCTGTCACCAACAATGTCCATAGCCTAAACAAACGGAGCTGGCTGCTCAGGCGTACCCTTTCAGGTGCTAGTCTAAAGCTGCCAATCCCCAATGACTGGTAGTGTCTACTGGAACACCGGCATCTCATGTTTATTACATGCTGGTTCTTGCATCTTTGGCTCCTGAGAACTGTGGCATTTCTTCTTTCTCTTAGCTACCGTTCGACTCTCAGCTTTACCATGAGCCCCCCTCAAAGCGACCTATTTACATACTGTATATCACCAGGTGGAAGACTGGGAACTGAGGTGCTACAATTAACCCCTATCCCCAGCCTGGACAAGCCAACTACCTAACAAACTCAACACTGTAGGCAACCTGGTTACACACACAGGTTATACAATCAAGTGCACAGAATTGAGGCAATCTCAAAGAAAATAGACTCTAGATAGACTGAGGTACAGTTAGGCCGCGTACACACGACCAAATAAATCTGCTCAAATCGGTCGGACAGACCGATTTGATCAGATTTGTCTGCTGGCTGTTTTGGTTTGATCGCTGTAAACACGATCAAACCAAAATCCCCGCCGGCAGACAGCGCGGTGACGTAGCGGTGACGTTGACGCCGCCACGTCACCGCACCAGGAAGTAAAACACTCACGTGCATGTGTCAAATCCATTCGACGCATGTGCGGGCAGATATGTCTGCTGGTTAGCGTACTAACCAGCAGACATATCGGTCCGACGGATTCCCAGCAGACAGATTTTAAAGCAGGCTTTAAAATCTGTCTGCTGGACAAATCCGTCTGCTCGCCCGTACACACGATCGAATCTGTCTGCTGAGACGGTCTGTCAGACCGTTTCCAGCAGATAGATTTGATCGTGTGTACACGGCCTCAGACTGCTTACAGCATATTGTTGACTATAGAATTAACAAAAATGTAAAAAGGAAATGAGTAAAATATGATATTTTTACATATGTATTAACATAAATGTCTCTTTTTGTTTTCCAGAATAATATCAGAGATATAACAGATGCCCTTATTCAGCTCTGCAGTAACAGAAACACAGTGGATAAACAACACAAACTAACTGATGAACAGATCATAATCACTGTGAATGACATATTTGGTGCAGGTGATATTTTACTGTTCATTTAGTATCGTGCACACTAACATTTTCACTCGTAATGTAATATATATTAGGAAAAACTGTAAAATAATTGCTTGTTGCTAAGCTGTACTTATAGAAGGTATCAGTGATTACTTCATAGTGCCAACATCCTGAATTAGAAACAAAAAATTGATTCTCCTTGGATTTGGACTTTAACAGCACTTAGGTACATATAATAATCATTAATAATTATTTATTTATAACACATAGGCCCCATCATTCCCATCAGGTGTCAAGCGAGTTTGATTGTAAGTGTAAGTAAAAACGAAATGTTCCAAGAACAAGTCAAGGGAACATTATTAAGAGTCCCCTATGCATGGAAAGTCCAGACCCACTGAGGCCTACAGATGAAATCCCAGATAAAAGAGGGTGTCCACATATGATCCTAGCCTCATGAGGGTATGTTGCACTCCCTGTCAAAGGTTTGAAACTGTGGACTAGGATCATATGTGGATGATTCAGGATTCAGGATGATCTGTGATTTAATCTGTAGGCCTCAGTAGATCTGGACCTCCCATGCATAGGGGACTTGTGTTGATGTTCCCCTGACTTGTTCTAGGAACATTTTGTTTATACCTATACTTACAATTGAACTTGCTGGACACATGATGGGAATGAAGAGGGTGGCAACTTTCTAAGGCAGTGTTGTTTGTTGTTTTTTAACTTGTGTAGCGGGGTATCAACTTTTTGATGTGATATGAAAAACTACCATTGCTGATCGTGAAGGATCTCAGCTCCCTCTTGTGGCCGAAATGGGTTAGAGCCACCTGTTGTTTACATTTTGTTCTGGTACCACAGAGAATGCTGGGGAATTGATTTCAGGAGGAGAAGAGACTTCATTTGCCCTGACCAGTAATAAACTACATTACCCAGAGACCAGCTGGATAACCCCAAGATGCTTTGCCTTCTGCGCCGCCTGCCAGGGGAAGGTCATTTAAGGGAGAGGACGTGTTTGGCGTGCTCTCTCGGGACCGCCTATTCAACCCAGGATGACACTGCCAGAAGTGTCTCCATGGGGAGTAGGCCACAGCTGAGGCCTACATACGCCAGGGCGGAGCGCCTTTGAGAAGAAGAGACGGAACCTCTGTCGGGGTGACCGGAAGTGCTTCCAGTATCGCTGCGACCTGTCTGAGAACTGGAGGTTGCCGGCTAACAGGACTGTGACTGGAGATCGGGGACAGGGTGCCACAGAAGGATAAGGCCTGAACCGGTTGGGTGAGACTGGCACTTGTCCGAGAGTACTGACTGTCTTGCGGGAAGGAGGATTGTTGATATCCATCTTTGTGTCTTCACTGACCAGTTTTACTATTTCCCTTTTGGATTATAAATTGCTCTTTGCGCGCCAACGCATGCCAACACACAAGTGCACGAACTGTTAGTATAAAATTGTATTGAAGTTTGGTCTGGGACGCCAGGCCATATTGATTAGCTATAGTTATAGTACTTAAGGACTATCTATTTACTGTTACATACTGCTGATATACATTTTTATTGTTCGTTGATCGAGCAATTGGTTCTATCACATTGTATAGTATTGTAGAAAGACGGAGAGCTGGGTGAGGCTTGGCAAGGGGGCATTTTATTGTGCATGTTTTGTTGAAGGAGTCCTCCTTGCTGTGTGCTTACACATGTCTGTATGACATTGTAGTCTAGCTCACACCTATGCATTATTATTGTTACTGATCCTGCAGGTCTAATGCAAATAATTTATCATTGTTCTACTCATGTTCTTTTATTTCCATTTCAAGTAAAGTATTACTTTGGTTATTTTGAAGTTTGTGTGCAGCCTGTCTTTCATACTGCAGGATCCCTTCCATTTAAGGTACCCCTTAAATTTGTATAATCTGTTGTGGTGTAACAGGATATTGTGCTTCCCCACAAGTTACTGGGGTCCACAACTCCCATATTACCAGTTGTCAAGGGAGGGTTTTGAGACACTTTAAGGGGTTGATCATAGAGCGTAGACCCAAAACAAACCAGCAGTTCCTCCGGGGGTAGTGCTACACTTACATGGCTGGTTTGCACATACACAACGGAAATAACTACCTTCCCTACCCCTGAGAATCAATAGACTCTGAAATGCATCGGCTGAAGGATATCTCCTCTATACCAACATCATGTTACAGTTGTAGCACCTTCAGTTGCTTGCTGTAATGTACACTCGGTGTTATCTTTTTTAACTATGCGTTATAAATAAATGATTTTTTTACCTCATTATGATTGTTATATGTACCGTTAAAGTCCAAATCCAAGGGGGACCCATTTTTTGTTTCTGAGCTGTACTTAGGCTTCTCTCAGGGCAAAATAAGTTTTGTAATTTACAGAAGCAAAAAGTTAAAAAGCAGACAGCTTAAAAACATGGATAAAAATGTCCAAGTTAAAAAGAAGACCACTTTAAAATAAATATGTCACAAACCTAGGTAAATAAAATGAATACATGATTGTATTATGACTTCTCAGAAGCTACATTTGATGAAAATAATGTGTCAAAATTAACAGCAGACCCAGAGATACAGTCTAGATATGCCCCCCAAACACAGCCTTCTTGTCACTGTCTGATGTGGATATCCTAGGGCTAATTCCAGAGAGACACGTTCTCAAGATCCCTCTGGAATCTCTTTAAAGATCTGACAAAAGCAATACTCTTCTATTGCTTGCTTACAAGTGCCTACACTTTTCAGCTTTGGAAGTTTTCAAGTTAGTCAAAATACTCATTACTGCCTATGCAGGGGCAAAGCAGAAGTGCCAAGTTATCTCTACTAATCAATTTTGTTAGCAGGAAAAAAAAAACATTGTTAGAAACTTGGCTCCGTTCACTGAGCTTTGTGATGCCGATATACTTTACTGAGTTCCTCTGACAGGATCATTTGTGTACGACACACAAGGAGACTATTGACCAACTGCACCAAAAGTGTTTGTATTGTGTGATTTTTTTTTGTTTTAATGAGATAATAATCAATGCAATGAAGTCTAATTTTGATCAGCGAACTGAGCTTTCATACATGAAAGCTTCCATGTTCAACAATAGCTAACAACTATCTGCTTAGAAGTAAATATTTGTTTGCACACTGATAACACAATTCTTTAATGCAGGGATCCTCAAACTACGGCCCTCCAGCTGTTGTGGAACTACACATCCCATAAGGCATTGTAAAACTCTGACATTCACAGGCATGACTAGGCATGATGGGAATTGTAGTTCCTGAACAACTGGAGGGCCGTAGTTTGAAGACCCATGCTTTAATGCATCTAAGAATATTTTTATTACAATAATTTTTTGCCTTCTTTTTAGGATTCGACACCATATCCTCTGGTCTACAGTGGTGTATTTTGTACTTACTGAAGTATCCAGAGATACAAGATAAAATTCACAAGGAAATAGGTAAACATTTGTGTTACCGTAATACAGTTTTAGGTTGCAAAACTAAAACCACGTAGCTTGTACTACTGTATCATTGTAGCCAGTGAATGGTAAGTACAGCTTCTATCAGATTTCAAGCACTTAAAGTGATTGTAAAGTCTCATTTTTTTTCCTATAAAAATAAGAAACATATTATACTTACCTGCTTTTTACAGTGTGTTTGCAAAAAGCAGCCCAGATCCTCCTTTTCTCTGGTCCCTCTTCTGTAATCTCGGCCCCTTCCTCCTGTTCAGTGCCTCCACATCCACAGCAAGCAGCTTGTTATGGGGGCACTCGAGCCGAGTCACAGCTCCCTGTGTCCATTCAGACACGGAGCCCTGACCCGGCCCCACTCCCTCTCTCTCTCTTAATTGGAGAGGCAAGTATGAGGTGTTTGTTATTTAAAAAATACCTTTAGAATTACTTTAAGGAAAATAGCAAATGGTTTGGGTGCTTAGAGTAAATTTGTTGCCACACAACGGTCATGCAAGTAAATAAGCGTTAACATAAGTCCTCACTGACCTCTGTAGTTGCAGAAACTAAGGAGCAATGCATCCTTAAGGAATACCGCAATAGCATGTCCTTCTTTTACCAGCTCAGCTTCCCCTGCTCCTCCCTGCCAGAAAAGACTCAGCAACAGCAGTCCAGCAGGGAGCAGAGAGCTGATTATGATGACACAATGATTCTTCTGTGAAGAATGATACATTTCTTACACCCCTCAGATTATTGCATTGATTATTTTTAAACTAATAAAAGGAAAAGTAGCTCTGGGTTTAAGTGATCATTCTTACACTTGGGTGTGTCCTAAGCAAGTGTCCCTCTTTTCCATCTTAGAAGGTTGGGAAATATGCACCCCTTTTGATATCTTATTAGCCCTCTAATGTACACAAACACCAGGTGTTTCTTTGCTGTTAGAACACACTAAAACCATACTCTACGGCCTTTTTTGTGATCTTTAAGGATCTTTGGGAATTAATTACTTCACATTGCCTGCAGCTACAGAGGTCATGGATTACAAGCTCTTGACTTCTTCTTAATATGTGAATAAAAAAAATGTTCATAGTATGGTAAGAAAGCGCACTTTAGGTTTAATACAATAGGGAATAGCTAATAAGTCTGGGCCTGCTTTTTCATAGTATATATTGCTGGAAACTCAGACCTAAATCCTTGCAAGGTCACATTACTAACAAGTGAGCAACTGTGCTGTATACCTAAATGCTATACCCCCTTTGGAAGAAAAGGTAATTTTTACCAAAAAGAACACTATGCTGTCCTTTGTGTATAGCAGCATACAATGCTAAATGTAACTTCCAGCCAGGGTTCCCTTTTAGTTCAAAGATTTTAAGAAGATTTAAAAAATAGTTATTTTTATAGCCTACATTCTTTAAACTGAATGAGAGACCTGGCTAAAAAAAAAAAAAAAAATAGCACACTACACGCCCATGTGTGCCAGCATAGTGCGTTTTTTAGTAAAGGTAAAACTCTTTAACATCCATGTTGCAAAACATGTAGAAATGTTTGACTGAACTAAGCTTTAGGCAAACAGTTTTAAATACAGTAAATTGCATTAAACCACATCTCGAAACAATCCTGTTTCATCTAGCTGCTATAAACTAAAGAAAGTTCCAATTTCATTAGTTGTTATGGGTTTCTGCAGCTTGCACGTCATAACTGTAATGACCATATTTTTTGTACTTTTCATTTTTGCATCTAATTTTGTACAGATGAAAATATTGGAATCAGCAGATCACCAAGATTTGATGATAGGAAGGTTTTGCATTACACAGAAGCATTTATCAATGAAGTCATGAGACATTCATCATTTGTACCGTTTACAATCCCACACTGGTATGTATAAATAAACATATTTCAAACACATGTACACACATAATGGAAAATTGTAGCAAATGCTTACTTTAATTTTCCTTTCTTGGTGCCAATCCATGGCAGAAAACATGCTTTAGTAGCTCCACCTACTTCTGCCCACAGGACTATGAAATGTTGCAGCCCACACAACAGTCCATTCCCCATAAAAATGCTAGGAATGAACTGGGTGGGTTCAGTACACTACCATGAAATAGTGCCAGGAAGGAAAATTATGGTAAGCATTTGATACAATTTTCCTGGTGTCAACTTGGCAGCATGTGGTAGACCAATAATTCGTAACCAAGGTGGGAAGCTTAAGGAAATCCATCTTTATAAGGATATGAGGAGGCCTCAGTCTTCCTGCCAAAAGCAGCTGTGATAACGACTGCTGAGTCTATTAGTACTGTTGAAGAAACATGCAAGAAGAGGATCAGTTGTCTGTCCCACATACCCTATATTATCAAAAGTATTGGCACACCTGCATTTACATGCACATGAACTTTAATGGCATCTCAGTCTTAGCCAGTAGGGTTTAATATTGAGTTGGCCCACCCTTTGCAGGGTTAACAACTTTAACTCTTCTGGGAAGGATGTCCACAAGGTTTAGGAATGTGTCAATGGCAACAATTCTTCCAGAAGCGCATTTGTGAGGTCAGGCACTGATGTTAGAGAAAAGGCTTAGCTCGCAGTCTGCACTCTAATTCATCCCAACAGTGTTTTATCGGGTTGAGGTCAGGACTCTGTGCAGGCCAATCAAGTTACTCCACCCCAAACTCGTTCATCCATGACTTTATGGACCTTGCTTTATGCACTGGTCCAAATCATTTGGTGGAGGGGGGACTTTGGTTTGGGATTATTTTTCAGGGATTGGGCTTGGCCCCTTAGTTCCAGTGAAGGGAACTCTTATAGTGTCAGCATACCAGGCCCTTGCTGTTCCAAAATGACTATGCACCAGTGCACAAAGCAAAGTCTGTAAAGACAACTCAATATTGAACCCTACTGGCTAAGACTGGGGTGCCATTAAAGTTCATGTGCGTGTAAAGGCATCCCAATACTTTTGGTTATATAGTGCATTTTCTCCATTGGCACTCCTGCACAAGATACCCACAGTGTTAAAATGCTTCTTGGCCAAATCTGCAGCAGCTACTCGTGGGAGCTCCAGCCTTGTTGTATGGTAAGCTATTTGAATTAACTTTAGCATCTACAAAATGATTGTTTGAAGATGCTTTCTAACCTTGTTGGCTCTTAAAGGACAAGGTATATCCATTTTGTAGACATGTGCAGTTAGTTTTGGTCTGAATGTAAATTCGAACCAATTTTTGATTATTCAGAGATTTGGATGTATCCGAATCTCCAAATAAAATAGTAACACATTTTGTTTAAATTAGTTGAAATTCATTTTGTATATTAGTTTTCTACTGAATTTTTTTGAAAAATTATGTGTGAAGAATAGCTGGTTGTTAAGGAGCAAGCTGGGAAGCCAGCCACTGCATCCTTAACAACTGATGACTTGTCAGCTGTCAGAGGGCTTCCCTGCTGAGAGCTGAAATGTAAACAAAAGAATGCAGGCAATAGAATCATTCAAAACAATTTGGAATTCGTTAGAAAATTATTAAAAGAAACAAAATTAAACAAAACTAAACTAATCGAGTTTCGAACCAAATCAACAAAACAAAATTAGTAACAAAACAAATCTTTCGGAAACGAAACAAATTTTTCCATTCTGCACATGTCTACCATTCTGACTACCGAAATTACTCTGTCATTTGCAAGGGTACTCTTCTTGATCAATCCACATGGAAGAAGAATTTAAACCTAAGGATGCCCAAAAGCAATCCAACTGTGGGTTAGACAAACAGTAAATAAATGGCAAGAGGCCCAGGACATTACAGCAACAGCAAAGCTGCAGCTTAAAGGTGCTGCTCAACCACTAATATTCCCAAAGCTGGCTTCAGATGAGGCTGAATATCCATCTGTTAGAGGGAAGAGAGTATAGAAGCCCAGGTGGAAGTATTGCACCAAGACTGGGAAGCAGCCATCTTAAGTGAAAAAGCTCAGGAAGCACTCATAGGGGTTGATTTACTAAAGACAAATAAACTGTAGACTCAAATGAACTGTACACTTTGCATAGTAGGTTGCACCTTTCAAGGTAATTTGCTCCAGAGCTTAGTGAATGAAGGGAAGCTCTGATGATTTCTATCATCCAATCATATGCAAGTAAAAGTGGAAAGTCAAGTGGCTCCTGGTTCTGAGGCCAGATTCGTTAATCTGAGGCTGCTTGGTGAGGAAAAGCATTCCTTCCTAGAGTATTTCAGGGTATTTCAGGGTATTGCAGGGATGGCTGAGCAGGGATGGATGGGATCTCTCCCCTTTCACACTGTACCGATCGGTACAAAGAGGGGAGAGAGGAACCAACGTCATGTCATGATGCCGGTTTGTTTACAAGTGATCGCACCGTCATTTGACGGAGCAATCACGTGGTAAATGGCCGCTATCAGCAGCCATTTACCGTGATCGTGATGCGTCCGGTCCTCTGGACCCGGCGGTCACGCACACTCCCAAAGCAATTACTTGCAGTCGTGAATAGCACGCAGGAGAGCTTCAGTCACTGTATTCCTTTGAAAAAGAACGACAGCAATCATAGTTATTCTAGAATAGGATTTTCTGTACCTTGGATGGGATTTCAGGCACTTTTCGCATAGTTAAATTCTGTCAGTAGGGCATGCTGGGCTACTTAGCTGACAGACACTTTTAGCACCTGAAGGCACTGTTTTAATGTCAAAACACCTACCTGGCCTGATGATCTTTACTTATAGGAACCCAGGAGTAAAGTAGAATTTATATTTATATACAGTATACTTTATGTAGACTGTGCATGTGGCAACAGTAAATTGCCCTTAATACAAATACAGATTTATGCAGGCTCCAGCTGCCTGCAAAACATGGGACCTATTTCATGACAGGCAAGTGATGTGACTAAAGATGTAGGCCTAAAAATGTTTTTTAGTCAAACTTCAGCTTTAAAATATATATTTTTTTAATGTTAATTGGTACAATACTATATTAACCACTTGACAACTGGTCACTTAAACCCCCTTAATAACCAGACCAATTTTCAGCTTTTGGTGTTCTCGCATTTTGAATGACAGGGTATTGTAGAGTATTTTAGGGTATTGCAGGATATTGCAGGGATGACTGAGCAGGGATGGATGGGATCTCTCTCCTTTCACACTGTACCGATCGGTACAAAGAGGGGAGAGAGGAACCGGCGTCATGTCATGATGCCGGTTTGTTTACAAGTGATCGCACCGTCATTTGACGGAGCAATCACGTGGTAAACGGCCGCTATCAGCAGCCATTTACCGTGATCGGTTATGCGTCCTGTCCCCTGGACCCGGCGGTCACGCACACTCCCATGTGCGCGCCCCAACAGGCGCCTGGGAGCACGATTCTGGGAGGACGTCAATGTACGCCCTCCAAGAGTTAAGAATCCGCCCTGTAGCCGTCATTCGGCTATGGGCCGGTTGTTATGTGGTTAAAATTTGTTTTTATGTTAATGGAGTTCCAATATATACAGTAAACTGTATATAAATATTTATAAAAATATACACTTTAAGTATTGTACATATATCTATCTTTATGAATTGTGATATACAGTGATCAAGCTCATGTGGTAGATGCATGTGGCAAACGGATTGCAGTTCTCAATGAATTGTGAGCCTGCTGGTGAGAGCTCTAGTAGTTCTTAAAACCTCAAAACAGAAAGCCTGTACAAAAGGTATGGACAGAAAGCTATAGGCAGTGCCTGCAGAAGCCTGATATTACCCCCAGAATATGCTGATGTGCAATGCTCTGCAAGCTCCTGAGAGAAAAAAATAATAAATGCACATTTTCTTTTTACCTACAAAAATATGTGCATTTATACTTTTTTTAAAGGGTAAACTTAGCTTTTATTGCAAATTATGTGTATCTTTTTCCTATAATCATACCATGTCAGGACCTAGTACACTCACTATGTATATATATATATATATATATATATTGTGTCAGGAAGTCAGGTAAATCTGTAGGTGTTGTCACAGACGGGAGATACATTTCTGCCTTGTTTAGACAATTCACCAATTACTATTAGGTGTCGGCTGCAGAAATAGCCAGAAAGGTTGAGGGCATTGGAAAACTTCAGCTGTTCAGAATGAAGCAATTAAGGCCTATATAAAGACCTCCAATGGATGACTACTGATTGCTGCATCCTGAGGCTTTTTGAGTTAAGGAGCAGTCAGAAAGACTTCTGAAAGAGGTGAGGTGGTGTTGAATTTTCTGTGTGATAACAATCAAAAAACTATTGTTTTTCTGCTGTCTGCCCAGCAGTGTCTGCCCAGCATTAGGCTGTGCCAGACTCCATAGGTAGGTTCCTGTGTTGTGAAGGTAGATGCCCCAAGTGGCCAGGGTTTATTTTATGTTATGTTTTGTTTATGCTGTTTTGGTGCTTGCACTTGTATCCAGAAATATGGAAGAATAAACCATATCTTTTGTTTTCAACCGTCCTCAACTGCCTTTCTGTATAGTTCAGCGTGTAGTGAACCCATCCAGGGGGTCACACACACCCGCTACCGAGCTAATCCATCACAATATATATATACTGTATTTATTTTTTACCCTGAAAATAGAGCGTAAACTGTGCCTGCGTGTTATACGCAGGGGGCTGTGGAATTATTTTTTCCTGAAACTTCCCTCTTAAAGTTAGGGTGCGCGTTATACGGCTGTGCGTGTAAAGCCGCGTACACACGATCGGTCAAAATCGATGAAAACGGACTGAAGGTCCGTTTCATTGGTCCAAATCGATCATGTGTATGCGCCATCGGTCAGTTATCCTTCAGTCAAAAAAAATAGAACTTGCTTTAAAATTGAACCGATGGACACCTGACCGATAGGTCAAAAACGATCGTTAGTATGCAAAAGCATCGGTTAAAAGGGCGCGCATGCTCAGAATCAAGTCGATGCATGCTTGGAAGCATTGAACTTTGTTTTTCTTTTCGTTTTTTTCAGCGCGTCGTTGTGCCTATGGTGTGTAGGCACATCAGACCATCAGTCAGCTTCATTGGTTAACTGACGACAACGGTCCTTCAGACCGTTCTCATCGGATGGACTGATCGTGTGTACAAGGCTTTATACGCCGATAAATATGGTATATATATGTATATATACATACTGTACATACATGTATGTATAAATAATACACCCTTTTGAAAATACTACAGTCTGCAATTTACAAAATAAAATTAAAAAGTACAATAATATTTCTGTTTTATGTTTTTTAGTACTACGAGGGACACAACATTGAATGATTACTTTCTTCCAAAAAACACATCAGTATTTGTAAATATGTACCAAGTAAACCATGATCCGTAAGTAAGGCTTTATTCAATTGAAGGACTCAAAATGATATCTTTTAATTTCAAATTGTTAATAAATTTCCATTTTCATCCCTTCTTAACTTGGTAGAGGAACCCAGAGTATTTTTTTTTTTATATGTAGATTTTCATCACCTTTTCCGTGAACAGCACTCACACAAAAGACTAATGCAGTGAAACTAACCCAGCTCTCTGTGATTGAGTTTTTGCTTCAGCTACGTAGGCAGCTGTTATCAGGACCAGTTCCTTTCTGATCACTATGAGTCTCTGTTCTGCATGTATATGGGTGCGAAGTTGGGGACGGAAGGAAATTAAAAATACATATGTTTTAAAAACCAGACTACACGATTGGCATTGTCAGGTGAAGAAAGACAGGTAGACATGGCATTGCATGTCTTTATAAAGTGCATGTGCTGTTTCGGAGAATAAGCTATTCTTGAACTTGCTATACTTGCACTGTTGTCCAACAACAGTTGAACACCTGGGTGCTGGCAGTGCAGAGCCTACATGGTTAGCACCTGTTTTTTTAAGGCTGAGTTCACACTAGTGCGGTGCGAATTTCTGTTATCTCTGCAGATAGATAAGGGAAGTGTTCAGCAGATTAGCAACGTTTTTGCTGCGAATTTGGAGACCTGGGAGAAGTTCCGGGTGAGAGGAGAGTAGGGGAGAAGTGTATTGAGCTGAATGACAGAAATTCCTGAAGAGAACTGAACACATCTGCGAATCAGCTGCGTACCCATAGAAGATAATGGGCCTGAATTCGCACCTGAACCGCACCGCAACACATAAAATCTGCATACGTTTTTACTGCAATGCGTAGTGCAAATGCATCGCACATATGTGAACCAGCCTCATTGAAAACAATGTATTTAGAAATGTTCTGCTTATTGGATGCGGTTTAAGCCGCACTCAATTCTCATAGGTTTGAACCCAGCCTAAGAGATTTCCCTAATACTTTGACATTTTACAAAACTCATGTTAGGTAAGTAACTCATTAGTTCTTAAACTATGATCTACAGGCATGGTTACAACCCTTTGTCTACATTTTACCAGTCTCCTGAGTAGTGTGGCAAGTGCCAGGGCTGGTTTAAGGATAAAACCCCCACAACAGTGTTGCCCCTGCAGTCAGTGGAAACAGATACCAGTGCTCTACCAAGCAATGTTCTTTAGCCGACACTGTCATCTCTTGCATGTCAATATCTAAATAGTTTCAGCCGGTGTGTCATCCACCCAGTAGAGAAGCAGTGTGTGGACATAGAGAATATAGAAAGGAAAGAGCTTCTACTATTCCTCCCATTGACACCAATGACACGACACTATTGTTTCTACTGACACAATGGGGCACGTTTCCTCCTTCCACGGATACCAGCAATGGGCACTTCACTGACACCAATAATGTGAAACTGTTCATTTTCTAACTGATACATTTTCTGCTCATTGACCACTGGTACCAGGACATTTTTTTTTACTTCCACTGATCACCAACACCAGAATATTTTTACTCCAACTGACTTGAAGTTCTTCCTTTCAATTTCCGAGTTTTCGCATTACTGTTGTCACTGTCTATCAATGTATTTTTTTTTTTGTAAAATCTTTTTTATTACATTATTAGCATACAAATTTAGCCCACGCAGGGGCCAGACCTTTGCCCACGCAGGGGCAGTTCTCCTGATGCGTCAACATACTGCAACAGGGCACAACTAGGGTTGGCACATCATCCCTTTAAAACTGAACACATATTAATTACACAGTTTCTGTGGCTGATTAAGGTGGTAATTAAACTCACTTGGTGCCTTACCTGCAATAAATTAGCCTCAGAACCTGTGTAATTTATATGTGTTTGGGTTTAAAGGGATGAGGTGGCAACCCTAGGCACAACATACAATATAAACAAACTAACTTATACTATAACCCCAATGTGGGGAGAGGTTCAGAAGAATTTGTGCTCAAATTTGGGCTGACAGGATAATGCAACATGAGAATAGTTGGGTCAATATACTAACAGACTAGAAATATAGTGGTCTATCAATGTATTTTTAGAGTATAAATTATTTGTTTGATTTTACAGGACAATATGGAAAGATGCTGACCATTTCATCCCAGAAAGGTTTCTTGATGAAGCTGGACATATTGATAAAAGCCTAATAGAGAAGGTGTTAATTTTTGGTATGGGAGTCAGAAAATGTGTGGGAGAGGACGTAGCTCGTAACGAAATGTTTATTATTCTCACATGTGTACTGCAACGACTCCACCTAGTGAAGGAGTCTGAACACGCTGTGGACCTAACATCAGTTTTTGCATTAACTATGAAACCAAAGCCATACAACCTCAAAACTGAAATTCGAACATGAGCCAATTCAAAAAGTCACAATATAGTGGTTCTTCTTTAGAGTGTTGGTAGAATTTTACAAAATGATTATTCAGTGGTTCCTAGGAGGAGTAGAGCACAATACTGAGCAGCGGATAGAAGTTTGTTTTATGATTTTTGGATAACTTTTTATTTACAGTGCAAATTATACTGGTACAGGATGCCATTTTAAAGCAACTCAATTATAGTTGCCTGCTGCCAGGTCTAAAGTGTAGGTACCTAAAGAATAACTCCACTTTTGATAAGAAAAAAAATAATATCCCTTCTGGGTGATTTTTTGTATATTGCAAGGTTTTTAACAAACTTTGTAGCAGAGTAAAACGACGTAACCGACGGAAAAAGACGGCGCTGACCCGACGCCATACTTAACATGGCAAGGACGGCAATTTGGAAACATAGATATATGGAAAGGCTCCTGCGCTACCGAGGGGGATGGGTTGGGAGGAAGGTTGGGCTGGGAGGTGGGCTGGGAGGTGGGCTGGGGATACTGCAGCAGATGCCTAAAACTCTGTCCTGGGCAGAGAGAGATAGCATATAGAAAGGAAGGGGGTGGTGTCTGCGCTGTAATGGTGAGGGAGGGGGGGGACGGGGGACGGGGTTGGTGGGTGTAACGGTTACCACCGCTTACAACCTTCCATCCATCCACGACAAGCTTATCCGACACACCAACAACCAGGCAGACATGATCCATTCCATTTCCCAGAATAAACGAGACAGCGCTCCGTTCTCTAGTTTCCAAAATGTATGAATAACTTTATTGGTTCTTAGCTTGCTTATATCCAGTACAACATAATGCAGTTAATCACAGGACAATGCAATCTCCACCCCCCTATTCACTCACTGAGGATAATTCTTTAATTGGTAGCTAGACATGACGGCACCGTATTATCAATAGGGTTCAATTAACATTGAATAGTAACACAGACATCTAGTTGAATAAGTTCTCTATACAGCTTTGTCACACAATGGCAGTGAGAGTGGGTGCCTTTACATTGAATAGCCAACACCTTAGGATATTTCAATAGCCTATTATACAAAAGGTATGACTCACTGGCTGACCTGGTCATGTCATCATGACTCCTTGTGATATCTCAGTCCTGCAATATGAAGTATTATTAATGTCCCATCTTATGTAATATGAATTATGATTCACTATTAGCCACCCTATACCCACCGAAAGGGCACAGGGTGGATTTCGACCCAAGATTTTTTGGTGCTGCTGGCACAAGAGTATCTCTCATCCTTCCAACGTCTCTGGGTGTCATGGGCCATTCTGTTACATCTCTCCCCTTTCGGTGGGAGACGGACACAGGAGGGAACCCCAAACGGGTTGACTCCGAAGTCCGTCAGTAATTCCCGTCCTCCAATGCTGGTATCCATACTGTACCCCAAATAAATGGCTCCAAACTGAGCATTACTCCCCCCGCCAACCTCTGCCTCTCTCAGAGAACACGCCTGCCGCTGGGGAGAAGGCAGGGTGGCTGGGCTCAGTCCATCATGCTGCTGGGGGTCTGGACCAACTGCCCCCCCTTCCTGGGGTATACCAGTGGAGACTGAAGTCCCATCCACTGGTGCTAGGTGAAAAAACCCCGGTGCTTGCAAAGCAAAGCAGACATCCTCCTGTCCCAGTCCTGTACCATTTTCTGGGGTTGTGCCAGTGGAGACTGAAGTCCCATCCACTACTCCAGGAACCCCCTCTTCTGTTAGTGAGGAGCAGAGGCCTATGACACTCTGCTCTGTTGCCAGCTCTCCCGCTGGGTTCCTGTGAGTGGAGACCACAGTCCCATCCACTACCACAGTGTCCCCCTCTGATACTGGTCCTCTATGCTGTATCCGCATCTCTTGTACCCTTCTTTGGAATTCCTCTTCCATGGAGACTGGTATCTGCACCTCTCCTCTCTCTTTAGTTGGTGCTGCTGTGACTTCAGATGCTGCAGCACTTCTCCTCTGTAGCAAGGTGGCATTCAGAGCCGCTATAACTCGGTCCCTGATCTCCGGTAAAGGGTTAGGACCATAATGTGTCAGTCTTATGTTAACAGCCCGATCAAAACTTGCTTCTTCGGGTGTCCTGTCTGCTACGGCGGGCCTTTTAGCTCTATCCATTTTGACCAGTTCTGCGATAATGTCCCTTTTCTTACGGTTGCTGGCCGGTCTGCCCTGGCTCTCCAGTAAGTCCATGAGGGAAGAGAGCTTCATCCGTTCATACACCGTCTCCATTGTCATGTGTCCTTGTAGCCGTCCTTCTGAAGATGGAATCATCCCACTGCTGTGCCACCAATGTAACGGTTACCACCGCTTACAACCTTCCATCCATCCACGACAAGCTTATCCGACACACCAACAACCAGGCAGACATGATCCATTCCATTTCCCAGAATAAACGAAACAGCGCTCCGTTCTCTAGTTTCCAAAATGTATGAATAACTTTATTGGTTCTTAGCTTGCTTATATCCAGTACAACATAATGCAGTTAATCACAGGACCATGCAATCTCCACCCCCCTATTCACTCACTGAGGATAATTCTTTAATTGGTAGCTAGACATGACGGCACCGTATTATCAATAGGGTTCAATTAACCTTGAATAGTAACACAGACATAGTTACATAGTTAGTCAGGTTGAAAAAAGACACAAGTCCATCCAGTTCAACCATAAAAATAAATAAAAATAAATAAATAAAAATAAAACAAAGTAAAACACAGTACATCCTCCCATACACCCAACTCCATACCCACAGTTGATCCAGAGGAAGGCAAAAAACCCCAGCAGAGCGATGATCCAATTTGCTACCGGAGGGGAAAAAATTCCTTCCTGATCCCCCGAAAGGCAATCGGATTTACCCCGGACCAACTTTACCTACAAAACTTAGTACTCAGTTATATTATGTGCATTTAGGAAAGAATCCAGGCCTCTCTTAAAGCAATCTACTGAGCTGGCCAGAACCACCTCTGGAGGGAGTCTGTTCCACATTTTCACAGCTCTTACTGTGAAGAAACCTTTCCGTATTTGGAGGTGAAATCTCTTTTCCTCCAGACGTAAAGAGTGCCCCCTTGTCCTCAGTGTTGACCTTAAAGTGAATAACTCAACACCAAGTTCACTATATGGACCTCTTATGTATTTGTACATGTTGATCATATCCCCCCTTATTCTCCTCTTCTCAAGAGTGAATAAATTCAGTTCCTCTAATCTTTCCTCATAGCTGAGCTCCTCCATGCCTCTTATCAGTTTGGTTGCCCTTCTCTGCACTTTCTCCATCTAGTTGAATAAGTTCTCTATACAGCTTTGTCACACAATGGCAGTGAGAGTGGGTGTCTTTACATTGAATAGCCAACACCTTAGGATATTTCAATAGCCTATTATACAAAAGGTATGACTCACTGGCTGACCTGGTCATGTCATCATGACTCCTTGTGATATCTCAGTCCTGCAATATGAAGTATTATTAATGTCCCATCTCATGTAATATGAATTATGATTCACTATTAGCCACCCTATACCCACCGAAAGGGCACAGGGTGGATTTCGACCCAAGAGTTTTTGGTGCTGCTGGCACAAGAGTATCTCTCATCCTTCCAACATCTCTGGGTGTCATGGGCCATTCTGTTACAGTGGGTGTGGATGGGAATCAGGCAAGTGACTGGATGGGTGGATGTGGTAAGTATGGTGAGCTTAGGACAACATAATAACCAACATTATGAAATAAACAATGTGAATTGATATACACGATAGGGGTGATTACCAATATATACAAAAAAAGTGACAAAAAACACTAGCCAGTGCAATGTGAGACCAATAGAAAAAACCTGTAATAAAGGCACAGTACTAAATCCAAACAAACTGGATCCATAAAATTATGTGATGACTGAATAAATGAATAAAGTCTCTAGTGAAAAAACCCAAAAATGTCCAGGAAAGTCCAGAGTGGGATAGTGGTGCCAGGGAAGGGTGATAGCAGAAAACACCTCAGGTGGTCCCCAGCTCCTCACCTCAAGGCTATTGCACGGATAGCCTAAAACAACACCTCCCGGTGGAGGACAATGATCCCTCAGCAGGGCAAGCAGCAGAAGCACTCCTCAGCAGTAAATAAAGCAGATATAAAGCGGGTGAGTGACAGTACAAGGAGCGTCTGTATAGGCAGCGTGTGTCACTCATACATCCACTCACCTGAGGGTGATGGATGATGGGCCTATCTCCCACGAACAGCGAGTTCGTTCTTGGTCCGGAACTGGTATCAGGTACCCTCTTCTAGGATTGGCCAGATAGTCACTTAAAGCAATGGAACTCTCAGGTGGCATACATGATGAAAGAGAAACAAACCATAGCGCAATCCCGCAAGAAAAAACACATTTATTAAAAGAATGACACTCACATTTAAAACGATCCAATGGGGCATGAAACAAACGGACGTCAGGTGGAACACTCTGCGTCAGGCGTATGGACTCTGTGGCTCCTCGATCCCTACGCGTCTCGTCACACCACGTGACTTCCTAAGGACCTAAGGACGTCACGTGGTGTGACGAGACGCGTAGGGATCGAGGAGCCACAGAGTCCATACGCCTCACGCAGAGTGTCCCCCCCGTTTCCCCCCCCCTCCCTCACCATTACAGCGCAGACACCACCCCCTTCCTTCCAATTTGGAAACATACCCCTCATATAGCAGGGGTAACCTTACGCGTACGCAACCTACGTAAACTACGTCGCTGCATCGCAAAAACGTTCGGGAATCGGCGTATTAGGCTCATTTGCATAGGCAAATGAGAAAACAACATAAAGGCCACCTAGCGGCCGACGTTGTCATTACATCTAAGATCCGACGGTGTAATTGCTTTACACCTGTCAGATCTTTAGTGTATCTATGCGTAAGTGATTCTAAGAATCACTCGCATAGATACCCATTGAAAAAAACTGCGATACGACGGTGTATCTGAGATACACCGTCGTATCTCAGCTGAGAATCTGGCCCTACAAGTGCAAACTACAAGTTGGAAGTGCAATTGCTCTAGATCCGAGGGGAACATGCAAGGAAAATAAAAAACAGCATTTTAGCTTGCACATGATTGGATAATAAAATTAGCAGAGCTTCCCCTCATTTCAGATCTACCCCACAGATTCACAGCGACTGCACTTCCAAGTGTATTTGCAGTGCAATTTCAATTGCACTTTGCACTTGTAGTTTTCACTTGTAGTGCAAAGTGGATTTGCCTTTAGAAAATAACCCCCATAGGCATGGAAGTCTGCTCCATAGGGCAAGGGGGGGCAATTAACCCCCCCTGGAAAACCGAGAAGGTGTTGAAGAGTGAACACCTCTCCATGACTGTAGCAGTGACAGCGCCGCGGTGACAGGCAGGTTAGAACAGGGAGAGAGAGGCGAGCTGCTGGCCGTGTTATTGCAAGGGGGGCAGAGGGTGGTCTGGTGCGGAGTGAGACCACTGCACCTGACCAACCACCCCCTTATATCGCGGCCGCGGGCTGTCTGATCGGTCCCGGGCCAGATGTCACACAGGCACAGTGAGCAAAGTGAAGCCACATCCCCCTTTATTGTTTGTGTACATAGGGGGAGGGAACCTGCTGTGCCTGTGCCGCACTGATCTGAGGTACTAGATGGGATGGGGAAGGGGAGTCTGTCTGTGCTGAAGGGGAGTTTGTGCTGAATGGGGGGTTCATCTGTGCTGAAGGGGGGTTAATGCTGAATGGGGGGTCCATCTGTGCTGAAGGGGGGTCTGTACTGAAGGGGGTATGTGCTGAAGAGGGGTCTATGCTTAAAGGGGGTCCATCTGTGCTGAAGGGGGGGTCTGTGCTGAATGGAGGGGTCTTTGTGGAATGGGGTGGGTAGGTGCTGAAGGGGGGTCCATCTGTACTGAATGGAGGGGTCTGTGCTGAAGGGGGTCCATCTGTGCTAAATGGAGGGGTCTGTGCTTAAGAGGAGGTCCATCTGTGCTGAATGGGGGGGGGTCTGTGCTGAAGGGGGTCCATCTGTGCTAAAAGGGGTCTGTACATTCTCTAGGCTATATTTATATGGGCATGGAGTGAAGCTGAATTATCTCAAGAGCTATTTCACACTGTCAGCTTGCTGCGTTATCACTAAAGCGCTGCTAAAAAGCAGTGCTTTACCATTGTTTTAGCTGCAGTATCCGGCCACTAGCCGGGCACTTTTAACACCACTAGCGTTTGAAGAAAGGGTTAAATCCGACTGTGTATTGCCGCTGCCGAAGCGCCCCCCCCCCCCCCAAAAAAAACAAATCCAGCGGACACCCATGCCCCTAGAAGCAGCTGTAAAAAAGTGTAGGATTGATATGTTTAGTGAAATAATGGTGCTAGACATGTATTTAAAAAAACAAAAAAAAACAATGATTGATTTATTAACAAATTATGCTGCCTGCCAATGAAATACAGTATTTTTAGTGAGACCAGACAGAGGGAGGTAATTGTATAATAATTTGTAACTTTACTTTGAGATACTTTTAGTATTAATGTCTAATGTTGTATAAATAGTAAGCTTTACCCATAGCCTGTTTAGCTCATTTCTAAAAAGAAATATGACCCCGTGCTATTGGTAAAACCTTCGCCAAAGTTAAGATGGGCTCTGAGAAACACCAATGCAAAACTATGGGCAATTTTACTTTGTAGCTTCAAGATAAAAGAGTTACTTAGAGAGAATACATTTGATTTATTTTTCTTTGCTTTCATCTTACTTAACATTTCTCTATGATTGCTATATACAATTCCACTGTAATAGTACAATTTAATTTTTCACTAAGAACTACCCTAGAAACCAAAACACAGCAAATGATGTATTTACAGACAGGAATTAATTATGATACAATTACCTTATTGAGGGTCATTTCCCCTGTTCTTTATCATTTATAGCATTTAATATAAGTGTGTTGTGAAGATTTCATAGTGAATAAAAACAGAGGAAATACCTCTTGGAGCATTTTATTCATGTATTTTTTATAATGGATAATTTTTCATTTCCTGAAACCCTTTTCTAACATAAGACAAATAACTCCCAATCTTAAATGAATGTGTCCTCTCATTCCTGCTTCAATTTAAATGAAGTTTAAAGGGGGTACCAACTCACTCTTCAGAGGATGTTTGCGTATATACACCATGCAACTCTTAAGTGCCAGCGAAATTGGGAATGCTGGCTCTCAGACAAGAGTTGCACTATTTAGCAACTTAGATCCCAAGAACCCTTCTGCTCAGTTGTGTTATGTTTCCCTTTGAGCCTTATTACCTGTTCATATATACCACTAATACAAAGTTTTGTTGTTATATGCTTCAATTCCTGAATGTACTTGATAGCCTTTGCTACTTTTTATATTTGCTGTGCAATTGAAACCTCCTCCATCATCTCTTGGGAGTATCCGTTTCTTTCTTGCTTCCTTTTCCCCCTCCTTTTTTTTTTTTTGTTTGGTTATTTTTTTTGTGGATAGGACTTCATTGTCCTGATAACTAAGATAGCATATGTCTCAATTTGTTTTTATTGTATATTATATTGTGGTATCTCAGGTGAGTGCATACCGGTATATATTTAGACCTAATTCACTACTTTCAACACTGGTCTGGACTGAGTACAATTTTTTTTTTTTTTGTATGTTTACATTGTTTACAATCCTGTACACATGAAAAATGCATTACAAATTATAGTTAAAAAAAATGGGGGTTCCCACTCCTTGAAATTACCACGTTGGGAAGTACATCATAGTGCTGTGGCAATAAACACTCCAGAGTCCAGTTGCAAAAACAGAACTGTATTGTTAATTTAAAGTTTAACAAAGCCCAACTAACTGGTGGAAAGACACTCTGACTAGGTGCACTCATGGAATGTTACAATGAAGAGTAAAGCAGTAGGCCTGGCTGGTACTTATCCAAATGGGGAGACTTCCAGGATGGCATGCCCCCGCTCTTTCCCAACACATCTGGAACCTCTCCCTGCCGCTAATTACTGTCCCTGACAGATGGAAGACCTGTCCCTACACTACCCTGGCTGTGTAAGCTGTAAGGGGGAAATAGGACCAAAGTTCACCAGTGGCTCTTTAGGGGGTGCACTACATTTTCTTAATGGGGTTAAGAGGTTCTGCTGTGTCCTATTAATGAAGTGATAGGGATGTTTTGGAATGCAGCTAATAATTTGTGAACTGTAAAAGCGGCCCTCCTGGGATTATGAAAAGGATACTGCTGTTATGTGTCTAATTCTACAAAATGTCATGGTTGACTTACAAATTCTGGACAACATGGTTGCCCTGTGTCTTCACACACAGTTTTTCGGGTGCCAATTTTGTATTATGATCACAGACTGCACAGTAAATATCGCTGGAAGGAGGAGGAAAGTACGTATTTAACCTGGTGACCTGCACCACGAGGAGTATTAAGATTTACAGTATATAAAGGACAAATTCACCTAAAGTGACTTTGACCTGTCAGCGTCACCATAACCTGCATAGTGAAAGTGGAAATCCAAGCTAAATCTAACCATCCAAGCTTAAAATGGCCAGTCACATGTTCGTCTCTGAGCTGCCAGGTTCAGAGGAATAGATGGATAGCTGACAAGGGATCCCTCATAGTAAGCCTTTGGGTGATGTCTCCACCCAAGCATTCCATCATTGTCAGAGCTCTCTCCACTCCCTTGAAGCTGGTGACTGGTGGGGAGATCACGTGACTTTACCGGAGAGTCCTGAGATTAGGTAAGTATAGGCATCTTCTTACAACAGGGGAAGTTAGAATAGAAGTTAGGAGGGGGTGAGAGCCATTTTAAGCTTAGTTGGACCTAGACTCGAATTCCACTTTAAACTTATGTCGGTAACTTACTAATACTAGGAAAATCATAGTAGTCTGGGAGAGTCCGAAACCACACATCTGAAAAAGACATACAATAAATGCTTTAGAGAGTTGACTCTGTTTTTATTTATTTATTATTTTTTATTGAGATGTTTTTGGATGTAGCCCTACAGTTAAAATGTTATTCAGGATATGTATAGTATATATTCATTGATCTTGGTGTAGACTTTATACCCTGAACATTGTCAACAACATTAATACCCTCCTCAAGAAAAATATTTTATCAGTATATTTATATGTAATAAACAAGAAAGTACAGCACTTAATAAATAAAATATCACTAATACTCTGCAGAAAAAGTCTGTGGTGTATTCCGTGTACCCTGGGTGGAGCCGGAATACATGCCACTGCGCATGTGCTAAACAGCCGCGCCCATTTTGATAGTGGGAAAGACTGAACTTGCTTTGATTCACGTGCCTGCTTGTATTACTGGCATTGTAAGTGCAATTCTTTTATTAAATGTTGCTATTTTAAATAGATTTACACTATGGAAAGCATTCTTTTCTTTTTATGATTATGGGGGCACATGGGGCCTTAATACCCAGTATATTGTGTGATATACTATGATGTTACAAACTCTGTCATCACAGTGAGTGAACAAGAGGTCCCATGGAATCAGCTTATATTTGCAAAAGCCCTTTTTGACTTCTTTGTCCCCTATGGGTCAATATTATCTGGCAAGCCCCCACCTTGTCCTCACTATCCCCACCTTGTCCTCACTGTGGTGACTCAATGGGAATTGGAAATTTGCCCCTTCTGGGAGTCAACTTTGCATCATGTAAATAGATTACCAGTCGCCTGGGATGTTTTTAGTGTTGTTACATCATCACAAGGTGATACTGTGGATATATAGACTATTAGCAAGCTGCCACATCCTTTTTGAACTTAACAATATAGAGTGAAAAAAACATCAACCTAAACCAGTGCTTCTCAATTATTTTCTGTCATGCCCCCCCTAGGAAGAAGAAAACATTTCGCGCCCCCCCCGCGCGACTGTAAATAGTATCATTTGTCTATAAAATTGTTATAAGTACACCTCTGCATAACACTGTATCCACATATCCCCCACACAGTATTGCCCTTCTTTACATATCCCCCCACACAGTATTGCCCTTCTTCACATATCCCCCCCACACACAGTATTTCCCTTCTTCACATATCCCCCCACACATTATTGCCCCATCACATATCCCCTCACACAGTATTGTCCCATCACATATCCCCTCACACAGTATTGTCCCATCACATATCCCCCCACACAGTATTGTCCCATCACATATCCCCCCACACAGTATTGTCCCATCACATATCCCCCCACACAGTATTGTCCCATCACATATCCCCCCACACAGTATTGTCCCATCACATATCCCCCCACACAGTTTTGCCCCCTTTACATGACCCCCATCACATATCCTGCACACAGTTTTGCCCCATCACATAACCCCCCTTTTCCCTCCACAGCACAGCCCCCACTCCTCGTCCTTAACATTTCCATATATTTTTCCTCCCTTCCCTCTCCACTCCTACCTGTAACGTTTAAGCGCGGAGAGCAGGAGGCGGGACATTCGTCAAGTGAAGCCGCAGCAGCACTGGGCGGGGCGACTTTTGGGCGAACTGGTGATTGGCTGCTAGGACCACCTCCTAGCAGCCAATCACCTGCCGTCCAACATGATAGGCTGCTACCTCTCTGGTCCCGCCTGTCAGTTCAACAATGTCCCACCTCCCGCTCCTCTAACTAGTGCAGGAGGTTGGGGACAGCGGCTTCTAAATGGCGCAATCGCCGCAGTCCGGAAGGAGGCTCGAGCCCCCCTTCATGGAGCCTCGGGCCCCCCCAGGGGGGCCCGCCCCACTATTTGAGAAGCACTGACCTAAACCAATACCTTCTGGATGTTGGCAGCCTTAAATCTTCTGGCTTACGAATGTATATCTCTGCAGGGTTGGTTTGGGTTCCTTGACTAGCTTACCCTGAGTATCTAATTTTACCCATGAGATTTTAGATGTATTTCCTTCTTTTTTTTTCTTTTTTCTACATAAAAGTTTTATTAACCACTTAAGACCCGGACCAATACGCTGGTAAATGACCCAAGGTGTTTTTGCGATTCGGCACTGCGTCGCTTTAACAGACAATTGCGCGGTCGTGCGACGTGGCTCCCAAACAAAATTTGCGTCCTTTTCTTCCCACAAATAGAGCTTTCTTTTGGTGGTATTTGATCACCTCTGCGATTTTTATTTTTTGCGCTATATACAAAAATAGAGCGACATTTTTGAAAAAAAAACACTATTTTTTACTTTTTGTTAAAAAAAAATCAAATAAACTAAATTTTAGTCAAACATTTAGGCCAAAATTTATTTAGCCACATGTCTTTAGTAAAACAAAAAATCTCAATAAAAAAAAATAGCTACCTAGCGGGAACAGCGACACTAATACAGCGATCAGAAAAATGATCGCTTAGTGACGCTGGCAATAGGGAGTGAAAGGGTTAACTAGGGCGGTGATCAGGGGGTTAAAACTTTATTAGGGGGGGTGGGGGGGCTATCCTGAACCTAACACTAACTGTTTTTTACACTGCCTGTCACACTGACACTAAATGCAGTGATTAGATCACTGCATTCAGTGACACTGTGACAGGGGGGTGGGGGGGGGGGGGGGGGGCGATCACAAGGGGTTAATATGCCTATGTGAGTGTGTGTCAGTGTTGTGTTGGTGCACACTTACTTGTGGTGTCTTCTCTCATCAGCAGCGCTGGGAAACAGCGCTGCGATGAGAGAATACATCATTTCCTCCTTCCTGTGTAAACACAGGAGGAGGAAGTGACAGGTTGGGAGTGCGCTCCCATTGGCTGGGAGCGATCGCGGGGGGGCGGGTATTCGCCGACATCCGCCCGCAGATCCCGGATCGCTCCCGGAGCCAGGGGGACCCCCGCACGCCGCGGAGGGGGTCCCGATGGGACCCCCGAACCGCACTTAGGCGGGGACGTAAATTTACGCCCTTGTGCCTGTACGTGCCATTCTGTGGCCGTATATGTGCGTGCGGGGGTCCTTAAGTGGTTAAAGATGTATTTCTATGTTGCATATTATATGAAATAAAATGTGTTATTTTTTATAAAACTTTTTTTGTGTTTGATGCCTGTAAAGTTCATGTTTTTTTCACTCTATGTTGTTCACCTGGGATTTTTTATCTTGCATGAGACTTTATACTCACTCTTGTGTTCATCTATGCAATCATTTACTTGTACTTGCAACTCAGACTTTTTTTGCACAATATTTTTGATATATGTTATTTGTTAAGCACTGCACTTTCTTGTTTAGTTGATTGATATGCCCTGTATTATGGTTTTGTGACAGTTGCTATTTCAACCTGTATATGATTTTTAGGCATCCAGCATGGTTTTTACTTTTGTTTTCCGATTAGGATATTTAAATCTACCACAAATAAACCTAACATTAATAAATAGGTGGCACAAAAACATATGCATAGGTCCCAACTGTCCCTGATTTCAAGCGACTGTCCATGATTTGGAGCAATATCCCTCTTTCCTCGTCATTTGTCCCTCATTTTGGTCTGATCTATAGTTGTATATAAAATGCACTTTTTATCTTTCAAAAAGTGTTTCCCAGTGCTAAACCTTTCATCCAAATTCTAAATGCTGCATTTGTAAATTTTAAAATCCAATATAAAGGAATAGTAGTGGTAAAAAAAGCACTTGTGGATTTAATTAACCTTTTTTTTTTGGTTAATTCTGCTTGACAGAGGGCATGTCCTATGCCTACATATGTTTTTTAGTAGGTATCCCTCATTCCCATCTCAAAATGCTGGGAGGTATGCATAAGTACACATATTTAGTATATCGTAAAACAAGTCAGAAAACTTGCTGCTTGTGTCATTGAAGCTCAAAGTGTGAAAATACTGGATTTTTTACTTATAAATGGACAGTGGGAAGAGTTAAACAAATAATAGTAATAAAGTAAAACAAAAAGGAAAAAAAAATATGCTGATGCATACATCTAGTGTGGTACTTGGCGTCATAGCAATGGTTTTCCAGTATAACATAGTGTGTGGAGAAATGATCCATCTAGTGGTCATTTTGAGGTACTATGAAATATACAGTATGTTTTACTATACAGCAGTGTTTCTCAATTTCAATAAAGTTGGCATTCTTTATTTTATTAACACACTGGGTACCATACACAATGGCCTTATCTTTTTTAAGATAAAATGCTTTTTTTTGTTTCAATAGTGTTTAATGAATTTTTTTTCTGTAAACAGTACAAAATTGAGCGGCAAACAATCCTTGCCAAACTCAAATCGTTCAACAATTTCAGTACACAAGGAACAGAAGGGGGGAGCGTAATTGGAAAAAACTTTTTTATATATATATATATATATATATATATATATATATATATATATATATTTTTCATCCTCTTTGCTCCTCAGTGCTGCTGAATTGCGGTATCTTTACAGTGTTGAAGCATGGGAAAAGGCAGCAAACTCTGTGATGCAGCACAAGTTTTACTCTGCAGGAAACATTAGAAGTTTGGCAGCTGAGATCGAGCTGTGAAAATATTGCGTGGTAACTTTACTATGTTGGAGCCCCAGAATAGGCCACAGACTCTGAGACACTATCCAAGATTTTCCCTGCAGTTAACGGAATATTCAGAAATTTTGCAGCCAAGTTTGTAGCACTTTTACAGTACCAGAGCAGCAGAACAGGCTGCAGACTCTGATGCCTCGTACACACGATCACTTTTTGTGATGAAAAAATAAGAAATTTTACAGCTGAGGTTGAGTTGAGGAAACTTGTATGTCACTTTTATAGAACCAAAAATGGTTGAAAGATTTAAGGGGTAATGAAATATTTACAGATCACTTCTAATAGTGATACTGTACCTACAATACATGCAGTTATCCCTGTTTAAATTGTATCCACTGCCCCAGCATGATAAATGTTTATTTTTTTAACCACGCACATAGTGGACAGCAGAATAAAATACAGAGATACTCAACTTGCCACTCAGCATTTATACAATAGTTTACATCTTGAAGTGAATGAGTGGATTACTGAACAGTGGGGAAACCACACAAGCAGCCAAAAACAGAGTAGCCAGACCTAAATACTCAATCCAAGACAAAGTAACACATTTACCTGTAGCCCATCATTTAGTGGAATTCAGTCTCTCAACTTCATAGTTATAGACCAAATTCCTTTTAACGGGAGAGGAAGGAATCATGATCTTCTTTTTAAGAAAAGAGTGCAGTGCATGGATTACATGAGACACCCTGCTCCTCCTGGGTCTAAACTCTGACTTTGATCTGCACCTATTTCTATAAAAAGAGAAGTATGTTTTTTTTTTTTCACAGAATCATACATACCAAGTTGGATGCAGCATTAGTCCGATGTTGCCTCTGTCCCCTGCTGGCTCTAAGACTGAGAACCGAGTGGTCAAACACTGCTGATCACTTGGCTCTTAGGGCTCCCTGAGTAGAGAAGCTGGTGACTGTCAGTCACTGCTGTCTGCTCTGTGCCCCCCTGCTCACTGGAGTACAGAGCTGTAGAGGGGCTCAGGCTCGCTGAGAGGCTGAGCTAGGTGTCGGTCCAGACATGTGGGCTGATCACATCTTCATTGTCGCAATCTTGCCTGAGCCTGAACCAGCTCTGTGAGGCTTCAACCCACTGTCTGCTGAAAACAGGTCACAGGAGTGCAGAACGAGCTGCACTCCTCAAAGCCAAAGGAGAAGTACAGTCATACAAAATTTGGCTGTACTCCTTATTTAAATGTGTCTTATTTGATTCATTTTGTCTTTTATTGTATTTGATTTGTGGATGTACTGTATATGAACTATTCTTGTATATTACACCAGTACACAATATATATATATATATATATATATATATATATATATATATATATATATTAGGGTTGTCCAGATACCGATACTAGTATCGGTATCGGGACCGATACCGAGTATTTGCGGGAGTACTTGTACTCGCGCAAATGCTCCCGATACCTAAATAGAATACTTTTTTTGTATTTATCAACATGTTCTGTGAAAATTCTTTGAGTTTTTTACTACTGCGTGACAAGAAAATAAAACATTTTTACTCATTTTTATTCTTTTATAATGTTTTGAGTTAGAGTTCTTCATAATTCTAAAGAAAATATCCTTAGTCTGTATTGTGGTTTGAAAACTGTCACATGACATTTAAAAAAAGTATCGGTATTCGGTATCGGCAAGTACATGAAAAAAAGTATCGGTACTTGTACTCGGTCCTAAAAAAGTGGTATCGGGACAACCCTAATATATATATATATATATATATATATATATACTTTATGTTTTTATTTTATGTGGCTGGACGGTGGAGGTGTGAGATATTGAGGGGCATGTGGAACTGGCATTCCAGTGTTTCCCACCCTGTACTCTATATCTCTGCCGTTCAGTTTTATATACAGTATATATTCTCATATCCTTATTATATTTTTTGTTCTTTTCGAATGTCTTGTGTATTTTGTTATATGTCCCTGAGAATTTAGATTGCTTCTCAATCTCTGTATCTTTAATACAGATGTTGACATGTATTTACTTTGTTAAATAGCTTCTGATGTTCTCTGATGTATTTCCAGTTCCCGATTTGCTTTAAATTGGATTGCTCTGTTGTAACTAGATGTGTTTTCCAGACAGCCTGAATCTGATGCAAAATTATAAAAAATAAAAAAAAATAAAAAACATTTCAGTGAATTGATTTTATTTCATAAAGTGATCCACTGCTGGTATCAGAGACCACTAACCCTATCTTCTACTACCTTCTTCCAAGTTATACATTCAGGCTGGGTTGTACTGGTTCACTGTTTCAGGTCCGATTTCAGCCTGAATTTTGGGCTGAATTCGGACCTGAAACGGACAAAAAAAAAGCACACCTTTTCCTGCAAAGCGCACCGGACCCGCTGTGGAGATATGTGAACCGGCTCCATAGAGAGCCAGTCAAATTCTCCTGCTTTGTGAATTCATGGATGCGGAGAAACCCAGCCTAAAGCTTTGATAAGATCAAAAGTGACTGGTGCCCAATTTTTGTTTTAAACTCCCAAATATAGCCATGGACTCAGTCCTGGGGTAAATGCTAGCTCACCCCCTGCATCTGGAGGTTACGCTCTGCCTTTAGAATACCCAGGGAGGTGCTAGATAGGGATGAGCCGAACACCCCCGGGTTTGGTTCGCACCAGAACGTTCGAACAGACCGTGGGTTCGCACAAATATTTCGAACCCCATTAACCACTTGCTTACTGGGCACTTACACCCCCCTCCTGCCCAGGTAAAATTTCAGCTTCCAGCACTGCGTCGCTTTAACTGACAATTGCGCGGTCGTGCGACGTGGCTCCCAAACAAAATTTACGTCCTTTTTTCCCCACAAGTAGAGCTTTCTTTTGGTGGTATTTGATCGCCTGTGCGATTTTTATTTTTTGCGCTATAAACAAAAAAGAGCGACAATTTTGAAGAAAAATACAATATTTTTTTACTTGTTGCTATAATAAATATCCCAATTAAAAAAAAAACACATTTTTTTTTCTCAGTTTAGGGCGATACGTATTCTTCTACATATTTTTGGTAAAAAAAAAAAAAAAAAAAATCGCAATAAGCGACTGGTTTGCGCAAAAGTTATAGCGCTTACAAAATAGGGAAGAGAATTATTATTTTTTATTATTTTTTTTTTACTAGAAATGGCGGCGATCTGCGATTTGTATTGGTACTGCGACGTTATAGCGGACACATCGGACACTTTTGACACATTTTTGGCGCCATTCACATTTATTCTGCGATCAGTGCTATAAATATGCACTAATTACAGTATAAATGTGACTGGCATTGAAGGGGTTAAAACTAGGGGGTGAGGAAGGGGTTAAATGTGTATGCTAGGTGTGTTCTAACTGTAGGGGGAGGGGGGGGTGACTGGGGGGGTGACCGATCTGTGTCCCTATGTAGGAAGGAACACAGATCGGGCTCCTCCCTTCCAGAGACAGGACATTGTCTCTGTGTGAGCCGGCAATGAGAGATGCTCTATGAGAGATCATCTCTCATTGGCCCACAGATCGCATCACAAACGGCCGCTCTGATTGGCCGTTTGCCTCGATCTGTGATTGGCCGTGTCCAAGGGACACGGACAACACAGGGCTTCCCCGCAGCGCGCTGTACAGCGCGCGCTGGGAAAGCCAGAATGACATGCCGTCAAATGACGGCATGTTGGATTTTCAGGCCTGCGCTGTTGCCGTCATCCGACGGTAGCGCGGGCCTCAAGTGGTTAAAGTCTATGGGACGCGAACGTTCAAATTCAAAAACGGTCATTTTAAAGACCAAAATTCAATTAAATGTTGGAAAACATTGTTCAGAACCCGGGTCTTGCCCCAGGGAACATGTATCAATGGAAATTTTTTTTTTAAAAACGACCGTTTTTTGCGGAGCAGCCATTTTAATGATGCTTAAAGTGAAAAAAAAATTCCTTTAAATATCACACCTGCTGGGTGTCTATAGTAGTGGCACGTGTTTAGAAATGTCCCTGCACAACATGAAAGGACCAAAAAAATAAGTAATTAATGCTACTTGCCCAAGTTCTTTGTGGCAACATTATGTCGAATATTTTAGCGGTGGTGGGGGGCCATTATTGTTGTGTGAAAGAATTTTTTTAGAAAAAAGGGCACCCCTCAAACATACTGTAATTGGAGCGCAACAAGGAGCCACGTGCAAAGTATTGCATCATAAATTGTTATTAGGCTCCCCTGTTAAACAGGGGCAGAAAAATTGTGCCTTGGGCACAACACAACACTTGCAACCCCTCCCAATAACTCCAATTGGAGCGCAACAAGGAGCCACGTGCAAATTATTGCATCAAAAATTGTTATTAGGCGCCCCTGTTAAACAGGGGCTGAAAAATTGTGCCTTGGGCACAACACAACACTTGCAACCCCTCCCAATAACTCCAATTGGAGCGCAACAAGGAGCCACGTGCAAATTATTGCATCAAAAATTGTTATTAGGCGCCCCTGTTAAACAGGGGCTGGAAAATTGTGCCTTGGGCACAACACAACACTTGCAACCCCTCCCAATAACTCCAATTGGAGCGCAACAAGAAGCCACGTACAAATTATTGCATCAAAAAATGTTATTAGGCGCCCCTGTTAAACAGGGGCTGAAAAATTGTGCCTTGGGCACAACACAACACTAGGGATGAGCCGAACACCCCCGGGTTCGGTTCGCACCAGAACGTTCGAACAGACCGCGGGTTAGCGCGAACATTTCGAACCCCATTGAAGTCTATGGGACCCGAACGTTCGAATTCAAAAACGGTCATTTTAAAGACCAAAATTCAATTAAATGTTGGAAAACGTCGTTCAGAACCTGGGTCTTGCCCCAGGGAACATGTATCAATGGAAATTTTTTTTTTTTAAAACGGCCGTTTTTTGCGGAGCAGCCATTTTAATGATGCTTAAAGTGAAAAAAAAAAAATTCCTTTAAATATCACACCTGCTGGGTGTCTATAGTAGTGGCACGTGTTTAGAAATGTCCCTGCACAACATGAAAGGACCAAAAAAAAAAGTTAATGCTACTTGCGCAAGTTCTGTGTGGCAACATTATGTCAAATATTTTAGCGGTGAAGGGGGGCCATTATTGTTGTGTGAAAGAAAATTTTTAGAAAAAAGGGCACCCCTCAAACATACTGTAATTGGAGCGCAACAAGGAGCCACGTGCAAAACAGGGGCAGAAAAATTGTGCATTGGGCACAACACAACAGTTGCAACCCCTCCCAATAACTCCAATTGGAGCGCAACAAGGAGCCACGTGCAAATTATTGCATCAAAAATTGTTATTAGACGCCCCTGTTAAACAGGGGCAGAAAAATTGTGCATTGGGCACAACACAACACTTGCAACCCCTCCCAATAACTCCAATTGGAGTGCAACAAGGAGCCACGTGCAAATTATTGCATCAAAAATTGTTATTAAGCGCCCCTGTCAAACAGGGGCTGGAAAATTGTGCCTTGGGCACAACACAACACTTGCAACCCCTCTCAATAACTGCAATTGGAGCGCAACAAGGAGCCACGTGCAAAGTATTGCAACACAAATTGTTATTAGGCGCCCCTGTTAAACAGGGGCTGAAAAATTGTGCCTTAGGCACTGGTGGCGGAGCCCAGAAACACAATATTTCTTACTAGCTATCAGCAAGAAAAGTGAGGAGGAGAAGGATATTCCATCAGCAGCATAAGAGGACAGTCACTCAGCATCAGCAGTCTAAAAGGGATCCGACATTTCAACAAAAAATATATTATTCATTAATATCAGCATCAGGTGCTTGGTAGCTGGTGTTGATCCAAGCCTGATTCATTTTGATGAAGGTCAGTCGATCAACAGAGCTGGTGGAGAGGCGCACCCTGTGATCAGTGACAAAGCCTCCAGCAGCACTGAATGTCCGTTCTGAAAGAACACTGGATGCAGGGCAAGCCAGTAGCTCAATTGCGTACTGGGCAAGCTCTGGCCAGTGATCCATCCTCAAGACCCAGTAAGCCAGAGGATTTTCGGTGGGGAAGGTGTCCAAGTCAGATCTTGCCCCTAGGTATTCCCGAACCATGTAAAGCAGACGCTGGCGATGGTTGCTGGAACCGGTCAGACCTTGGGGTTGCGGACTAAAAAACTGCCTGAACGCATCGGTCAGACGACCACCTTCTCCACCGCCCCTCCTGTGACTCACCGAAGCCTCAGCAAGACGTTGTCCAGAGCTAGGTTTTGGTAATCCCCCCAGTTCTGGGAACGCATTGCACAGACCCTTCTGCAAGGCCTCCCGCAGAAGTTTCATCTTCTGCTCCCTCTGCGATGGCAACATAAGGTCTGCAACCTTACACTTGTAACGTGGATCAAGGAGAGTCGCCAGCCAGTAATGATCCCTCTCCTTAATAGCACGTACACGAGGATCCTTACGCAGGCTTTGCAGAATCAGGGAGGCCATGCAGCGTAGGTTTGCTGAGGCATTCGGGCCACAGTCCTCTGGGTCACTGAGGACGACAGGATCCACAGGCACCTCATCCCAGCCACGTAAAACTCCACGTGCTCCTTGGGACTGTAAATGATCCCTTGAAGACTGCTGCTGCTGAGTGCTAGGCTCCACCCCTATGCTGCTGATACAATCCTCCTCCTCCTCCTCCTCATCCTCATCCTCATCCTCTTCCTGTGTGCTAGGTGGGCAAGCAGGACCACTGTCTGGGTAAAGGGGGCCTTGAGAGGTAAGGAAGTCCTCCTCTTCCTCCCTCTGTTCTGCCTCAAGGGCCCTGTCCATTATTCCTCGTAGCGTGTGCTCCAACATGTGAATAAGAGGGACAGTCTCACTGATGCATGCACTGTCACTGCTCACCATCCTTGTGGCCTCCTCAAATGGTGACAGGACAGTGCATGCATCCCTGATCAAAGCCCACTGGCGTGGTGAAAAAAAACCTAGCTGCCCTGACCCAGTTCTGCTTCCATATTGGCCCAGGTACTCATTGATGGCCCGCTGCTGCGTGTGCAGCCGCTGCAGCATGGCCAACGTTGAGTTCCATCTGGTAGGCATGTCACAAATTAGGCGGTTCTTGGGCAGGTTGTATTCCCTTTGGAGGTCAGTCAGCCGAGCAGTGGCATTATATGACCTTCGAAAATGCACACAGACTTTCCTGGCCTGCTTCAGGACATCCTGCAAGCCCGGGTACCTGCCCAAGAACCGCTGCACCACCAAATTGAGGACATGCGCAAAACAGGGCACGTGGGTGAGTTTTCCCTGTCGCAGGGCAGAGAGGAGGTTGGTGCCATTATCGCTGACCACCATTCCAGGCTTCAGCTGGCGTGGCGTCAACCACCTCTCAGCCTGACCCTGCAGAGCTGAGAAAATCTCTTCCCCAGTGTGGCTCCTGTCTCCCAAGCACACCAGCTCTAGCACCGCATGGCATCTCTTGGCCTGCATTCCTGCATATCCCCTCGTACGCCTACGGAGCACGGCTGGTTGGGAGAAAACATCCCCACAGGAAGAGGCCACAGAGGAAGAAGAGGAGGGGGTGGAGGAAAGAGGTGTGTCACAAGCAGTAGTATTTTTTTGGAGGCGTGGTGGCGGAACAACCTCCAAAACTACTGGACCTTGCCCTGCATCCTTCCCAGCTGCCAGCAGAGTCACCCAATGCGCCGTAAAAGACAGGTAACGTCCCTGTCCATGCCAGGCATGGACATTGCCTTCCACATGCTGGTAGAGAGCCGGAATAGCCTTCCATGAGAAAAAGTGGTGTTTTGGTACTTGCCACTGAGGTACTGCACATTGCACAAACTCACGGAAGGGGGCAGAATCTACCAACTGAAAAGGTAGCAGTTGAAGTGCTAGCAATTTCGCTAAGCTAGCATTCAACTGCTGGGCATGTGGATGGCTGGGATTGTACTTCTTTCGGCGCTGCAGCAGCTTGGGCAGGGAAATTTGCCTGGTACTATCAGTAGATTGACCGCTACTACTAGCTTGTGACACACCTATTTCTACACCTTCACTGCAGGCTTCAGAAAGGACTGGGGGTCTACTGGGGTTGGAGGTCCCAGAAGGGCAAGGGGAGGTACGCTTCTGTCTTTGGTGTGGGTCTTTCTGGTGTGCTTGCCAACGAGCTGCATGGCAGGTCGACATATGTCTGGACAAGCATGTGGTACCCAGGCGGTTGATGTTTTGGCCACGCGAGATACGCTTGCGACATAAGTTGCAAATAGCAAAGGTACGATCTTGTGGACATGTTTCAAAAAAGGCCCACACCAAAGAACTTTTGCTGTACCGGTCAGACACAGCAGCGCCATGCACATGCGCCGTAGATGTGCGCTGTAATGCAGTGGGTGTGACCTTAAGCTGACCCCTGGAGGGCATCCTGCCTCTTTGGAGATGTGCCTGTACACACGTACAGTGGCACTATCTGTGCTCAGGTGGTATATAGCAGCACACGTACAGTGGCACTATCTGTGCTCAGGTGGTATATAGGAGCACACGTACAGTGGCACTATCTGTGCTCAGGTGGTATATAGCAGCACACGTACAGTGGCACTAACTGCGCTCAGGTGGTATATACCAACACATGTACAGTGGCACTATCTGTGCTCAGGTGGTATATACCAGCACACGTACAGTGGCACTATCTGTGCTCAGGTGGTATATAGCAGCACACGTACAGTGGCACTATCTGTGCTCAGGTGGTATATACCAGCACACGTACAGTGGCACTATCTGTGCTCAGGTGGTATATAGCAGCACACGTACAGTGGCACTATCTGTGCTCAGGTGGTATATAGGAGCACACGTACAGTGGCACCAGAGGCGGCTCTCTAATTAGGCAAAAAAGGCGGCCGCCTAAGGCCTCGCGCTCCCAGGGGCCTCGCGGCCGCCTAATTTGCCTGATGTGTATGGGATGGGGATGACCATGAGCTGGCAGGGTGAGCGGGCCAGGACGGTAAAGGATCGCCGCCAATGTATATCTTCCATACAGCGGTACGGTACCGCGCTGCCTGCTGCAGACGTATTGTGGAGGAGGCGGAGCTGCTGGACCAACCACTGTTGAATCCGCCAGGAGCAAGGGCGGACTGAGCCAGGGCTAGGGAGGCCTCGTGAAAATCCCGCTTGCTCCGTACCACTGCAGACAGCCGTGACACCCGCCAGCCTCTGGTACACTGTCTGCAGCAAAGCGGTGCGACCGTATGCCGCGAGTGATTCCGACCGATCCGATGCATTCACTTCCCTGTCAGGCAGAATTATCTCCACCCGACAGGAGCTTCCTAGTCCCGCCTACGACCCGTGTGATGTCATTCACAGGTCGGGAAGAAAGAGCAGAGGAAAGTGCTGCTGCAAAGAAAGACCTACGAGGAGCCCCATGCAAACATGCAAGTAAGTGTGCAAAACACCTTTCCTAAGCGTTCTGTTGTCACACTGGCTAAACTGTGTTTAAGTCTTGGGGGGGGATTGTAATATGCAGCATGGATGGGGTTATTGCATTACTATACATTAGTGAACACTGGCAATTAATTAACCTCTTTGTGCTGCATTAGTGGTACTGGTATCAGAGTTAATTAACCCCTATATGGTGCAGCATGAAAGGCTTCACAAACTCTGATACCGGTGCCACTAATGCAGCACAAAGGGGTTAATTAATTGCCACTGGTCACTATTGTATCAGTGGCCAGTGGTGTATTAGATACTACCCACCCCATACACTCCGTACCCCTCTCATGTACATACTACCCCCCACCATACACTCCGCACCCCTCTCATGTACATTCTACCCCCCACCATACACTCCGCACCCCTCTCATGTACATACTACCCCCCACCATACACTCCACACCCCTCTCATGTTTATTCTACCCCCCACCATACACTCCGCACCCCTCTCATGTTTATTCTACCTCCCACCATACACTCCGCACCCCTCTCATGTTTATTCTACCCCCCACCATACGCTCCGTACCCCTCTCATGTACATACTACCCCCCACCATACACTCCGCACCCCTCTCATGTACATACTACCCCCCACCATACACTCCGCACCCCTCTCATGTTGATTCTACCCCCACCATACACTCCGCACCCCTCTCATGTTCATTCTACCCCCACCATACACTCCGCACCCCTCTCGTGTTCATTCTACCCCCCACCATACACTCTGCACCCCTCTCATGTTTATTCTACCCCCCACTATACACTCCGCACCCCTCTCATGTACATACTACCCCCCCACCATACACTCCGTACCCCTCTCATGTACATACTACCCCCCACCATACACTCCTTACCCCTCTCATGTACATACTACCCCCCACCATACACTCCGCACCCCTTTCATGTACATACTACCCCCCCCCACCATACACTCCGCACCCCTCTCATGTTCATTCTACCCCCACCATACAATCCGCACCCCTCTCATGTACATACTACCCCACACCATACACTCCGCACCCCTCTCATGTTCATTCTACCCCCCCACCATACACTCCGCACCCCTCTCATGTTCATTCTACCCCCCACCATACACTCCGCACCCCTCTCAAGTTCATTCTACCCCCACCATACACTCCTCTCATGTACATACTACCCCCCACCATACACTTCTCTCATGTACATACTACCCTCCACCATACACTCCTCTCATGTACATACTACCCCCCACCATACACTCCGCACCCCTCTCATGTTTATTCTACCCCCCACCATACACTCCACACCCCTCTCATGTTTATTCTACCCCCCACCATACGCTCCGTACCCCTCTCATGTACATACTACCCCCCACCATACACTCCGCACTCCTCTCATGTACATACTACCCCCCACCATACACTCCGCACCCCTCTCATGTACATACTACCCCCACCATTTACTCCACTTTTCTCTCCAACTCAAGTTAACCACAATTGTACAATAGGGGCCCCTACTAGGGAGAGGGTGACCCATGCCATGCAGAAACATTTGTATGTGTGGCTAAATTATGCTACCTATAGAGCATGTGTGTTTTTTTTTTACAGTGTTTTTTTTTAGTCGTTCTATTTATTTTCTACATTTTGGTGAGAGTTTTGGGGTTTCTTTGGTGAGATATCAGGGGTCTAAACAGACACGCATTCCCCAGTTCCTTTCTCTGTAGCCTCAGCTGCACTGCAGATGAATGAACATAAACTAAAGCACAAATCAGTTCCAATCACTCACTGTGTCCTTTTAGAAAAGGTAGCTGCCTTTTCCCGGCCTCCATTCTTAAGATCCCCCCCCCCACACAGCAGTCAACGGGAAGGCAGAGGAAGGAAGTCGGCAGCACTGTGGGGGGGCACACCGTTATTTTTTATCGCTTATTTTTCCCATTATGGGCGTGAGTGGGGCCTCATGTCTAAGTTTTGGCCTCACAAAGCCTAGAGCCGCCTCTGAGTGGCACTATCTGTGCTCAGGTGGTATATAGCAGCACACGTACAGTGGCACTATCTATGCTCAGGTGGTATATAGGAGCACACGTACAGTGGCACTATCTGTGCTCAGGTGGTATATAGCAGCACACGTACAGTGGCACTAACTGCGCTCAGGTGGTATATACCAGCACATGTACAGTGGCACTATCTGTGCTCAAGTGGTATATAGGAGCACACGTACAGTGGCACTATCTGTGCTCAGGTGGTATATAGGAGCACACGTACAGTGGCACTATCTGTGCTCAGGTGGTATATAGGAGCACACGTACAGTGGCACTATCTGTGCTCAGGTGGTATATATCAGCACACGTACAGTGGCACTAACTGCGCTCAGGTGGTATATACCAGCACACGTACAGTGGCACTATCTGTGCTCAGGTGGTATATACCAGCACACGTACAGTGGCACTATCTGTGCTCAGGTGGTATATACCAGCACACGTACAGTGGCACTATCTGTGCTCAGGTGGTATATAGGAGCACACGTACAGTGGCACTATCTGTGCTCAGGTGGTATATAGCAGCACACGTACAGTGGCACTATCTGTGCTCAGGTGGTATATACCAGCACACGTACAGTGGCACTATCTGTGCTCAGGTGGTATTAAACAGCACACGCACAGTCAGAGCGACTGCGTTTCTGTGCAATTCAATAGCCCACTTGCATTAGCAGCAACTGCCTTTCTGTGCAAATAAATAGCACACGTGCACTAACAGTTAATGCGTCTATGTGCAATTAACTAACACGTGTACACTAACACGTTAGAGCATCAAGCACAATCTCCTGCCTGACAGATACTAATAGCAGAACTAGCTACAGTAGGTGACTGGGATATTGTGTCAATCTCGCTCCCTTTCTCGGCAAGATTGACCACCTACGAGCCCCATCGCGGGAGCCAGCGCCGAGCTGGCTTGCCGCGATGGAGACAAAGCCGTCATAGAAGCGATGGGGATCCGACGCGGATTCCCGCCAATTCTACACGTGGGCGGAGTTTGTTATGAATCCTGAAGGAGAAATCCCCGCCGGATTTTTAAAGAAAAATTCGGCATGGGTTCCCCCCTCAGGAGCATAACGGGCCCTTAGGTCTGTTATGGGTTGTAAGGAGACCCCCTACGCCGAAAAAACGGCGTGGGGGTCCCCCCACAATCCATAACAGACCCGTATCCAAAGCACGCCGGCCGGCCGGTCAGGAAGGGAGTGGGGGCGAGCGAGCGCCCCCCCCCCCCTGAGCCGTACCGGGCAGCATGCCCTCAACATGAGGGGGTTAGGTGCTCTGGGGCAGGGGGCGCACTGCGGCCCCCCACCCCAGAGCACCCTGTCCCCATGTTGATGAGGACAGAGCCCCTTCCCGACAACCCTGGCCGTTGGTTGTCGGGGTATGCGGGCGGGAGGCTTATCGGAATCTGGAAGCCCCCTTTAATAAGGGGGCCCCCAGATACCGGCCCCCCACCCTAAGTGAATGAGTATGGGGTACATTGTACCCCTACCCATTCACCTGCAAATAAAAAGTGTAAACACAAATAAACCACACAGGGTATTGAAATATTTTATTAGTTGGCCGCCGGGGGGGGGGGTGTGTATGATCGCTTTTATAAAAGCGCCCCCCTCTGGCGGGCTTCTGTGGGGGGTGGGTGCCGCCGTCTGGTTCTCTTCCGCCGCCGGGGGGGGCGCTTTGATAAAAGCGCCCACCACCCGGCGGGCTTCTTTCGACGTCTTCGGCGGCTGGGGGGTCTTCTCCCACTCTCCGGGGTCTTCTCCTGCTCTCCGGGGGTCTTCTCCGCTCTCCTGGGGTCTTCTCCGCTCTCCGGGGGTCTTCTTCTTCTTCAGGACTCGCCGCCGCTAACTTTGTGTGTTAGCTCAATTACTAGCGGCGGCGAGTCCCCTCCTCTGTGACGTCGTCTTCTTCTTCTTCTCCAGATGTTGACGCGACGCTTCCTTCCGCTGTTATGCCGGGCGCGCGGCTCGCAGCGAGTTATATAGGCCTGTCTTGTGACGTCGCAGTCCCATCATACGTGGTACCTACCGGAGCATGATGGGACTGCGACGTCACAAGACAGGCCTATATAACTCGCTGCGAGCCGCGCGCCCGGCATAACAGCGGAAGGAAGCGTCGCGTCAACATCTGGAGAAGAAGAAGAAGACGACGTCACAGAGGAGGAGACTCGCCGCCGCTAGTAATTGAGCTAACACACAAAGTTAGCGGCGGCGAGTCCTGAAGAAGAAGAAGACCCCCGGAGAGCGGAGAAGACCCCGGAGAGCGGAGAAGACCCCCGGAGAGCAGGAGAAGACCCCGGAGAGTGGGAGAAGACCCCCCAGCCGCCGAAGACGTCGAAAGAAGCCCGCCGGGTGGTGGGCGCTTTTATCAAAGCACCCCCCCCGGCGGCGGAAGAGAACCAGACGGCGGCACCCACCCCCCACAGAAGCCCGCCGGAGGGGGGCGCTTTTATAAAAGCGGTCATACACACCCCCCCCCCTGGCGGCCAACTAATAAAATATTTCAATACCCTGTGTGGTTTATTTGTGTTTACACTTTTTATTTGCAGGTGAATGGGTAGGGGTACAATGTACCCCATACTCATTCACTTAGGGTGGGGGGCCGGTATCTGGGGGCCCCCTTATTAAAGGGGGCTTCCAGATTCCGATAAGCCTCCCGCCCGCATACCCCGACAACCAACGGCCAGGGTTGTCGGGAAGGGGCCCTGTCCTCATCAACATGGGGACAGGGTGCTCTGGGGTGGGGGGCCGCAGTGCGCCCCCTGCCCCAGAGCACCTAACCCCCCCATGTTGAGGGCATGCTGCCCGGTACGGCTCAGGAGAGGGGGGGGCGCTCGCTCGCCCCCACTCCCTTCCTGACCGGCCGGCCGGCGTGCTTTGGATACGGGTCTGTTATGGATTGTGGGGGGACCCCCACGCCGTTTTTTCGGCGTAGGGGGTCTCCTTACAACCCATAACAGACCTAAGGGCCCGTTATGCTCCTGAGGGGGGAACCCATGCCGGATTTTTCTTTAAAAATCCGGCGGGGATTTCTCTTTCAGGATTCATAACAAACTCCGCCCACGTGTAGAATTGGCGGGAATCCGCGTCGGATCCCCGTCGCTTCTATGACGCACTCGCTGGAATGTGCTTTTACTATTCCAGCGAGTGCAAGATATCGGCAGCCTGTCGCCGAGATTCAGCGCGATGCTGGCGTGCTAAAAACACATTCTCGGCGGCAGGCACTGTAAGCTATACAGTTTATAAATATATTGACAACTCCTAGGGATGTCAATATATTCTCTACAAACTGTACATTTAACTATACTAACTAGTAGCCTCCCTGATCTATCTATCTATCTATCTATCGATCTGAAAAGACACTGTGGGCCAGATTCAGGTACATCTGCGCATTATTGGACCGGCGTAGCGCACCACCTTTACGTTAGACTTGCGCAATGTAGCCGCGTAATAACCCTATTCTCGTAGCTTTTCCGCAGAAAATTGCGCATACGTAACGTTATTTCAGAGGCGGAGTAATACAAATTGGGAAGGACGTGGGCGGGTTACATTGAAATGAGCAATGACCCCATGCAAATGAAGGGCCGGCCGGCTCGCGCATGCGCGCTTGAAGGAGACCATGGTCAGCTCCGCTGTGCGCATGCTCACAACTCGGGAGTGGCGCAATCAGTGAAATTGGAAATGGACTAAGGACTACGCAGACAGCATAAATAGACAGACACAAACGCACTTGCATTGCAAAAGTACATCCCTTTGTCCCTTCCCATTTAACCAAGTGCTTTTGTCCTGTTGTTCGTTGCGTTGTGTTTTGTATTTGTCAGATTAGTGTTCTGTGTGATCAAGTGTTTGTTAGTAGATCTTTGAAAGTGTTTTTTGATAAGTGTTTGAGAGACTGTTTGTTTGATATATTTCTGTTTGTTTGTTTTCTTGCTGAATTTTTGCTGTTTGTTTTTGTGACTGTTTTTTGCTGAATGCTTGTGTGATTTTTTGGGTGTTAGTTTTCTCTTTGTGTGTGTTCTTGATTGATTGGTTGTGCGTGTTTTTGTGACTGATTTTTGTTGACTGGGAGTGAGTTTTTTTGGAAGTATGACAGAGAGAAAGCGAAAACTCAATTTTACTTTGGGGGAAAAAAGAGTTCTTGCCCGGGCCATTAGCGATTATGGGCATTTCCTCCACGGCCCAGACAGTGCCAACACCACCCCAGCCAGGAGGAGGGAGATTTTGGACCTCATCACTGAGCAGGTCAATTCAGCGGGGGAGGGGGAGACACGGACCCGGTCTGGGATTGACAAAAAGATGACCTCCGGCGTCTGGTCAAACAGAAGCTGTCCAAAATGCTTGCCCATGCCAGGGGCACAGGAGGGGGCCACCATGCCGTATTAGGCTGACAGCGGAGGAGCGTGCGGTGGCCCTGACCTTTCATCGGCATGAAGTTGAAGGCCTGCCCGGCTTTGACTCAAGTCCGGAGCCCGTGGTGCCAGGTAAGTATTTTTTTTAATATCAGGTGTGTACCATGTGTGGGGGAGGGGGGGAAAGGGAATATGTGGCATGTGTGGGGGAGGGGGGGAAAGTGTGTGGATCCTTCAACCTGTGAATGTTTTTTCATCCACAATGCAGGAGGGTGCAGGGCCATCTGGCCTGACCGCACCATCCCGGGACAGCACCATGAGGCCCCCCCAACAAGGCCAGAGTCCGCGGAGGAGGTCAAGAAGGGGGAGAATCATGGGGGAGGAGTCCATGACAGGCACTGGACTTTTGGCTTTTGAGGACTCTTCCCCTCTGGCTGGCAGCAGGCAGCCCTCCCTAAGGGGGAGCCCCCCCCCCTCCTCCCCCAACATGGCTCCCCTCCCAAGGGCCTCCCCTTCTCCCCGGCCACAATCATCAGCTGGAGGCAGGAAGTCGTCCCAGAAGACCAGGGGGGTGGCCGATCTACTGCCCGCCAATCTGAGAAGGGACCAGTTTCTCCAGACCCGCCATCTGGGACAGGTCAGCCAGACATTGGTGCGGATGGAGGAGAGCCTGTCCTCCATCAGGGATACGCTGGGGAACCTGGACTCCCACTCCCGGGCTTTCACAACCTGCCTAAACGAACTGCAGACGACATCAGCAGGCGTTGGGCAGGATGTGAGGGCCCTCACCCAGGCTATCCAGGCCAACACGGCAACACTTGGTGCTGCCCTGGACAGAATAGCCGTGGCCTTGGAGGGCAGGCCGCCAGGTGGGCAGAGATCAGGGGATGCTCCTCCTTCCCCGGTTTTCCCCCTCCCCATGAGTCTCCCCTGAGGTGCCGGAGCCGTGGCCGGGGGCGCCCCAGGCGTGGCTCACGTCAAGGGCAATCATTTTTTTTCCCCTTTATTTTTTTTAATTTATTTTTATTTATTTTTTTTGTCTGGAAATTTTTTGATTTTGCTGGTCATTTTTTTTTTTTTTGGTTGTGAATGCTGTTTGAATGTGGGGGTGACATTCCTGCCGGAAAAGGGGTGTCACCCTCAATTTTGGTGGAGAAGGGTTCCCCAGGACCAGGGAGAAGTTATCCCCAGGTCCGTGTGAATGATGTATGAATGTACAGTGACATAATTGGAGCCTTGGCGTGGCGTTGCTGCTCACAAGTCCAGCATGGTGGACTGGTGCCAATCCAATTTGATTTGGATGTGGGGTGTGTGTGCTAGGGACCACAGTGGTGTGCATGCATGCATTCTCATTGTGTCATGATTAATGTGTGTGTTTAACGTGCAAAGATGCCCAATGTGAGCTGTCTCCTGGCTGCTCTTCCCTCAGAAGACGGGGTATCCTCGGTTAGGGGGGGATTGTCTGGTTCAGAGGTCAGGTCATCACGTAGGTCAATCTGCAGGCCCTTTCTTACTGCAAAGTTGTGCAGCATGCAACAGGCACCGATGATCTGGCACACAAAGTTTGGGGAATACAAGAGGGTACCCCCAGACTTATCCAGGCATCGGAAACGTGACTTCAGGAGGCCAAAGGTGCGCTCCACCACTGCACGTGTTTGGGCATGTGCTTGATTGTATCTTTCCTCTCCTGGGGTTTGGGGGTTCCGGAAAGGAGTCATGAGATGGGGTCCCAGTGGATATCCAGAGTCACCTGTAAGGGAAAAGACAGGAGGATGTTAGTCATGCATGTGCCTCTTGTGATGTGTGCATCATGGGGGGGTTACAGTCATGCCTGCCACCCATGTCCCTCACCAACCAGCCAGGTGGCCCCATACACGTTCTGATCGAATTCCATTCGGATGTGGCATTGATTGTATATGTAGCTGTCATGGCTGGACCCTGGGTGTTTGGCACGGACGTGCCATATGAGGCCTTGGGCATCGACTATCACCTGTACATTGATGGAATGCCAATGCTTCCGATTGCGGTACATGTGCTCTGTCTCCTGGGGGGGCTGGAGTGCCACATGTGTGCAATCAATGGCCCCCACGGTGCGTGGGAATCTGGCAATTCTGTAGAAATCTGTCATTGCCTTCAGCCGCAGGTCCTCAGTGTTGGGTTTGATGATTTGGTTGGCCATGCGTCTGAGGATTGCAGGGACAACCTGGTGCACACATCTGCTCATGGAGGATTGTGACATCCCAGCCACCACTCCACTTGTATGCTGAAAAGAGCCACTGGCAAGGACATGGAGTGTTGCCATGACCTTGACCAGTGGCTGCACTGCATGTGAGCGTTGTGTTGGGCTGGTGATGTCCTCCTGCAGGGTTGTGGTTAATTCCAGGATGGCTTGAGGGGTGAATCTGAAGATGCGATACACCTCAGAATCACTCATGCCAAACAGGTCTATGCGGGTGCGGTATATCCTCTCCCGTGCCATCCTCAGTGCCCTCCTCCTTCTTTGCTCATCTAAAGTCAGTAGTATAGCTATGCGCGACGATGCCCCTGGCATGTTGGCATACAGATTGTTGTGCAACACGTGTGACTGCTGAGCTCCTCACTAACAGTGTTGCTTTATCTAACAAGTAGACTTTTTTTCTCTTTTTAGACCAGCTTTTATATGGTCTAATTTTAGACAGGACATTTTGCTGTTGCACACACTGCGTAGCCTGCGCTGCCCCAACGTTCTTTTGTGGATCCCCGTAAGTCCCTCATTAGCATATTTGACTAGCAAATCAATGGTCTGTCTAGCGCAGTTTTGCGCGGATGGATGCGCCAGTCTAACGAAATTACGCTGGACAAAAAAAAGTAGATTTTTTGCGTATCTCGTTTTGGGGATGCCGTGCATCGAAACGCACGCGCACATTTAGACTTACGCCGCGCATCTCCTGTTGCGCAGGCGTAATCGCTCTGTGAATCTGGGCCTGTGTCTCTATCTATCTCTCTCTCTCTCTCTGTCTGTCTCACTTCTCTAAGCTAGCCGGAACACACTACACGAGGCCGCCCGGGAGGCGGCCTTTTATAGTGTGGGGCGTGTGCTAAAGCCCTGAGCCCTAATTGGCCAAAGCACCCAGGCTTTGGCCAATTAGGTCTCTTCGTTTTTTGGGCTCTGTGATTGGCCAAGCATGCGGGGTCATGGTGCATGCTTGGCCAATCATCAGCGCGCAACGCCGCAGTGAATTATGGGCCGTTGCGCGTCATTCAAATTTGGCGCGAACGACCCGATTTGTTCGTTTTCGACGAACGAACGAACAGCCGAAGCTCATCCCTAGTGCTAGATATGATTTACTTAATATAAAATAGGAAAACACTGTACTTGAGATCTCTAAAGAATTAGGTACCCATATAAAAGTATGAGACCACATACTTCAAAAAATCTTAAAAACATGTTCTATTTATGATTTAAACAATATTGCTATACTAGCGTTCTTCTAATGATTGGTTACTATGCTATAACAATGTGATTATGGCACCAGTGAAATGGCGGGAAAAGCTGGCGCAAACCTGTTAATTATTCTGTTATTAAACTGACAATAGTTTCTAATATCTTCTTAATTATGCAATTATAGCTGAAAGACTTTCTACTGCAGCAGATATGTACAGTTTTCATTAGTGTTATATTTACACAAATTAGTCTTATTTAGCTGAACAGATTTCCACTTTACCATTAACAGCATTTGTACCTGAAAACATGGGTTATTTTCTGAATGCTGATCTGTCTATTGTCTTTGTTGGTGATTTGTCAAGATTACAAAATCTTATCAACATTTTTAGTCCTAGAGGTCATGATTTGCCAGTGGAATGAGTCTGCTTAAACTATTGTGATATACAGTAAGTACCCAACTTACGAACGAGTTCTTTTCCGGCAGTTAGTTTGTCAATCCAACTTGTTCCTAAGCCCAACAAAGATCAGCGCCTTCAGACAATGGCTCCGAGCACTGATCAGTGTGTTCTGGTGAGCGGAGTCCCCTTGTCAGAACACAATAGCACATCAGGAGAGATTTCTGCACCAACATTGCACCAACATTGCTTGTGTTGGTACGGTGATCTGTCATTTTCTTTTTTTCTTCCACCCGCTGAGGGTTGAACAGAAAAATATAAGTGTGTGTGTGCCAAGCTTTACACGGTTGGTCATGCAAACACATGTTCGCATCTTTGAAAGTTCGCAGGTTGAACATTCGTATGTAGGGAACTTATTGTATTCGATCAGTATAGTGAATTCTGAGCGGTAGTTAAAATGTTCACATACCCAACAGATACACATCCAATCTCATTTATTTGTTGTATTTTTGATGAATACCAAATTCAATGCATATACTACGTATTTCTCTTTTCACCCTTTCCTTTTTACAACTGCTTGGAGAGATGCAAACCATGTCATTCCTTAGGCCGCGTACACACGACCCAGAACCTCGACGGGCAGAACACTTTCCGCCCGTCATCGTTCCGCCCCGTCGAATTCGGCGACCCGCCCGTCGGGAATGGCAACCAGCCATTCTTCCAGGCGGGCCGTCGAGAAAAAAGAGAGCGTGCTCTCTTTTTCGGCTCGACGAGCTTCCCGACGGGAAGCTCGCCGAGACCGTACACACGGCCGAGGTCCTCGCTGGAATGTGCATTCCAGCGAGGTTCTCGCTGATTTTCAGCGAGAACCTCGGCCGTGTGTACGGCACCTTAGATGTTCTTCGATGCAGATAGAAATTCTGATATTAACTTGATAGGCTGGGTGCTATATCTTGCATAGATCTTGAGATGACATGTACCGTATATGTTTCTGACATCCAAACTATAATGACATCATTCAGTGAAGGAGCTGAGCAACTGAAACCATTTCCCTTGAAAATACAGGTCAAGCCACACCGTGTTAAATCTGAAATAAGAACATAAGAGAAGATCACAAAAATCTAAAATTATTATCAGACATCTGTTATACATATTATAATCTTCGAAAAAATTAACATTGAAGGGACAGCTATAAACTTTTTATTTTTTATCTCTTCATAATCACAATGGGCCAGATTCAGATAGGACTTATGCCGGAGTATCTCGAGATGTGCCGCCTAAGTCTAAATTTGCGCCGGAATATCTATGCACCATACCCACAGAACTAGATACGCACCAAAATAGGCTACTCCCGACCAGCCTAACTTGCCTACACCTGCACATCCTAGGTGCACATTTATGCGGACGCATCTGGCAAACCCATTGATTTCCTATGCAAACTATGCAAATGAGGGAGATACGCCGATTCCCGAACATAGGCCCGTTCGGCACAGGCTACGCGCGGTGTGCCTAAGCTGTTTGGCCAGCCTAAAGTTACCCCTCATAAAGCAGGGGTAACTTTGCACCAGACTTGCTCAAGTCAGCTGTAGAGTAGCTTCAGCAGCACCGTTAGGCCTTGTACACACGAGGGAATAAATCCGCTGAACATGGTCCGACGGACCATTTCAGCCGAAAAATCCGCTCGTGTGTAGGGGCAGGGGCAAACGGACCGTTCTGGCCGGATTCCTCCGGCGGAAAAATTTCAAAGCATGTTTTGAAATTTTTCCGCCGGATAGCTGCCCGTCAGATATGTCCGCTGGTTAGTACGGCAAACCAGCGGACATATCTGCCCGCACATGCGTCGTATCCTGTGAATGGATCCGACGCATGCGCGCGGAAGTGTTTACTTCCTGGTACGGTGACGTGGTGGTGTCAACGTCACCGCCGCGTCACTGCGCTGTCCGCCGGCGGGGAATTTGATCCGATGGTGTGTACAGCCATCGGATCAAAACATCCCGGCGTAAACATGCGCTGTAAACGGTCTGGGGACCGTTTACAGCGGATAAATCCCATCGTGTGTACAAGGCCTTACAGACGAGTTGAGCAACCACACTTGCAGGACAACACATGGCAGCCGTGGTCCTAGCACTACTAATGGGTCCCCCGCCACCAGGGCCGCCATCAGGGGGGTACAGGCAGTACACCTGTAAGGGGCTCGGGGGTCCCCAGGGGCCTGGGTGGGAACCCCCTTAAAAAAAAAAGAAACCTTTTTTTTCTTTTTTTTTTTTTAGGGGTCCGGAGGCCACCAGAGCCCCAGATGGCAACCTCCCTTTTTTTTATATAAAAAGAAAATTACCAAATAAAGGGGGCTTTCCATCCGGGACCTCTGGGCCCTTTAATAATAATAATGATAATAATAATTATATATATATTTTTGTACAAAGGCACTGGCCGTGAACTTGTTCTGCATACAGACGGCAGAACTTTTTCAGCCAACATTCACGAAACTACGTAGTTTCTCTGCTCTTTTGTCCGATGGAGCATACAGACGGCTTGATTATACGATAAAACACGTCCATCGGAATATTCGATCTTGTGTGTGCGATCCTTTAGCCTGTAGAGTTCAATTTTGGGTTGGCTCACCCTTTGCAGCTATAAAAGCTTCAACTCTTCTGGGAAGGCCGTCCACAAGGTTTAGGAGTGTGTACATGGGAATGTTTGAACATTCTTCCAGAAGTGTATTTGTGAGGTCTGGAACTGATGTTGGACAAGAAGGCCCGGCTCACAGTCTCCAATTCATTCCAAAGGTGTTCTATCGGGTTGAGGTCAGGACTCTGTGCAGGCCAGTGCAGTTCCTCCACCCCAAACTCACTCATTTATGTCTTTATGGTCCTTGCTTTGTGGACTGATCCAAATCATTTGATAAAAGAGGGGTTATGGTCTGGGGTTGTTTTTCTGGGGTTGGGTTTGGCCCCTTAGTTCCATTGAAGGGAACTCTTAAGGCGTCAGCATACCAAGACATTTTGGGCAATTTCATGCTCCCAACTTTGTAGAAACAGTTTGGGGATGGCCCCTTCCTGTTCCAACATGACTGCTCACCAGTGCACAAAGCAAGGTCCATAAAGACACGGATGAGCATGTTTGGGGTGGAGGACATTGACTGGCCTGCACAGAGTCCTGACCTCAACTCGATAGAACACCTTAGAAATGAATTAGAGCAGAGACTGCAAGCCAGGCCTTCTTGTGCATCAAAAAAATATAAATAAAAATATATTTAAAAAAAATATTTTTGTATAAAAATAAAATAAAAAAAGGGGGGTTCCCATCCGGGCCCCTGGGGACCCCCGGGCCCCTTACAGGTGTACTGCCTGTACCCCCCTGATGGCGGCCCTGGTCATAAGTCTCCATTGCTGTTATGAGGGCTGACATCTCCTGGGTGTTAAAGTTTTTTTTCCTCCTCTGCCTGTGGGGAACGGGAGCAGCCATCTCACAGCAAAAGTACCTTCCCTGGGGGGGGGGAATAAAACTGGATGTACTTTTGCATCGGCTGGGCGTAAGTTGGACCGGCGTATCTCTGTAAGTTGGGCCGGCATAGTTGTGAGCTTGCTCACAAGGGAACGAACGTACTGAGCATGCTCCGTCCAAGATACGCCGGGCGTAAATCACTAGACCATCATTTGCATAACGTCACACCCACTTGCAGTTGCATCGGCTTTTGCCGAAGGAATTAAGTTGGGCCGGCGCAAAGTTAGGTGCAAGTGCTTTATGAATACTGTAGTTGCCTCTCTGAGTTACATCGACGTAAAAGATAAAGATAGGCAATTCTATCTGAATCGGGCCCACTATATTTATTTTTTGGGTTAAAATGAATGTGCACTCTTTTTAAATAATTAAAAATGTAAATATATGTGTAAAAAGAGGTACGCTTAAAGTATAAAATGTTGTTTGTAATTTTTATGTACAAGGGCCAGCCATTTTTGCGTAAAACCATACACATAGGGCCAGATTCAGGTAGATGGGCGCTTCTTTACTTTGGAGTAACGTTTCTCATTTACGTTACTCCGCCGACACTTTCGGCGCAAGTACTGTTATTCACATAGCACTTGCGCGTAAACTTGCGCCAGAGTAACGATAATGCGCTGGCGTAACCCGACGCAAGTGGAAGTGGGTGTGATCATATGTAAATGATGGGCGGAGCCCAGCGCAGAGGCTTACGTTCAGCGCATCATCCACGGAGCATGCGCGGTGATTGAGGCTCCACACGCCCCCTTGTGCGCATGCTCACAACTTCCGTCGGCACCACTTCACGGGAAACGTCAGCGCAATGTGTTCCGTTGGGCGTTTAAAATGCACCCGTAGATGCGCCATTCCGGCACTAAAGTATATCCTGTTCCCCCTCCCCGCAGTGAAGTTACTTTTGTTCTGAGATGGCTGCTCCCGTTCCCCGCAAACACAGGAGAAAGCTGAACTCTAAAGGCCAGGAGCTGTCAGCCGTCATCTCGGCTATGGAGACCTATGATGTCTTCCTCCATGGCTGTAAAAGTTGACAGACAAGCAGGGACAGAGGTGTTGTCCTGCAAGTGGGGGTGCTCAGCTAGCTCTTATCGTCGGTAACGCTGCTGTAGCTGCTCTCCTGCTGACCTGTGGCCGTCTGGAGTAAAGATAAAGCAGCTATTTGTAGAAATAACTTTGCGCCGGACGGATGAGATACGCGCGGCGCATGTAGCCAGCGTATGGTGCTAATCCGTTCGCGAATTGGGAAATCTCCCTCATTTGCATATTTGCAGGGGAAATCAATAGGCGCGACTGATGCGCCAAGCGAAATTATGCGCTGACGAGACTCTGGCGTCGGAAAGTTAAGCCGATCGGAAACGGCCCGTTTTCTGTCGCATCTAGTTTGGTGAGTACGGCCACATAGAAACGACGGCGCATCTTCACAGTTACGCGGCGCATATCGAATTACTCCAGCGCAGCTCTACCTGAATCTGGCCCATACTTTTGCAGCAACGCTGTTGCTGTAATAATCATTTCTCACAATGCAGGTCTATTGGGTTGATTTACTGACGTAGATGATGTTAACTTTTTATAGATACTTTCTATAAACCATTGTGATTAAAATACGATAAGATAAACATTAGGAAATAATGTTTGATTTGAGAAGAAGTCACATGTACGGGCAGGAGAAATATTTAGGGGATATTATTTATTTATAATATTTAGGAATAGTTTAATTGTATCTATGGTCAAAAGTTAAAAATCATACATATTCTTCTCTACATTAAATTTTAATTATTTCCAGCTCACTCCTATTAATATGAACGATTTCAATGTATTGTACAGTACTTTTTAAAGAATCCCACGCATTTACTTCTTTAAATTTGACAGGTATTCAGTATGTTGTTATACACTGCTGTCACACATTTCACAGAGCCTGCTTTTTGAATGACAGAAGTGTTAAAAAGGAGGCGATTGAGGAGGAGGATTCAGTGCATGAAACACACTATGGTGTCATCTCTACTTGCAGGCAGCAGGGTACCATAGGATATGTAGTCCTTAGAAATTGAAAGTAAAACAACAGTGGAGAAAATGAAAGGCATGAAGGGAATCCAGGAAGATGTGGAAAGAGATGACCAGAAAACAAACAGATTTCACAACATGAAAGGAGATTTTTTTTAAGTAAGCTTATATTGGATTGTTAAATATAAATATTGTCTGCATTAGAGTGCTGATGTTATAAAATGAGAATGTATGCTTTGACATTAGATATCTTTTAAGTACCTTTTCCTGCTCCAGTTTCTCTTTTAATTCTTTAATTTCATTGAGAAGGGATGATTTTTCCTGTATCCACTGATCTTTTTCCTCTTCCAAAACCTGAAAATATATTAACTAAGTTTACTTTTTGCCAAACTGTTTTGCAACATAAATAAAATGTGTAACTTTATACAGCATATATGGGTAAAACTACATATTATATAACGCTCTTCACAGAACCAATTCCATATGCAATAAGGAAGTCGCCTGATGGTGAGAGTGTCATACATCATCTGCATACTTTAGTCACATAAAATACAATTTTTTGCACTTATTCATAAAAAAAGGTCTTTGGGTTCATACATAAGCTCTCCACAAGAATCTGATATAGTAAGGTGTGTGTAACGGGAGGGCCCTTGGAATCCAGAACCTTTTACAAAGTATGAGCCAAGAAATAATGGACATATCTTAAATTGCTTTAACATTGGTCTGTAATCCACAATATATTCCAGGATATCTGTAAGAACTATTTACAGGTTGTTGATTCTGAACTCAACAGGTTAATTGAAAGTAGGGTTGTCCCGATACCACTTTTTTAGGACTGAGTACAAGTACCGATACTTTTTTTCATGTACTTGTCGATACCGAATACCGATACTTTTTTTAAATGTCATGTGACAGTTTTCAAACCACAATACAGACTAAGGATATTTTCTTTAGAATTATGAAGAACTCTAACTCAAGACATTATAAAAGAATAAAAATTAGTAAAAATGAATAAAAAATAATTATTTTCTTGTCACGCAGTAGTAAAAAACTCAAAGAATTTTCACAGAACATGTTGATAAATGCAAAAAAAGTATTCTATTTAGGTATCGGGAGCATTTGCGCGAGTACAAGTACTCCCGCAAATACTTGGTATCGGTCCCGATACCGATACTAGTATCGGTATCTGGACAACCCTAATTGAAAGAGTGACTCATTCAATGTGGGAACACATAGGGCCAGATTCTCAAAGAATCCCCGGTGGTGTAGCGTTAGGCATTTACACTACGCCGCCGCAACGTACTAGAGCAAGTGCTTTATTCTCAAAGCACTTACCTGTAAAGTTGCGGAGGCGTAGCGAAAATCCCCCAGCGCAAGCCCGCGTAATTCAAATGAGCCGGGTAGGGGGCGTAGAGCATTTAAATTAGACGCGTTCACGCGCCTAACGTAGTGCGCATTCGCCGTCCCAAAAACTTCCCGACGTGCATTGCGCAAAATGACGTCGCAAGGACGTCAGTGTTTTAGACGTGTACATTAATGGCGTCCAGCCCCATTCACGGACGTCTTACGCAAACGACGTAAAATTTTCAAATGGCGACGCAGGAACGACGGCAATACTTAACGTAGGATGCACCACCTTCGGGCTGCTTTATCTTTACGCGGCGCAAACCTTACGGAAACAACGTAAAATTTGATGGGGCGACGTAAAATCGTTCGGGAATCGGCGTATTAGGCTCATTTGCATAGGCAAATGAGAAAACAACGTTATGGCCACCTAGCGGCCAGCGTTGTCATTACATCTACGATCCGACGGTGTAATTCTTTTACACCTGTCGGATTTTTAGTGTATCTATGCGTGAGTGATTCTAAGAATCACACACATAGATACCCATTGAGATACGACGGTCGTATCGCCTCTGAGAATCTGGCCCATACTGTTAGGTGTTAATGTCATCTGTTGTGATGTAAATGAATCTAGTATGGCTTCTAAGGGTCTTCCGTTGTGTGGGTAATGCATTCTCTGCATTAAAAAAAACGTGGTCATCTCCTCTTCAACCCTACCCAAACACTTACCGAGTCCGAATTACAGTCCAACGCTGTGCCCAGGAGCACCGGCTTCAGGTTCAGGGCCACTCTGTGCAAAACCAATGCACAGAGCAGGTAGGTATGACATGCTTGTTGTAAAAAAAATTGTTGGAGAATTAAAACAACTACCACTCGTCTTTTCTTCACCTAGCTAGGCACCCATCACTCAGCTTCTGCTACAGGGGCTATTATATGTGCCGAAATATTGCCCCTTTCCAATCCATATTTCTCCTACTTTTTGAAGCAGAAAAAGCTCTTCCAATTGCTGGCTTGTACAGAGCCAGAGCAGTATTTACTTCCTCCAGTTGCACAGTAGGCCCGGTTAACACTGCACTAACCCTACTGTATATAGACGCAATAAGATTCACATACACTTAATATTGCGCTGCGTAATCGAAATACTCTACGCTGCCGTATTTTACCAGGCTCTACACCGAATCCTGGTAGATTTTTGCCCGTACGCTACGGCGGTGTAGTCTATTTCTCGCCGCATAATCGAAAAACACGATTAGGGGGCGTGAAGCATTTAAATTAAGTGCGTCCCCGCGGCAATCGAACTGCGCATGCTCCGTTCAGAAATTTCCCGCCGTGCATTGCGCGAAATCACGTCGTTACGTCATTCGTTGTTTGAGTAGTGTCGTTTACGAACATTCCTATTTCCGGACGACTTACGTAAAAAATAATAAAAAACGTCGGAAAACGTAGAAATTCGACGTGGGAACGACGGCCATACTTAACATGGGCTGTCTAATATTAGAGCAGCAAAAAGCTGGTATAGTGTTACGCAAATAAAAGATGACTAAAGGTGCCGTAAGAGATTGCGATTGAAGATCGTAATTTCGGGGATCGCCGGCAAAAGCTCATTTGCATACCCCGACGCGGAAAACGACGGGAAGTCCACCCAGTGGCCGCAATTTTATTGCAGCGTAGATCCGAAGGCGTATGAGCACGTAATCCAGTCGAATTGAAGCCCGCAGCCGTCTATTCATGGTTTGAGGTTTTCGACTAGCTAGAAAACGCGCATAATTTGAAATTACTCCAGTCTAACACCAGTTAGACAGGCGTAATGGCTCTCTGAATCTGGGCCTCCATGTTTACTTCATAATGATACGCATGTATCTGGTAGCATAGTTACTATGGGCTGTTTTTTTTATATTTATTTATTTTAACATTAGCAGTTATTGTTTGAAATAAAAATTCATCTGTAAATAATGATATCAGAAAATGTAAGTGAAATTGGAAAAAGGGTTGTATTATTTAAAACATTTCACCTTTATTTTTTCTTGCAAGCATTCTGTTTTTTGTTCCAAAAGGTCATGGTAGGTCTCTAACCTAATCTTTAGGATCTTCATTTTATCACGGTAATGGTTTTTCAGGATTAGAATCTCTTGCTCCTAGACATAATAAAATGTAAATTGTCAACAACATGAATGTAAAAATCACAATGTTCATTAAAAGGATTAAAGCTATAGTTTAAAAAATTAATTAAAAATAAAACGGTTAGGTCACCCTTCCGTCTCATTCCCCAAAAAAAACCCACATGCATCCCAGCATCCCCAACATATTACAAATCACCGCTCAGTTTCTTTTTAATAAGTTGCTTCTTTTTTACTCCATTTGTGTAGGTGTGTGTGAACTGTCTGGAAAAACCCTAATAGCCAACCCCCTCTGCCCTGCCTAAAGCCTGGACAGGCTGGAGGTTAGAAGTGTGCCCCCCGAGGATGCTCTGACTTGTACAAACCAAACTGTGCACATGAGGGGGGGGTGGGGTTGTTGGAAATGTTCAGGAAAGATGGATTAACCCTTTAAGAGTCCATTCAATTTATTTTGTTTATAAAATTCAATAGTAAGAAGTAACTTTCTATGTTTCCTCTCCAATTTACGGAAATAGCATTGTGAGTGCTTCCCTCTTTTTCATTTTCTATAAAATTCAATAATTAAAACAACTCTTTTTTTTAATGTTTACAGAACCCACTACTAAATAAAAATGATTTATTTAGATACAAGTCAGCAGAGCAGTGAGACAAATCTACCCTTCCTGTGACAGCTATGTGTCATTGGTTTCTACTGAGCATTAGGCATATATGGTCTCACAGAGAGTTGTCAATTTGGCTGTACACCATTCAAATTTTGGGGCGACTCGTGCTAAATCTGCCAATTTTTATATATTTAAACAAATGCTAGCTTAGATAATGCCTGGGTTTGGTGCACCCTTTCATTTGTTCTTTCATTCAGTTTCCAGGATCCCCCATATCCAAAGAGGACATCGAGGCCTGTGTTCCAGGACCACCCCCCCCAAATCCAAATAAGGCAGCAAGGCCTGTGTTGCGACTGGGTTGACATGCACTTACACAGAAGCTCCACTCTTATTTGTGTTTATTAAAAGTCAGCAGCTACAAAAACTGGAGTTGCTAACTATTAATAAACAGACACTCATCTGACCCAGGATCCATAGATATGCTCTCTCTCCCGAGCCATTCTTTTCATCATTCCACCATTCTTTCCGGAATCTCAAACTGTGGGCACCCGGCTGTGACAGCTTGCAGTTTCAAAGCCGGGTGTCCATCATGCGTGTGAATGGTCCCACAGTCTATTAGGATCTGTGACGTGTCCCAGAAGACTCCGGGGAGGGAGGGGGGAAGAGAACTTCTACTCCGTTCCTAGACCTAGGCGATCTGAGCGGAAGTGAGAGTGGGTACCTGTCAAAACCAGGTACCTGCTCCCCCTCTCCAAAAAAAAGTACCATTTCCTAAAGAGGATGGGGGAGAAGGCCTTAAAGCGAGACTCCCCCTTTTAGGTGAAGCTCCACTTTAACGCACTTGAGAACAGAAGAGTGGATTTGTGTGTATCTCTTGTTCATTGACTACAGTTTGACAGCTTTATTTAACATTACATTTATGGAATACACTGTGATGTCAGGGGCTGCACTTGAGGCCCCTCTATATCAGTATGTTGACCACGATTGCATTAGACAAATATTGTGGATAACCTAGACATGCACTTTACAAAGATAATTACTTGGAGCCTATATCAATCTCTCTGGTGGCTCTGCTTTATCCCATAATACAACATTTTCATCTACGCAGCCTATGGAGAAAGCAATTTACATTGGACTCTTTTGTCTCCAGATTTACCAAACCATAAAATATGAGGTCAAACCTTAATGCCACGTACACACAACCGTTTTTCGGGTTGTAAAAAATTACGTTTTTTTTTGTCATTAAAAACGACCGTGTGTGGGCTCCAGAGCATTTTTAACAATGTAAAAAATGGGCATTAAAAATTTCGAACATGCTCTAATTTTTCATAACGTTTTCAACGTCGTAAAAAATGGTTGTGTGTGGGCTTTAATGACATGAAAAAAATGCGCATGCTCAGAAGCAGGTTATGAGACTGGAGCGCCCGTTCTGGTAAAACTAGCGTTCGTAATGGAGTAAGCACATTCATCACACTGTAACAGACTGAAAAGCGCAAATCAGCAAAAGCAGCCCAAAGGGTGGCGCCATCCGAATGGAACTTCCCCTTTATAGTGCCGTTGTACGTGTTGTACGTCACCGCGCTTTGCTAGAGCTTTTTTTTCAGCATGCTTAGAAACTTATCCGCTGGAAACCTGTCCGTCGGACATGTCCGATGGTTAGTACGCCCAACCATCGGACAGAAATCCCGCGCATGCAACAAATTGATTCGACGCATGCATGGAAGCATAGAACTTCCTTGTTTGAGCACGTCAGAGTTTCAATTTGTATGCAATCAGACAGGCCCTTGCACTACATGGTTTTGGTCAATCTGAAGACAAAAATCTGCAGAAAATCTAATAGTGTGTATGGGGCTTTAGTATATATATTTTCCTGAGAGTTCTATTGAGGTTTATTTAGATGGTTAATTTATTTTTCGGGTCCACATTGATTTTTGCTGTGATCGTTCGGTTAGCTCATTACCTTTCTCTCTATATTTATATATGCTATATAATATAGAAAAATAAATATGGTACTTGTTAGTATGTAGGAGTGAATTGACAATTTTTACCTTACCCGATTCCTCTTTGAATTATCATCTATTTCACTAATGATTTGCATGTGTTTTATTTTCATTTTTTGCATATCGTTGGCTACCTGAAATAAAAGGAAATACAGTGCATGTACATTAAAAATAAAAAAAAACAATAAAAAAAGTCATATAAATTGAGCAAGGTAAAGAATTGTCTGTTACTGTCTGTAACCCTAACCCTGTCTGTAACCCTAACCCTATCTGTAACCATAACCCTAACCCTAACTGTAACCCTAACCCTATCTGTAACCCTAACCCTGTCTGTTACCCTAACCCTATCTGTAATCCTAACCCTAACCCTAACCATGTCTGTATTCCTAACCCTAACCCTATCTGTAACACTAACCCTATCTGTCATCCTAACCCTATCTGTAACCCTGTCTGTAACTTACAGATGGGGTTAGGGTTACAGATAGCATTAGGGTTTCAGACAGGGTTAGGGTTAGGGTTACAGATATGGTTGGTTAGGGTTACAGTCTGTAACCCTAACGCTATCTGTAACCCTAACCCTGTCTGTAACCCTAACCATAACCCTATCTGTAACCCTAACCCTGTCTGTAACCCTAACCCTATCTGTAAACCTAACCCTAACCCTATTTGTAACCCTAACCCTAAGCGTTAGGGTTACAGACAGGGTTAGGGTTAGGGTTACAGATATGGTTGGTTAGGGTTACAGTCTGTAATCCTAACCCTGTCTGTAACCCTAACCCTAACCATAACCCTATCTGTAACCCTAACCCTGTCTGTAACCCTAACCCTATCTTTAACCCTAACTCTATCTGTAACCCTAACCCTGTCTGTAACCCTAACCCTATCTGTAACCCTAACCCTACCCCTAACCCTGTCTGTAACCCTAACCCTATCTGTAAACCTAACCCTAACCCTATTTGTAACCCTAACCCTGTCTGTAACTTCCACACTCATGACATACATTTTATTCCTCTATGCGTCAATCTTGGTGTAGTGATGACTGTGCTTGTGCGCACGTTTGGGAGATTGCAGGCGATTGAGGTTTTTCAAAGCCTATGGTCATGCTGAGGTAGTTTAGTGAAAGTTAACCGGTTAACCACTTAAGACCCGGACCAAAATGCAGGTAAAGGACCAGGCCCCTTTTTGCGATTTGTCACTGGGTCGCTTTAACTGACAATTGCGCGGTCGTGGCGCCCAAGCAAAATTTGCGTCCTTTTCTTCCCACAAATAGAGCTTTCTTTTGGTGGTATTTGATGGCCTCTGCGATTTTTCTTTTTTGGGCTATAAACAAAAATAGAGCGACATTTTTGAAAAAAATCTATATTTTTTACATATATATGTATATATACGTTGATGTACCTGTCGGTGCCATTCTGCCATCGTAAATGTACATGCGGCGGTCCATAAGAGGTTAAAGGACCGCCGCATGTACATTTTCGTCGGCAGAATGGCATGTACAGGCACATTGGCGTACCTGTACGTCCCTGCCTAGACGTGGGTCGGGGGTCCAATCAGGACCCCCCGGTACTTGCGGCGGTCCGGTTTGCTGTGCGAGCGATCTGGGATGAGGGGGCGGCTGTTCGTTTTTGTCCACCCCCTCCGGATCGCTCCCAGCCAATGCGCGTCCTCCCCCGCCCTCTTCCTGTGTAAACACAGGAAGGGGGAAGTGATGTAATCTCTCCTCTCGGCATTATTTTCAACCGCCGCTGAGGAGAGAAGACATCACAAGTGAGTCTGCACAACACTACACTAACACCAGGACATGTAGGCACATTAACCCCCTCCGATCACCCCCCCACTCCCTGTCACAGTGTCACTGAATGCATTGATCATATATTTACTGATCTGAGGGTGGACCCCGAAGGGGTGTGGCGATTCGTAGGACTACTTAAAAAGCTCCGCATGTCCTCCATCAACAACACATCTGTAAAGCGTCCTGTCCTTGCCGGCGTGGTCGTGGTAGGAGGAGGATTACTTTCACCTATTTCCCTGATAGATTCCCATTGTGCTGTGACATCACCTTTATACGCTGTGTAAAGCATACTTAATTTATTTTGGAACTGCTGCATCCTTTCCGACTTCCGGTAATTCCGTAACATTTCAGGCACTTTCTGCTTATATCGGGGGTCTAGTAGCGTGGCCACCCAGTACAGGTCGTTCTCCTTCAGCCTTTTTATACGAGGGTCCCTCAACAGGCACGACAGCATGAAAGACCCCATTTGCACAAGGTTGGATGCCGAGCTACTCATGTCCAGTTCCTCATCTTTACTGATCTCACGGAAGGTCTGTTCTTCCCCCACTCACGTACAACACCACGGGTACCAGATAGGTGACAACGAGCACCCTGGGATGCCTGCTGTGGTTGGTCTTCCTCCTCCTCCTCAAGGTTACATTCCTCCTCTGACTCCTCTTCCTCAGACTCCACTTCCAGCGTTGAAGCAAGTCCAGCAAGCGATGCTGATAAGGCTGTTTGTGGTGGTGATGGTGACCACAACTTTTCCTCTTCCTCTTCATGCTCATCTACGGCCTGATCCAGCACTCTTCACAGGGCTCGCTCCAGGAAGAAAACAAATGCGATGATGTCGCTGATGGTGCCTTCTGTGCCACTGACTAGGTTTCTCACCTCCTCAAAAGGATGCATGAGCCTACAGGCATTGCGCATGAGCGTCCAGTAACGTGGCAAAAGAATTCCTAGCTGCGCAGAGGCTGTCCTAGCACCCCGGTCATACAAATACTCGTTGACGGCTTTTTCTTGTTGGAGAAAGCAAACATTAGGAGTGTCGAATTCCAACGTGTCGGGCTGTCGCAAATCAAACGACTCACTGGCATGTTGTTTCCTTGCTGGATATCTGAAAAGTGCGCCATGGACATGTAGGAAGGCCTGAAATGGCCACACACCTTCCTGGCCTGCTTGAGGGGGTCTTGTAAGTCTGGGTACTTATGCACAAAGCTTTGTACAATCAGATTCAACACATGTGCCATGCACGGCAAATGTTTAAACTTGCACAAATTCAGTGCCGCCAACAAATTGCTTCCATTGTCACACACCACTTTGCCGATCTCTAGTTGGTGCGGAGTCAGCCACTGATCCACCTGTGCGTTTGGGGCGGACAGGAGTGCTGGTACGTTGTGACTCTCTGCTTTCAGGCAAGTCAACCCCAAGACGGCGTGACACTGTCATATCCGGAATGTGGAATAGCCCCTGGGGAGCTGGGGGGGGGGGATGCAGCAGCAGAAGAGGACTCAGCCGAGGAGATTATTGAAAAGGATGGAGGAGGAGGAGTAGAGGAGGTGACAGCAGCCCTGCCTGCAAGTCATGGCGGTGTCACCACCAACTCCTCTGCAGAGCCACACATTTCATGCTTGGCAGCCATCAGCAGGTTTACCCAATGCGCAGTGTAGGTGATATACCTGCCCTGACTGTGCTTTGCAGACCAGGTATCATTGGTCAGATGGACCCTTTCCCCAACACTGTGTGCCAGACATGCCATGACTTCCTTTTGCACAATAGAGTACAGGTTGGGGATTTCCTTTTGTGAAAAGAAATTTCGGCCGGGTACCTTCCACTGCGGTGTCCTAATAGCTATACATTTTTTTGAAGGCCTCAGACTCCACCAGCTTGTATGGTAAAATCTGGTGGGCTAAGAGTTCCGACAAGCCAGCTGTCAGATGCTGGGCAAGGGGGTGACTCTGTGACATTGGCTTCTTATGCTCAAACATGTCCTTGACAGACACCTGACTGTGGGCAGATGAGCAGGAACTGCTCATAGCGAGAGACAAAGTGGCGGATGGTTGAGAGGGGGCAAGGAGGACAGCATTGGTTGACATGGCTGAAGATGCTGGACCAGGAGGAGGATGGTGGCTTTGAGCTTGTTGCTGTTGTACTCGTCATTATGTGTTGATCCCATAGGCGTTTGTGATGTGAGACCATGTGCCTTCGCAAAGCAGTTGTACCTAGGTGGGTGTTGGATTTTCCACGACTCAGTTTCTTTTGGCACAAGTTGCAAATGGCTTCGCTGTTATCAGAGGCAGACACACAAAAAAAATGCCACACTGCTGAGCTTTGCAAAGACGGCATTCTGGTGGTGGCAAAAGCATGCGTTGATTGGCGTGCTGTCTGGCTGACCCCGGGTGCCGATACATGCTGTCTGACTGTGCCACTAGCTCCTTGCGACGACCTCCCACTGCTTCCAACTCGTCTCCTCCTCCTCTCTGTCTCCCCATCTAAACTTTCCCCCTGTTCTTCTTCTCTTGGAGCGGGCACCCATGTGACATCCACAGACACATTGTCATTATAAACTGCTTCACTTGTATCTGACAACTCAGCAAAGGAAGCAGCAGCGGGTACAACATCATCATCATCATCACACCATACGTCCATGTGTGTAATGCTGCCTGACTGAGACATATCCCTTTTATCTACATCAGCACAGCACGGGGATGGTGGAAACCCCTCATAATGAGCACAGTGGGGGTACAAACCCGGGAAATCAGCACAGTACAGGGATGGTGGGAACCCCTCATAATGAGCACAGCAGGGGTACAAACCCGGGAACTCAGCACAGCTGTCCTTACAGCAGAGATCAGATGAGTCTTTCAGGACTGGAGTAGACACTGAATACACTGGCCTACAGTAGCTAGCAATCTCCCTATTAAATCAGCAGCAGCTACACTGTCCCTCCTCTCACTAAGACTGCAGGTTCCAAATGAATCTAAAATGGATGCTGTACAGGAGGTGGGAGGGTCTGGGAGGGAGGGTATGCTGCTGATTGGCTGGAATGTGTCTGCTGACTGAGGTACAGGGTCAAAGTTTGCTCAATGATGATGAATAGGGGGCGGATCGAACATCGCATATGTTTGCCCGCAGCGGTGAACGCGAACAAGCGATGTTCGCCGGGAACTGTTTGCCGGCAAACCATTCTGTACATCTCTATATGGGAAATGATTAGCCATGACACTACAAACTGCAGCTACATCATTACAAGGTATGGTAAACAAATGACGCAGGGAGTACAACTACATGAATACCTTATACAATGAAAACATTTGAAAGTGTACAATACCTTTAAGAAATCAGTTTACATTAGTCACTCCCATGTAAAACTGGTAAACACTAAAAAATGGTAAGTACTTGGGATACTATATATGAGCATTTGAGAATCTAATTTCATTAGTCCTATATTGCTTGACCTGTTTACAATATACTTCATCTTCCACTTGTTAGACAAAATGATATCTTTCTTCTATACAAACCTTGGTTATGTAAATTTTTGCCAGCTGATATGGTATATAAGGCTGTCCATCATTCTCCTCACATTCGGCTAGATCACTTGGACCACAACTTTTATTTAAACAAGTATTTTGAAGATTATGAATGTCTGCAAAATCAGCATTTAGATATCAGTTATTAGACAATAGAAATTAAATGTTTCTATTAGTTGTAGGATTTCTCACAAAATACTAAAGTATATGCCCCTTTGACATGGGGTGGACTGCGCCAGGAGTCAGCCTGCTTAGCGGGGAATCTGTCTGCTGATCCCTGCTAAGCAGGCAGATGAATAGTCCATGGCTGCTCCGCTTATGCAGAGCAGACACAGCCCGCTGTCCTTTATGGGCTGTCAGATGTAACTGGACTGCCTGTTCATTTACAACTGAATTTAGCAGACCGGATTTGATTGGATGTTGATGGGTGTAAACGGACACTCCATACAGAATAATGAAGGGTCCGATCGGGTCCGTCTGAAAAACTGACATTTTATTGGTCCGCCTGTGTGAAAGGGACTTTAATGAGTAAGCATATCATAAAGTTTGTATTACTTCAAATCAATCATGCCATAAAGTGCACAAATATATAAGTCCCATCTGTGTCTTTATTGAACAGACACATGATCGGATTTGCCTTGGATGTTTTTTTCCGATGAAATTCCGCTCAAGCTTGGCTTGCATACACACGGTCACACAAAAGTTCTCTTAACTTTCGTCCGTCAAGAACGCGGTGATGTACAACACTGCGACAAGCCGAGAAAATTAAGTTCAATACTTCTGTGCCCACATAGGCTTTTAGAGGAGTTTATGAGCAGCAGAATTTATAGGCAGTCAAAGCAGAAGAATCATGTTCAGGAAAAGAGGTTTTGGGCATAAATGCTAAACACGCCTACTGTAAGCGCTAGGTGAGTTTAGCACATGAATGTTTATTCATTTGAATGGCCAGAAAAAAAATGCAATTCTGGCCAATGAAATTAAAGCCCAAATGCCAAACACACCTGTCCAAAACCTGCATCATAGGTACGTATTTAACAATTTACAATAAACAGAATTTACAATAAACCGGGCCTTAAAGTATCAGTTGGGTGGCATTTAAATAGAAGAATCATATAGATGCTCTAAGGACTATCTCTATGTACAATACAAATTCATGCCTGCAGCTCTTACTACTATTTATCTCTGGGGCATGGTCCAAGGTTTGTTGGTAGCATTAAAGTATGGTAATAGGGTTTGTAATGGGTATTATAGAATAATATTATGCATGGAATAGAAAAAATATTCTGCTTTGAGGTGACCTAAAACAAACATTTAGACCAATTTAGATTGTGGCGATGTATTGTTGTGTGCTATCACATGCTCATTAAAGTTCGTTATTTTGCATATCAAAATGTTTTGCAGTAAGGCAGCTCATGTTTTGGACTAAACACCTTATTTTCAGACACGACACACCATAATGCACAGTAGTGGGTTGCAGTGCATTGCAGAGCACTGTAACCCAGATGTGTTGCCTTAGTGTGTTGTTTTTTAAAGTAAAGGGTACTACATGTGCATTATTGTGCTTTGCAGTATCTCAGTGCATGAGTATAAAGGAGCCCTAAGTGTAATATAAAAGAAATGTATGAAAAATCGCTGACAGCACCTCTTTCAAGCTCTGTTGCATCTTCTTTCACACCTTTCCAACAATTCAGAAAGGCCAACTTGCGTGTGGAAATTCCAATTTTGTTGAACCAAGACTCACCCTGTTTCTCTTGGCCTGCAAAGCAAACAAATCTAAAATATTATTAGGTGCAACTGTTGGATTGGTAAAATCTGGGGGCAAAACCTTCCAATCAGCCTGTCGAACAACAGCATTCCCCCAAAATCAGAAAAAAAATGCTGTTGCAAAGCTCAGTGACCATTTCTTTCATTTCGTAATTCCATCCTGTATCTAACTATGGAAGTTGCAGGCAGCACAGGTTTCTTGAAAGTGGTTGTTAAAGTGGAGTTCCATCCAAAAGTGGAAGCTACACTTATATGCTTCCCCCACCCCCCCATCCAGAGCCACATTTGGTACCTTTCGGAGGGAGGTAAAGGAGGTACCTGTTTTTGACAGGTACTGTACCCATTCCCACTTTCAGGAGACCTCGCTACGGCGAGATAACTCGGAAATTTGCCCCCCACCTCCTTTCCCTGCCGCTGGGCCATTTAGAAAGTGCATCATGCTTTGCGCTTGCGCAGTAAGGCTTCACTGCTGGTTTCCCTTACAGGCAATGGCAGCAATAGCACCCGAGAGCCGATGGAAACATCAGCTGTGGTGCGGACATCACTGGATTTCAGGACTGGTAAGTGTCTTAGTATTAAAAGTCAGCTGCTACATGATCTGTAGCTGCAGATTAATTTATTTATTTTTGCTGCTTTTATGCATTATCTGCCTAGGTAAAAAAAAAAATCTGGATGGGTTCAGATTCCCCCTCAGCCTCCTCTTATACTAACCTGAACCCAATCTTGATTTTGCTCTCTGCCTGAGAGCAGTGGCTCATTTTGATTTTGCTCTTCCCACTGGCCAGGAAGCATTGAGAGCCATTGGTTCCTGCTGCTGTCAATCACAGCCTATGGGGAAAGAGCGGGTGGTGGGGCCGAGCTGCACTGTGTGTATCAGTGGACTCACAGAGAATGGCTCGGGATCGAGCCTGCATGAGTGCCCCTATGGTGAAAGGTGGGTCAGGGAAGAATGTACAATGTAGGCAGTGTATGCTAAAAAACAAAACATCATGTAATAAAACTGCCTTATAGGGGCGTGTTGAGCGCATGCGGAAGGGTATTGTTGGGAGGGGGGTGCACTGTCCCTTTCCCCCATCCAAGTTTAATCCCCCAATAAAATTAACAAAAACAAGCTATAAGACTGTTCATTGACTAGCAAATTGTGTCTGAAGTGAATATCTGGCCAAGCAGCGTGCTGTGTGGAACTACTACATTCAGTGACCCCACAGGGGCACCGCTACACCCCCTTGAAAATATGTTCCCTACTTTCATTTCTGTTTTAATTCCTCACCTATTACTGCAAGGTGCCCTGAGATCTCCTCACCCCCTCAGAACCCTGCTGGGGCTTTAGCTGGTGCATACTGTACATACCATTAAACTTGAAAAATGTAGATAGAACTGTTTTTTTTTATTTTTTTTTATTTATTTTTTTAGCAATAGTAAACCACCGGCTTTATAAAAAAATAAATAAGAAAAAAACCTGCAAGGCAAAGTTATACTAGCACATTATGTGAAACTAGACAGGGCTTCCATCTTCACCAGGTCTTCCTTCCGGGTTAGTGAGCTACAGTCCTTTGATTGGATAAGCCAGGATGATGTCGCTGTTCATGGCACTGGTCTCTGAATGATTGGCACAGGTATGCTGTTACTTCAGAGTGCATGCGTTGGTGACATCACTGGCGGATTCATAAGTAAAGATCTCCTAAACAATGCACGTTTAGGAGATATTTACTGTACCTATAGGTAAGCCTTATTATAGGCTTCACTGCGGGTAAAAATCAACCAAGGGGGTTTACTCCCAAGGAGAAAAACACCAGTTTTCAGTAAAATATTGAAAACCCATATTGGAGGACTCAGTCACAAGTTTAGTTAGCTAGTATGCCTCCTGTGGACAGACATGTTCACTAAAAGCAAACTAACAGCTTAGGTGGTTCTTCATAGAATTAACTTTACTGGTAAATACATGCTATATTAGCCTCCTAAAAAAGTATTATCATATGTGTGCCTGACTAAAAACTTTTCACAATACTAGGATTTGGCATATGCGCGTTACCACAAATATTGACCTGTAGAAATTAACAGTATTATTAGGTATTATTAAGCTTTTCTGATTGTACCTTCTAAATGAACAATATAGGCCACTTACTTTGTATTGAATCATTGTCTATGGCAATGCTTTTGACTATGCAGGATGGATGAGCTTCATCAAACAAGTCAGTTACACTTCCAGGTAAGTCAGACTGGAACAACACTGGTGGCTCATTGGGATCATTAACACTCCGATACAAGTCCCTGCATGTTTGTGAAGTGGAGGGTATTGCAGCTTTTCCCCAGGGTTCTGTTTTAGGAAAGAATGGGATTTAATTATAGTAAGTATACCTATGAAGCAATATAAATGACAAGAGCAGCACAAGTAATTTATTGTTAAGAACTGACACTTCCTGTGACAAAACTACATGTAGTCTGCAGCTCTGGCAGGAAACAGATTGTGTCTGAGCTGCAGGAAGAGACTGTTATTGTGAGAAATGAAGCAGCCAATGTTAAAGCGGAATTCCACCCATATAAAAGTCAGAAGCTACAAAAAGTGTAGCTGCTGACTTTTATTAATGGGACACTCACCTGTCCCAGGTTCCAAAGATGCAGGTGTACAAAGCCCTGCTCATCTCCTTCTCCTCTCTGCGGCGCCGGCATTGTCACTGTGGGCGCCCGGCACACACTGCGCATGCACGAGCCGCACTGCGCACCGCGACTGGCTTGAGATTTTGTACGGCTGTCTATGTAGTCGGTTAACATACCTGCGCAGCAGGTCCGTTGAGATTTGCAGGAAAACGCTGTTCCTCGTTTGCTCCGTTTCAGGTCCGAATTCAGCCCAAAATTCGGGCTGAAATCGGACCTGAAACTGTGAACCAGCACACACCACACACCCGCTGTGAACTGCATGTGGCTCATATGTGAACCGAGCCTAAGACTGGATTTACACCTATGCATTTTTAGTGCTTCCATAGGAAACCATGGTAAATGGACTGTAGTACAAATCTGAAAAATGCAAAAAGGACTAAAGATTCATAGGTGTGAATCCAGCTTTACACTGGATTGTTGCACAGATCTGGAAGAAATACACAAGGCACATCAAGATTCTAATAGGAAAACACATGACTTTTCAATTTAGATGACATATTCTTATCTTGGAGCTTTAAATACTAATGCATCTATATACAATTATTGGGTGGATTTGAACATGAAAAACTTAGACACCACATGCGACTGTAGTCAAAGATTACATACAGATCACATGGACTTTTAGGATGCTCCAAAAGAGAAACACACAAAAGAATACATTGTTTAAAATGTAATAGGGAGAATGACTCCCAAATATTACACTTTATTAATACCATAAATTAAAAACCAGACAGAATCCAACGAAAATACAAAAAAAATTACAACAACTTTGTAATGTCACAAAACCCACTATGTGGTACATTATTTATAATCAAGCATTGCATAATTTAGAACAGGGGTGTCAAACTCAATTTTATCGTAGGCCGCATCGGCATTATGATTGCCCTCCAAAGGGTCGATTGTATCTGTAAGATTAGATGTCCAGTGCACCCCCTCCCCTTTACATTAGATGTGAAGATCCCCCCCCCACAATGAGAAGTTGAGTCCCCCACCCTCTCTTACATCACAGTGCACCCCCCTTTCCTTATGCTGCTGCTGGGAAGAAGCTAGATGCATTGCTTGAAAGCAGAAAGTAAGGGTACAGAGTAGGACCAGAGGAGGGCTGGAGCTCTCCTGTAGCTGCAGGAGAGGTATAATGGCCACATGAAATGGCATAGGGTGTCGGATTCGGCCCACATGCCTTGTGTTTGACACCTGTAATTTAGAGTATATAGGAGCAATAACTCTTAAGGGGATATGATGTCCATTTCAAAGATGACTTGTTTTTTCTCAACATGTGTCGCAGGAATCTATGCCTACTAATTTAGAAGGATGATAGCCACTACTAAAGAAAAAAAAATACTGTACATACAGCTGTATGCATAAGTACAACACTATACCTGTATCTGTGGTCCACCAGTCCTCTTTTGCTTATACTGATCTCTACCACATGGAACTATTTTGGAGTGGTGTACTTCTGCATATGGCTGTATGTATTTCAGTTCTATTACAGCATAAAGGATATTGTTATATTTATGCATATCACATTGTCTTATATATGTATATATATATATATATACATGTATATATATATATATATATATACATATACACATATATATATATATATATATATTTATATATATATATATATATATATACACACACACACATATGCATATATAACAATATACTAAATGCTGTGATATAACTGAAATACATACAGCCGTATGCAGAAGTACACCACTCTAAAATACTGATAAAGGCCCTGATTATAGCCGTTAATCGATTATAGCGTGGTCGGCAAGTGGTTAAATACTAAATTGTGTATTTTGCCGATAATATTTTCTATCTAGCCTCCTGAAACTTGTATTCTGCTAAGAACAGGAGGCTGCCTGCATATGTCATTTACTACCACTGGGTGGTAGCAGTTAGGTTGTTATGAGTCCTTAATACGTGTTTTGGGTGTGTCTAAAGGAATGTTGTTCAGACAGGCCTTAGTCGTTTTTCTGGATAGTAAAACCTGTTTAAACTGTTACAATGAAAACTATTCGTCTTTATTTTTTCAAGGCAGCCAAACGCCGAAGATACTTGTCTTTGTAAAGTAAATATCAGCTAACAAAAGTGTGGTTAGTTGAAAACGTTATACTTTCAACATCAGGATGTGAATAACTCCCATCCAGTGAGTCACACTGAAGTTACACATATAAGCAACTATTTTCCAGAGGGCTCTGGTGCAAAGGGTGAAGAGGCAGGATGTGGCTGCTGTCCAACTGGTCTGTAGAGGAGGGGGAATTAGAGGGATTACTCAGAAAGTGAGCAATGTCTTAAAGGAGAAATGTAATCAGTAAATCAGTTCATTTCACATATTAAATCAAGTTCTGGGGAAGGTTCCGGGTGCTGTTTGAACGTGTAAAGTAGGATACTGAACGAAAAAGAAAATATCCACCTCTCCTTACAATGCTCATACAAGCATACTTCCAGCTGTTTGTTGGTTGATGAGGGAGCATTTTTATTTATTGTATTGGATTATCTCCTATTTTATTTACATTTTTAACCACATATGTTTTTCACATAATATTGCTCTATAGCTCAGAAAACAATAGACACGATGGCTTCAGGATTTTCCCAAGTTGTTACAAAGTTCTAAAACACTCCTAGATAGTGATCTATAGCAGGATCAGAAGGTCTGTAGCAGATTAATCCAGTTTTTGGAATAATCATGGACGCAGAAAGCTGAAAGTAGCCCAGATAGCAATCAATTGAGCTGTAAGTTTGAAAATGACTTGCTAAGCTATTGCTAGACCTGCCAGGCTTTACAATTTTGTAACACAATTGCAGCAAGTCCGCATTGCATCACTCCCGATCTTTCTTTACAAGCATTACCCCCGGAGGAGCTGCTGGATTTTTGGGTGGCGTGTTACCTCTTGGCTCCTCTGAAATTCCTAGGGGTAAATGATGTGCAGTACATCTAGTAGAAGTAAAGGAATGTCCAGACAGGTGCTCTTTGCTGTGCTCTTTATTACCCAGCTGGGTAAAAACGGTAAACTTGTGGTGAGGAAGATAGGAGAATAGCAGATTCAGGCGTAATGATAGGAAACAGTCCTGCTGCCAAACGTAACACTTCTTAGAACCACTCTAGCCGGAGTGGGTTTAGCGTACCTGGACAGGCCTCTCTCACTGACCTGGCAGCTGGAGTATCACTCGGACAATTGCAGGATGAAGTCTCTGCCACAGACCCTCCTAGGTGAACTTGAACTTGGGAGAAAGTCTCTGCCACAGACCCCTCTCAATGAGCCTCAGAAGATACCTCTGCCACAGGTCCCCTCTGGGTTGAATTCTAGAGAAATGCCTCCTTAATTGAGTTACGTATAGATCTCCTTAAGCTTGTCGCTGAGGTACTGCCTGACAGGTGATTAATCCCTCGGTGTCCGGCTACCTCGATCCCCGGTGGTTTGTCCAGGCCCTTTTGGACCACCAGCCTCTCAATGGCACTCCTCAGACTGACTCCCCACGAACAGCAGTACAGCTTGGGATCTTCAAAGGTGGGAACCCAGTCACTCACTGGATCCCCGTCACGGCTCACATGCTTTGGGCCAGCATGGCCCCGGAACCAGGAACACCGCGTAGCACGCACGACCCAGCCAGGTAGTCCATGACACCAGGGCGCCGTGATGTGGCCACCCTAAAGGTGGGTGCCACACTGGATGAAAAATACCCAGAACCAATGGCATCTGCCCCATAAATACCCCTCCCCAGCATGCACAGCGAGGACAAACCCTTGTGATTGGCGGCTGGGAAAGAGCACCCAAACCTTGACTCCACTGCTGCCACCTGCAGCATCGAGGCTGCAAGAACACCCCAGTACAGCAGAATGGACTCACAGCACAGCCAAGCTAAGACAGAGACTGCACTTTGCTCTAATAATCAGGATCAGAGTTTAACTACACTCTGATCTACTCATAAATTTAGATAGCACCAGTACTGTAAGGTACATAGGTGCTACACAAACATTCTGCACGTCTGCTGCGAGTTCTGGTTCAGTTATGTTGTGAAATAGTCATCCCACCACAGGGGTCACTGTGACTTGCAGAGCTCATCACTGCAACTTTGCTCTTGCTAGAGACTTGCCATGCAAATTTGCTACAAATTGGAACAGTGTAAACTAGAACTTGTGCTTCAAGTATTCTGCAAGTACTTGCCAGTGAAAATGCGCAGCAAGTTCACAGAATGATGCCCTGTACACACGACCAGTTTTCCTGAAATGCCATAACCCAATATTTTTCCGAACGTGATTCCTCTCAAGCCTGCCTTGCATACACACGTTCAGTCCAAAAAACGATCGACCAAAGCGCGGTGACGTCCAACACGTACGACGGCACTATAAAGGGGATGTTCCATTCAAATGGCACCACCCTTTGGGCTGCTTTAGCTGATCCTCGTGTTAGTAAAAGTTTGGTGAGAGACGATTCGCGCTTTTCAGCCTTGTGCTTTTCAGTCCGTTACAGCGCGACAAAAGTGCTATCTCCATTACGAATGCTAGTTTTACCAGATTGAGTGCTCCCGTCTCATACTTGATTCTGAACATGCACGTTTTTTTTCCCCTCGGAAATACATACACACAAGCGGTTTTCACGACGAGAAAAAAGTTGGGTGGAAACACGACGGGAAAAAAATAGAGCAGGTTTGATCGGGAAACACGACCGGGAAAACCGGTCGTGTGTACGAGGCATTACAATTCAACACCGCCACAAATTTGTGTCAAGTTATCCTTGCTATTTAGGAGTACACAACCCCCCCAAATCCTTACTGCACTTGCTGTAGCTGCAGGCCTGGAGCTGGGTTAGCATTCATTAATACAACCACATTTTAAAACTGTAACTGGGACCTAAAGGGTAACTCCAAAAAAATAAATATACTGTATTTATTGACATATAAGGCCGCGTACACACGATCAGACCAGTCCAATGAAACATGGCTGAAGGCCAGTTTCATCGGACCAATTGATCGTGTGTACGGCCCATCGGACCATTGTCCGTCGGACCAAAGTTTTTTCCGTCCGGCGGATCGGATCAGATGAAAAAGGACAGACGGTCCGTTTTCATCCGATTCCTTATAGGGGATAGCGGAGGAGAGACCGCAACGGACACACACGGAGCAGACCGAAAAACGGACCGCTCCGTGTGAAAGAGGCCTAATTACTTTGTTGTTTTGCACTACTAGTACTTTGAGCACTTAATTTGTTTATATATTCTGTCAGTGATTGATGTTATTAGATAGCAGGGTTAAGCCTGCACACTTCATACACTTATTCATTAGTGTGGCTTTGCTATTTAAAGAGACAGTACACAATAAATGCATCAGGTCCCTTGATCTACATGCAGGGCACCGGACCATGGATTCCAATGGAGTTTTTTTTTTTTTAAGCACGTGATTAGAGTCAGAGCATCTAATAGGCTTCAAAAAAGGGTGGTCTTGGGACGCAGAGCACTGCCTTTCAAGCCCACCCAGTTTTGTGACAATAGCCAATAAATATTTGCTATTGCCACACTGATCCTCCTCTCAGCCACTTAGGAAGTGGGCTTGAGACACATCACCCAGTTGGCTAAAAAGACAGGTGATCCTATTGGATGCCTATGAGGAGGAGATATATGGCGGAAGCCACCATAATGCAGAAATGGAGGAGAGCCACTACCCGCCTCCTGTAGGAGCTCGCTGCCCGCCTGCAACCTAGATAGGGTAAGTTCCGGGCTTGATGACCGACTGTCAGGGGGGAAGAGGTGCGGGTGACTCCACCTGCGACCGACCAACTTACCTAGAGCAGGGGGGTGCCACTGACTAACATGGGGGTGGTTGTGTGCATTAACCACTTCACACAAGACGACGTACCCGTACGTCGGTACTTTGACGCTAAATACCAGGGTTATGGCAGCAGCTAGCTGCCATAACCCCGGTATTTTTTAGAACGCCATGCGAAAATTCGGCGTGAAAGAAAGTGTTGCAACAACTGCCATTTTATTGTCTAGGGTGTTAAAAAAAAAATAATAATAATATATATATATATATATATATTCCGGGACTCTCCCTCCTGATTGGCAGGTGAGTATAACATGTTTTTTATTTTAATAGAAAAAAATAAACAACTTTACAATCCCTTTAACGCATTAGACCCTGCAGAAGCATGCAGTTGCGGGGCACTTGCAGAGTGACCCCATTTACTTGAATGGGTCACAATTGGCAGGCAGTAGAACCCACCAAAAGCAACAGGGGCAGAGGCGTTGCTAGGGGGGTGCGGTGGGTGCGGTTCGCACCGGGTGACACCCATCAGAGGGGTGACACCCATAGGCAGGAGAATCGCCACCAGCGCTTTCAGGATGTGGGGGGGTAGAAATCCCCCAGCCAGGCAGTTTCTTGCACTGGCGGCGTCCGCACAGAGGAGCCGCCTCGGCGGCTCCCTTTCTTATCAGTGAGAATGGGCAGCAGGGAGGGCGATATATGTAAATCCCTCCATGCTTGCAGCCCAGTGAGAAGGGATAACATTGGCGTCTTCTACTGTAGGCAGCGCCGCCGCCACGGTGCCTGACTCGAGCAGGGGAAGAGTGTCTCCTTTCTTCCTAGAGGAGGAATGTGAGCCAATAGGAGAGACTGTACCTTACATCCAATGCCTGAGAGCGGGCGGGTCTCCAAGGATCTCGAATTCTGTAATTCTGAATTCTGGAAGAATATAAAAGAATTAGAGGTTTAAATCATGTGTGAGGAGGCGACGTGTCTGGTAAACGGGCTCAGGTAGTGTGGTGGAAATTTGAAGATGTATTTATTATGTATTGTCATAATTGGCACCCAGTCTTGACACTTCCCCAACCAGCTCTAAATAGAGCTGACTGTGGCAGTCCTGAGGCTGGTTGACTCTCGTCTTGAGGTTGGAGTGTGATGGTTGCGGCATGGGCATATGCCCACCAGCGAGGGGCCCCTCTGTGCATTTAGCACAGACGATCGTTGAGGGGGATGCGTTCATTTCGCAAGCACACTAGTGGCTATGGACAGATGTACGCTCTTATCTGGGTCATGTCTGATCAGCAGGATTTGGGATTCATAGCGTGCATCTGTAAATAGCCTCAATAAGGGTATAATATTTATATGCATTATTCTATGGAATGGCGCAGATTAAAGGTTCTATCAGCGTATATTTTGAGGGCTTGTGAGCATTTCTGGGGTCAGGGGGGGCACATGCACACCCTGACCGGACACACCCATAAGACTTTAGACAGCATTGTTTGTATTTCTATTCATTGTATTGTATTCATTGTATTATATTCTATTCATGTATTCAATTTGACTTCCTGTCAGAAGGAATGTTTTGTTCTGTGTATAGGAGACATCTGGTGATGTCGCCTCCCATGGGGGGAGGCGACTTACTGGTGATGACTTCCTGTTTTGTGTAAATAAAAGAGCCATGCTCAGCCCTGTGGAGGGAGATGATTGCAAGGATGGTAACTTGAGAACAGCTGTTGTAATGTCTGCTTACTGGATGAATGGCATGGAAGATATGGTGAGTAAATCTTTCAGCTTAAACATGGCATTATTTCATTTAAGATTGGGAATGTGCTTTACAGCACTAGGCAAGATGGGGGTGTGCCTTGCAAACCCCCAGATTTCCACAACAGTAGGTAAAACAGGGGGGCTGGGGGGGCCATAACATAGGATGCATTAAGGTGAAAAAACATGAACCTTTACAACCCCTTTAAGGTTGCCTAGCCCTGATTTAGAGTGTAGATAAAAAGGTGTATTGGTGATTTGGACTGGCTAATAGTTGCACTTGCAGACTGGGCCTACTCAGTGTACTCGAAGACTGAGAGGAATCACCACAAGGAGTACTGTAAACACTATTTATTTATTGTAGAAATTGCATAGACACAACCAAGGCAGGTACTACTACTATGTATGTTGTAGACTTTCTTCAGGCAGAAAAGGTCATGTTTAAAAGTAGGGCAGTTTTCCAGCTGTTATGATAAACACAGATTACAGGATGACAGTGGAGCACTTCCCTTGGAGGGGTGGTATTATTACTGAGACTGCAATCTCTAAAAGTCTCAGCAGATATCTGGCTACCAGTGGGAGAGTGTTCCAGGAAACTGACAGAAAAGACACACTGTAACAGTAAGAGGAAGGCTGTTCTTTCCCTCCATGACAGGTAACTCTCCCTAATGCTGCTCCTCCTCTCTCCCTTTCCAATGGGGGCTTTGTTCCCCACTGCAGTCACCCTATTTGTTTTAGAATCTCATTTTTTTTATAGAATTATCTAATTATTCTAATTCAAATGGCTGCCTAAATCGTTTGGTTTTTTGTATCCAATAGGATTCCTGTCCTCCCCAAGATGGCTGCCAGGAGCTCAAACCAGGGGACAATTATTCTTTAATATGCTCCTGCCAGGCTGAAGAAGTGTCACAAATGCTACCTTCATTCTGAAGGAAATACTATAGCTTACACCAGTGGCGTAGCGTGGGTTGTCAGCGCCCGGGGCAAGGCAAGTAATTTGCACCCCCCCCCCCCTGACCTGTGGACTTTTCGCACTCCCCAAGTCCCGTCCCTTTCTACACTAATCTACCCGATTCCTATATTGACCACTACACAATACACTGATCCATCTCATTCCTATACTGACCCTTACACTAACCTACCTGATTCCTACATCAACCACTACACCACACCGACCTACCTGATTCCTATACTGACTACTACACTATACTACTACACTATACAATACACTGACCACTACACACCACACCAACCTACCTGATTCCTATACTACTGCACTATACTACTACACTATACAATACACTGACCACTACACTACACACTGACCTACCTGATTCCCATACTGACCACTACACTATACTACTACACTATACAATACACTGACCACTACACCCTGACCTACCTGATTCCTATACTGACCACTACACTATACTACTACACTATACAATACACTGACCACTACACTACACACTGACCTACCTGATTCCTATACTGATCACTACACTACACACTGACCTACCTGATTCCTATACTGACCACTACACTATACAATACACTGACCACTACACTACACCCTGACCTACCTGATTCCTATACTGACCACTACACTATACTACTACACAATACAATACACTGACCACTACACTACACTACACACTGACCTACCTTATTCCTATACCGACGACTACACTACACACTGACCTACCTGATTTCTATACAATACACTGTCCACTGACCACTACACACCACCTGATTCCTATACTGACCACTGCACTACTACATGATCCTCTATCCACTACACAATCCACTATACTATACAATACACTGACCACTACACACCACACTAACCTACCTGATTCCTATACTGACCACTACACTACCCACAGACCTATACACAATACACACACACTGACCAATACACACACACTGACCGCTACACAAAACGCACACACTGACCGCTACGCAATACACACACACTGACCAATATGCAATGCACACACACTGACCAATACGCAATGCACACACACTGACCAATACACAATTCACACACTGACCAATACGCAATGCACACACACTGACCAATACACAATTCACACACTGACCAATACACAATGCCCACACTGACCAATACACAATGCCCACACTGACCAATACACAATGCCCACACTGACCGATACACAATGCCCACAATGACCGATACACAATGCCCACAATGACCACACTGACCAATACACAATGCCCATAATGACCAATACACAATGCCCATAATGACCAATACACAATTCCCACACTGACCAATATACAATGCCCACAATGACCAATACACAATGCCCACAATGACCAATACACAATGCCCACACACACTGACCAATACACAATGCACTACACGTTACAGTACAATGACTTTCTGGCTGCTCTCTCTACCCAGACAAATACCTACTCCCCCCGGATCAGCAGAAAAACGTACGAGGGAATCTCTCACCCTTTTTTCTTCCTGCTCTGCCTCTGCGCCACCGTCTGTCACACTGCCCGGCTGCCCCCGATGGGGACATGATAATGGATCCATTTCGGACTCAGAGAAGAGGAGGAGGAAGAGACAGCGAGCGTCCACAACTCGCAGAATAGGCCAGGCCAGCCCCGCTCCCCCGAGATTGAGGATAGGTCAGGCCAGCTCTGCTCCCCCGGCTCCCGCGATTGAGAATAGGCCAGACCCGCCCGCCACACGTGTCCACTGTACCCAATCACAGGGCGCCAGGGGCCGGCCAAAACCTAAATATGGCGGCCAGAGCGGGGTCACATAAATAAAAAGGACAATTATGCATTAATGGTGACACATACTGGCGCGGGATTTTGCCCCCCCAAATGTTGCGCCCGGGGCCTAGGCTTCCCTCGCCCCCCCTTACGCTACGCCACTGGCTTACACCCCTGCATGCTTCCACAAGCAAAATACTCTGATGTCAGTGAAGGTACTATTTGCCCAGGGTACAATCTTGAGTTGTAATGTCTATTTCCAAAGTTCTCCAGAGTTTCCATTCATGTTTGAGTTCAGAAATTGTAGATGTGACCTGATATCCCACAATGAGAGGATTATTCTAGTGTTAAGCCCTGATCAAACTTTTTTTTGTAAATGCATAATCATTTTATGCTTTAAAAGGTGATTTACCATCACTATCCGATGGTCTGTTTTGTTTGTCTGCTTTCTATACACTTAAAGCAGAGGTTCACACAAAAAGTGAACCTCCGGTTTTTGATCTCTCCCCTCCCTCCCATGACACATATGGCACCTTTCAGGGGGGTGCAGATACCTGTCGGAGACAGGTATTTGCACCACTTCCAGGTTTGATCCCCATGGGGAATCCAGGCTGTGACGTCACCCCCCCCTGCTGTCTTCTGGTAAACACTGTTCCCAGGAGAAAGCGGGAACCAGTGACGGCGCGCCGCGATCCTCGCGCATGCGCAGTAGGGAATCGGGCAGTGAAGCCGCCAGGCTTCACTTCCTGATTCCCTCACCAAGGATGGCGGTGGAAGCAGCCAAGGACCGAGCGATTGCTCAGCCTCGGCTGCTGACATCGCAGGCGCGAAGGACAGATAAGTGTCCTTTTTTTAAAAGTCAGCAGCTGCCGTATTTTTTTTTTTTTTTTTTTTACAAAAGAGTTTTTTATTGATGTAAAAAACAAACAGAGCAAGTAAACAGTTGACAGACATTATGCATACATAATTCACCATTGAATGCAGCAGTAAGTACATAAGAATACACATTGAGTTACCACAGAAGGCGACTGATCATGCGTGAATACCTTCTCCATGGAGTAGAACCAACATAAAAGTATGTTGGAAGGCGGACCGTAGGTCCGCCTGAATTTGTAGGAGGAGTCGGGAGGTTCTTAAACCCGCCCAACATCCTCTTCCTGTCGGCTGTTCCTTGCGTGGACATGCGTCACTTCCGGTGCGACCTTCCGGCGTCACTTCCGCTTTTCGTTTCGACCGAGGGGGCGGACGGCTGCTGGCGCCGCTTCTCCTCGTTCTCTCTGCTGGGATCTCGTGGCGGTTCCCCCGCCGGGCATCATGGAGGGGGCCGCCCGCTTATCACGGCAATCATCGGGGGGATGGGGGGAGCCGCTCACCACCACCACTTGCACACCAGCTCCATGGGGGTTGGGGTTCTCACCTCCCTCCTCTGATGGTCACGTCAGGCTTGGGGGGGGGGGGACTCCCGCACGCCCCCCTCCTTCTCCTGGTCCATGCAGGCACGCTGAGCACCATGGGCCATGTTGGTGTCGTGAGGGGGCACTTCCGTCAGGGCCACACTGGCAGCATGGGGGGCAGTCCACCTTTCTCCGCGGTCACGCTAGCTGTATGGGAAGGGGGGGCTGTCCACCCACATCCCCCTCGGGTCACGCTGGCGGTATTTCCTTGGTCACATGCATTTTTGATAAGCTTCCTTTTCAGTGGTTTTCAGTCTGTGTTTTGGTCATAGCGTTTTTGCTCCAGGTATTTCTTTTTCTGTCCCAACACTCCTGACATAGTGTTCATGAATGGGGGGGGGATTCCCCAGGTTGAGATGTGAGGACGCCCTATTCAAGTATATTTTACAAACTATACACAGGAATTCAACCCCCAGCCCAGGTCCTACCCACACTGATAACCGTAGTTTGTGTTAGGGGGGGAATCATTAAAGCGGCTTCTACCTTCTATCTCCCCTGTTCAGGATTCTGGTTGAAGCGTCATGATCAATGTTTGGTTGGTGTATGGTCAGTCACATACGGTAGGCTTTTCAATTCTTTTTTCATGTGTTTATGTTTCCCATGCGTTGCGTTTTTCAGGCTAGGTATGGGGTCATGTTCTCAGGTGTTACGGTTTCTCATGCAATGGCGTTTCTCAGGTTAGGTTGTTTCATGCAAGGCATGTTCTCATGTGTGACGGTTGCTCATGCAAGTACGTTGGTTAGGTTGTTCTTTTGCGATTACGTTTCTCATGCGAGGTATGTTCTCATGTGTTACGTTTTCTCATGCGATCATGTTTCTCGGGTTAGGTTGTTTCCATGCGATTACGTTTCTCATGCGAGGTATGTTCTCATGTGTTACGTTTCTCATGATTTTCTTGTTCGCATGTGGTTACATTTCTGTTCTCGTGCGTTTTTTTTTTTTTTTTTTTGTTTCACATGTTGATCACGTTTCTCATGCGATTTGTGTCACATGGTATTCATGTTCTCATACGATTACGATTCTCATGGTAGTCATGTTGGTTTCATGTTCACATGCGGTTTTTGTTTCACATAGTATTCACGTTCTTGTGTGATCACGTTTCTCATGCGATCACGTTTCTCATGCGATTCAATTTCTCATGGTATTCATGTTCTCATGCGGGTTTTTTTTCGCATGGTATTCATATTTTGTATTCACGTTTCTTATGCGGTCACGTTTCTCATGCGGTCACGTTTCTCATGCGGTCACGTTTCTCATGCGATTTGTTCACATTGTATTCATATTTGGCATTCATGTTCACATGCAGTTCTGTTGCGCATGACATTCATGTTCTCAGGCGATCGCGTTCCATGCATTCGCCTTCCATGCGTTCGTTTTCTCCTGGTATTCACATTTCTCAGGCGGTTGCGTTTCTCATGGTATTCATGTTCTCATGCGATTTTGTTTCACATTGTATTATTTTGTATTCACGTTTCTCATGCGATTACGTTTCTCATGCGATTACGTTTCTCATGCGATTACGTTTCTCATGCGATTACGTTTCTCATGGCATTCATGTTTTCATGCGGTTGGTTTCGCATGGTATTCATGTTTTGTGCATGTTCTCATGCGATCATGTTTCACATGGTATTCTTGTTCGCATGCGTTTCTCATGCGATTACAATTCTCTTGGTATTCATGTTCGCATGGTATTCATGTTGTTTCTAATGCGATTACGTTTCCCATGCGATTACGTTTCCCATGCGATTACGTTTCCCATGCGATTACGTTTCCCATGCGATTACGTTTCCCATGCGATTACGTTTCCCATGCGATTACGTTGCCCATGCCATTCATGTTCTCATGCGACTTGGTTTGCATGGTATTCATGTTTTGTTTCATGTTCTCATGCGGTCATGTTCGCATGGTAGTCTTGTTCGCATACGTTTGTCATGCGATTACGTTTCTCATGCGATTATGTTTCTCATGGTATTCTCATGCGATTTGTTTCACATTGTATTCATTTTGTATTCACGTTTCTCATGCGATTACGTTTCTCATGCGATTACGTTTCTCATGCGATTACGTTTCTCATGCGATTACGTTTCTCATGGTATTCTCATGCGATTTGTTTCACTTTGTATTCATTTTGTATTCAGGTTTCCCATGCGATTACGTTTCTCATGCGATTACGTTTCCCATGCGATTACGTTTCTCATGCGATTACGTTTCTCATGCGATTACGTTTCTCATGGTATTCATGTTCGCATGGTATTCATGTTCGCATGGTATTCATGTTTTGTTTCATGTTCTCATGAGATCATGTTTCGCATGGTATTCTTGTTCGCATGCGTTTCTCATGCGATTACGTTTCTCATGCGATTACGTTCTCATGCGATTACGTTTCTCATGCGATTACGTTTCTCATGCGATTACGTTTCTCATGCGATTACGTTCTCATGCGATTTGTTTCTCACTGTATTCATTTTGTATTCTCGGTTCTCATGCGATTACGTTTCTCATGGCATTCATGTTTTCATGCGGTTTGGTTTCGCATGGTATTCATGTTTTGTTCATGTTCTCATGCGATCATGTTTCACATGGTATTCTTGTTCGCATGCGTTTCTCAGGCGATTACGTTTCGCATGCGATTACGTTTCTCATGCGATTTCGTTTCTCATGGTATTCATGTTTTGTTTCATGTTCTCATGCGATCATGGTTCTCATGGTATTCTTGTTCGCATGCGTTTCTCATGCGATTACGTTTCTCATGGTATTCATGTTCTCATGCGATTTGTTTCGCATTGTATTCATGTTCTTATGCGATTTGTTTCGCATTGTATTCATGTTCTCATGCGATTACATTTCTCAGGGTTTCATGTTGGTTTCATGGTCTCATGCGGTCGCATCTCATGCGTTTTAGTTCTCATGGTACTCATGTTCTCATGCGATTTGTGTCGCATGGTATTCATGTTTTGTATTCATGTTCCCATGCAGTTCTGCTGCGCATGTTTCTCATGCAATTGCATTTTCCAGGCTAGTCATGTTCTCATGTGTTCACGCTTCACATGCCAGTCGTGTCCTCATGCGATCATGTTTCACGTCATTACGTTTCTTATGCAATACGTTTCTCAGGCTAGTCATGTTTCCATGTGTTATGTTTTCTCATGCAATTACGTTTCTCATGTATCATGTCCTCAGGTGTTACGCTCCCGGGTGATCACATTTTCTCATGCTGTCCATGTTCTCATGTGTCTTTATGTTTTCTCATTAATGTTCGTTCTTCCCACAATTTTGTTTTCCTAGTTGGTCGTTTGGTATGTTCATGGTGTTTCACCGCTGGGGGGGGGGTCACCCATCACGTTTATGGGTGCTTACGGATTGAGATGAGCGTTTTATAATTGGCTTGTACGGTGGCAAGTTTCCTCATCCGTTTCTCATACATTTCATTTCTCATACAATGGCCTGACACGTCTTCAGGTTCATCAGGCCTGAGTGTACGTTTTTAATTTGCCTGCTACGCGTCAGGTTTGCTCGGCCTTTGCTATTTCATGGGTTTGTCACATCTTCATACTGGAAAAAACAAAAAAAACAAACATACAACCACAGCAGTGTTCCTTTCACTTATTCTTTCCATACATCAGGTATCAAGCTACTCAGTTATCACTTGCCTGACACGTCCTCAGGTTCATAGGCTTGAGTGTTATGTCTTAATTGGCCTGTTTAGCCTCGGTTAGCTCGGCCTTGCTGGATCCTTGAGACTGACACGTTTCAGTCTTGTGCTACGTATACTATCCTGCACGGCGTGGCTGCATCTTTAGTCTCGGGCAGCTGTTTGAACAGTAGTAAGAGACGTAGAGGCGTTTTTCCCTTTTCCAAGGTAGGTTGGGGCTCATTGGTTATTTCTTGTGTATAACGGTGTTGTTCTTATTTGCAGATATCGGAGACTTTCCCGCCATCCGTCCTTCTCAGGTTAGGGGTTTCGGTACATGGTAGCTCGCCGCCTTTTTTCCGGCAGGTCCTTGACACATTTAACCTGTGCCACACTGTCCCGGTTCCTGCTACAGATGAAGCTGGGTCAGCTAGTCAGGTCTATTTTAGCCTAGAAAGTGTGTGACTCCTGGGATACCTTCCAGGGTTTACCATCTCGGTGGCTTGGGTTCTTTTGCCCAGTTAATATCTCCTGGCGTTCATTGTTTTCTGCCACTCTCGGCCCTATCGTATCCATCCCAATGAGATCCCACGTGGCTCTCAGTGCAATCAACATTAACACCAAGAGAGATCAACCCGGCATTCCCGAGACATCACCCACCTAATCCAGCTCCAGTTGTTCCGCTTTCACCCAAGCCGCCCACACCTTATCAAACTTCCCGGGGCAGTTGCGACCCATATATGTTAGTTTGCACAGAGGAAGAGCCGTATTAATCAGCGTCCTCCATTGTCGTACCGTGGGAGGAGAGGCCTCCCTCCATCTCAACAGAATTGCTTTCCTGGCGTAAAAGGCTGCGAAAAAAATAAAAAGTTTTTTAGATGGAGTACCAGGTAGTGTGTCCACTATCCCCAGGAGCAGCGGCAAAGGGTCACAGGGTACACTTATCTTACTTACAGATTTGATTACGTTAGCCACCCCCTGCCAGTAAGTTTGCAATACAGGACAAGACCAGACCACATGGAAGAATGAACCCTCCTCTACACCACATCATGGGAAGATAGAACTCCGCTGCGGGTATATTTTTGCCAGGCGCTGGGGGGAAAAATAGGCCCTGTGCAGAAACTTGAGTTGAATAAATCTATCCCTGGCAGATATTACTAGGGTGAGGTATTGTTGTATTCCTTCTTCCCAATCGTTGTCAGCCAGCACCGGAATATCCGTCTGCCACACCGAGAACGGCTGGGAGACCTTAGAGGTATCCAAACCCATCAGTAGTGAGTACAGGGCGGACAGGGGCTTAGTCTCATCCTCCGCACTCAACAAGCGTTCCACCCCCGTAGTCTCCAGCACGATCAGTCCAGGGAATTGTGCCCTGAATGCATGACGCAGCTGGAGAAACCGAAAAAACATCTGATTCGTCACTCCCTTCCTCTGTTTTAATTAATCAAAGGTGAGTAGTCTGCCCGCCGAGACTATGTCCTCAAGCGTTTTAACCTCGAAGCGGGCCCATAGGGCAGGGTCAGGTATAGAGTGAAAGTGTGAGAGACGCAGGTTCCCCCATAGCGGGGTACGTGGGGACCAGCAACCGGGGTTCTGAACTTTGGTCCTAACAGCCTCCCACACCCACAGGGTAGTCTTCATTGAGGGTGTAATAGTTGGATTAGATCTGGGCCCCCGATGCATAAGGTTGCGGAGCTCAGAGTAGGATCCCAGAAGCGCAGCCTCCAGAGTAGCCGCTGGATTGGCCGGTTCCTCCAACAGCCACCACCTGAGTGTGACAAGAACCGCAGCCCAGTAATACTTCTGGAAGCATGACAAGGCCAGGCCACCAAGAGTGACCGGTAACCAGGGCCGGACTGGGAATAAAAACCAGCCCTGGAAAAAATGTCATACCAGCCCCATAGCATAACGTCATTATGTTCTTGTTCATGAAAGGGAAAACTATGCACATTTGAAGAGTGTATTATATATACAGAAGACAGATATAAAAATCACATAGGGCATATATATATATATATATATATATATATATATATATATATATATATATACAAATGCCAGTTAAAAGTGGTCAATCATCAAGGGGGACCCCAGGAAATCTGGGAGCGTGTTGGAATCAGCAGCAGCACTTTTTGGGGGCGATTTTAACCATTTTAACCTTTTTTGGACACTAGTGGGGGTTAAAGGTGCCCCACTGGTGGCCGAAAAGCACTGCAAAAAAAGTCGGTAAAGCACTGCTAAAAATTGCAGCGCTTTACCGCCGACGCCCCAACGCCTCAATGTGAAGACAGCCTAAGGTAAGGGGGGATTACTGATATAAGGGGGAAACCTTTATATCAGTGTCCCTTTACATTATTGTATTCACTCCCCCTTACATCAGTGACCCCCCCCCCTTAGGCTGGCCTTGCGGCGCTGTCACTGACCTCCTTTTAGGTGCACCTTGCAGCCGGGATCAGTCAATCGGCTTCAGCTTGGTGGCTCTGGTTTTCCTATAGTCTCCTTTCCACAGTCCACACACCTCTGACTTCTCCCATGATCCCCATCCCAGCGACACTCCCACTTTTGACTCCTCTCCAAATTCCCTCAGAGGGCCAGATTCTCAGAGGCGTTACGACGGAGTATCTCAGATACCCCGTCGTATCGCCTTTTTTTTTGACTCGTATCTATGCGAGTGATGCTGAGCATCACTTTTGCATAGATACGCTTCTACATCCGACAAGTGTAATACAATTACACTTTCGGATCGTAGATGTAATGACAACTCCGGCCACTAGGTGGCCTTTACGTTGTTTTTTCATTTGCATATGCAAATGAAGTAGTACGCCGATTCTCGATCGCTTTTACGCCGCCCCGTCGTCGCGTACTTCGTTTACGAACTCGTAAGGTTACCCCAGCTTCTATGTGGAGTAACCTTACGAAGTCCCGTCGGATGCCGTCGTGTCCCGTCGGATGCCATGTTAAGTATGGCGTCAGGTCAGCGTAGGCTTTTTCCGTCGCTTACGTCGTTTTACTAACTCGTTCGCGAATAGGGACTTGCGTAAATGACGCTCACGTCGTTTTGACGTCGGTTTCAACGACGCTTTCCGACGTGAGCTGGAGCATGCGCACTGGGCTTTTTCCCCGGCCGGCGCATGCGCAGTTCGTTCGACGCGGGGGCGCGCTTAATTTAAATACAAGCCGCCCCATTTGAATTGCGCGGGTTTACGCTGCGCGATTTACGCGACGCAGGCGAAACCTACGGAGCAAGTGCTTAGAGAATAAAGCACTTGCTCCAGTACGCAGCGGCGGCGTAGTGTAACTGGCTTACGCTACGCCGCCGAAAATATTTGAGAATCTGGCCCAGAGAGTGCAGACTTCACATGATACAAGAGATGGTCAGAGACTGCAGACATGCAGAGAGAGAGATGTAGAGAGAACAGGCAAAAAAAATAAAAAATCTATAAATGCACTTTTTTTTTACCTGAAAATTTCATTTATTATAATAGATACATTCACATTTTATTATTATTTACAGTATATTATTTTATTATAATACATAAGTTAGCTTTTAAAAAAAAAAAAAAAATCCATGAGAGAGGGGCTGAAATGGTGAGAGAGGGGATATTTATGTTGGAAGAGAGAGAAAGGGGCTGCAATGATGAGAGATAGAGGCGCTGCAGTGGTGTGAGAGAAACCACTGCAATAGTAAGAAAGGGGCTGCAATAGTGAGAGAGGGGCTACAATGGTGGGAGAGAAAGAGAGAGAGAGAGAGAGGGGCTGCAATGGTGGGAGAGAGAGAGAGAGAGAGATAGAGGGGCTGCAATGGTGGGAGAGAGGGGCTGCAATAGAGAGAGAGAGGAGCTGCAATAGAGAGAGAGAGGGGGGCTGCAATAGAGAGAGAGAGAGAGAGAAAGGGGCTGCAATAGAGAGAGAGAGAGAGAAAGGGGCTGCAATAGAGAGAGAGAGAGAGAGGCTGCAATAGTGAGAGAGAGAGGGGCTGCAATGATGGGAGGGAGAGAGAGGGTCTGCAATAGAGATAGAGAGGGCTGCAATGGTGAGAGAGAGAGAGAGGGGGGCTGCAATGGTGGGAAAGAGGGGGGCTGCAATGGTGGGAAAAGAGGGGGGCTGCAATGGTGGGATAGAGAGGGGGCTGCAATGGTGGGAGAGAGAGAGGGGCTGCAATGATGAGAGATAGAGGGGCTGCAGTGGTTAGACAGAGAAAGGGGCTGCAATAGTGAGAGAGGCTGCAATAGAGAGAGAGATGAGCTGCAATAGAGAGGCTGCAATGGTGGGAGGGGGAGAGAGGGGGCTGCAATGGTGGGAGGGAGAGAGAGGGGGCTGCAATGGTGGGAGGGAGAGAGAGGGGGCTGCAATGGTGGGAGGGAGAGAGAGGGGGCTGCAATGGTGGGAGGGAGAGGGCTGCAATAGTGGGAGAGAAAGGGGGGCTGCAATAGTGGGAGAGAAAGGGGGGCTGCAATAGTGGGAGAGAAAGGGTGGCGGCAATAGTGAGAGAAAGGGGGGCTGCAATAGTGAGAGAGAGAGGGGGCTGCAGTGGTGGGGGAGAGAGAGATGGGGGCTGCAATGGTGGGTGAGAGAGAGAGAGAAAAGGGGGCTGCAATGGTGGGGGGAGAGAGAGAGAGAGACTGCAATGGTGGGTGAGAGAGAGAAAGGGGGGGCTGCAATGGTGGGGGAGAGAGAGGGGGCTGCAATGGTGGGGAGAGAGAGAGAGAGACTGCAATGGTGGGTGAGAGAGAGAAAGGGGGGCTGCAATGGTGGGGGGGAGAGATGAAGAGGGGGGCTGCAATGGTGGGGGGGGGAGAGAGAGAGACTGCAATGGTGGGTGACAGGACAGGCTCGACCAGACCACTGGAGTCCCTGGGCGGGGGGGTGGGTGCAGGTGCTGAGGACTGGAGTCTGCCTTTTTGATCGTGCACAGTGATAATAGGGGCTGCTGGCCAGGAGGAAGTCACTCTAGGATGGGACAGCTATGACATTCACAGCAGCGCAGAGGCAGAGGACAGGTTTGGGATGAGCTTACTCACAGGGGAGAGAGCACTGGCTGCCCACCCCCACGCTACACTACTAGGTTGGCCCGGCCGGATGACGGTGGAAAAACGCGAACGACTGCCTGCATCAGTTTCTATCCGGCCCGGGACGCTGTATTGTCCCGCAATGAGAGTGCCCGGGACCCGGGACTGATCTGCTAATTGCGGGACAGTCCCGTGCAATCCGGGACACGTGGGCACCCTATGGGTGAGAGAGAGAAAGGGGGGCTGCAATGGTGGGGAGAGAGAGAGAGAGAGGGGCTGCAATGGTGGGTGAGAGAGAGAAAGGGGGGGCTGCAATGGTGGGGGAGAGAGGGGGCTGCAATGATGGGGGAGAGAGAGAGATAGAGAGATAGGGGCTCTGCAATGGTGGGAAAGAGAAAGATTAAAATGCTCTGCAGACCAGGGGGGGCCCGGGGGTGCACCGTTATATGATATAACAGTGCACCCCGGGCCCCCCCTCCTCTCTGTCAGTCACCTACCTTTTTGCTGCCCCTGTTGTAAACTGTATAATAATCTCAGAGAGAAGGGGGGGTGACTTATTATACAGTTTACAACAGGGGCAGCAAAAAGGTAGGTGACTGACTGACAGAGAGAGGAGGGGGGCCCGGGGGGTGCACCGTTATATCATATGGTGAGAATCAGAGTGATTAGAACATATAATGCAGGCCTAGCCTATTCTATTTACCTGGCTGCTGCTGGCTTGACCTAAATGACCGATCCGCTTGTCCTGGACCTGTCCTTGGCTGCCTTGCCACTGTTGCCAATCGTGTATGACTGACTGTCACGCACTGTCTGACCACGAACTTGCTCCAAGGGTGGCCTGGCCGGGCAGCGCGGTGAATCGTTAACTCCTCTGTTCCTCCTTCACCCTGCTGGAGAAAGTGGGCGGTACTGGCGTGCACCGCACGGGATGATAGGATGACGCCGGTAACGTTCTGCATGGCTCCTCCCCTCACTTAGACTCGTGACATGATCTCTCCACTCCTGGTCAGTGAGAGTGAGTCGCGGGAAGAAATTGGAAAGTGCGGCACTGCAGCGGCAAGCATGGCGGCCGCAACCCCACCGGCGGCCGGCCCGTCGCTGCTTTTACCGCGACACTACACGACAGACACTGACTGGAGGCATAGGGCAGCAGGCAGGCGTCCACCCCTGCATTATACACAATTGCAAAGTGCGGCCGCCGCGGCGATGGCGGCCACGTCTACGGACTAGTTGATTAACTTTTGACTGACAGGCAGCCGGCCCACCGGGAATTTTCCCGGTATCCCGATAGGCCAGTCCGGCCCTGCCAGTAACTGCAGGGTGGATCTGGCAATTCTAGGGGTACCACTGCTCCAAATGAAGGAGGTGATTAGACTATCTAGTTTCTTAAAAAACGTATTGGGAATAGGAACGGGGGTTTGTCTAAAAATATACAAAAATGTCGGCAATACAGTCATCTTGACCAGATTGACCCTCCCAACCAGGGTAAGGGGTAGTGTCTTCCAAGCAGCACATCTCTGAGTCAGGAGAGACAAGATCGGGGTCAAGTTAAGGGGAATAAACTGCCCTTGGTCCCTATGAATCTCCACCCCCAGATACCTGAACTGTGATACCCATCACAGAGGGGTGTCCGCAGGGCCCGATGTCTCCGAAGGTTTTAGGGCAAAAATGACCGATTTCTCACAATTAATACGGACGCCAGAAAATCTGCCAAGCGTATCAATAAGTGCGAGGGCTGCCCCAAGAGAACCAGAGGTATTCCGCAGATACAACAGTGTATCGTCCGCGTACAAAGATATTTTTTCTTGGACCGGATGGGAGGATTGGAGAAGGATCGCCATAGGCTCAAAAGCTAGGGCAAAGAGGCCGGGAGACAGAGGTCAGCCCTGCCTAGTGCCCCTGTGAAGGCGAAAGGGCTGGGAGAGCGCCGACCCCGTACGGACCCTAGCGGTAGGCGCCCTGTACAAAGCTTGCACCCAGGCTACAAACCTGGGAACAAAGCTGAACCGACGCAGGACCTCCCATAAGTATGTCCATTCAACCGAGTCGAATGCTTTTTCAGCGTCCAGGGAGGCCACAACGTCGGACTCGGCCAGGACCCCTGAGCCCCCAGCACTGTGTATAACCTACGGAAGATTAATATCTGTACCCTTCCCAGGCATTAAGCAGGTCTGATCCTCATGCACCAACGAGCTGCCGTATTTGTAGCTGCTGACTTTAAAAAAAAAAAAAAACAACAGCCAAACCTCCGCTTTAAATTGCCTTTGTGTACACAGAGCTTGCAAGGATAAACAGTCATGCCTAGCTACCAGTGAGGCATGCTACACATGAAGATTTTAACCACTGGAAGCCAGGAAATCTAAAGCTATTAATGGCTTTGCAGGTTGAATTTGTGTAGCAGATCATAGAGTTTATTTATACTGATAAAGGGGTCTTCTACTCGCATTTGGAGGCTGCATCCTATATTGATGTACACTCATCATGATATAGGTACCCTTCTTATGTAACATTCAAATAAATGTGTCTACATAATGAAGACATATTGCACCTAAAGGGTTGTGCACCACAGAATTAGTAGTGATAAATCATCAGTGGATGTAAATACGAAATTGAAAACCCTCTCCACAACTGATTTGCTGTAGTGGAGTCCAATATTCACTGCCTTGGGCAAACATTTGATTTGCCCAGCACGCTAGTAAACTGGTAAAAGGAGAATTTTGCAGGGATTTCCTCTCACTTCCTGTTTTGGCTATGGGGCAGGACATGAATGCAAATATCCCTATTGGGACAAAGAGGGCAATATAAATCTTACAGGGGTAAAAGAATGTTTAGCAGGCCCTCAAACAGAGGAAATCTGTCCACAAAGAAGGTCAGTGTTATCCCAGATTTAGCAATGCAGTGGAAAATTGGGTCTCTGCACCGATTACATGTTTTCAGGCTTTCCATTATTTTGCACAGGTGATTTGATCAGTTTCACTGCCTTAGTTATCACCACAGCCATTTCATCTGAGGGAAATCCTGAAAACCTGACCTGTTGGTGTGCCTTGAGGACTGGAGTTGAAAAACACTGGATTACATCACTGGCACACTAAGGCCCCTTTCACACGGGGCAGATCAGTAATGATCCGCCTGCGTGTGCTCCGTAAGCTCAGCGGGGATTGCTCCGTTGATCCCCGCTGAGCCGTCGGGTGACAGGGCAGTTCCTGCACAATGTGCAGGGACCGCCCTGTCTTTTCTCCGCTCTCCCCTATGGGGGGATTGGATGAACACGGACCATATGTCCCTGTTCATCCGATCCGCTCTGCAGACGGAGGAAAAAATTGGGTTTTCTTCCATCTGCAAAATCTGATCTTTTGCCGAGGCGGACGATTACGGGTGTCAGCGGGTGTTCATCCGCTGACACCTGCAATCACATAGGGACCAATGTATGTCCCTTTTTCATCCGCAAACTGATGGATGAAAAAGCGTTCCGCACGTGTGAAAGGGGCCTAAATATGTAGTATAATTTCTTATTAACAGTTATACTTAAAAAGAAATATAGTAACAAATACCCAAGAAAGTTGCCACTCATAATCCCATAAGGCTGCAGGTGCCAGCGGAATAGAGCTCATCAGCACTGGCCACGTGTAGTAAGCAAAGAAGCATTGACAATGCAAGATCACAAGAAGTTTTCTCAGTTCAAACCAACTTTTACATGTTTCCCCTGAATAGGGCTTAATTATAAAAATAAGCAGAAGCAGGGGGAAACCTGTTTATGCAGCATTCATCAACTAGATATAATGATCTTCGAGGTACGTGCATAGAAATAAAACAATAAATACAAATAAATTGAAACAGCAGCATAATGAACCTTATAGATGCATGTACTTAACAAAAATGAGACCAATAAAAACCAAATGTAAATATTGCACGAGTTTATATCAAAAGTAAATGTTTATATTTAAGCTAGCATATGCATACTTAGATAGCAATAAATATATGCATATTAAAGCCAGGTTTTTAGACGTATACACTTGTTAAAAAAGATCTTTATTATATGAATAGATAAAAATTATGTAAAAAAAAAAAAGCACCAGCTTGAAGAAAGATGAGATTATACAAATGAAAAAGCTGGGTTTGAGAGATAAAAAAAAAAAAAAAAGAGAGAGATTTTTTTAATGTCATTAAAAACTACCGTGTGTGGGCTTTAGAGCATTTTTCGGGTTCTGAAAAACGGGCCAAAAAAAATTCGAACATGCTCTATTTTTTCACAACGTTTTTGAAGCGGAGTTCCACCCAGGAAAACAACATTTGCCCATATTGCTTAAAAAAATTCAATTAAAAAAAAGTGAAAAAAAAAAAAAATACTCACCCGAAATACCTGTTGCTATGCGGAAGTCCGTAATCGGCCTCTTCCACACCGCGGTGTCTTTTCTTCTTCTTCTGCTTGTGAATGGGGCACGCTGCTTTCTGGGAACTGTGTGTGTTCTCAGAGAGCAGCCGCCCATTCACAAGCCAGCGTGAAATTCACGCAGGCGCAGTACGGCTTCACTGCCTGTTTCCCATAGTGTGAATGGCGGCGCGGGACCCGGAGCGATCGTGGGATCGGCATCGGGGGGGCCATCAGCGCGGGCAAGTAGGACAAGGTAAGTGTCCTTATTTAAAGTCAGCAGCTACACTGTTAGTAGCTGCTGACTTAAAAAAAAAAAAAAAATGCGGCTGGAACACCCCTTTAACGTTGTCGTTTTTCGGGTTGTAAAAAATGGTCGTGTGTGGGCTTTAACGATGTGAAAAATCCACGCATGCTCAGAAGCAAGTTATGAGACGGATCGCTCGTTCTGGTAAAACTAGTGTTCGTAATGGAGTAAGCACATTCATCACGCTGTAACAGACAGAAAAGCGCAAATCGTCTTTTACTAACACAAAATCAGCTAAAGCAGCCCAAAGGCTGGGGTCATCTGAATGGAACTTCCCCTTTAGGGAACAAGTAAAGAAAAAAAAAAATAACTATTTATGATAACAGACCTCTACAAAACGAAATTCCCCTTGAGGATACTAGTCCTAGTCATGAAGATCTAATAGAAACACTTTTTTATTTTCCGTGTCAGCACCAGATCCCCCCCCCCCCCCCCGGTTCTCTGCTCCATGGCTACACTGCCTGGTTATAGCCCTCCTCACGTTAGCATGCTGACAGTTAGCAGTATGGAGGAGGGAGTTACAATAAACCTGCACATAAATCCTATTGTTCAGATATGATGCAACAAGGGTCAAATTCTGATCATTTATGTTTTACATCCTGTTCTTCATGGGGGAAATTTCAATTTATAATCATTCATGTTCAAATAGTATAAAAAAATTGTCCAATTATGTATTGCGGTCCACCATAAAATAAAGTCATTGAATTATTTACAAAAAAATATAAAAAAAATTGTGACTTAAAAGGATTAATATCTCCAAAGATGTGGATATATTTATGGAATGAAAAGGAGACTTTTTACATCTAGGATCCACGAAGAAATAAACTTTGAATTGTTTTTGTTACCCATTGTTATAAATACATTTTGATTTTGAACAAGTCCATTATCAGCTTAGGAATTAACTCCCATTAAATTTTTTTTCCCATAAATTTTTAGTTTTTAGTTTTACTTTTTCGCGTTTTCCTAGGTTTTCTCTCTGCTCTTTCTCATCCCTTTTAAATCTTTATTGGCTAAAACTTGTCAGTGTAAATAAGGACTGGGTGACTTTTTGTGATCTTGCCTGGAACAATAGAGTTTTGATCATTAAGATGATGTCATTGCAGCGCGGCAGTCTCTTTTTTTTTTTTTTTTAAATACAAGGAAATATAGTACTTTCTTTTATAAGGCAGTGATGTCACACAGGGGATGTCATGAAAATTGCTAAGGTTAAGTTTGACTGTGGCAACACTTTAATTAGTAGCAATACATTTTATAGATGAGAACTACCACCAATATATTATGACACTTAATTTAGTAAAATTTGCAGTCAAAATATATATGGATTGACAAATAAAGAATTGCTTTGGTAGCCATACAAAAAAGGAAATCTCCTATAAATTATCAGTTTACCTAGATAGAACCCTGATATACCTGTCTATCTACATATGGAGGAAGGTTTACCACCTGACAGATGTTTTAAATATGCATTTGCGTGTTCATGTTATGCAAATTTCTCTTAAAAAAAATTCTAACCTCAAATATTACATCCCAGTTATGTAATATTGTAGCATTTGACATCACAACAGACCCATAGCACATTATTTTGTACAGAGTCATTTACCTATTACCCATAACAGCACATTTTCACTCTCTCAACCAATAAAAGAAACATTTTATCTAGCAAAATGTAAACTTAAAGTTTAGCATTATTTTAGAATCCAAAGAAACATTGTTTTACTTGCTATTAAATGTTTACCTGATTCCATGAAGACAGCGTTCATATATAAAAAAAAATGGCTGGTAATTCAAAGTGAAGGGCTTGATAAAAATACGATGGTTTGATCTAGGAAAGTGTTTAAAAATGTATACCTGAAAGGCAAAGGAGATATTCTTTCACTCTGAATAGGATAACAGACTTGGGTTACCTTTCATGTTTATTTATTTATATCTACCTAGAATGTTCCCTTTAAATATCTCTTTCTTCTTGGCTAAATGTGACATGAGGAAAAAAAATAAAAAATTATATTAATTAGGTAACAATAAATATGTTTTGTTCTTGACCATATAAAGGGCCAGACCTACCAAAAATGATACTTTGCTTTAGGTGAAACATGGTGAGCTTAGTTTTTTTTTTTCTCTTCTTCAAATTCTTTATTTATTAGAAACAAGTATACAGATACAGCAGTTGGGATTGGAATTAAATATTTGCATAAAACATGATCAGCCAGAGCTTTACTATATCAAATCTCATTATATGTTACAGTTAATACACTCACCAGCCACTTTATTAGGTACACCTGTTCAATTGCTTGGTAACACAAACTGCTAATCAGCCAATCACATGGCAGCAACTCAATGAATTTAAGCATCAATCGTGGTGAAGACAAATTGCTGAAGTCCAAACAGAGCATCAAAATAGGGAAGAAAGGCAATTTATGTGACTTTGAACGTTACATGGTTGTTGATGCCAGATGAGCTGGTCGGATTTACAGAGAATGATCCAAAAAAGAGAAAATATCCAGTGAGCGGGGGTTATGTGGACGAAAATGCCTTGTTGATGTCAGAGGAGAATGGGCAGACTGGTTCAAAATGATAGAGAGGCAACAGTAACTTAAATAACCACTCGTTACAACAACGGTATGCAGAATACCATCTCTGAACAGCACATCGAACCTTGAAGCAGATGGCCTACAGCAGCAGAAGAAAACCACACCAGGTGCTGCTCCTGTCAGCTAAGAACAGGAAACTACGGCTACAACTCACACAGGCTCACCATAATTGGACAATAGAAGATTGGAAATTAGTTGCCTGGTCTGACGAGTCTTGATTTCAGCTGCGACATTCAGATGGTAGGGTCAGAATTTGGCATAAACAACATGAAAGCATGGATCCATCCTGCCTTGTATCAGTGGTTCAGGCTGATGGCAGGGCTGTCTTAATGAGAGAGCACACCTTGGCACTGCCCCTGCCCTTTCTCCAAAGCAGCTGGTCCTTGAGCCCAGGCTGCACCTCTACATCCCAGATATGCCCCCAGCACTCTGTCCCCTCAACACTCTAGATATCCCCTACCTCCTACCTACTTTTCCCAGGGGCCCATGATGCTATTAAGACGGCCCTGGCTGATGGTGGGGGTGTAATGGTGTGGGAAATATTTTCTTGAAACCCTTTGGGCCCCTTAGGACCAATTGAGCATTATTTAAATGCCACGGCCTACTTGAGTATTGTTGCTGACCATGTCCAACCCTTTGTGACTATAGTGTACTCAGCTTCTGATGGCTCCTTCCAGCAGGATAATGCACCATGTCACAGAGCTCAAATCATCTCACCACTGGTTTCTTGAACATGACAATGAGGAGGCCTCCATAGTCACCAGATCTGAGTCCAATAAAGCACCTTTGGTATGTGGAATAGGAGATTCTTATCATGGATGTGTAGCTGACAAATTTGCAGCAACTGCATGATGCTATCATGTTGATATGACCAAAATCTTTGAGGAATGTTTCCAATACCTTGTTAAATCTATGCCATGAAGAATTAAGGCAGTTCTGAAGGCAAAAGGGGGTCCAACTAGCGAGGTTTACCTAATAATGAGTTTATATTTAGTAGACATGTGCATTCGTTTTCGTTAGAATACATTTTCGCCCGAAAATCAGGTTTTTTGGTTATCATTTTAACAAACGATAAAGAAAGCGCAAGAAACGAAAACCGAAAGATCCGACATAAAAAATGCTTTATTTTTGTTTTCGTTGCGGTAAAAATTCGATATAGAGAGATTCGACATTATAGGGAAAAGATTTGACATTATAGAGAAAATATTCGACACTATAGAAATAATGGCCCAGATTAAGATACATCTGCGCATTATTGGACCGGCGTAGCGCACCGCCTTTACGTTAGACTTGCGCAATTTTGCCGCATAATCACCCTATTCTCGTAGCTTTTGCGCAGAAAATTGCGCATGCGTAACGTTTTTTCAGAGGTGTAAGGCGGAGTAATACAAATTGGGAAGGACGTGGGCGTGTTACATTGAAATGAGCCGTGACCCCATGCAAATGAAGGGCCGGCCGGCTCGCGCTTGCGCGCTTGAAGGAGACCATGGTCAGCTCCGCTGTGCGCATGCTCACAACTCGGGAGCGGCGCAATCAGTGAAATTGAAAATGGACTAGGGCAAAGTTGTGAACTACGCAAACAGCATAAATAGACAGACACAAACGCACTTGCATTGCAAAAGTACATCCCTTTGTCCCTTCCCATTTAACCAAGTGCTTTTGTCCTGTTGTTTGTTGCGTTGTGTTTTGTAGTTGTCAGATTAGTGTTCTGTGTGATCAAGTGTTTGTTAGTAGATCTTTGAAAGTGTTTTTTGATAAGTGTTTGAGTGACTGTTTGTTTGATATATTTCTGTTTGTTTGTTTTCTTGCTGTTTTTTTGCTGTTTGTTTTTGTGACTGTTTCTTGCTGAGTGCTAGTGTGATTTTTTGGGTGTTAGTTTTCTCTTTGTGTGTGTTCTTGCTTGATTGGTTGTGCGTGTTTTTGTGAGTGATTTTTGTTGACTGGGAGTGAGTTTTTTTGGAAGTATGACAGAGAGAAAGCGAAAGCTCAATTTTACTGTGGGGGAAAAAAGAATTCTTGCCCGGGCCATTAGCGATTATGGGCGTTTCCTCCACGGCCCGGACTGTGCCAACACCAACCCGGCCAGGAGGAGGGAGATTTTGGATATGATCACTGAGCAGGTCAATTCAGTGGGGGAGGGGGGAGACACGGACCCGGTCTGGGATTGACAAAAAAATCAATGACCTCCGGAGTCTGGTCAAACAGAAGCTGGCCAGAATGCATGCCCATGCCAGGGGCACAGGAGGGGGCCCACCATGCCGTATTAGGCTGACAGCGGAGGAGCGTGCGGTGGCCCTGACCTTTCATCGGCATGAAGTTGAGGGCCTGCCCGGCTTTGACTCAAGTCCGGAGCCCGTGGTGCCAGGTAAGTATTTTTTTTAATATCAGGTGTGTAGCATGTGTGGGGGAGAGGGTGAAAGGGAATATGTGGCAAGTGTGTGGATCCTCCAACCTGTGAATGTTTTGTGTCATCCACAGATGTGCAGGAGGGTGCAGGGCCATCTGGCCTGACCGCACCATCCCCAGGACAGCAGCCTAATGAGGCCCCCCCCAACAAGGCCGGAGTCCGCGGCGAGGTTCAAGAGGAGGAGGAGAATCATGAGGAGGAGGAGAATCATGAGGAGGAGGAGTCCATGTCAGGCACTGGACGTTTGGTTTTTGAGGACTCTTCCCCTCTGGCTGGCAGCAGGCAGCCCTCCCTAAGGGGGAGCCCCCCCCCTCCTCCCCCAACATGGCTCCCCTCCCAAGGGCCTCCCCTTCTCCCCGGCCACAAGCATCAGCTGGAGGCAGGATTTCATCCCAGAACACCAGGGGGTTGGACGATCTCCTGCCCGCCACTCTGAGAAGGGACCAGTTCCTCCAGACCCGCCATCTGGGACAGGTCAGCCAGACATTGGTGCGGATGGAGGAGAGCCTGTCCTCCATCAAGGATACGCTGGGGAACCTGGACTTCCACTCCCGGGCTTTCACAACCTGCCTAAACGACCTGCAGACTACATCAGCAGGCGTTGGGCAGGATGTGAGGGCCCTTACCCAGGCTATTCAGGCCAACACGGCAACACTTGGTGCTGCCCTGGACAGAATAGCCGTGGCCTTGGAGGGCAGGCCGCCAGGTGGGCAGAGATCAGGGGCTGCTCCTCCTTCCCCGGTTTTCCCCCTCCCCCATGAGTCTCCCCTGAGGAGCCGGGGTCATGGCCGGGGGCGCCGCAGGCGTGGCTCACGTCAAGGGCAATACTTTTTTTTTCCCCTCTTTTTTTTTTTTTGCTGGAAAATTTTTGATTTTGCTGGTAATTTTTATTTTATTTTTTTTGGGTTGTGAATGCTGTTTGAATGTGGGGGTGACATTCCTGCCGGAAAAGGGGTGTCACCCTCAATTTTGGTGGAGAAGGGTTCCCCAGGACCAGGGAGAAGTGATCCCCAGGTCTGTGTGAATGGTGTATGAATGTACAATGACATAATTGGAGCCTTGGCGTGGCGTTGCTGCTCACAAGTCCAGCATGGTGGACTGGTGCCAATCCAATTTGATGTGGATGTGGGGTGTGTGTGCTAGGGACCACAGTGGTGTGCATGCATGCATTCTCATTGTGCCATGATTAATGTGTGTGTTTAACGTGCAAAGATGCCCAATGTGAGCTGTCTCCTGGCTGCTCTTCCCTCAGAAGACGGGGGACCCTCGGTTAGGGGGGGATTGTCTGGTTCAGGGGTCAGGTCATCACGTAGGTCAATCTGCAGGCCCTTTCTTTCTGCGAAGTTGTGCAGCATGCAACATGCACCAATGATCTGGCACACAAAGTTTGGGGAATACAAGAGGGTACCCCCAGACTTATCCAGGCATCGGAAACGTGACTTTAGGAGGCCAAAGGTGCGCTCCACCACTGCTCGTGTTTGGGCATGTGCTTGATTGTATCTTTCCTCTCCTGGGGTTTGGGGGTTCCGGATAGGAGTCATGAGATGGGGTCCCAGTGGATATGCAGAGTCACCTGTAAGGGAAAAGACAGGAGGATGTTAGTCATGCATGTGCCCCTTGTGATGTGTGCATCATGGGAGGGGATAGTCATGCCTGACTCCCATGTCACTCACCAACCAGCCAGGTGTCCCCATACACGTTCCATTCGGATGTGGCATTGATTGTATATGTAACTGTCATGGCTGGACCCTGGGTGTTTGGCACGGACATGCCATATGAGGCCTTGGGCATCGACTATCACCTGTACGTTGATGGAATGCCAATGCTTCCGATTGCGGTACATGTGCTCTGTCTCATGGGGGGGCTGGAGTGCCACATGTGTGCAATCAATGGCCCCCACGGTGCGTGGGAATCTGGCAAATCTGTAGAAATCTGTCATTGCCTTCAGCCTCAGGTCCTCAGTGGTGGGTTTGATTATTTGGTTGGCCATGCGTCTGAGGATTGCAGGGACAACCTGGTGCACACATCTGCTCATGTAGGATTGTGACATCCCAGCCACCACTCCACTTGTACGCTGAAAAGAGCCACTGGCAAGGACATGGAGTGTTGCCATGACCTTGACCAGTGGCTGCACTGCATGTGAGCGGTGTGTTGGGCTGGTGATGTCCTCCTGCAAGGTTGTGGTTAATTCCAGGATGACATGAGGGGTGAATCTGAAGATGCGATACACCTCAGAATCACTCATGCCAAACAGGTCTATGCGGGTGCGGTATATCCTTTCCCGTGCCATCCTCCGTGCCATCCTCCGTGCCCTCATCCTTCTTTGTTCATCCAAAGTCAGTAGTATAGCTATGTGCGACGATGCCCCTGGCATGTTGGCATACAGATTGTTGTGCAACACGTGTGACTGCTGAGCTCCTCACTAACAGTGTTGCTTTATCTAACAAGTAGACTTTTTTTCTCTTTTTAGACCAGCTTTTATATGCTCTAATGTTGCGCACACTGCGTCGCCTGCGCTGCCCCAACGTTCTTTTGTGGATCCCCGTAAGTCCCTCATTAGCATATTTGACTAGCAAATCAATGGTCTGTCTAGCGCACTTTTGCGCGGACGGATGCGCCAGTCTAACGAAATTACGCGGGACAAAAAAAAAGTAGATTTTTTGCGTATCTCGTTCTGGGGATGCCGTGCATCGAAACGCACGCGCACATTTTGACTTACGCACACGCATCTCCTGTTGCGCAGGCGTAATCGCTCTGTGAATCTGGGCCAATAGATTTGACATTACAGAGATTAGATTTCGATTTATGAGAAAATAGATTCAACATTATTACTAGTCATACAACATTAGAATTCTTGTAGGCAGAATATTCGAACGTAAATGTAAGATTCAACGTAAAGATTCGATGTTCCGTCGAATATTCTTTTGACCATTCGACAGAAACCAAGTATTATTGGATTTTCGGACGAAAGCTATTCCCCAACGAAAAACAAAATAAATCAAAACGATTTTCGGGGGTAAGTAAATACATTTATTTTCCAAACGAAAACTAAAAAACGAAACTAAATATTCCAGTCTGCACATGTCTAATATTTAGCATTATAATCACAGAAAGTAGTAAGAATAAATCACACAATCCCGTTAAAGCAAATGGAAATATAAAATGATTAATGTACAGGATATGGGATTTTAAGGGTGCTAAATACAAAAATTCACTCAAAAGAGAATATTTAAAAAAAGAATACAAAAGTATTTATTAATAACAACATTCTAAAAGTAATGCATACAGTTCATTCAAATTCATTCAATTTCATTCAAATTCATAGGTATACACCTATTCCCTAACAAATGACAATGAATTACTATATTCATGAATTACTATATTCATGAATTACTATATTCATGTACAGATTGATGTGGCGTCCATATTTTCAACAGTTTCGCCTATAATGCTTTTGGCACTTTTGTTATATTTGTAAAAACAATGATTATCTAGCTTTTGTTGTGAATAAGACAGAAAATTAACATTTATGATATATTAATACACATATTGAACAAAACAATATAATGGTACATAAACTGGTACATTTGAAAGGGGTCTAACACACAAGCCATAATACATTGCAGTGTCCTTTATTTTTGAATCCCTGATGCACCACAATGGGCCTGCATGCTAGTGCACCTCAATGCACTAATGTGAACCATCTGTGTGTTCTGTTGCACTGCAAAAAAAAAAAAAAGTTCAGATGGGTTAAACATTTATTGGTTGCCTTACTGTATCACTTTAATGTGTCTCATAATGTGTTATGTAATATATTCATATAGCAAAGTTGATTTAATTGTTATATATCTTTAGCTTTTGTGACCTCTTAGCATATTCTCTCCCTAAATAAATAGCAACAAAGCTAAACAAATAGTAGTTCTTTTACTACCTCCACATGCACCACAACCAGAACACAACACAATCATGTAGCCAAAAACACTACACTTAGCAGTTATGTGTAACACTGAAATACTGCCAGACTAAATACACACCCAAAATGTAAACTTGAGCTAGTTAACTAGATAATATTTTATTACTGCTATATTTTAAAGCCATATAAATCTTAATCCAAATACATTCAAACTAAACAGAGAATCTGAGTGATCCCAAAATCAATAGTGCCACATGCCAATAACTTGGCAATTATAAAAATAAATAAATATGTGCAGCGATAATGTGAAGGTCACTGTAGAGCTACAGGACAATATAAGTCACAATGAAAACAATATACCAAAAAGATCAACTTCAACAATTATCTTTTCACTCTGTGGACTGTTTAGTTGTCACCACTAATTATCATCAATCTTATAAGGACACATTTATTTTTGTCACATTTATATGGTCAACGTTCATTCATTATCAGTATGAAATGGCCATTCATGTCACTTTTTAGAAACAAGAGATATTTTTGGTACATTGTTTTCATTGTCATTTATATTGTCCTGTAGCTATACAGTGACCTTCTTCACATTAGCGTTGCACATATTTTTGTAATAATCTATTTGAATTTGTCCTTTGTTGTGCTGGCTGCTGTATTTTATTTTAGGGTGTCAGCGCAGTATTCTTTTTCTATTTTTGTAATAACTTGCCAACTTACAAACCCAGATACTGTAGCAAGAACAACTTGCCACAAATTTTTTGGCAGTGCTGAATTGTAAGTCTTAAGACGTAAGACTTAAACCTGACCAAACAAGTCTCTAGTAGACATCCCAGATGTGATGAATTTGAAACACAAAATCATGAATTATAATCTAATAAATAATATAATTTTATTCAATAATGTAATAAAAAATAATGAAATTTGTCAAACAAAGAAAATTCAAAAAACATCCTGAGTGTGATAAATTTTGAAGCATAGAACTAGACAAAGTCCGATGTTACAATCAGGACAATGGTACCTTGTTTCTTTTCGGACTTTCTTTCCACTGCCATCTTTCTTTGAACAGCAAACCACGCACATCCTGGTAGGTGCTACCTTTTTTGTGGTTGGCGGTATGTAGTCCAACGTCAAGAGCACGTCGTCCGGGTCTATTTACAGCTACTAATGGCGTCTGGTGGTTCACAAAAATCTGCTCAGCCACCTTCCAGATAAAGTCAGAATGAACAAGAGGCATGTCACTCTTTGCTCTATACAGGATATATGCATTCCAAAGGCATTGTTCCAGAAGATGCCTGAAAATCTTCTTATAATATTTTTTTTTGCTGTTTGCGCATAGCCGGTGTAAGATGGGGGTTGTTAACTCTCGTGGTAGATGTGTTTTTCCAGTGATTCAAGACAGTCAGGAACTATATTTAAGGACATGGTAGCCCATTTTTATGAAAAGGAAACAAAATAAAAGTCCAAACAAAGGTTTCCCACACAAAGGGTTCTTCTCCATAAACAGAATAGAAAATGCTAGCTTACCTGGCTCTCTGCAGCAGTATCGGTAGCAGTACTTCTGCACTTTATCCTGGTCACCCAGACCAGCGGACTCCTCAAAGTAGGCAGCTTCCCTTTAGCATATACAGCTCTGCCTCTTGCAGTCACCACCGTTCTGGTTGCCTCTTGCAGTCACCAACATTCTGGCTGTCTCCTACAGCCTCTCTGACTTCTGGAGACCTACTGTCACCTAGTGTGGAGCTGTCTCCAACTGGGAGCCATGAGGTCTTCCCACACTCTCATTATAAGGGCTGTGCTCATCTGAGCACACACCCTGCTGGTCAACCACAAAGTCTGGATACAGGGTTGGAGATCCTGTCCCACCCCAGACACTGTGGAATCTCCAAACTACAGAGCCTCATGTCAAATTACCAAAATCTGGAGAAAGCTGCAAAAACAGTCTTCTCCAGTCCACATCTATACTCTGTAGTCTTGAATCTCGCAAATGTGCATACCCTGTGTCCAGCAAACTGTCCATTTTACCTTGACAGTAGCTCCTACTGTCACACCGGGTAAAATGTCATTGCCTGATTGGCTCTGTCGACACCTACCATTGTGTTATTATAGTTGATCACGACTTGCGGCTTCAGCACATCTTTCCCACCTTTTGTGTGGACCATGGCAGTGGAGGTATTGTGCACAGTACTCATGAGACACGTCCTTCTTGTCTTGCCATCGCATTACCATCTTCTTATCCTTCTGAAAGGCAACCATTTCTCCGGTCTCCAGTTTTGAGACATGTACAAATTGTCCGTGGTCACACAATATCCTTGGTTCAGCAATTGCTACAGCAGTGTAAGGACAGATGATGTGGCCATCCCGTAGCCGCTGTACCTGGGGTTGAACTTCATCGAATTCCAGATGTATCCGGTGGCTGACTCGCAGAGCATGTAGAATTTGATGCCAAACCACGCTCTTTTGGATGCAATAAACTGTATCCAGCATAGGCATCCCTTGTAGGCCATCTTTTATCCACACTGACGTCCCTTTCTGGAACGTAGGCCTGCTGGAAATTGGTCACAATCATTTGGCATACCTCCCAGATTTTTTTTCATTTTGGAGCAGGTTGCATAGTCTCATCAAATTCTACATTGTTTGTGAAGTGGAAATACTTCATGATGAGGGAAAAACGGTATTCTGACATCACAGTGACAAAAAACCGAGTGGCCAGTAACTTATTGGTGGTCCAGTACCATTTCTGGAGTGGTTTCCCCACCACCCCCTGAAGAATGAAGAGTCTGAGAGACTGCCAGATGTCCTCCTTAGTCACCAGTTCCCACTTTCTGCTTCTGGAAAACCTATCATGCAGCGTAGCGGATTGCAGATCATGGTAGCGATTTGTCTCTGTGACAATTTTTTCAATTGCCTTCTCAGTGAGGAATAATTGCAGGTCTGCCAGAGGGTTGTCACGCTCAACATCTCCCTTCATCACAGGTGATCCAGTGAACAGGAATCGTGGGGCCGCTACCTGGTCCATATCGCAGTCTATAAAACACATCGCTGAGGTCAGGTGCATGATCATCACCATTGTCACTTGCCAGATCAGTGTCAGTGTCAGAGTCAGATGACAAATCTCCCCACGACTCGCTCAGAGTTGCTCTTCTGCGAGCAACTCTGTGTCACTGTTGCTGTCACTCAACTGGTGCCATGTTCTAAATATTTTTTTGGGCACAAATGACAGTAAAATGTCAGGCAAGGGGCACTGTACAGTGATGGTTACAGATCTAAGCTGATACAGTGTAAACCTCTCAAATTACAATGTAACATCTCCTTTTATGTGTGTGTGTCACTTTTGTCACCCAGTTCCGCTCTCATGCACCGCTGCTGCTCGCAGGGAACGGAACCAGGAAGTCAGGTGATGGTCGGCGAGAGCACCGGTGATCTCGCTGAGGATCACAGCAGTAGAATATCATCGCTGGATCGCCAGGAGAAGGAAAGGGGACTCCGCTGCAGGCTCTGCAATGTTACCCGGAACGTGACTCGGGGTTACTGCTCCTAGCAGAAAAAATTAACCCTGAGTCACACTCGGGAATACCGCAAGGAGGTTAAAGTGATTGTAAAGGCTCCTTTTAAAAAAAAAAACAAACATGTCATACTTACCTCCACTGTGCTAATTTTACATAGTGTCCGCGATCATTCTCTTCTGGGGTCCCTCAGCGGCTCTCACGACTCCTCCCTGCATCAGAAAACCCCTGTAGGAGAAGCTCTTCTGGGGGGTTACCTTGGGGGGGGGGGGCGCTTCCGAGTCTAGCATTTGCGTACATAGACACTAATGCCGGACCGGCCCCGCCCCCCAGCGCCCACATCATTGGATTTGATTGACAGCAGCGGAAGCCAATCGCCGCGCTGCTATCAATCTATACAATCAAGAACCAGGGCCTCGTGGAGAGAGGGACAGCGCGTCCCCGCCGAGTGAAATTTGGGGCTCAGGAAAGTAAAATGGGGGGCTGAGAGGCCAGCCACTGCCAGGTGTTTTTTCATGCATAGGATGCATTAAGGTGAAAAAACACCAGGGTGTACAACCCCTTTAACTTGCTGCACATTTTCACTGGCAATTTGTACACTTGCAGAGCATTTGAAGCACAATTTCTAGTTGATACTTTTCCAATTTGTAGCAAAAGCAAAGTTGCAGTGGTTAGTCTACAGCAAGAGCTCTGCAAGCCACAGTGACCCCTGAGGTGGGATGACTATAGCACAACATAACTGAACCAGAACTTGCAGCAGACTATCAGAATGTTTGTAAAGAAAGTTGATCTGGAGTCATGCAATGTGGACTTGCTACAATTGTGCAAAAAAATTGTGAAGCCTGGCAATAGCTGAGCAAGTCATTTTCAGACTTGCAGCACAATTGCTTTCTACCTGGGTAGAGCATTACTGCCACAGCATGAGAAGCAACAAGTGCAAATACAATTATAAAATTCCTTACTGTTTGATAAATCAGGCTGATCAATGCCAGTAAGAGATCGAAGCATTACTCCTTAAAGGATGGAAAAAAGGGGAAGAGAGAAGGAGATGGGATTTTCTAAACGGTGCTATATAGCAAAAAATTATTATTGTTAGCATGAGAAAGAAAATATTGTACGAGCCAGGAGGTACAAAAGTAAAAAAATTGTTTATTAAATAGACATCAATGCAATAATTATTCACAGGAAACAAAAAAGTTCTATGAATACTATAAAATAAAAAGGTAATCGGTCAGAGGAAAATAAAATCAGGTTTAAGCCAACAGTTGATTGTTGTATCCCAACAGTTTCGCTTGTAATAAGCTTCCTCAGGGGTAGATGGTAACAATCACGGCTTTTAGATTGATTAAACTACAAGAGTGTAGAAAAACATAATTGTTAATTTCATACATACACGAGATGTAGGAGATGTAGCTACATAAAATTAAGCTCACCCTTTACAAAATGGGCCGTCTCGTATACATGGGGCAAACCCCCATACACAAATGTAAATAGATGATATTACTGGGCTGCTTAATGAAAAAAGAGGCAAAAGAGGGATACAGATATTGAAAAAGATATAAAATTAAGCTCACCCTTTGACCACAGTAATTCACATAGAGACCATGGGCCAAGTGGAAGTGGGTGTGTCATATGTAAATGATGGGCGGAGCCCAGCGCGTATTTCGCCAGTGAGTGACCAGGTGCTCACAACTTCCGGGCAAACCCCCCATCCGTTGGGCTTTGGAACACTAAAGTATACACTTTTGTTCTGAATGTAAATAGACCGCTTCAACGACTCGATCGTATGGATCGAAGAAGGTCTGGTGCTTAATGAAAAAACGGGGATTACTAACGGTAGACAAAAGAGGGATAGGCAGATATTTGAAAAAGATATACTGTATTTAAGCCAAAGAGAAAGCTTACTTACATGGAGACACGGGTGTGCTGGGAATGGAGACGGTTAATGAGATGACACTGGGCATGGAACGAAGGTGTGCATGAGTAGCACAGCTAAGTCTAAGCATGATGGAAAAATGGAAAAAGAAAAAGAAAAAATAATGGGAAATGAAAAACGGAAACAAAATGTATGTAGTAAATGGGAAATAGGTAATTTAAATGGGTTCTAAAAGATTTTTGTTTGCAATAAGTATTATGGAAAGGACCAAAAGTCTCTATTCCATAGGCTTGCAAGGGAACATTCAAGATGGATACATATTAGATACTGGGAAGACAGGGTGCCCAGTATAAAGTACTGAAAAAAATGGAGAGAGCATTTGTATCAACGTGAAGTCTTACCGTGAGATGGTGTGGACAGCTGCAACCAGTGTCATCTGCGCTGGGTTGTAAAGCAAGCAGCTATTTAAGGGAGATATTCCTCCGACGTAGCGAGCGTATGACGTATAGGAGGCTGGCCGTTGAGGCAAGAAAGAGCCGGAGGGAAATGCTAACTAAAACTACATATCCCAGAGAGCAACGGGATAGTCACGTGTGGGCGTACATGACGCCCAGACGTGAGACTCGAGCGTGCTATGCAGAGAACTCCGCCTCTATGCAAATACTGAGACACGTATTGGGACTGGAATGAACAGAGGGGCGTATCAAAAGGATGAGTGATAAACAACCCGTAGACGAGACTTAGAAAAGCATTTAAGACAGATGTGACTAGGGCAGGCAAAACGCCGCCAGAGTTTTGAAGTTAGGCGGCCGGTGTGTGTAAGGGGGGGTTTTGTTGCTGAAGCGGGCGTCGAAACAAGGACGGACCAGGCACACACAAGGGGAAGGGGGAGCATAGGAAGGAATCGGATGGTAGACCGAAATGCCTTCAATAATTTCCTAGTGCCTCTGCAGCCCAAAAAAGAATAAAGAATCAACAAAACAAAAAATATCATGAAAAGTCAAAAAATTCTTAAATACAATACATGAACATTGCTTCACTAAGTAGGTTCAGACAATCATTGCAAAATATTAATTAACATCAACAATGTATGACAGGATCATACAAGAAAGCATACCTCCGGGTTAACAAAGACCCAGGGGTGTAGTATGCTGCCAAAAAAAGGGGAGTGGCAGGGGAAGAGACATAAAAAGGATGGGTGGGAAGGGGAATGGATTGATGTAGGGAAGTGGGCCGGGGGGGGGGGGAAGAGGGTAGGGGACAGGGGGAAGACCAGGTACTGGTTGTTAAAGTGATGGGAAAAGGAACTTAGGAACTTTGAAACTGACAGAGTAACCACAAGGTATCACAGAAAAGGTTTAAAGCTAAGACTCTCATTAAACCCAGGGAAAATGGTAGCCCTGAGCTTGTATATCCAGCGTGCTTCAAGTTGAAGCAGCGTTCCATCAACGCTGCCCCCTCTTGAGTCAGGCGGGATATGTTTAAGGGCAAAGAACTTTATAAAGTTCGGATCAAAATTGTGGTGAGTTCCCACATGTCTGCTGATGGCGGTGACTATTTTCTTTTTGAGAATTGGTTTTATATGATCTTGGATTCTTTTAAAGAAAGGTCTTTTGGTTTTTCCTATATAAAAGCCACTGCAGCGGCATTTTGCTAGATAGATCACACCTACCGTTTGGCAAGTGATAACATTTTTGGTCGAATGCCAGTTCCCGTTGGGCAGTTTAAATTGTTGTTGGTGTCCAACAAACATACACACATCACATTTGCCACACGGGGCGGTGCCACCGTTTGTTGATACTTTAGACTGATCAATCATGTTGAAATGGCTATGTACTAGGCGATCTCTAAGTGATGGAACAAGTCTAAAGGTCACTTTTGGGGATTCCCTAATGAATTTTTTTAATTTTGGATCTGCAGATAACGAAGGCCAGAAATTCTTTAAAATATTACGCATCTCTTTGTGCTGACTAGAGTATTTAGTAATTATTCTTACTGTGTCCATTTTACTTTTGGTGTTGGAAGAGAAAATAAGTGAACTTCTCTTTTGAACTTTGACACGGTTATAGGCACGTTTAAGTAACCTGCGACTATAGCCTATTATTCTCAGTCTGTGATAAAGGTCCTTTGATGTTCTCTTGAAATCACTGTCAAGGCTGCAATTGCGTCTCAGCCTAAGGTACTGGCTGTAGGGAATACTTTCAATTAGAGAGGCTGGGTGCGAGCTAGTGGCGTGAAGGATTGTATTTCCAGCTGTGGGTTTTCTATACAGACAGGAATGTAAAAAGCCCTGTTTGTCTTTAGAGATTTTTAGATCTAGAAAATCGATATCAGTTTGGCTATAGCTGAATGTGAATTTTAGGTTAAAGTCATTGATTTTAATTAGTTCCATGAACTCATGCAGTTGCGATTCATTACCAGACCAAAAAATTAAAACATCATCGATATATCGATGCCAACTAACTATGTGGTCCATAAGGGGTGCTAGGTCATCACGGGACAGAATGTTTCTCTCCCACCCCCCCAGGTACAGGTTGGCATACGATGGGGCACACTTAGTACCCATCGCAACCCCCTGTACCTGGAGGTAGTGGGAGGACCTGAAAACAAAAACATTGTGTCGAAGAATGTAGTTCAGAAGTTTGAGAACAAAATCGTTATATTTGGAGGCTTCTGGTCCTCTCTCAGATAAGAGGCCGGAAATGACCTCCAAACCCCTATCATGAGGGATAGTATTGTATAGACTTTCAACGTCTAGGGCTACCAACCATGTCTCAGGAGAAAGTTGGATACCTTCAACAGTTTTGAGCAAGTCTATGGTATCTTTAATGTATGAACTCAACGACGTTACATGTGGGGATAGGTAACAATCAACCAGGGAGCTGGCGTTCTCTGTTAAACTTGCGCAGCCTGATATGATAGGCCGGCCAGGGGGATTTGTTAGGGATTTGTGGGTCTTGGGTAGAGCATAAAAGGTTGGGGTTCGCGGATCTTTGACATCCAAGAATTTCCAGGTGTCTTGATTAGGGATGAGCCGAACACCCCCGGGTTTGGTTCGCACCAGAACGTTCGAACAGACCGCGAACCCCATTGAAGTCTATGGGACCCGAACGTTCAAATTCAAAAACGGTCATTTTAAAGACCAAAATTCAATTAAATGTTGGAAAACGTCGTTCAGAACCTGGGTTTTGCCCCAGAGAACATGTATCAATGGAATTTTTTTTTTTTTAAACGGACGTTTTTTGCGGAGCAGCCATTTTTAATGATGCTTAAAGTGAAAAAAAAAAAATTCCTTTAAATATCACACCTGCTGGGTGTCTATAGTAGTGGCACGTGTTTAGAAATGTCCCTGCACAACATGAAAGGACTAAAAAAAAAAGTAATTAATGCTACATGCGCAAGTTCTGTGTGGCAACATTATGTCGAATATTTTAGCGGTGGTGGGGGGCCATTATTGTTGTGTGAAAGAAAATTTTTAGAAAAAAGGGCACCCCTCAAACATACTGTAATTGGAGCGCAACAAGGAGCCACGTGTAAAGTATTGCATCAAAAATTGTTATTAGGCGCCCCTGTTAAACAGGGGCTGGAAAATTGTGCCTTGGGCACAACACAACACTTGCAACCCCTCCCAATAACTCCAATTGGAGCGCAACAAGGAGCCACGTGCAAATTATTGCATCAAAATTTTTTATTAGGCGCCCCTGTTAAACAGGGGCTGAAAAATTGTGCCTTGGGCACAACACAACACTTGCAACCCCTCCCAATAACTCCAATTGGAGCGCAACAAGGAGCCACGTGCAAAGTATTGCAACAAAAATTGTTATTAGGCGCCCCTGTTAACCACTTAAGGACCGCCGCATGTACATTTACGTCGCCAGAATGGCACCGACAGGCACATCAACGTATATATACGTTGGTGCCTTGGGGGGGATCGGGGGTCCGATCGGACCCCCCCCCCGTACATGCGGCGGTCCGCGCGGCTGCAGGAGCGATCCGACAAGTGGGGGCGGCTATCCGTTTTCACCCGCCCCCTCCGGATCGCTCCCAGCCAATGCGCGCGCCCGCCCGCCCTGTCACTTCCTCCTCCTGTGTAAACACAGGAAGGAGGAAGCGACGTGATCTCTCCCTCGGCGTTTGTTTCAAGCGCCGCTGAGGAGAGATCACAACACTACAAGTAAGTCTGCACCAACAGCACACTTACACACAGACACAAACACATTTAACCCCCGCGATCGCCCCCCCCCCTCCCCCCTGTCACAGTGTCACTGAATGCAGTAATCATACATGTATGATTACTGTATTTAGTGTCAGTGTGACAGACAGTGTGACAGTCAGTCAGTGTTAGTGTCAGGGTAGCCCCCCCCACCCCCCCCAATAAAGTTTTAACCCCTTGATCACTGCCCTAGTTAACCCTTTCACTCCCTATTGCCAGCATCACTAAGCGATCATTTTTCTGATCGCTGTATTAGTGTCGCTGTTCCCGCTAGGTAGCTAATTTTTTTTTAATGCGATTTTTTTTTTACTAAAGACATGTGGCTAAATACATTTTGGCCTAAATGTTTGACTAAAATTTCGTTTATTGGTTTTTTATTATAACAAAAAGTAAAAAATATTGATTTTTTTTCAAAAATGTCGCTCTATTTTTGTATATAGCGCAAAAAATAAAAAAATCGCAGAGGCGATCAAATACCACCAAAAGAAAGCTCTATTTGTGGGAAAAAAAGGACGCAAATTTTGTTTGGGAGCCACGTCGCACGACCGCGCAATTGTCTGTTAAAGCGACGCAGTGCCGAATCGCAAAAACCCCTTGGGTCATTTGCCAGCGTATTGGTCCGGGTCTTAAGTGGTTAAACAGGGGCTGAAAAATTGTGCCTTAGGCACTGGTGGCGGAGCCCAGAAACACAACATTTCTTACTAGCTATCAGCAAGAAAAGTGAGGAGGAGAAGGATATTCCATCAGCAGCATAAGAGGACAGTCACTCAGCATCAGCAGTTTAAAAGGGATCCGACATTTCAACAAAAAATATATTATTCATTAATATCAGCATCAGGTGCTTGGTAGCTGGTGTTGATCCAAGCCTGATTCATTTTAATGAAGGTCAGTCGATCAACAGAGCTGGTGGAGAGGCGCACCCTGTGATCAGTGACAAAGCCTCCAGCAGCACTGAATGTCCGTTCTGAAAGAACACTGGATGCAGGGCAAGTCAGTAGCTCAATTGCGTACTGGGCAAGCTCTGGCCAGTGATCCATCCTCAAGACCCAGTAAGCCAGAGGATTTTCGGTGGGGAAGGTGTCCAAGTCGGATCTTGCCCCTAGGTATTCCCTAACCATGTAAAGCAGACGCTGGCGATGGTTGCTGGAACCGGTCAGACCTTGGGGCTGCGGACTAAAAAACTGCCTGAACGCATCGGTCAGACGACCACCTTCTCCACCGCCCCTCCTGTGACTCACCGAAGCCTCAGCAAGACGTTGTCCAGAGCCAGGTTTTGGTAATCCCCCCGGTTCTGGGAACGCATTGCACAGACCCTTCTGCAAGGCCTCCCGCAGAAGTTTCATCTTCTGCTCCCTCTGCGATGGCAACATAAGGTCCGCAACCTTACTCTTGTAACGTGGATCAAGGAGAGTCGCCAGCCAGTAATGATCCCTCTCCTTTATAGCACGTACACGAGGATCCTTACGCAGGCTTTGCAGAATCAGGGAGGCCATGCAGCGTAGGTTTGCCGAGGCATTCGGGCCACAGTCCTCTGGGTCACTGAGGACGACAGGATCCACAGGCACCTCATCCCAGCCACGTAAAACTCCACATGCTCCTTGGGACTGTAAATGATCCCTTGAAGACTGCTGCTGCTGAGTGCTAGGCTCCACCTCCATGCTGCTGATACAATTCTCCTCCTCCTCCTCTTCCTGTGTGCTAGGTGGGCAAGCAGGACCACTGTCTGATGGCCCGCTGCTGCGTGTGCAGCCGCTGCAGCATGGCCAACGTTGAGTTCCATCTGGTGGGCATGTCACAAATTAGGCGGTTCTTGGCCAGGTTGTAGGTCAGTCAGCCGAGCTGTGGCATTATTTGACCTCCGAAAATGCACACAGACTTTCCTGGCCTGCTTCAGGTCATCCTGCAAGCCCGGGTACCTGCCCAAGAACCGCTGCACCACCAAATTGAGGACATGCGCAAAACAGGGCACGTGGGTGAGTTTTCCCTGTCGCAGGGCAGAGAGGAGGTTGGTGCCATTATCGCTGACCACCATTCCAGGCTTCAGCTGGCGTGGCGTCAACCACCTCTCAGCCTGACCCTGCAGAGCTGAGAAAATCTCTTCCCCAGTGTGGCTCCTGTCTCCCAAGCACACCAGCTCTAGCACCGCATGGCATCTCTTGGCCTGCATTCCTGCGTATCCCCTCGTACGCCTACGGAGCACGGCTGGTTCGGAGAAAACATCCCCACAGGAAGAGGCCACAGAGGAAGAAGAAGAGGAGGGGGTGGAGGAAAGAGGTGTGTCACAAGCAGTAGTACTTTTTTGGAGGCGTGGTGGCGGAACAACCTCCAAAACTACTGGACCTTGCCCTGCGTCCTTCCCAGCTGCCAGCAGAGTCACCCAATGCGCCGTAAAAGACAGGTAACGTCCCTGTCCATGCCTGCTGGACCATGATTTAGCGGTAATATGCACCTTACCACTGACCGCCCTGTCCAGCGAGGCATGAACATTGCCTTCCACATGCTGGTAGAGAGCCAGAATAGCTTTCCGTGAGAAAAAGTGGCGTTTTGGTACTTGCCACTGAGGTACTGCACATTGCACAAACTCACGGAAGGGGGCAGAATCTACCAACTGAAAAGGTAGCAGTTGAAGTGCTAGCAATTTCGCTAAGCTAGCATTCAACTGCTGGGCATGTGGATGGCTGGGATTGTACTTCTTTCGGCGCTGCAGCAGCTGGGGCAGGGAAATTTGCCTGGTACTATCAGTAGATTGACCGCTACTACTAGCTTGTGACACACCTATTTCTTCACCTTCACTGCAGGCTTCAGAAAGGACTGGGGGTCTACTGGGGTTGGAGGTCCCAGAAGGGCAAGGGGGGGTACGCTTCTGTCTTTGGTGTGGGTCTTTCTGGTGTGCTTGCCAACGAGCTGCATGGCAGGTCGACATATGTCTGGACAAGCATGTGGTACCCAGGCGGTTGATGTTTTGGCCACGCGAGATACGCTTGCGACATAAGTTGCAAATAGCAAAGGTATGATCTTGTGGACATGTTTCAAAAAAGGCCCACACCAAAGAACTTTTGCTGTACCGGTCAGACACAGCAGCGCCATGCACAAGCGCCGTAGATGTGCGCTGTAATGCAGTGGGTGTGATCTTAAGCTGACCCCTGGAGGGCATCCTGCCTCTTTGGAGATGTGCCTGTGCCTGTGCCTCGTCCTCCTCCTCCTCCTCTCTCCTATCAGGCACCCAGGTAGAGTCAGTGACCTCATCATCCCTTCCCTCCTCATCACTGTCAACAACCTGGCAATATGCTCCAGCTGGGGGAACATCATCACTGACAAATTGCTGTCCCTCTCGGCCACCCCCTCTCCCTGGGCTCACATCAATGCCTTCCTCTATCAGTGTTCCGTCATCGGAGTCTTCAAAACGCTGCGCATCTTCCTGCAGCATGTACCCCACACTGTGTTGAAACAGTTCGGGGGACTCCTCAGGAGGACATGGTGGTACTAGGGAAGTATTGTGTGAAGCCATTGTGCAGAGGGAAGAGGACGCCTTGGCAGCTGCTTTGCCAGATAAACTTTAATCTGTCTGTGTGAGAGAGGATGAGGAGGATGAGGACGGCTTGGTCATCCACTCTACTAATTCCTCTGCATGTTGAGGTTCAACACGGTCAGCTCCCGAAAAGAAGAAGGACGAGCGGACACGGCCATGGGCTGAAGAGGATGCACCACATCCACTACCAGCGTTACCTCTACATGCAGAGCCTGCTTGCCCTCCTGCCTCTCTGCCTCTCTTTGTTCTCCTTCCAGACATATTGAAGTGCTCAGGTGGTATGTAACAGCACAAGCGGAGTGACACCAAATGCGCTCAGGTGATATATAACAGCACACGTACAGTGGCACTACCTGCGCTCAGGTGGTATATAGCAGCACACGTACAGTGGCACTATCTGTGCTCAGGTGGTATATAGCAGCACATGTACAGTGGCACTATCTGTGTTTAGGTGGTATATAGCAGCACACATCAGTGGCACTATCTGTGCTCAGGTGGTATATAGCAGCACACGTACAGTGGCACTATCTGTGCTCAGGTGGTATATAGCAGCACATGTACAGTGGCACTATCTGTGTTTAGGTGGTATATAGCAGCACACATCAGTGGCACTATCTGTGCTCAGGTGGTATATAGCAGCACACATCAGTGGCACTATCTGTGCTCAGGTGGTATATAGCAGCACACGTACAGTGGCACTATCTGTGCTCAGGTGGTATATAGCAGCACACGTACAGTGGCACTATCTGTGCTCAGGTGGTATATAGCAGCACAGTACAGTGGCACTATCTGTGCTCAGGTGGTATATAGCAGCACAGTACAGTGGCACTATCTGTGCTCAGGTGGTATATAGCAGCACACGTACAGTGGCACTATCTGTGCTCAGGTGGTATATAGCAGCACACGTACAGTGGCACTATCTGTGCTCAGGTGGTATATAGCAGCACAGTACAGTGGCACTATCTGTGCTCAGGTGGTATATAGCAGCACAGTACAGTGGCACTATCTGTGCTCAGGTGGTATATAGCAGCACACGTACAGTGGCACTATCTGCGCTCAGGTGATATATAACAGCACACGTACAGTGGCACTACCTGCGCTCAGGTGGTATATAGCAGCACACGTACAGTGGCACTATCTGTGCTCAGGTGGTATATAGCAGCACATGTACAGTGGCACTATCTGTGTTTAGGTGGTATATAGCAGCACACATCAGTGGCACTATCTGTGCTCAGGTGGAATATAGCAGCACACGTACAGTGGCACTATCTGTGCTCAGGTGGTATATAGCAGCACATGTACAGTGGCACTATCTGTGTTTAGGTGGTATATAGCAGCACACATCAGTGGCACTATCTGTGCTCAGGTGGTATATAGCAGCACACGTACAGTGGCACTATCTGTGCTCAGGTGGTATATAGCAGCACACGTACAGTGGCACTATCTGTGCTCAGGTGGTATATAGCAGCACAGTACAGTGGCACTATCTGTGCTCAGGTGGTATATAGCAGCACAGTACAGTGGCACTATCTGTGCTCAGGTGGTATATAGCAGCACACGTACAGTGGCACTAACTGCGCTCAGGTGGTATATACCAACACATGTACAGTGGCACTATCTGTGCTCAGGTGGTATATACCAGCACACGTACAGTGGCACTATCTGTGCTCAGGTGGTATATAGCAGCACACGTACAGTGGCACTATCTGTGCTCAGGTGGTATATACCAGCACACGTACAGTGGCACTATCTGTGCTCAGGTGGTATATAGCAGCACACATCAGTGGCACTATCTGTGCTCAGGTGGTATATAGCAGCACACGTACAGTGGCACTATCTGTGCTCAGGTGGTATATAGCAGCACACGTACAGTGGCACTATCTGTGCTCAGGTGGTATATAGCAGCACAGTACAGTGGCACTATCTGTGCTCAGGTGGTATATAGCAGCACAGTACAGTGGCACTATCTGTGCTCAGGTGGTATATACCAGCACACGTACAGTGGCACTATCTGTGCTCAGGTGGTATATAGCAGCACACGTACAGTGGCACTATCTGTGCTCAGGTGGTATATAGCAGCACACGTACAGTGGCACTATCTGTGCTCAGCTGGTATATAGCAGCACACGTACAGTGGCACTATCTGTGCTCAGGTGGTATATACCAGCACACGTACAGTGGCACTAACTGCGCTCAGGTGGTATATACCAGCACACGTACGGTGACCCCAAATGCGCTCAGGTGGTATGTCACAGCACACGTACGGTGACCCCAAATGCACTCAGGTAGTATGTCACAGCACACGTACGGTGACCCCAAATGCACTCAGGTGGTATGTCACAGCACACGTACGGTGACCCCAAATGCGCTCAGGTGGTATGTCACAGCACACGTACGGTGATCCCAAATGCGCTCAGGTGGTATTAAACAGCACACGTACGGTGACCCCAAATGTGCTCAGGTGGTACGTCACAGCACACGTACGGTGACCCCAAATGCGCTCAGGTGGTATGTCACAGCACACGCACAGTCAGAGCGACTGCGTTTCTGTGCAATTCAATAGCCCACTTGCATTAACAGCAACTGCCTTTCTGTGCAAATAAATAGCACACGTGCAGTAACAGTTAATGCGTCTATGTGCAATGAGCTAACACGTGTACACTAACACGTTAGAGCATCAAGCACAATCTTCTGCCTGACAGATACTAATAGCAGAACTAGCTAAGCTATACAGTTTATAAATATATTGACAACTCCTAGGGATGTCAATATATTCTCTACAAACTGTACATTTAACTATACTAACTAGTAGCCTCCCTGATCTATCTATCTATCTATCTATCTGAAAAGACACTGTGGGGTAGATTCATGTAAAATGGCGCATCGTTGCTCCGGCGTGGCGCATCTTTTTTCCGCTACACCGTACCCGCGCGGAGAGGCATTTACTGTATTCATCATTTTTTCACTCACCTACGTAGCGGTTTTTCGACGGCGTAAGGCGGCGGAACTGGAAGTGGGCGTCAACACATGCAAATGATGGTCTGACGGTGGCGCTGAGAGATCCGTACGGTGTATCTTAAACGGCGCATGTGCACTGATGGTACCTGGCTGGCTGGCTCCTGTGCACATGCGCAGTACGGCGCGCCGTCACCACCAAGATCCGCCGCACCACTTCCTACTAGTGCATAAATACGCACACAGAAGCGCCACCTTGCAAAACGTGACCAGCATTTTTTATGAATTGCCAGGGCTTTTGTATTTAGTATGGCTGCACCAGACACTGCCGGTGACCGCAGAATGTTCAACTTCAGCCATCAGGAGAAGGCTGTAATAACGGATGCGCTCTCCCAACATGGGTCCCGCCTCTATGGGCCACAGAGTGCCCACACTGGCAAAGCGGAGAAGACACGCATTTATGCGGAAATCACCAGGCAGGTGAATGTTGTTGGTGTGGCGGAGAGGGAGCCCAAGCATATCCGGAAAAAAATAAATGATATGCGGAGACTGGTCAAAGACAAGCTTGTGGCCATGAGAAAGCATGCCAGTGCCACAGGTGGAGGACCAGCCACAACAATTACCCTGACTGCAGAGGACATGGTGGTGGCCAGGTTGCTGGATAGGGAACTGGTGGAGGGTCTTCCTGGATTTGAATCAGGGGATCAGCCTTTGAGGTCAGGTAAGTCTGTTTTATCTGCTTTGTGGTGTGTTGCATGGGTGGGGGGGGAAACATGTGCCAAGTGTGTGGCTCCTCCAACATGTGTTTGTTTTGTGTCATCCACAGATGTGCAGGATGGAGCTGGGCCGTCAGTTGATGCAGGGCGAACCACCCCATCCATGCTGGAGATCGCCCCTACAGCAGTGCTTGAGGAGGTTGAGGAGGAGCACGTCGGGGTAGAAGAGGCTGCTGTTTATATTCTGGAGGAGACCCCCATACCTGGCCACTCCCAAACCACCCCCCCATGCAAGATTCCCCCTCAAGGGACACCATCCCCTCCAGGGATTCCCCTCAAGGGACACCATCCCCTCCAGGGATTCCCCTTCAAGGGACCTCCCCTACACCCATCCTCCAGCCTCTCAGGCCTCTAGGAAGGCAACGAGGAAAACCAGAGGAGTCCCTGATGATTTTGAAGATCACCTGGCAAGGGACCAGACAAGACAGATCCGCCATATTGGTTCTCTTGCGGGTGATCTTCATCGGGTGGCAGATAGCCTGGCATCCTCGGCCGCGAGCCAGGCTGCTTGCACTGTGGCAGTGCAGGAAGCCATCACCCAGCAGGCTGGGCAGAATACTGCAATCAACGAGAGTCTGCAGGACGTTGTGGGGAACGGGGCAGCCCTTCTGTCCTGCCTGGTGGACCTGCAGACCACCACATCTGGCCTGGTCTCCGAGGTCCGGAGCCTGGCAGCTGATGTCCGTGAGGAGGGGAGGCAGACACGGCGACAGCAGCGCAGCAATACTACCCGCCGGCTGAGGATGCAGGCTGCCACCAATACGTACCTCCACCGGCTAGCCGTGGCAATGGAGGGCAGCCAGGCAGCCAGGGAGAGACTGGTTGAGGTTCAACCACCTGCCCCTCCAGCCCCCCCACCTGTGGCTCGCCCCAGGCAACTGCGCCCCAGGAGCCTAGGGACAAGAAGGAGCCCATGACAGGGCCGTTGATTTATGCAAAAATTATGTTGGATACTCAGATTATGAGTTTTATTTTTGTTTATCTCCCTGCACACAGTGAGGAGTGCAGGCTACAGTGTGAATGTGGTGTGAATGTGTGGGGGTGACACTCCTGCCATTAAGGGGTGTCACCCTCAGTCGTTGGTGAGAAATTATCACCACGACACGTGTGAATGGTGTATGAATGTACAGCAACATAATTGGAGCCGTGGCGTGGCGTTGCTGCTCCCAAGTCCCATGTGGTGTACTTGGGTCTAATCCAATTTGATGTGGATGTGGTGTGTGTGTGTGCGCTAGGGATCACAGTGGTGTGCATGTATGCATGCTCATTGTGCCATGATTAAAGTGTGTGTTTAACGTGAAAAGTAGCCTACCACAAGGACCCTCCTGACTGCTCTTCCCTCAGCAGACGGGGGACCCTCGGGCAAGGGGGGACTGTGTGGTTCGGGGGTCAGGTCATCACGTAGCTCAATCTCCAGGCCCTTTCTCAAGTTGTGCAGCATGCAACATGCCCCAATGATCTGGCACACAAAGTTTGGGGAATACAACAGGGTACCCCCAGACTTATCCAGGCATCGGAAACGGGACTTCAGGAGGCCAAAGGTGCGCTCCACCACTGCACGGGTTTTGATGTGTGCTTCATTGTATCTTTGCTCTCCTCTGGTTTGGGGATCCCGGAATGGAGTCATGAGATGGGGTCCCAGTGCATATGCCGCGTCACCTAGTAATGAAAAGACAGGAGGATGTTAATAGTGCATGTGCACGTTGTGAGGTGTGCATCACGGGAGGGGATAGTCATGCCTGCCACCCATGTCACTCACCAACCAGCCAGCTGTCCCCATACACGTTCTGTTCAAATTCTGTGGAGATGGTGCTTTGACGGTATATGTATCTGTCATGGCTGGACCCGGGGTCCTTGGCACGGACGTGCCATATGAGGCCTTGGCCATCGACTATCACCTGTACATTGATGGAATTCCAATGCTTCCGATTGCAGTATATGTGCTCTGTGTCCCGGGGGGGCCGTAGTGCCACATGTGTGCAATCAATGGCCCCCACAGTGCGAGGGAATCTGGCAAGGTTGTAGAAATCTGTCATTGCCTTCCTCCGCAGGTCCTCAGTGGTGGGTTTGATAATTTGGTTGGCCATGCGTCTGAGGATTGCGGGGACAACCTGGTGCACACATCTGCTCATGGTGGATTGTGACATCCCAGCCACCAATCCACTTGTTCTTTGAAAAGATCCACTGGCAAGGAAATGAAGTGTTGCCAGTACCTTCACCAGTGGCTGCACTGCTTGTGAGCGGTGTGTCTTGCTGGTGATGTCATCCTGCAGGGTTGTGGTTAGTTCCAGGATGGCTTCAGGGCTGAATTTGAATAGGCGAAACACCTCCAATTCACTCATGCCAAACACGTCAATGCGCGTGCGGAATATCCTCTCCCGTGCCCTCCTACGTGCACGGCGACGCTGTAGGGCTATGAGCAAGGCTGCCCCTGGCATGTTGGCAGACAGATGTGTTGTCCAGCAAGTGTTTTAGCTCAATTCGTCTGTAACAGTGTTGCTTTAGCTGCTCTCCAGCTGATCTGTTCAACTCCTGTGCAAAGTTACCCCTGCTTTATGAGAGGTGACTTTCCGCTGAAAATTGCATTTACTCGCACCGGGTTACGCCGGCGCCAGAGAAACGTGCGTTTCTGAATCGGCGGATCTCCCTCATTTGCATATTTGAATAGATAATCCATGGGAACGGTTGATCTGTCCCGCGTAAAGATGCGCCAAAGACACGCCGGCGTGGAAAAGTTACGCCGGAAAAAAGTAGCCGATTTGAAGGCGGATCTGGTATAGTAGGTACGGCGCATTGATCCGATGGCGCTAAATGACAGTTACGCCGCACATCTCTAAAAACGCCGGAGTAATTGCTACATGAATCTACCCCTGTGTCTCTATCTATCTATCTATCTCTCTCTCTCTCTCTGTCTGTCTGACTTCTCTCTCTGAAAGCAAACCGGAACACACTACACGAGGCCGCCCGGGAGGCGGCCTTTTATAGTGTGGGGCGTGTGCTAAAGCCCTGAGCCCTAATTGGCCAAAGCACCCAGGCTTTGGCCAATTAGGTCTCTTCGTTTTTTGGGCGCTGTGATTGGCCAAGCATGCGGGGTCATGGTGCATGCTTGGCTAATCATCAGCGCGCAACGCCGCAGTGAATTATGGCCCGTAGCGCGTCATTCGAATTTGGCACGAACGACCCGATTTGTTCGTTTTCGACGTACAATCGAACGGCCGATGTTCGATGCGAACATGTGTTCGCATCGAACGCGAAGCTCATCCCTAGTCTTGATCAATGATTCCTTGATGGAACGCTTGATAAACAATTTGGTGATATTGCGCATGGACGTTCGCTAGCACTGTTTTGGAGATGGGTCTGTACCACTCTACATTGGATAGGATTTTAATGCACATAGCTTCATAGTTACTTGTGTTCATGATTACTAAATTACCTCCTTTGTCAGCAGGTTTCACAGTGATTTCTAGATTTTTTTGTAGTATTGTGAGATTTGATTTAGTGCAAGGCCTGAAATTACATTGTTCTATATTTTGCGTGACCTGTTGTACGAAGGCCCATAGATTTGGGTTCGTATTGAGTAGAGGAAAATCCCTTGACTTTGGTCTAAATGTTTGTGGTGGAGGAAAGGACATCCCTGCGACTGATACAGTGGGGGAAGAATCCAACCACTGCTCCTCGTCGAGGGGGTGGCCTTCCTCCCACAAATCAGCCAAATCAGTCAATGCACATTGTTCCAATATGGTGTTATCCATATCAGTGGGATTGGGAACTTCAAACTGTGAGAGGGGTCTATCAAACATGGCTTTGTACATTAAACGACGTGCAAAGAGGTGCACATCTTTGACTAAATCAAATTTGTCAATATCTGAGTCTGGGCAAAGGGTTAAACCTAGTTTTAGGACCTGTTCCTCCTCACTTGTTAGGTTATAGGATGATAAATTTATAATAGATAATTCAGTTTTATTTGTTTCAATAACATTTGATGGTAAGGAAGTATCCATACCTGGGTATGGATTTAATCCTTTACTAAAAAAATTGGTGCTAAACGAATATCTGCAGGAAGTGGTGTCCCAGAGGGGGACACAATAATTTCCGTGTGGCTTACCTTGTTAATAGTCTCAGAGTGCATGGGTGATGCCGTGATGGAAGTGGAGAGCGCTGTGGGAACTACCGCAAGCGATGCCATTGGTTGCGGCCCACGAGGGGCAGTTGGTAAAGGTTGGGGTAAAGTTGCAGAGTGCAGTGATGTTAATCTCGAATGTGTTTCGTGTGTACGACGTGGTAATGGGGTACCAATCTGATTCAGTGGATGCAGCGTCTGAATTACCTTTCCGTTTTTTAGGTATTCTGCCCACCGACATATTGCGATAAGTAGTTGATTGACTAGATGAGAGGGAAGAAGCTGAAGATAGATTAGAAACATTTTCATCTTTTTAAAAATTTCTATGACTTTCATTTCTAAAGGGTTTTGGACCTACATTAGTTGTCCATTTATAGGCAAAGTTATTGGCATAGGCATTCATGTCACGTAGGAACTTGTTTTGCTTCTTACCTATGATTTCGATAGTATATACTTCAAATATGTTCCTTAAGTGTCTGTTCTTTCTTAACCTTGTGCTTGTTTTTATTGAATTGAAATCTTCATACCATTTATATACCGCATTGTCTAAAGAGACAAGTTCTTGTTCGTATTCCTTACACAATAAATTCATCATGCCAAAAGAACAGGATTGAAGATTAGTTTCCCATAATAGTTTCAGAGGATCCCCTATCTTTCTCAAGTTAGGAAATATCTGAACTCTGAGTCCCCAAGGTACTATGTTGTTTTCAATATATTTCTTCAACGTTTGTGCCAAAAAATTCTGACTTTCCGTTCCAAAATACGCTGTAGCCTAAGAAAGGCATGATCTAGATCCTTATCTGTAATAGAACTGGAGTTTATAGTGCGCTGGACCTTGTTCATAAGCCCATCCCATGCTTCGCCACTGAAGGCGGCCATAGTCTGGAAAAGGGGAAGGAAGGAAAAGGGAGGGGAAATTAGCAAATGGGTAAGGAAAAAGGGAACAACAGGGGATAACAGACACAAAGGAATTATCAGCCACAGTTTAATGGCAAACACAAACCACCAAGTTGATCATATCATATATTTAGTATTGATAACAGTATGTTCTTTCTCATTGCTTACAAAAATTTAGAAACAAAAAGAGAAGAGGTATAAAACAAATATGGATATATATTCACATAGTGAACTATTTGTTCCAATTTTTGCAGGCTGCTGAGGTGAGCTTGGCGCGGGAGATCGGGAGCGCGCGCACAGCAGTGGTGGTGATCCCCGGAAAGAGATCACTACAAGGAAGAGGAAGAGGGAATCTCACTGAGAAATCGAGACCTCAAATGCAGCAGGATCCATCACTATATGCCTATATATAGCAGCCCTAAGGTAAGGGAACTACAACACTCCTTTTGATTTGAAAGATCTTGTACAGCATTTCAAGTGAAGACTCCAATCACTCTACACCCAGCTAACCACTCCACCACTCTATAGAGACTGTCCAGTATCAACCGTACCCGACACACAGTACATACTCACATTGGTTGATGAGGATTTCATCTATTGGCACTTAGATGCACTTGTTGCATGGGACCTTTTTAGTTTGATAATTTAGCATTATCACTACTGTTTTTCTTCACACATCTCCAGACTTGTAGAAGTGTTTTATGGTTTTGTCATATATTGTATTATTGGTTTAGTGTTTACACATTTCCGTTTTGAAGCGATTATCACTATTTTATTTAATCTTTAATTAGACGACTTTCAAAGTGCCACCCCTGGTTAGATTGAAGTCGATTTGTCAATCCATAATGAATGTAAAACTTTTCCCACAACACTTTAGCTACAGTTACTGCTTTCTAAACTTTGATGAGATAGTTTTGAGCATATCGAGTATAGTGACCAGTCACAATCAGAACATTTCCCACACCACTGCTGTCATTGTCAATACACAAAATTTCCATGCACACTAAATCCATTGGATCAGAACTTTTCAAGTGTTCCATAGGAGCAGCTCGAGTAGGCAAAGTTTTTCTTTTGCAGACATCTTACACAACGGCGGCAATAGTCCTCAACAGATTCCCTCATTTGTGGCCAAAAGGAACGGTCTTGAATTAGTCCGTATTTTTTTTTTTCATCTCCTAGATGTCCATGTTCGTCATACAAACTTCTCAAAACAGATTTTCTATAGACTTGAGGGAGCAATAGCTGTCTCTTTCCAGGATGATCATGGAACAAATGTACCCTGTATAAAAGTCCATCAATTATTTTGAGTTTATCCCATTCTTTAAAGGGGTTGTAAAGGTACAATTTATTTTCCTAAATAGCTTCCTTTACCTTTGTGCAGTCCTCCTTCACTTACCTCATCCTTCAATTTTGCTTTTAAATGTCCTTATTTCTTCTGAGAAATCCTCACTTCCTGTTCTTTTGTCTGTAACTCCACACAGTAATGCAAGGCTTTCTCCCTGGTGTGGAGTGTCATGCTTGCCCCCTTCCCTTGGACTACAGGAGAGTCAGGCCACCCACTAACACACATCTCCCTTCTCTATCTGCAATGTAGAGAGCATCTTAACTCCCCTGTAGTCCAAGGGAGGGGGCGAGCACGACACTCCACACCAGGGAGAAAGCCTTGCATTACTGTGTGGAGTTACAGACAGAAGAACAGGAAGTGAGGATTTCTCAGAAGAAATAAGGACATTTAAAAGCAAAATGGAAGGATAAGGTAAATGAAGGAGGACTGCACTACGGTAAAGGAAACTATTTAGGAAAAAAAAAAAATGTACTTTTACAACCCCTTTAAGATAGGAGGTACTCTGCTCAGGTAGGGTTTTTCTCATGTAATTAGGATCTTTGTGGAAAGCAGACTCTCTAAGGCCGCGTACACACGATAGGTTAAACCGATGAGAACAGTGTGAAGGACCGTTTTCATCGGACCAAACCGATTGTGTGTTGGCGCCATCGGTTAGTTATCCATCGGTTAAAAAAAAAGCCAACTTGTTTTAAAATTAACCGATGGATACCTAACCAATAGTTAAAAACCGATTGTTAGTAGGCGCGACCATCAGTTAAAAATCTACGCATGCTCAGAATCAAGTCGAAGCATGCTTGGAAGCATTATACTTCATTTTTTTCAGCACGTCGTTGAGTTTTACGTCACCGCGTTCTAACACGATCGTTTTTTTTAACCGATGGTGTGTGGGCGAGATGGACCATCAGTCAGCTTCATCGGTTAGCCGATGAAAACGGTCCATCAGACCGTTCTCATCGGATGGACTGATCGTATGTACGCGACTTAACATGTCTGATTACTGGATCTCTCTTTTGTAGAATGATCATGTCTTTCTCTTGCAGCTGGATGTTTTCTGGTACCCCTAAAGCTGTGGGGCAGCAATACATGGTTGGGATACACTCTTCACCAGCTCCCAAGGAGTCAATAACTTGTAAGTCAGAGAAAACAATAGTGTCTCCTTGTACAGCCGCTGTAGTACAGTAGGCAGCCACAACAGGCCCAGGTACATCCTCCCATTCCCTTTCTTCTAAGTTCACTGGCAACCCAGGATGCCTATAGAGAGCATCAGGCCCAATATTGGTGGGCCCTGGCTTGTACTTGGGAGTGAATTAGTAATTAGATAAGGCAGCAAGCCACCTATGACCAATGGCATCCAGCTTAGCTGTAGTCAAAACATAAGTGAGGGGGTTGTTGTCAGTTCTTACCTCAAACTGAGCCCCATACAAGTAATTATGCAGCTTTTCAACAATAGCCTGCTTCAGAGCAAGAAATTCCAGTTTATGAACAGGATAATTCCTTTCTGCTGGGCTTAGACTGCGACTAATATAAGCAACAGGGCTTAGTCCCCCTGGGTACTCCAGATGTAGGACTCTTCCTATTCCATCATACAGTAGCTGGCATCTACATGCAAAATGTATGGCTTTTGTGGGTCTGCATAAGCCAACACTGGTGCTTCTGTAAGACTTTTCTTAAGCTGTAGAAAAGCAGAAATCCACCTCTCACTGAAAGGATTTTTGCTGTTTTTTTTCAATGCCAGGGATTTCTTTAAGCAAGTCGTTAAGAGGCAGAGCAGTCTTGAAATAGCCTTTAATGAAGCAGCGATAATAGCCACAAAACCTCAAGAAGGACCTCAGTCCTTTCAGATTTGTAGGACTGGGCCAGGTTACCACAGCCTCCACTTTAGCGGGATTAGTTGCTACCACTTCTGCAGATACTGTGTGACCTACAAATTTTACTGACGAACGAGCAAACTTACATTTGTCCAGGGAGAGTTTCAGACCTTCTTTCCTCAGACGATCTAGCACTTTAAACAGTCTCCTCCAGAGTGGAGCCAAAAACAATTTTCATCTAGGTACATTGAGTGGGACAAAGTTCTCCTAGTGTCTCATCCATTAGAAGCTGAAAGGTTGCAGTTGCACCACTAATGCCTTGAGGCATGCAAGCAAACTGGAGAAACCCCAGGGGCATATAAAAGCTGCCTTTTCTTGATCTTCCTCACTCATTGGTACTTGGTAATAACTGGATATTAAGTCTATTACTGTGAACCATTTGCTGCCTTGCAGGGCATCAAGAGTTTCCGCAATGTGAGGTAGCATGTATTGATCTGGGACCGTTCGCGGATTTACAGTCCTATAATCAACACATATTCTTTTTGCCTCCATTTTTCCTTCTGACCACCATTATTGGGGATGCATACAGGCTTTTAGACTCAACAATTATGTTTTGATCTTTCATTTTGTGCAAGCACTCTCGAACATCATCCAGATCTTTAAGAGGTATGCGCCTTGGTCTTTCTCTAAATGGGGTGCTATCTGTTAGGCGAATACTGCGCTGAATACTTTTAACACATGCAACATCCATGTCACATGAAAAAACAACATCCATGTCAGCGCTTGTTTGTGCTCTGCAGGACAGCATCTTTCAGGTGAAAGTCTAATTTGGTTTCTTTCTCTTTGACCTTGGCATAGGAGCTAATGGTTTTCGCTGGGTCAATAGGTACCTCTTTCCAGGCTGGTATTATAACTGGGTATGTTATGTTCTGCTGAACATCCTCTCATTTTAAAAGATATCTTTCCTTTCTGGTACTATCTCCCGCCATCTTGCCTCTTTTTTGTCTCTATCAGGAAAGAACTCTGGTTGCACTTGGTGAAATTTCCATATAAACCTGCAACACTATTCCCCTGGCGGGGCTATGGGATCTATGGATTTCCCACACACCCTCAGGTCAGGAGCAAAAGTCAGATATTTTAAGCTCTGGAGCAACAGGCAGTGAGGGTAGAGGGTTCCCTATTGGGGCTGAAGAAACCGTAGGAAGACAGCTCAACGGCTTCATTGGAATCCACAATTAGGAGCATGCAAGACAAGGTGGAGGGCTCACATGCAATGCTTTAAGTGGGGGATCCTCATCAGTCACACCAGGAACAGGCTCAACTTCTAGACAACCATCCTAATGGATTTCTCCCACACCATAAACAGGCATAGTTCAGGTTGCAAAGTGAGGTGGTTTAAGTGGGTAAGGGCCTGTATATGATAGGCTGAGAACCAGTATCAAACAGAGCAGTAGTGGGTATATCATTCCAGGTACATCTGGTATCCCAGGTAGTTTGGTAATTTGTTTTCTGTTTTCTTTTGTACACATCTCCAGCTTTACTGTATGAACTATTAGCCAGCAGCGGACACTGTAACTGTGTGGCCTGTTCCACAGCGGAAGCATTTAATGTAGAAGAGAGGCTTATCACAGTAACAGATTGAGCTCTAAGCTGTTGGTGTCTACCCACCATTGTTTTTAGGAACAGTCTAATGTGTTGCTCAACCAAAGACTGTTTAACTTTGCTCTTAGAAGGGGTTAAAAGATAACTCCTGTTTCTTTCCATAGTTTCTGGTAGTTTCTCCCTCTCAAAACAATCTTAGTCGGTGACATTGGGTGATGTGGCAGCTTTATTATTTGAGCATCTTAATTTGTCAACATCCGTAGGAGAGATTACCTTTTCAGTGAGCAATCCTCTAGAAGCACTTTGTATCACAAACACAGAAACATCATCTCTATGCTTTGTCTGTTTAAAAACAGCAGTCCATAAACATCTGTCAAAACATCAAAGAACTGAGCACTGGTACTAACATTGCTTGTAAGCTCTAATGATAATGGATGCTGGTGTCTTAAATAAAGCTTCGCGTTTGCGAACCATATAAATCGGCCGTTCGATTGCTTTGAAAATGAACATCGGGTCTCGCGCCAAAATCGCATGACGCGCGACGGCCCATAATTTACCCTGGCTGATGATTGCCCAAGCATGCACCAACCCTGCTCTGGCCAATCACAGCGCCCAAAAAACGAAGAGACCTAATTGGCCAAAGCGTGGGTGCTGGCCAATGGAGGGCTTTAGCACACGCCCCCACTATAAAAGGCCGCCTCCCGGGCGGCCTCGTGTAGTGTGTTCCCCTTTGAGAGAAGTCAGACCAGAGAGAGAGAGATAGATAGGACACAGTGGGCCAGATCAGGATCTGCGCATTATTGGACCGGCGTAGCGCACCGCCTTTAGTAGACTTGGCATTTTGCCGCGTAATCACCCTATTCTCGTATTTTGCGCAGAAAATTGCGCAGCGTTATTTCAGAGGCTAAGGCGGAGTAATACAAATTGGGTAGGACGTGGGCGGTTACATTGAAATGAGCCGGACCCCAGCAAATGAGGGCCGCCGGTCGCGCATGCGCGCTTGAGGAGTCAGCTCCCTGCGCATCACAACTGGGGCAATCAGTGAAATTGAAGACCAAAACCGCATAAATAGACAGACACAAACGACTTGCATTGCAAAAGTACATCCCGTTGTCCCTTCCCTTAACCAAGTGCTTTTGTCCTGTTGTTCGTTGCGTTGTGTTTTGTATTTGCAGATTAGTGTTCTGTGTGATCAAGTGTTTGTTAGTAGACTTTGAAAGTGTTTTTTGATAAGTGTTTGAGTGACTGTTTGGATATATTTCTGTTCGTTTGTTTTCTTGCTGATTTTTTGCTGTTTGTTTTTGTCTGTTTTTTGCTGACTTGTGTGATTTTTTGGGTGTTAGTTTTCTCTTTGTGTGTGTTCTTGCTTGATTGGTTGTGCTTGTTTTTGTGACTGATTTTTGTTGATAGGAGTTTTTTTTGCATGACAGAGAGAAAGCGAAAACTCAATTTCACTGTGGGGGAAAAAAGAATTCTTGCCCGGCCATTAGCGAATGGGCGTTTCCCCACGGCCCAGGTGCCAACACCACCCCGGGCCGGCGGAGGGAGATTTTGGCTCACATAAGCAATCAGCGGGGGAGGGGGAGACACGGACCCGGTCTGGGATTGACAAAAAGATTAATCACCTGGGGTCAAACAGAGCTGTCAAAATGCTCATGCCAGGGGCACAGGAGGGGGCCCACCAGCTATCACACGGAGGAGCGTGCGGTGGCCCTGACCTTTCATCGCCATGAAGTTGAGGGCCTGCCCGGCTTTGACTCAATCCGGAGCCCGTGTGCCAGGTAATAGTTTTTTTAATATCAGGTGTGTAGCATGTGTGGTTGAGGGGGTGAAAGGGAATATGTGGCAAGTGTGTGGATCCTCCAACCTGTGAATGTTTTGTATCATCCACAGATGTGCAGGAGGGTGCAGGGCCATCTGGCCTGACCGCACCATCCCCAGGACAGCAGCCTAATGAGGGCCCCCCGACAAGGCCGGAGTCCGCGGAGGAGGTTGAACAGGAGGAGGAGGAGGTTGAGGAGGAGGAGAATCATGAGGAGGAGGAGTCCATGTCAGGCACTGGACGTTTGCTTTTTGAGGACTCTTCCCCTCTGGCTGGCAGTAGGCAGCCCTCCCTAAGGGGTAGCCCCCCCCCCATCCTCCCCCAACATGGCTCCCCTCCCAAGGGCCTCCCCTTCTCCCCGGCCACAAGCATCAGCTGGAGGCAGGAAGTCGTCCCAGAAGACCAGGGGGGTGGCCGATCTCCTGCCCGCCACTTTGAGAAGGGACCAGTTCCTCCAGACCCGCCATCTGGGACAGGTCAGCCAGACATTGGTGCGGATGGAGGAGAGCCTGTCCTCCATCAAGGATACGCTGGGGAACCTGGACTCCCACTCCCGGGCTTTCACAACCTGCCTAAACGACCTGCAGATGACATCAGCAGGCGTTGGGCAGGATGTGAGGGCCCTTACCCAGGCTATCCAGGCCAACACTGCAACACTTGGTGCTGCCCTGGACAGAATAGCCGTGGCCTTGGAGGGCAGGCCGCCAGGTGGGCAGAGATCAGGGGCTGCTTCTCCTTCCCCGGTTTTCCCCCTGCCCCATGAGTCTCCCCTGAGGAGCCGGGGCCGTGGCCGGGGGCGCCCCAGGCGTGGCTCACGTCAAGGGCAATAATTTTTTTTTCCCCTCTTTTTTTTTTTTTTGGCTGGAAATTTTTTGATTTTGCTGGTTATTTTTTTTTTTTGGGTTGTGAATGCTGTGTGAATGTGGGGGTGACATTCCTGCCGGAAAAGGGGTGTCACCCTCTATTTTGGTGGAGAAGGGTTCCCCAGGACCAGGGAGAAGTGATCCCCAGGTCTGTGTGAATGGTGTATGAATGTACAGTGACATAATTGGAGCCTTGGCGTGGGGTTGCTGCTCACAAGTCCAGCATGGTGGACTGGTGCCAATCCAATTTGATGAGGATGTGGGGTGTGTGTGCTAGGGACCACAGTGGTGTGCATGCATGCATTCTCATTGTGCCATGATTAATGTGTGTGTTTAACGTGCAAAGATGCCCAATGTGAGCTGTCTCCTGGCTGCTCTTCCCTCAAAAGACGGGGGACCCTCGGTTAGGGGGGGGATTGTCTGGTTCAGGGGTCAGGTCATCACGTAGGTCAATCTGCAGGCCCTTTCTCACTGTGAAGTTGTGCAGCATGCAACAGGCACCGATAATATGGCACACAAAGTTTGGGGAATACAAGAGGGTACCCCCAGACTTATCCAGGCATCGGAAACGTGACTTCAGGAGGCCAAAGGTGCGCTCCACCACTGCACGTGTTTGGGCATGTGCTTGATTGTATCTTTCCTCTCCTGGGGTTTGGGGGTTCCGGAAAGGAGTCATGAGATGGGGTCCCAGTGGATATGCAGAGTCACCTGTAAGGGAAAAGACAGGAGGATGTTAGTCATGCATGTGCCCCTTGTGATGTGTGCATCATGGGGGGGTACAGTCATGCCTGCCACCCATGTCACTCACCAACCAGCCAGGTGTCCCCATACACTTTCTGATCGAATTCTATTTGGATGTGGCATTGATTGTATATGTAGCTGTCATGGCTGGATCCGGGGTGTTTGGCACGGACGTGCCATATGAGGCCTTGGGCATCGACCATCACCTGTACGTTGATGGAATGCCAATGCTTCCGATTGCGGTACATGTGCTCTGTCTCCTGGGGGGGCTGGAGTGCCACATGTGTGCAATCAATGGCCCCCACGGTGCGTGGGAATCTGGCAATTCTGTAGAAATCTGTCATTGCCTTCAGCCGCAGGTCCTCAGTGGTGGGTTTGATGATTTGGTTGGCCATGCATCTGAGGATTGCAGGGACAACCTGGTGCACACATCTGCTCATGGAGGATTGTGACATCCCAGCCACCACTCCACTTGTACGCTGAAAAGAGCCACTGGCAAGGAAATGGAGTGTTGCCATGACCTTCACCAGTGGCTGCACTGCATGTGAGCGGTGTGTTGGGCTGGTGATGTCCTCCTGCAGGGTTGTGGTTAATTCCAGGATGACATGAGGGGTGAATCTGAAGATGCGATACACCTCAGAATCACTCATGCCAAACAGGTCTATGCGGGTGCGGTATATCCTCTCCCGTGCCATCCTCCGTGCCCTCCTCCTTCTTTGCTCATCTAAAGTCAGTAGTATAGCTATGCGCGACGATGCCCCTGGCATGTTGGCCTACAGATTGTTGTGCAACACGTGTGACTGCTGAGCTCCTCACTAACAGTGTTGCTTTATCTAACAAGTAGACTTTTTTTCTCTTTTTAGACCAGCTTTTATATAGTCTAATTTTAGACAGGACATTTTGTTGTTGCGCATACTGCGTAGCCTGCGCTGCCCCAACGTTCTTTTGTGGATCCCCGTAAATCCCTCATTAGCATATTTGACTAGCAAATCAATGGTCTGTCTAGCGCAGTTTTGCGCGGACGGATGCGCCAGTCTAACGAAATTACGCTGGACAAAAAAAAGTAGATTTTTTGCGTATCTCGTTTTGGGGATGCATCGAAACGCACGCGCACATTTAGACTTACTCCGCGCATCTCTTGTTGCGCAGGCGTAATCGCTCTGTGAATCTGGGCCAGTGTCTTTTCAGATAGATACGATAGATACGATAGATACGATAGATACGATAGATAGATCAGGGAGGCTACTAGTTAGTATAGTTAAATGTACAGTTTGTAGAGAATATATTGACATCCCTAGGAGTTGTCAATATATTTATAAACTGTATAGCTTAGCTAGTTCTGCTATTAGTATCTGTCAGGCAGGAGATTGTGCTTGATGCTCTAACGTGTTAGTGTACACGTGTTAGTTCATTGCACATAGACACATTAACTGTTACTGCACGTGTGCTATTTATTTGCACAGAAAGGCAGTTGCTGTTAATGCAAGTGGGCTATTGAATTGCACAGAAACGCAGTCGCTCTGACTGTGCGTGTGCTGTGACATACCACCTGAGCGCATTTGGGGTCACCGTACGTGTGCTGTGACGTACCACCTGAGCGCATTTGGGGTCACCGTACGTGTGCTGTGACATACCACCTGAGCGCATTTTGGGTCACCGTACGTGTGCTGGTATATACCACCTGAGCGCAGTTAGTGCCACTGTACGTGTGCTGGTATATACCACCTGAGCACAGATAGTGCCACTGTACGTGTGCTCCTATATACCAGCTGAGTGCAGTTAGTGCCACTGTCACTGGCGCTAGGAGGGATAAAGGCCCCGGATCAATGAAGCAAAAACAAACCCCTTTGGTGATTTCTGTAGAGGTATCATATAAACAGTTCTAGTGGCATAAGCGGGAATGACGGGACCGCGGAAGTACCCAACACAATCTAATATACACAAAACACAGTCCGCGCTCTTAATGTTTGTAAAATATATATAAAATATATAACCCCATGTGTTTTGGGATAAAAGAAAATAATCATATAAATAAAGAGAAAGAAAGATTCCATTTATTGCAGAACCACTTCCAAAAACAAGGGAGAAAACAGTCCATATAGGATAATATACAGGGCAGTAGAGTAGTAAGCAATGTGAGTCACAAAACAGTGTCCACCAGCAGACACCAGCAATTCATGGCAGTTAACTCAAACGTTCCATGCATACATGGCCCATCATGCAGACAAAAAACACGCTGACAGTACCTTGATGGTAGATGGTATAAAGTGGTACACAGAGAGCCGCCGTCAGATCACCACACAAAGTCGAGGACGTCCATGGACGTCCTCAGTCGTCAAGTGGTTAATTTGCGATAAGAATCGGCATGTAAAATTCTGAGCAATGACTTCAGGGACTTTTAGCAGCAGGTGCTCAATATTTGTTTCCTGTTTAGGCTGTAGCAGTCAACATTAGAGTTTCTCCTGAATGCAGCAGTTGTATTCAATGGTTCACCCTTTACAGGCAACGCTGGTAACTTACGCCTTACTGGAAGTGAAATTACTGGAAATACTACAGCACAACCAATTACTTCAGCCCCCTTTGGATATATGCAAAGGGGCCCTTTAACTGCATTTAAATCCTTCTCACTGAGACAGGCGAACAGGTGACACAGGATCCCCCAGGGCGTGGAATCTAAGGGCCAGCCGGTATTCTGCCAGGACCCCCTTCATGAGGGTTTGGGCTTAGCTGCGTGCTGACCCCAGGTCACAACCCCCCAGGTTCACCCTGCTCGCAGCGAGTACCAGAAGACACAGACACGGACGGATGGAATAATGAAGCAAAATGAGAGCTGGATAGCGAACCAAGGTCGGGGCGGGCAGCAGACAACGTAATCAGGAGGACTAGCCGAGTCGGTACACAAGGGATCAGTTCATGATAAGTCAGGTTAACTACTAGCCGACCAGCCGGAAGGTCGGCTCGGCTGCACGAAATCACGTAGCTATACGTCATTTCGCATTCCAGCCATTAGGGGCATGTGCACACCGCCGGAGGCGCGCGCACCCTCTGCTCGCCCTTGGTGCCGACTCCCGTGCCCGGCGGCGCGATCGCTCGTTACAGAGCAAGAACCAGGAGCTGTGTGTGTGTAAACTATAATCACCCCCTTTAAAATTATGACATTTTGTTGCTTGCAGCCTGAAATGAAGACAGACACTGTTTTTGACTTTATCCAGCTGTATTTACTCAGTGCAACTTATAACATCTAAGTGAAAGATATATCACCAACATGTCAGAAAAAAAAAAAGGAATCACTTTGTTGGAAAAAGGATCACCTTCACCCCCCCTCCTAAAAATGACTTGTAAACTCAATCAGGTGTAGCTAAAATAAGTAGAAGGTACTTGGTACAACACAGACCCTCTTGGATCAGGATGTCGCTACAAACTGGATGAAAGAGCCAGGAGGAAACTGGTCATAGAGGCTACCAAGATGCTTACAGGAACTCTGAAGCAGTTGCAGGAATTTATGACAGAGAGGTCATTGTGTGCATGTGACAACATTATCACAAATTATCCACAAATGTGGCTTGTATGGGAGGTTTGCAAGAAACAAGCCACTCCTCAAGAAAGGCCTCATGCAATCACTATTTAGCTTTGCCAAAACGCACCTTGAAGATTCTGAGGCCAAAAAAATCCATCCAAATAACACCATTCCTATAGTAAAGCATGGAGGTGGCAATATCCTGTTAAGGGGCGATTTTCTGCAGCAGGGACTGGAGCACTTGTCAGTAAGGGATGAGCCGAACACCCCCCTGCTCGGTTCGCAGCAGAACTTGCGAACACACCAAATGTTCGTGTGAACTTTAGAACCCCGTTAAAGTCTATGGGACTCGAACATTTGAAATCTAAAGTGCTAATTTTAAAGGCTAATATGCAAGTTATTGTCCTAAAAAGTGTTTGGGGACCTGGGTCCTGTCCCAGAGGACATGTATCAATGCAAATAAAAGTTTTAAAAACGAACGTTTTTCGGGAGCAGTGAATTTAATAATGCTAAAAGTGAAACAATAAAAGTGAAATATTACTTTAAATTTCGTACATTGGGGGGTGTAAAGTTAGCATGTGAAATATTGCATGTTTCCCCTACATAGAACTGTCCCTGCACAAAGTGTCATTTCTGAAAGGAAAAAAAGTCATTTTAAAACGGACTTGCGGCTATAATGAATTGTCGGCTCCGGCAATTCAGAGAGAATTTGTGTTCATAAAAAAAAAAAAGCTTGGGGGTCCCCCCAAATTCAATTATCAGGCCCTTCAGGTCTGGTATGGATATTAAGGGGAACTCCACCCCATTTTTTTTTTAAATGGCGTGGAGTTCCCCCAAAAATCCACACCAGACCCCTTATCCAAGCACATTCACCTGGCCAGCCAGGAGAGGGTCTGGTGTGGATTTTTGGGGGAACTTCACGCCATTTAAAAAAAAAAAAATGGGGTAGTGTTCCCATAAAATCCACACCAGACCTGAAGGGTGTATTTGGGGGGAACCCCACGTAATTTTTTTTATAAATTGACGGCGGGGGTTCCCCTTAATATCCATACCAGACCTAAAGGGCCTAGTAATTGAATTTTTTATGAATGAATTCTCTCTGAATTGCCGGAGCCGACAATACATTATAGCCGCAAGTCGGTTTTAAATTAATTTTTTTCCTTTCAGAAATGACACTTTGTGCAGGGACAGTTCTATGTATGGGAAACATGCGATATTTCATGCTTACTTTACACCCCCTAGATACGAAATTTAAATTTTAATATTTCACTTTCATTGTTTCACTTTTAGCATTATTAAATTCACTGCTCCCGAAAAAAAAACAGACGATATTAAACTTTTTTTTAGCATTGATTCATGTCCCTGGGACAGGACCCAGGTCCCCAAACACTTTTTAGGACAATAACTTGCATATTAGCCTTTAAAATTAGCACTTTAGATTTCTCCCATAGACTTTAACAGGGTGTTCCGCGGCTTTTCGAATTTGCCGTGAACACTGGCGTAGCGGGGGGGGGGGGGATGAGGGGTCTCAGGGGGGGCTGTCGCACCAGGCGAAAAATTGTGGGGGGCGAATCCATCTCCTACACTGACAGTCAAATAGGACCTAGTCTCGGCTAGTGGGGAAGACAGGTGCGGCTGATGCCGAAGGTTGCCGAGTACGGCCGAGTTTAGACTCTGGCTGCCCTGTGATTGGGCGAATGGGGTCATGTGCCTGTGTGGCTTTCCTGTTCCCTTTAGAGTGTTGGCGGTTTTAACGGTGGCGGTAAATATGAATGGTGAGCGCCGCGGCGAGCCAAAGCACCTCCAACCGCACATACAGCTGCTCCTCCGCTGTTCTCTCACCACCTTTGATGTACGGCAACGAACCCTGCAATCCCTTGCTGAGCACTCACAGCAAGGTGGATGAATGGTCGGATGAGGAGCCGAATGCCGCCGCTGTTCTCACTACTCTGTGTCCCTCGCCTCCTCCTCCGTCCCATGGATCCGATGGCTCAAGAAAATCAGGCAGGTCTCGGCGATGAACGGACGATTCTTGGCTCCCGTGAGACAAGGCTCCTGTGTAGCCTGAGCTTGTTTGCTGCCTGAGAATCCTTCATCTCCAAGAATGTCGGTAAGAGATTTAAGTAAGTGCAATTCTGCCCTACTGCTTCTGTAAATCATTTACTGAAAGCTTCTAACGTTTTACAGCACACTTTCTTTTTACAACAGATTTAGAAATGTCAGAAACAACATGCATAAGTTATTTTTCTCTGATCTGATATTCACTAACATCTCATAATGCTTCTATATTTTTAGTTTGTACCTGCGTTATGCAGCATGGTAATTATGGTAGCCTATGGAGATAAAACTTGGAATATTGTTATGTTAGTTGCAGGTGTGTTGCAGTGGTCACTGGTCAGTGTAGTGTATGTTGCAGTGGTCAGTGTAGTGCAGTGTATGTTGCAGTGGTCAGTGTAGTGCAGTGTATGTTGCAGTGGTCAGTGTAGTGAAGTGTATGTTGCAGTGGTCAGTATAGTGAAGTGTATGTTGCAGTGGTCAGTGTAGTGAAGTGTATGTTGCAGTGGTCAGTGTAGTGCAGTGTATGTTGCAGTGGTCAGTGTAGTGAAGTGTATGTTGCAGTGGTCAGTGTAGTGCAGTGTATGTTGCAGTGGTCAGTGTAGTGCAGTGTATGTTGCAGTGGTCAGTGTAATGCAGTGTATGTTGCAGTGGTCAGTGTAGTGTATGTTGCAGTGGTCAGTGTAGTGTAGTGTATGTTGCAGTGGTCAGTGTAGTGCAGTGTATGTTGCAGTGGTCAGTGTAGTGCAGTGTATGTTGCAGTGGTCAGTGTAGTGCAGTGTATGTTGCAGTGGTCAGTGTAGTGCAGTGTATGTTGCAGTGGTCAGTGTAGTGCAGTGTATGTTGCAGTGGTCAGTGTAGTGCAGTGTATGTTGCAGTGGCTAGTGTAGTGTAGTCTGTGTTGCAGTGGTCAGTGTAGTGTATGATTATGATGATGGATGATTATACGGGGAGGGGGGGGGGGCGGAAAAAAATTCTGCCCCGGGCGCCCATAACTCTGGTTAAGCCACTGGCCGTGAACACCCCAAATTGTTTCTTTTTCGCCAAACAGGCAGACAGGCAATGTTCGAGTCGTACATGAGTTCGACTCGAACTCGAAGCTCATCCCTACTTGTCAGGATAGAAGGAAAAATGAATGGGGCAAAATACCGCCAAATTCTTCAGGAAAATCTGCTGCCCTCTGCCAGAAAGTTGTCAATGAGAAGAAAGTTCACCTTCCAACATGATAATGTCCCAAAGCACACAGAAAAAATGATCAAATGAAAAAGATGAATGTTCTTGCATGGCTCAGTCAGAGCACAGACTTAAACCCCATTAAAAATCTGTGGAATGACTTGAGCCCACAAATGGTAACCATACATTTTAACTGAACTTGAATAGTTTTGCAAAGAAGAGTGGGCAAATATTGGAATGTCTAGATGTGCAAAGTTAGTAGAGACATATCCCAACAGACTCAGCCCCTGACCCAAAATCTGGGCCTATTGCCAGCAATAGGAGAATCCCAATCGATGCAACGCCTGAAACAGGCCTTAGCTTGCCAACCAATCCCAGCAAGTTTTTTAGGTGTGGTTTGTTCAACTTCTTTAAAAAAGCCAAGAGCTTCAAGGCTGAAGTCTTCTACTTCCCAGATTGTAAGCCATCAGTCTCTGAAAAGATCACAAGGTGGGTTCTAATTTTAATACTTTCTATTAACTCATTATGCTTTGTAGAAAAGAAAGCTGCATAAACACAAGAGAAAAAAAACTGCAGTGACACTAAAGGCTAACTTAATGTAACAGAGCAAGTAACTAAGTACAGTTACTTCTACCAACAAATCAAATTGGATTTATATCAACAAAATTCTGATTGATTGCTCTATGACCGTGTTGTATCTTTTTTTTTTTTTTGTACATTGCATTATTTCTTGGTGCAAGGAAATAATGTTTTCTGTCCAATGTCTAGTTATAGTTATAGTGTCTCAAATTAACATTCAAAGTGTATTTATTAATTTTTTTCAATGAGGAAAAATTAAACAGACTTATGCCGCGTACAGATGATCAGACATTCCGACAACAAAACCATGGATTTTTTTCCGATGGAATGTTGGCTCAAACTTGTGTTGCATACACACGGCCACAAAAATGTTGTCGAAAATTCCGAACGCCAAGAACGCGGTGACGTACAACACGTATGATAAGCCGAGAAAAATGAAGTTTAATAGGCAGTGTGGCTCTTCTGCTTGATTCCGAGCTTGCGTGGATTTTTGTGCGTCGGAATTGCATACACACGATCAGAATTTCTTGTCGGACCAGCTCTCAAACATTTGTTGTTGGAAATTCCGACAGCAAATGTCCGATGGAGCTTACACATGGTCGGAATATCTGACCAAAAGCTCACATCAAACATTTGTTGTCGAAAATTACGATCGTTTGTACGCGGCATTAGATTTTCTGCCAAGTGTCTGTTAACCCTGTTCTTACTGCAAATATGGTAGTATAGTGCCATACTGTGAACATAGGGCTCAAAAGTTAAAATATATATATACATTTTGTGGGCTTGGCATTTTATGAGAATATGAAGTCAAGGATTGTCTTAGGGCTCTTTCACACATGCGGACCGTATGTTTACGGATGAAAAAGGGACATACATTGATCCCTATGAGATTGCGGTGTCTCATCCGGGTCCGCAATCCTCCGATACTGCAGATGGAGGAAAACCCTATTTTTCCATCCGTCTGCGGATCGGATCGGGTGAACACGGACAGACGGTCCGGGTACTGGACTGGTGTACATTCCAAGAAGATAAGCCATGGGTGTAAATGGAACAGGCAATGTCTGAGGTACCCTTGGAGTCTGGCTCATGAATACGGATATACCGCAGGCAGTGAAGCAACACCCGATGCTGAGCGCTTCAATTAGATCCGTTAAAAAAGACATTTAAAAAAAGTAAAAATGTCGACTCATCTGATCCCGATGACCCCAATTGTGGGAAACCCGGCTTTTGAGCCAGGCCTAAGAGATACAGATTTCAGAAATCTAAAATGACAGGGCAAAAGTAGACTTATACATTTTATAGTAAACAACTGAGTGATGTCTAGAGAGGAGATTGAGCGTAAGTTCACGGAGGATCTGGATCCATTTAGAAGAGCAATTTCTATGTGAGCGATAGAAATATCGACACCATCTAAGTTTGAGAAGCCTAAAGGGGGAACCAGTGAGACACTCAATAATAACATGTTGTATGTCATGGTGACCGAATTTAAAGCCCCACAAAAATTGGGGTTTTATACAGGCCTGGGAGGTGCAGAGAAATAAGATACTCAGGTTTACACATTAGCAACCACATATCAAGAAGGGGGCTATAAGATTCTGAGTAGATGGTATAGAACTCCAGCAGTAATGAATCAAATATATCCACAGGTGTCTAATCTTTGCTGGCAATGTCGAGGAGCTGTGGGCACTTTGATGTACATCTTTTGGGAATGGCAGGGAATAAAAGACTTTTGGAAAATAGTCTCAGAAACAGTGAAAGAAATTCTGGATATGTTTTTTGGAGAGAATCCGGCAGAAAAATATAAAAAATCACTGTTGAGACATTTGCTTACAACAGCAAAAGCATGTATTCCATAGACATGTGCACAGAAATTTTTTTTGTTTTTTTTTTGTTCCGTTTCATATGGTCCCGTCTGTTAGTTTCCGTTCGTTTTTCGTAAGACGCCCGTTTTCCTGTTCGTTCTCGTTCGTTTGTCGTACGACGCGATTTTTTCGTATTCCGATCGTTTCGTATTTCCGTTACCGTTTTATTTTCGTACATGCGGGATGGTTCGTTATTCTGTTTAATTCATGTTCGTTACTTGTTAGACAATAATTATCTTGAATTTTCGTCAATTTGCATTCTGTGTATCTTGAATGCTTTTCTTTTGTTAGTGTCAGTTGTATGTTCATTGTTCAATGACATCTATAACAAAAGAACTTCATTATGTACTGTATATTGAATGAATTCCTTTTTCTGTTTTCTGTGTATTCAAAATACCGAAGGCAAATCTTTTGTTACAGGTGTCACATCAACATACGAAAATAACAGAAAAAGGATTCAAATGAAAATCTTTTGTTTATCGTTTTTTTGAATGGCCAGAGAGTTAGGCTGGCCATACATGATACAATTTTCTGTGCAATTTTCTGTACAATTTTCTTTAGATTTACCTTCAACTATGTAGTGCAAGGGCCTGCCTGATTACATACAATTGAAAGTGTTGTTTAGTTTGACCTCATATTATATGGTTTTTGGTAAATCTAAAAGGAAATTGTACAAGAAAATTGAACATGTATGGCCAGCCTCAGTGACTGAAAGCAGCTTCTCTTTTGTGCTGAGTAGTGAGCACACTTGTACAGTAAAGCCAAATAAACTTTTCTGTGGATTTTCATCTGAAGGGAGTTCAGTTGGCCAGACTTTTGAACCCAAAAATGGTTTTCCGATGCAGTTTAAAAATGAACAAATTTTCTGAGAACGATCGGAAAACGATTGTTTTTATGTTTGTTGTTAAAACAGTCTGACCAAGTGTATGGGGCTTAACGATAGTATTGTAAATTGTAAATTGTATTGTATTGTAAATCTTGGTTTATTTGGCTTTACTGTACTACCATATATTATCTTCTTATCTTTTTCTTCATAGCATCCTGTGAACTTTAGAACTGTAAAGCTTCTGTCAGCCTTCCTCTGAGCCAAGACCTACAATAAACACTGAAAATGTACACATTTTAGTTAAAGTGACAGTTTTTGTTTTAGAGTTTCTAATAAAGAAGTGACTGCTCTGGGATTCAACAAAATGGCAGCCCCAGCAAGAAGAAATCTGAACAATGCTGAAGGCAATTTACAACACACTTATTTTGGTGGCAAAAGATAATGTGGAATCTCTGTTCTTTTGTCAAAGAACATTAATTGTTATCAAACTTCTATTTTAGGTTTGATTCTGGCAGGCCTGTATATTTTATACTGCAATTTGAGTTAGACGAAGCCTGTGGGGTTGACTTACTAAACCTGGAGAGTGCACAATCTGGTGCAGCTGTGCAAGGTAGGAAATTGGCTTCTAACTTCAGCTTGTTCAATTAAGCTTTGCCAAAAAAAAAAAAAAGAAGCTGATTGGTTTCTTTGCAGAGCGGCACCAGATTTTGCATACATCCATTGCAAAATTAAAAAAATGGGTCAATATTTTCTGCCATTTACTGAAAATGGGTTTTTAGCATAGCCACAAATCGGCCAATCGGGATGAAATTAGGATAGGCCAAACACAACTCTGTCATTTCGTGAACCTGTGTTGAATGGCTTGCATGGGGTTGTTTGACTGCAGTAGTTGTGATTGGTTGCTGGAATAGGTTGGGCCTGAAAACCTTCACCAAATATTGTTTGGTATTTATCATAGTGTTATAAGGAATTGCTCCTTAAATCTTGTAAATTTTTCTGAATCCATTTAATCTAGCATAGTTTACCATCCTATCTCTTAGGGCCCTTTCACACGGACGCATAGAATGGTGCTTTTAGCTGCGGATTCTCAAGTTATCTACCGCAGCTAAACGCACACAATGCTTTCCTATGGCCCCATTCACACACTGCGTTTCACTGCGGTTTCATTATATGCGGTTTGGTGCAGATTAAAAAAATAGATTTGACTGCATCCAGGAATGATTTTGCGCAGCTATCTGCACATAACTACAGGTAATCACAGTGCACTGTGTCAGCTGCGGATAGCAGCGTGAACAAAAGAAAAAACAGGAAGCACATAAAAAAAAAAGAAAAACGGTTGCTATGGGGATGACAATAATGGCCAACCGCAGCTAAACGTAGATGCATGTAAACGCAGCTAATCGCAGGGTAAAAATACAGCCGATCGCTGTGCCTGGAATCTTGAATTTCAAAAGAATGAAACATGCTTTGAACTGCGGCAGAACAGCCGTCCGTGTGAAAGGCGCCTAAAGAAAACTATTTTGTGAAACACCCTAGAGTACAATGCTAGTCATTGTTTTTTCCCTTGTTTGTAGTCAGGGGAACAGTGATTGTTCTCATCTGTTCAGGGCTTCACAAGGTGAGAGTTTGATTGCTTCTGAAAGAAGTTTCCAGAATATGGGGCTGGGACAGGGAAATGACCAGCCTGAATATTTACTGTTTCATGCCCTTGCCAATCCTTGGAGTGGAGTGCCCAGGAGGTGGCTGGGGAAGTTCTAAATAGTCTGGAGCCCTGGAGACCTGCTGCCCCCCGAGGCAGCCTAAGGACTTTATAGCAGTTCTGAGGTCTTAGTAGTGGCAAGGATGAGAATCAGGTCTACCTTTCAGAAGCTGGCTATGGGACATGGTCTGGAGAAGGATGGTATTCTTCCCTGGGGTGTGTCCGGAGAAAGCTGGGAGGTGTGCAGCTATCCTGGGGACTAGTTAGGACTGACCTTGTAAGTTGCGATTTCCTGGTGTCTGCTTTCAGGATGTAAGTGCCAGGTGTCCAATTTGGGCCATGCTCTCTATTACATTACATTGCATTTTTATTGGTGGATTAAACTTTTTTTTTTTTAATTTCTTCTTTATAGGCCCTTCATCCAAAATGTCTTTTATGCAGCAATTCCGTGCTCAGGCTAAGTTTCTAGAAGGTGGACCTGAACCAGTGGCTGTAAGTTTACTGCAAATTCTAATGAATGTCTATTATCCAGCTGTCTTTAAAATGGGTATCGAAGAGATACAAACTATGGACATTTCTTCCTGCTGTCTATTAACTTTTTTTTCCCCAAGGATACCAACTACAATACAGTTGTAGTAGCTGGTGGTGCAAATGCATTTTTAGTAGTCTATTTTACTTGTAGGCTATTACCCCAAGATGAGGAGAGGCATCTGAACTTTTTTTTTTCACTTTGCTTGTTTGCAAACAATGCCCACCAGTAGATGATTCCTGTAGGGGGATTGTAGGTGTAGCACTACCCCTGTAGGAGCTGCTGGTTTAGATTTTGGGTTTTGCACGTTACCTCATTGTCCAGGGGAGGAAGTCTGTAGAAATTTCCAATGTCCACACAAGATATAAAACCTTCAACAGTAGGCTTTATTTTTGTTGCATTAAACTTGTGAAGGAAGTAGAGAGAATAGAGAGAAGGGGGAGGTTCAGGTACGCAGTACAGAATGCACAATAGTATTTAAAGTTCTAATATTTGCCACTCACTCCTGAGTGGGTATTGCTCATACGGATAGACCCCTCTCACATGGCCTAGCAGCCGGAATGATGCACGGACAGCATGGAAACAGTCTCTGCCACAGACTGTCTGAGAACACAGAATGGATGGTCAGGAATCCTCTGCCACAGGATTTAAAGTCCCGAACTTCCTGCCTTACAGCCAAACAGCCTTTAAGCTGAGGTGAAGCATTGCAAAGAGCGGTGATGGTGTTTGCATTGCAATTAGCAGAGTACAGAAGTGAATTTAGGCTGCAAAAGCTTGCCGCACTTTACAGTCACTGTGCACTTCACTGTTAAAAGCCTAATGTAAATCTTGCAGATAGATGACTGTAGTAAGAATACTGTTTTTTAACAATTGTTAAGACCTGTTACCTAGGGAAAACAAATGGCAATAATCCGAAGCAGGTCTGGCCCTACTGAACCTTTGTACCTTAAATCTAAAGGTATTCTAGTATATTGTCAATACAACACAGGATAGAAGGGCTGCACATTAACCTTTATGCAGGGTTCTTGAACTAATTCTGATACTTGATGATGCTGAATGGGACACCACAAGACAAGGAACAGTGGTGTGTAATCTTCTAAAAGTGCAGGGATTGCAGTATTTTTTGTATTTTTTTTTTTTTTAAATTTT